>JAOTON010000824.1:0-600000 GCA_034440635.1 Lepas anatifera | reverse complement strand
TCTGCGTCGACGGACAGTTGCTCCAACTCCCAGCAGTGCACAGTTAGTAGGCAGCAATTACTGACGGTGAGGAAACTACTTTGAGAATTTCTTTAAAAACTCGTGAGTTCTTAGTAGTCATTGTTGATATACTGTTGTTATCTGAGTGAGTGCGGTAGATAATGTTTCTATTAAGAGGACAACTCGTCTTTTTTGAAACACATGCTGGCGCTTGTTTCGAGATGGTGCTGTTTTTTGTCAAGTCTGTATTCGTCATATTCTTTATAGTATAACAGCTGTCTGAAATTAGGCTTTGCTAACATTGCTATAAGATGTATTCTGTTCGGAGTAAATACCCTAAGTTGTCAGACGCTTGCACAGGCGTTGAATACGCATAATCACACATTTTACATTGCACATTAATTTAAGATAAATGTTGCTTTTTGTGTGTAAATCCAGGTACGTGCAGTGATGACGTGCTGGTAACGGTCGCCGGCGGCTCCGACGGCTGGCGGGGCGGGGTCGCGCGGTCCGGCAGAAACGGCTAATGCTTCTTCTTAGCGGTGGATATCGGCGACGGCTGGCCGCGCGGCCCTGCTGGTGCCGCGGCGGAGTCGGCAGCGAGGGAGTGTTGTGCACATCAACAGCACACTATATCGCAGGACCGTGGGTAAGCGTAACACTGTGCTATATGGTCAATCTTGCATGCTGATTTTAATAGATGTGAATACTGAGGGAAATCAGTTGCTGAGTAGCGAGAATTTAAAATCAAAGAATGAGATTGAAGAATAAGTGCAAATGTCGCCCAACACTGAGTTTTGTCCATGCATAGTCGAGATTCCTAAAAAACAGTCCAGGGGGTCATTTCCAAATGAAACGCATCAACAATGTTATGTTAACAACATTAACAGTTAACAATATTATGGATCAAGAAGTATTGCTTTGAATATTTGTCAACGCTTTTCTTGTGTTGTCAGAAGTCCAACGTGATTTTGTTTTGGTCTAACGAGACTGTACAGCAGATGCTATGAGTTATGTGACACTGTTCTAAAATTGCTGTATGTTCAATTTCTCATCGTTACCGCCCGCTGGTTGCGGCGGCATTACTGTGACAGCGACTGCTAAGGTGGCGTATCTGCGGGCCGCGCCTTCCAGTCGGCTCCAGTCCGAAGTCGTCTCGCGGCTGTTTGTTCCGGCGAATCGCCCGCCGCTCTGGTGTGTATTTCACGGACGCTGGAATTTATTGGTTTACGACTAATTCAGTATGTCACCTTTTGCGCCAGATCATTGGTTAACAACTATGGGGCATTTTGCGTAAATGCATCATTGCTATCTCTAATGTATGTTATTTGTTTTCATTTATCTAATTCGTTGTCTCTACCCACAACTTGTTATGCACTGAATCACGCCAGTATGTATTACGCTTGTCCAAAAAAGCTGAGCGACTGCGTAACTGTATGCAGCTCCCGTTGACACGTCGGACTGCTGTTAACGAGCGCTATTTTCTCACAAATTTCGGTGTTATTGTGCGTCTGGGCCCGACACGCAGCTCTCCAGGCGGTGATAGATGGTAATGGGCTCGGATTGGGACCCAGGCAACCAGGTTCTGTCCACCAAGTGTGTTATAGGTGGCGCATGTGTAGCTATTGTGGAAACCACTGTAACTAACCTGTTAAAACACGCCAAACACACATCACACAACAAACGCACCACACTCTCTTCCATTGCAAGCAATCAACACAACAAAACACATGCAGCAGTACAGAATAGCGGCAAGTTAGCCCTTCTAGATTTTCGCTCGTTCCGTGGCAGACGTAAAAATTAAAAGATGTCTGAACTACGACTTATGAGTATGAACTGTCGAGGGCTCGCCTCTCAGCAGAAAAGACGGGATGTTGTTGATTTTTTGAAAAACTCCAAATTTGATATAATTTTCCTTCAAGATACCCACCTCACCACACGGTCAGTACCGTACTTTGATGTTTTATGGAAAGGGAGAGGCTATCATGCCTGTAAGTCGAATTTTAGTCGCGGAACTTCCATTCTAATTAAGCATACATTGTCTCACGAAATTATTTCAGAATCTGATGGTACAAATGGAAACTTTAAAGCTATTCAATGTAAAATACGCGGGAACTTGTATTCCCTAATTAGTGTTTATGGACCAAATGAAGATAATCCAGTGTTTTATGAGGAATTAGAGCGATGCATTGAAACTATGGCCCCTGAAAATCTGGTAGTTGCTGGAGACTGGAATTTTGTAATTGATTTAGAAAAGGATTCAAACTATATTCATGAAAGTAACAGAAATGCCAAAGCTCGTTTTCTCCGAACTGTTCAGGAATATAAACTAATAGATGTATGGCGGGACTTACATCCTAATGAAAAACAATTTAGTTGGTTTAAAAGGACTCCATTAAAATATGGCCGACTAGACATGGTCTTTATAAGCAATGAACTAACTAGAAACATAACCAAGTGCGAAATTATTCCGGCATACAGGACTGACCACTGTAGTGTAGTATGGTCTTTAAAGGAACATAATTTAAAAAAGGGCCCTGGAATATGGAAGTTTAATGAAAGTCTTCTTGATGACGCAGAATACATTTCATGCATCATTGATTGTATAAAAAATCAAATAAACCAATATGCGCTCCCAATATATTCAATGGAATTCCGATTAGAACCTTCAAATTTTGCTGAGCTAGAGCTTAGTATTGATATAAATTTGTTTTACGAAACACTAATTATGATGATTCGAGGCCAAACAGTACAATACTCAAAACGTAAAGCACGGAGAAACAGAAATGAAGAGACCAAACTTCTACAAAAAATTGGAGAGTTAGAAAGACACGTCCTAACTGGTTCAGAAGGGATAAGTGATGAACTAATGAGGGTTAAACATAGGCTGGAGCAAATCCGAGCACCAAGGATACAAGGACTGATTACGAGATCAAGAGTAGCATGGCATGAGCAGGGAGAGAAGTGTTCAAAGTATTTTCTAGGACTTGAAAAAAGAAATGCCATTCGAAAATCAATAAATCGTATCCAAAAAGCAGACAAAGTAATTTCAGACAAAAAGAAAATTTTAGAAGAATTTTCAAATCACTTTTCAGAAAGATATAGGGCATCCAATACCGTGGAAAATGCCTCCTGTTTTCTGGAAAATACCATCGATAATAAATTAAGCCAATACGAGAGAACCGAACTAGAAAAACCCGATAACTCTTAATGAGCTAACACAAGCGTTGCAGGAGATGAAGAAAGGACGATCTCCGGGTGTTAATGGGTTTACTGCCCCTTTCTTCAGACAATTCTGGATATACATAGGTTCATTTCTTTTGAGGGTTTTAAATAATAACATTGCGCTAGGAAATACATGTCATTCTTTTCGTGAAGGAATCATTACATTAATTCCGAAGTCAGGCCAGGACGAAGAATCTGTTAAGGGATGGAGGCCGATATCGTTATTAAATACGGACTTTAAAATTATTTCCGCTGCTGTTGCTAACAGATTGAAAAGCGTAATGGATACACTTGTCTCTTCCACTCAATCAGCCTATATAAAGGGCAGATATATCGGAGAAAACACAAGACTAGTCTATGATGTAATCGACTATCTTAAAAAAGAAGAGAAAACCGGGCTTATTCTTGCAGCCGACTTTGAAGCTGCATTTGAGTCTGTTGCCTGGAGTTTTTTAAAACAAGCGTTAGTGTCCTTTAATTTTGGGCCTCGATTTAGATCAATTATTGACTTATTATACCTTAATTCGAACAATTTCTCTCGAATTTTACTGGCTGGCTACTTAGGAGAAAACATTTATTTAAACCAAGGGATCAGACAGGGCGACCCAGCCAGTGGATACTTATTCAACTTAGCAGTCGAACCACTTGCCTCCCAATTAAAAAAATCAACTCGATGCAGTGGTATCCGTCTTGGAACAGACATGGAAGTGCGGCTCTCTCAATATGCTGATGATATGATAATATTCTCAAAGGCAGACGAAAATGCATTAGGTGCTGCTGTTGAAGAGTTGAAAAGGTTTTCATGCTTTTCCAACCTGAAGCTGAACATAAAGAAAACTAAATATTTACCAATCGGGCCAGTTAGTGAAACCCTAAGCAATAATGCGTCAGGTATAACATCGGTAGATGAGCTAAAAATCTTAGGTATGAAGTTTAATAAGACAAATACCTTGATAACTGAAAACAATTTGAAAGACAAAATCGACTCCCTCCAACAAGAAATCAAGCAATGGAATAGACGAAAGTTGACACTCGTAGGAAAAATCACCGTTATTAAATCTATATTATTTGCAAAAATGGTTCATGTCTTTATTTCATTGCCAACGCCACCCCAAGCGACAATAAAACAACTTGAAAAAATTACTTACGATTTTCTTTGGAATTACAGATGTGATCCGGTGAAACGCTCCAAATTAGTGCAAAAAACAATGCATGATGGCCTAGATGTTCCAGACATTACTTCATTTATGAAAAGCCTAAAGATTGGATGGGTTAAACGTTTGTACACCTCAAAACAGTCATGGACAATTTTAGTTAAGCATACCTTACCACCAATTGAAACATTTCTTACCTATGGTTCTAAGAAACTAAAAGAAATTGTCAAAACTCAACATAACCCTTTCTGGATAGATGTATTCAATGCGTGGACCGAGTTTATTCTGCTACATAAGCCTGCAGACGAAGACATACTTACAAGCACGCTATGGTACTCCAATTTTAGTAAGTTTAAAACATCGATAATACGGAGATGGGACAAAAAAGGCCTCAATTCATTGGTGATCTCATTAACAGAGATACGGGACTTTTTTATTCATATGCTGATTCACGACGAATCTACAACATTCCCATTACTTTTCTTTGCTATGAATCACTGATCAGAGGATTACCAAACATACAACTTTGCACAACTAGATTTAAGTTTAATCGACCGGTATTGCCTTACCAACTAGCACTAATCAGTAAAAATGTAAATACCGGCAGACTTGCCTACCAAGAATTTATAAACCGGCTAAGAGCAAAATATAAAAACTCACAACAAGCATGGGTGAACAAATGGAGCCAAAATGGAATCGAAACACCTTATATAGGAAGCATGTATACTATGTGCTGAACAACGAAAAATACATACCTACAATCATTTCACTTCAAAATAATAGCAAATATAATTGCGACTAACAGATATCTTAACATAATAGGGAAATCACAAACAGCGTTATGCTCTTTCTGTAAAAGATCAGTTGAAACAGTTGATCATCTTTTTTGGACCTGCCTCAAAACTCAAACTTTCATTCGAGAGGTAAAATCTGAGCTCAATTTAAGATTTAATGTTACATTACAGTTTCACAAATCAAACTGGTTCCTCCCCTCTTTCGAGAACTGCACAAAAATGGAAATTATGTTAGCAACTATCGTAAAACTAGTTCTATTCAAAGCACGGCTAAGAAAGCAACAACCAAATATAGAATACTTTACTAATACTTTACGGTTAGAAGTAGAAAAAGAAAGTATTGTCGCAAGAAAAAACAACAAGGTTGTCGAGTTTAATGAAAAGTGGGGGAATTAGGGAGTCGACTGCTCCAATACAAATAACTCAATCAGATTAGTCATAAAAACACGGAACATATATTGGAAAGTAAATTAAACATACAAACACTCTAGTAGTGCTGCTCTTCAGATCAGGTACATCACATTACTGGTCAGTGAGCGCACACACACACACCGCTAGATAAACACAAATGAACATATGAAAACTCACATACCCGCACACCCCCACACGCACACACACCCACGTCCACGCACACACCCACATCTACATCCACACCCACCCACACCCACATCCACACCCACCCACACACACACCCACATCCACATCCACACCCACACACACACTAAGCATTTCAAATACAAAACATCCGCAATATCCCTGAGCTGAAATGAATGTAAGGTGCAAATGGTCATGTCATGTGAACTTACAGAAGTGCAATTTCGGTGTTTTTGAACCATACATGTGTGCAGACAAATATACCCCCGACGGAAGCCGTGGCGAATGAAAAAAAACTTTCCTGCGTATTTGCATCAATAGCTATCATCATTTTTGGCATATCAAATGGCCATATAACTCTACATACCAGCTCAATTTGGCATGTGCAACTTGCACTTCATACCTGTGCAAGGAAGAACTTGCACACCTTTTTATTTAAGTTTATTTTACATTCATGACTCCTTTTGTCCTTCACTACACTACCTAATTTGGCCTCAGATTCAGAGTTTCATAAGAAATTATATATTTTTCATGTTTTGCTTCATTGTCTGATAAATGTTACGCTGCTATATCTTGCATAGCTTTTCAGGAGTGTTTTACATATTCAACGTACATGTTGTCTGCTATATGAAACAATATTGGCAATATTCTATGCTGAATTCCAGTACAGCGTAGTTTAGAGCAGCGTAACATTGCAAGTAGTTGTATTTTACGCTGCATTTTTGTGAAACAAGATTGTGGTGTATTATTCACTTTCTACGCTGCATTATGCTACTTCTACGCTATAAGCATAAGTTACGCCTTTTATGAAATGGGGCCCAGTATCACTGACTTCTCTCAGCCATTTGCCAGCGTGCAAAAACTGTCGCTGGGCCTTAAAGCCCCAAGGCCACAGAGACCAGAGGGTAGTTATAACCCATCGTGAGTCTTGCGCCGTTTTTGTCTGCCACCGGATAACGTATCCGACAACAGTGTATCTGACGCTTCGTCGAACCGTTTCTGAACAGCTGCAAACCACATAGCACTAACCCCTCCAACAGGCCAGCTGCCTCCGGTCCGGCTTACTTGGCTATGATGCCGTCCTTTTTGGCCAGCCTGGTGAGACAGTCGTCCGACTCCCCCATGCGGCGGATGTAGCCGCAGATGGCGTAGGTCTTGCTGTCACCGGTGTACCGGCCGGTGGTCGGGTCCACGTCCGCCACGTTGATCTGGATGGAGGCGTGGTCCTTGGCGGCGATCAGTCGGCTGCTCGCAGAGCTGGGCGGAGCAGAAGAATGGTTTACCCCTCACGCCTGGGAGCTTCCGATCGGACTTCCTCGGTTTTTTGGAAATTATGCCAAACAGATTTGATGGGAATGCCACTTTTACAGGGACAATACTGGGGAAAACATACTTCGCTGGTGATAAATTTATCTAAAAAAAACCTCAGTATTGAGGATTTCACCCCCTCCCTCCCCCAGCCCGCAAATGATCTGTATCCACCTCAACCACTACACCAGGAAGCTCGAGAAATGATCCCCTGATTTTTCCTTCAGAAGGCCCCACAAAACCCTCCATGATATCCACATCATACACAATCTGAAATAAGCTGATATGGACTCACCATTTCCTCGGGACATACATGTCCACGAATTCTCCAGCGTCGTTCTGCATGGTTGAGGACTTAAGTGGCTACGACGTCCTAAAACCGCACACTGAAAGTAACACCAAGTAGTTACGCAGAGCCAATCGTAAACACAATGAAAAACCGCCCGAAAAGTTCGGGCAGTTAAAGCGCTTTCCAACCCATCCGCCTAACAACCAAAACAGACAGGTGAAACACAGCCTGATTGTAAGGCAAAAAGGCATCCATAACACTGACCGACGCTGTTTACTGAACCCTGAACCAAGCAACTGTTTGCATCAGTGGGACGCAGAAGTAAAGGCCGAACTCCCAAATTAATTTCACACATGAAAAAAAACTGAAATGATCCTTCTGAAATCCATGCTGACCACCTGGGACAAAACGGGGCTGTTCCAGCGCCCACCGTTATACAATTTGAAGTGAGGCTGCCAGATTTCTTGCTAAGGAAGTTAAGTAAGAGACTGCAACAAAAGAGACAATTACATCTCTACTGCATTAAAGTGACCTTACTTGGCCTTTCTTGAAGCACTTGCACTTCCAGCCAGGGGAAAATAATACTTGGGTAAGGCACGAATTCTTACGCAGTGGGCTATCAGACAATTATCGATTTTCCGCCGTGCGCCATACTAGAACATTTACGCATCGGGAGAAACATGTGGAATTGTTACGCATTTTCGTAAAGATCAAGTAAATACACTTCGCTTAGATTTTAATTTTTCCTTGACAATTCTGTAACACTTTCCACGGAATCATTCCCGAATCAAATAACATTTTTATCAATCCTCGACACTGTTGAAAGTTACCCACGATTTCAAAGTAGTCCCATCTTACGTTACAGATTTCTGCTTAAAGTGAACTTACTTGGCCTTTCTTGAAGCACTTGCACTACCAGCCAGGGGAAAATAATACCCAAAATACCCAAAAGTCTCGGGGAAACGTAGAGGACTTAAAGTGGTTCCCTTTGAATGTTTTCAAGGCCATGCCGCCACTCTGCTCTGTTTGTTATTTGAGTTTAAGGGCGCGCCAACCAGTGTGGTCATATAGCGCCCATTTCGGTTTCGGCTACGTTCATAGTCAGTTGGGTATCAGTAAAAGTAGGCTAAACATGCTAATATAATGATCTAGAAGAGATACAAAGGCCAACAGTCTTGCGTTAAAAAAAGGAGGTCACGAACTTTGTATACTGCTTAACCAGGGTCATATATGAGAGTAAAACCAATGACTTTAAGAAATGACATAACGCGCACAACCATGTCTGAATCTCTGCCAATCAGATCAGTCAGCGTGAACGCTCGCTGCCGATCCCCAAACTGCTCCTTTCTTTCCCTTGCATATCGGGGACATGAGACCAAAACATGTTTCACGGAGAGCGGAGAGCCGCAGCGACGGCAAAGTGGTCGCGCGTCCCCGCACAACAAATATCGATGGGTGGCAAGTGTGTGACCGGTACCAAGCCGGCAGAGGGCAACCTCTTCACGCCGGCACTGCCTTGAGGACGTAGGCCACTCACCAATTTCATGCTTCACTGCGAGCAGCTTGTTGTTTGTATTGGCGCTCCAGTGGCGTTGCCATTCTTTGAGGAGCATGTATGGAAATGTGTCAGTCGCAGAAATCGGCACCCGTCGCGTGCATGGCCTGAGTGAGGCCCGCTTTGCTGCTGAATCTGCTGCCTCGTTGCCTGCTAATCCAACATGGGCTGGCACCCAGCAGAGTGTAATCTGCTTCCCTGCCTGTGCTAGGCCAGTGGTGCGGCGCAATATCTTTTTGATAATATCGTTATCGGAGTTAAAATTGTTAATAGCCTGAATACTGCTCAGTGAGTCTGTGAAAACAACATACTTTCTTACTTCACATGTCTCCACAAAGCACAGCGCTTTCTCTATAGCAAGAAGTTCTGAGGTAAAAACGGATGCGAGTGATGGTATCGTGAACGCGCGCGTTGTTGTCCCGATGATAAACGCACAGCCCACTCCACTTTCCGTTTTAGAACCATCTGTGTAGATAGCTACATGTTCGGAGTAGGATGAAATATGTTCTAATGCTAGTTGACTGGTTTCCAATGGAGATTTCTGAGCCTTGGGTGTATGGGTCAGGGAGGTGTCTGACGTTGGCACAACCAAATCCCACGGGGGAATCTAAGAGAGCTCACTGCGGACTATGCCACGCCGCTGGATTCCACTCTCGTCTGCAAAGTTATGGACACGAACAGCGAGTGGCAGGTTTCTTTGCGCTCCATAAAACTTGTGTCTAATGTGGCGTGAAAAAACAGCACAGTACGTTGGGTGGCCAGGGAACTGAGCCAGCTTGTGGGCATACCGTTGTCCCATTAGACGACGCCGAAGTGCCAGTGGCGGTTCATTAGCCTCGACAAGCAGGCTAGTCGTCGGGGTTGTGCGAAAAGCTCCCGTGGCGATACGAATCGCACTATGATGGACAACGTCCAGGCATCTTTTAGCCGATGTGCTTGCAGAATCATACACAAAGCATGCATAGTCCATCTTTGATCTGATCAGAGATCGATAAAGACTAAGCAAGGTCTTTCTGTCAGCTCCGTATGATGTACGGGACACGCATTTTAAACAATTCAACGTTTTAGAACATTTGTCCTTCAGGCTTTGCAGATGTGCATTGTATGTTAATCGATTGTCAAATGTGACTCCTAAAAACTTTGCTGCGGGCTGAAAAGCAATGGGATACCCTCGTAACGTCACCACTGGGTCTGGGCAGTGACGGCGTCTCCTGCAGAAATGGATGCCCTCTGTTTTCTCAGATGATAATTCGAGACCGTTCTGAGAGCTCCATCGCTCCAAACAGTTGACCGCTAACTGGAGCTTCCTCGAAAGCGAAGGCGTCGTTGAGGAAGTCATCCAAATTCCCAGATCATCGACAAATAGGGAGCTTTTGATGGAGGGCGGTAGCTCATCAGTGGCATCGTTCATTGCCAGGGCGAAAAGGCCTACACTCATCACGCTTCCCTGCGGAATTCCCTCCTCCTGATAGAAGACATTCGAGTAAGAACTGCCAACCCGTACGCGGAATGTTCTGTCAGTTAAGAAGTTCCGGATAAATAAGCCCATCTGGCCAAGTAGACCGCACTGAAACGCCTTTAAAAGAACACCATGACGCCAGACTGTGTCATACGCCGCGACTACGTCAAAAAGATTGCCCCGACGTGTCGTCGCTCTTTAAACGCGCACCTAATTTCAGTGTCTAGAGAGGTAAGGTGGTCGACAGCACTTCTGCCCTTACGGAAACCACACTGGTTGTTGTTTAAGATTCCCCGACTCTCCAGGAACCATGTAAATCGGACTTTGACCATCTTCTCGAGTAGCTTACAGAAGCATGATGTAAGGGAGATTGGCCTGTAGTGAAGTGGGTCCGAGCCGGTTTTACCCGGATTCAGAATGGGGACAATGATAGCTTCCCGCCAAGCGGAGGCAAAATGACCGGCCTCCAATGTTGCTTTGAGGGTATCCAGTAGTGCATCGAGCGCAGTCTGGGGAAGTATCTTAAACATGTCGTTATGGATAAGATCATGACCCTCAGCTACGCTACGGAGGGAGGTAATCGCTCTGACAAGTTCTGCCATCGTGAACGGTTTATTATATGGGAGGTCTTCAAGGGTGCTGAAGTTCACCAGCCTCTTTTCGGCTGATGATTTGTACCGCATAAACTCCTGATCATCCCTAGCTGATCTGCATCGCCTGGCATAAGCATTACCAAATGTATTTCCGACTTCCAAGGGGTCCATTATCTCTCTTCCACCTGTGTTCAGCACAGGGAGTGGTGTGGATGTCGAGGTTCCCGCAATGCGTTTGATTTGGGCAAACACCTGGGAGAGAGGAGTGCACCGGTTCAGCTTTCCCACGTAGTCCCTCCACGCCTTTTGCTTAGCTAGGCGAATGGTGCGACGGCAGGCAGCTCGAGTTTGTCTATAAGAAAGAAGGTTGGCCTGTGTTGAGTTGTGTTTAAATTTGTGATACGCCCGACGGCGAGAGCGAATAGCAGTCCGGCACACCTCCGTCTACCAGGGGACCGGTGGTCGGTGTGGTTTCCCAGATGTTAGTGGAATGCATTCGTATGCGGCATCTCGGAGCACGGCAGAAAACTGCTCTACTGATAGCGGGGCACTGGCTGACATGTTTGTGAAGTAGTGTTCAAGATAAGCCCGAAAACTTTGTGTGTCTGCTTTCCTAAAATTCCACCGCCGCCTTCTAGCGCCAAGAGTAGCACCATCGTTATATCCTAAAAATATGGGGAAATGGTCGCTACCCATCGGGTCTCTGCTTATGGACCAGTCAAACAGAGTGGGTAGCTCTGGGCTGCTAAAGCTGAGGTCTAGGACAGATTCGCGGCCAGATGGTAGAGTAAAGTGAGTTGGGGCGCCCGTGTTTAGAATACACAGGTTTTCTTGGTTCATAACTCGCTCCAACTGACTGCCCCGCGTGTTTGAAGCCTCGCACCCCCATAACGTATTATGAGCATTAAAATCTCCCAAGAGGAGGAATGGTGGTGGAAGTTCGGATATAAGCAGACCAAATTCTCTCACCGGAAAATCTATTCCGGGTGGAAGATAGGCCGAACAGACAGTGATGTCTCGTTGACCAAGCTTAACCTTTGCTGCAACAGCCTGTAGTGTCGTTGCAAGGGAGACCTGCTTAAATGGGATATCATGACTTACTGCAATAAGTACGCCACCATGTGCTATCGAGGTGTGCTGTGTGTCTGTCCGGAGTATTGAATACCCTTTCAAGAAGAAGGGGGTATCCGGTGATAGTTTGGTCTCCTGGAGACATATTGTCACAGGACTCTTAGACCGAATGACAGTCTGGAGGTCTTCAATGCTGGTCCAAATTCCTCGACAGTTCCACTGTAAAACTGTGCTCATTGGGGATGGGCTACAGAGAGCAGGTCATTGATTAAAAAAGGCGGCCGCACGCCTTCCACCGCTTGCGTCGCCGCCTATACTTGAGTGTACCTGTCCTGTTGGCAACGCTGGACTGGTGCCGGCAGAGCGGCTGTAGCCCGCCCTCGGTTCCGACTGGAGCCTGCGCCTTCTGTGTGGGCTTTCCATGCTGCTCGGCGAAGGTGAGGCAGAGAGCTCACGTTTGTCCGACCGAGATCTATCTGGAGTACACGGGGGTGGTTGCAGCTGTGAGCTGGGGGGTTGTGGCCTGGCTAGAGCCACTAGGCCATGTGACGGTCGTTGGTTCTCTCGCGGTGGGCGGGGGGGGAAGAGGCGGTGGTCCCATACCCGTCCTTGGGGCTTGCACCCGCCTGTGGTGAGAGGTCGTTGGTAGCGAGCTCCCGCCCGCTAGTGAACTCGGCACACTTTTCGGCCCCCCCGGGCTGCTGCCAGCCTTATCCGGACTCACTCTCGGGGAGACCTTTCCACCCTTGCCCACCACCATCCAAGGCTGCTCTGCCCCTTCCAGGGATGACCGCTCGCTAGGAGGACCCTGCCCATCGGCAGCTACACCTTCAGTTAGCTTCTTTGATCCTACTGGATCGGGTTGAGCATGGTTGGAGGGCAGTGCCAGAGATGGGAGCCCTGTTACAGAGCTCTCCTTGCAGTTGGGTCTCAGTTCAGTCTGTGATGTGGCCTCGTAGGTTTCAGCGGATGCTACTGCTGCGCCTGAAATAGCACCCTGAGGGGAAGCTGAGCTAGCACCACTATGGCCCTGGTTAGCGGGGCAGGTAGGGATGTAGGACATGTTTCCAGATCTAGCGCCGGGGCAGGCTGCATCGCTAAGTTGGTCCGCAAGACCTCTGACACGGGAACATCCCGTTCAGCTGCTGGCAGCAGCCTGAGAAGCAAGTGAAGAAGGTCGCCAACCGTCATGTCGAGGAGATCACGGACCTTCGTGCTCAGAGAGATGTTGGTTTGTCTCCCGGTGTTTGCCGCCCTCGATACCCCTCCCTGTGAGGCTGTCGCGCCCTTCGGTGTGGGCGCCATGGCTGAAGCTTCTGCACGTGGCGTGGATGCAGCAACGTCTCTGTATGATGTGACTGGGTGGTTTGTGTCATATATTTTCTTTGCTTCGGGAAACGTAATGGCACGGTTTACTTTGATTGATACTATTTCTTTCTCCTTGAGGAACACGCTGCATTTCCTGTCCCAGGCCGTGTGGTTTTCTTTACAGTTTGGACATTTTTCTTTCGCGCTGCACTCTTTTCCATGTTCTGGTTCTCCGCACCGACCGCAGCGCGCCTGGCTACGGCAGGCTGAGGACCCGTGCCCAAACCGATGGCAGCGGATACAGCGAAGCGGATCTGGTATGAATGTTCGGACAGGAACTGACAGATAGCCTATGTGTACGTGGCCAGGTATGGCATCTGCACGGAAGTTCAACACAATAGCGTCAGTTTTCCCCACTCTGCGCGCTTGTACTACACCAGCACCCTCCAACTCCTCAGCTATCTCCTCATTACTCACTCCCCTGAGCTGACTGCAGGAGATGATTCCCTGCGAGAGAGAGCGTGCCTGGTGGGGCTGGATGGTGACCGAAATGCGTTTCTCCACCTTTAATCCACCTTCCCTTGCAGAGTACGTAAGCTCCGAGACCGTCTGAGCACGAGAGGCCTCTTCTACGCTTCCGAGCTCTACCACGAGGCACCCATTCCTGCGAAGCACACAACTCTTGACATCTCCAAGCTTACCAACTGCATTTTTCCGCTGGAACGGTGTGATCGTATCCAGGGATACATGCTTTCCACGAATCAAGACGACGCATGAGACAGAGGCGTTACTTTTCAATGTTTGTTGTGGTTTGTTTTTCGAGTGTAGCCATGGTGAATCCGTATAATTCCGCCATCCTATTATCCCAAAGAGAGGACTTCCGATGACTGTAGGGGGGCCGATGAAGTTCTCACAGAGCTGGCAGAGCAAGCTCACTACATGATTCTACTCTGATCAGGCGCCACCCACCCCCCTTCCCCCCTCAGTCCAGAGGACCGGCGGGGTCACAGCCCGAGGGCGCGTCGCAGCGCGAAGGCGCCGCGCCACATCCCCGGGATGTAGTCCCCCGGTCGCAGCTAGACCGAGCGACGGTGCCCCTTCACACTGCCGCATTGCTAAGCCGCCCGCGGGGGCAATCGGACGGCCTACCCCAGGTTAGATCGAGATATCAGGGCCAAAGGGGGCGTGTTGGAACCCTCGGGACTGATCCGCCCGAGGGGAACCTCAACCTCCCAGGATCCCGTCAACCTCGTCGCCTGGGCTCGAGATAGGCCTCGAGTGGGCGCTTTACACCCGTAAAATGCCGAAGAAGGCAAATAACTGTGGGACTTTCAACCAAAGTATAAACAGAGGATAGGAACTAACCATAATCAACAAAATAAGATAACAAAAAGAAAAAAGGAGCTGCGTACTGGGAGGTGCAGGACAGGACTGACCCAATTCAATACGGTTACCGACCAGGTAACAAAGGGCCCGTAAGGCAGCCATCAGTATCACCACGGATCTCTTCACCAGAGTCGCCGACGACAGACACCGACTTTAACCGACCGAAGTCGGAAGAGGCAGCGCCCGCCGGAGGGCCAGAAATGATGCATCCGCGGTGATGCGACAAGTGCCTCCCAAGGCTGACTGGGGCCCCGGGCGCGTCACACCCCGTTGCTCCAATCTTTACTTGCCGAACGAATCCGGCAAGTGAAGATCGGTCCCCTGAGGGAACTCTGCTCTGTACGCATCTTTACATTATGTGTTCTGGAATGGAAAACTTACACATATGGTCGGAGCTTCCAAATTTTATGCTGTGGTTTCTCGGCGCAAACGAACTTTTATTTCCCCCCTTGCTACCAGCACTTTCACTCAGTACTTTGGGATCTTTGCTTATGTGGCATCCTTGCCTCTGCCATTTAACTGAATGGCAATAGAACAATGTTTTTTCTATCCTTCAAGCCCAAGATATATAAACAGCCACCTGCCTACCATCATTCCTTGGGCCATCAGAATGGGCCTTTCCAGTGCCCTCCAATGGGTGGTAGTGGAGGCAATACTGCCTGTTCTGTTGGCCTACAACAGATAAATTGGCAGTAAAAACAAACAGACAATTTTTCAATTAACATGAAAATAGAGCTTCATCTAATCTGCATCTGGATCCTTATCTGCCTTTTTTACCAATTTGGGCATTTTGAGACTGATATGACATTTTTACCTCCACCATATTTGGTGGAGAACCAAATAACAGGCATATAAAAAACAAATAACGAACCCTGATAACATTCCAAGACAAAAAGAACCGGTGCAAACTATAAATGTGGTTATAATGCACTGAAAACCATACCAACTGTCACATCACACAGCAATACATCAGTTTTGTCATCAACACTGCTACCTGACTGAAAACAAGACAAATTATCAAAAATCCAACAAAGAAATCAATTATTGACACAGAAATACCATATGCAACCTCATCATGGAACGCAATGCATGAGGCAAGGAAGCACTTAAAAAACTAAATTCTTCAGTTTAGTTAGCTTTTAGTTGGCTAGCACCTTAACAAGAAAAAATGTTTGTTCGATGTTAGGACTTTCTCCACTCAAGTTTAAACAAGTTGAAGGAGCTTTCGACCTGTATTTCAGGCCTTTGTCAGCAGTTTAATACATGGTAGAGAAGCACAATTCAAAAACAATCCTGAAAAGCTCCTTCAACTTGTTTAAACTCGAATAGAGAAAGTCCTAACAACAAACGAATTATTTACGACTCCTCTGTTATTTCAAGAAAAAAATGTGTCAGTGGTCAGAAAAGCTTACTTCAAAGACAAGTTCTACCCTGATTCTGCCCCCTCACAGAAGAAAGGTACATCACGTTCATCTATTTGGAGACTCTGGATCATTCAATACAGGACAAGCAGCATCTACTCCTGTGATCTGACCCCCGCAGGGGACCGATTTCCATCTGCTGGACTCGTCTGCTCCTGCTGACTTGTCCGGCACATGGATAATTGGGTACGGGATGTGACGACACCCGCGACCCCAGTTGGCAGGATGGGTTTCGCCCCCCGCCTTCGGGTAAGGGGCCAAATCGAAACTGCCATCCTCATCCTTTCTGAGCCTTCCTTATTTCAAATCCTAACAAATCTTTGTTCCTTGATTCCTACCGTCCTAAACTCCCTGCCTATCCAGTTTTTTTCCCGTCTCCCCGGTCGTGCCGTGGCTGGCTGTGGTCTGATCTTTCCCGCACCTTTCCAGCGACGTGTTTTCTGGTTTCCTGTGTTCTCTTGTTTAGTTAATTTTATTTAGTTTCTGTCCACTCCTTTATTTGATTTCTGTTGCGGATGCTCAGTTTGCACTAGCAGCCTCATCTCTGAGGTGCTGCTGCCGTTTTAAGGGTGTAGAGCGCCCACATGGGCCGGAATCCTTCCTTTCAGTGTTTCGACCCATGCCCCGACGACTGGTAGATAGGATCCTGGGGGGTTGAGGCTCCCCTTGCTCGGAGCCTATTGCAGCGGGTGCCAACACGCCCCCTTTGGCCTTGATGTCATGATCGGAACGGGGGTGGGCCGCCCGAGGCCTCCGCGGGCGGCCTAGCTACGCCAGCAACGCCTGGCGTCCCCTGTCCAGCGGACCCGCGTTCACTCTGGGCTGAGGGAGGAAGGGGGGGAGGCGATGCCTGACCAGGTTCAGATGTGAGCTGGCTCTGCTGGGTCTGCTACGGCATCGTCGCCCCTCCTACAGTCATCACGTTCCATCATTTTGGGAACCATAGGATGGCGGAGACATACACATCATACATAGAAAACCTTAAACATACCGAAACAAATAACACCAACAACATACAGCAGGAATCCCGAACCGACAACAATGTTACGAGTCCCGGCGTGATATTTAGAGGCAAAGACATGTCATTGACAAAATTAACTCCTTTCCAGCGCAAGCATGCGGTTGAGGCTTGGGGCCGAGTGAAAACATGCCAGCAGAGGAGAGACGGCTCGATTATTGTCGAATATGAGAGTGTGGACGCTGCGCGCCGTGCATTGTCGTGTTCCGCTCTTACGTTCTGGGCCAGAGAGGGAGACAGCAAGGTCAGGCGTGAAGTTGCTATTGAGGTACAGCCATTCAGATTCCAACCGAGATCTGAAGGTATTATTACGTGTCGTGAGCTCCATGGCCTAAGCGAGAAGGAAATTATGGATGGGTTAGAGGATGAAGGCGTGACAAAAGTGCACAGATTGGGAAACACAGACTCATTGGTGTTGACCTTTAGTTCAGAGAAAGTTCCAGACCGCATCTTTGCTGGGTACACTTCGGTCCCCGTCCGAATTTTTGTACCTGACCCTCTCAGATGCTTTCGCTCTCATCGTTTCGGCCATGGGGCTAGGTCTTGTCGGGCTGATGCGCGATGTGGCAAATGTGGCGAGAAAGAGCACGATGGCGAGTGTAAGACACCAGACAAGTGCGTGAACTGCAAGGGAAATCACGCGGCATGGAACCGAAAATGTAACGTATACCAGAAAGAGAAACAAATAGCATCAATCAAAGTAAAGAACGGCGTGCCTTTCCCTGAAGCCAAGAGGTTATACGAGGCAAATCACCCCACTGTATCTTACAGGGACAAGGCAGCCTCCTCCTCCTTCTCTATCTCACGATCACAAACGTCTCCAATCGGTGTAGGCTTGAGTCAGATCACCCTAGGCACTAAGGTCAGAGACCTGCTCGACATGAGTGTTGGTGATCTCTTGCGAATTTTACTGCAGTTGCTGCCTTCTGCCGAGCGAGCAGACCCACCTTCTGAGCACCAACCGACCGCTCCATCACCGCCGTGTGAGCCACTGAGTGTCTCGATTCCTGCATCGAAATATCCTGCTGTGGGTGCACAGGAATCCGCAACGCCCGTCCCACCGGCAGCTCCGGAGGTCTGTCCGAGGCCTTCCCCGGCGTTGACCAGGGTGATACTGGGCCTGCTAGTGACGGGGAGCAGCCATGGATAGAGGTGGGAAAGGGAGGCAAACCAAAACATCCTAGAGGTACTCCGCCAAAACCCAATTGTTCAGCTCCATCTATCGACCCACACATTCCCCTCAGATCCGAAGATAGCGCTCAGGCGACTCGATACAAGCGCGTCGAGGCACCAAAAACCAAAATGGGACCGCCCCCTCTCCCTCCTCCTCCTCGGCAGGCACCTCGATCACCACAAGGACCGGCCCCCACTGCTCGTCCGCGTCCTCAGTTTAAACAGACGGAACCTCTTGTTGAAACTCCGGTGGGAAGCAGACACGAGAAGCGTGGCCTCTCTGATACCCCCTCTCCGATTGGCTAGAGAGCCCTCGGAGAAGACAGAGACTGCAAACCGAGTCAAAAGGCAGCAGATCCCGATCGTTGGGACCCAGCCCAACACTAACACTAGCTCCTGATCGTAGGAGTTCTGGTGGCGGTGCCCCCCAGCCGGACATCGCGCGACCGACTATTTTTAGTTAATAACCCCTTTTTACAATCCATCCCCAGATAAACACAATTTTACAATGGAACTGCCATGGGATTCGGACCAATATCACTGATCTCCAGACCGTCATTAGGGCCAAACACCCCTCAATAGTAGCTCTTCAAGAGACCAAGCTGGCACCAGGTATTCCATTTTCACTGCAGGGGTTCCAGATTTTTCGTAAAGATATGCAGCGTGATCCCGTTGCCCACGGTGGGGTTCTTTTGGCAGTGAGCCACATGGTGCCAGCAAAAGAGTTAATACTTACTACAGCTATGCAGGCTGTTGGAGCGCGTGTAAACCTATTTCGTAGGGAAATAACTATATGTTCCATATACCTGCCCCCTGGCAGAGACATGCCCTTGTCACAACTGGAAACACTTATGTCTGAACTCCCACCGCCAGTCCTCCTACTGGGGATTTTAATGCGCACCACACTGTTTGGGGATGCGATATTGTAAACACTCGAGGGCACCACCTTGAGCGCTTTATTACTCAAAAATCACTGTGTGTTCTTAACACTGGGACGGCAACACACTTTACACTCCCATCTGGTCGCGAATCGGCTTTAGACTTAAGCTTGTGCAGTTCACAGTTGAGTAGCCTCTTTGATTGGTCTGTGGGCGGCGACCCAATGGGAAGCGATCATTTTCCTATCTTTCTAGATTGTGAAAACGCGGCATTACTCGGAAGAAGGCCTCAACGATGGAACTTCCGCAAGGCAGATATTCCAAAATTTCGGTCTTTGCTGGAGAGCTCCTTTGAGAGCATCTCAAGTGCGGAGGTGCTCACAATTGAACAGTTTTCTACACTTCTCTTAAATGCGGCCCACGCGGCCATTCCCAGAACGTCTGGCAAACCTCGCCCCCCCGGTACCACACAATCCCACTTAATTGAGTTAAGGCGAGCGCGAGCGATTTGCAGACGAACCATCCGTCTAGCAAAGAGAAAGTCGTGGCGTGACTTTGTTGGGAGGCTGAACAGAACAACTCCACTCACACAGGTATTCTCCCAAATCAGACGCATAGAAGGGAGGTCTAGGTCAACTCCTCTTCCCGTGCTAAACATTGGAGGCAGAGAAATTTCTGACACAGATGAGGTAGCGAACGCTCTCGGAAATGGCTTTGCTGAACGTTGCAAGTCCAAAAGAGACGATTCACAGTTCATGCGGCTTAAAGTCCTGTCGGAACAAAGACCAGTTGACTTCAAGACAACAGTTAATCTTTCATGTAACTCGCCTTTTTCCCTAATAGAACTCATGTCAGGGATAGGGAACCTACGCAGCGTAGCGGAGGGGCCTGACTTAATCCATAACGATATGTTGAAATGTCTTCCTCAGTGCGCGCTGGACGCCCTGTTGACATCATTCAACTCCTTGTGGGAAAATGGTGAATTTCCTACCGAATGGCGAAACGCCATCATAGTGCCGCTTTTGAAACCGGGTAAAGAAGGATCTGACCCGGCTCATTTTCGTCCCATCTCTCTGACATCCTGTCTGTGCAAGCTATTTGAAAAGATGGTCAACGTTCGGTTTACGTGGTTTTTAGAAAGTCGTGGCATTTTAAACAATGACCAGTGTGGCTTTCGCAAAGGTCGAAGTACCTCTGATCATCTTGTCTCCTTGGACACCTCTATTCGCTGCGCTTTCAAGGAAAGACGTCATGTCGGTGCTGTATTCTTTCACATAGTTTCGGCATATGACACTGTGTGGCGACACGGCGTTATTTTAAAGGCCTTTCAGTATGGGATTCGCGGCCAGATGGGATTTTTCATTAATAACTTCTTGACTGAGCGAACATTTAGGGTTAGAGTTGGTGGCACATATTCTAATTTGTTCTTCCAGGAGGACGGCATCCCCCAGGGAAGCGTCCTCAGTATTGGGCTCTTCGCTTTAGCTATCAATGATGCTACTGCCGCTATACCTCCGACGATAAAGTGCTCTCTGTTCGTGGATGATATTGGGATCTGGACAACGGCGTCTGGTTCGTCCTCACTTTCTCGCCAGCTTCAGCTCGCTGTAAATAGTTTGGATCGATGGTCTTCTCAAAACGGTCTACGCTTCTCAACTTCTAAAACAGTAGGCGTTCATTTTTGCCGCAAGCGTCGTTTGTGCCCAGAACCGAATATAACATTGAAAGGTAGCCCTATTCCATTCCAGACATCAGCTAAGTTCCTGGGTATCATATTCGACAAACGTTTAACGTATCACGCTCACTTACAGAACCTGCAAGATAGGTGTTTCAAGTCCTTGAACTGTCTTAAATGCGTTTCTCGGACATCATATGAGGCTGATCGTAAGACATTACTCATCCTCTACAGAGCTCTTATTAGGTCCAAGATGGACTACGCCTGCTTTGTTTATGATTCAGCAAACGAACCCGTAAAGCGTTGCCTCAACACGATCCACCATAGTGCTATTCGAATTTGTACAGGTGCGTTCCGCACCACTCCGATATCTAGTCTGCTCGTGGAAGCGAATGAACCGCCGTTAGACATGCGGCGACGACTTCTTGGGCAGAGATATGTATATAAATTAGCACAGTTTCCGAACCACCCGACGTATAGTGCTGTCTTTTCGCGCGAACTGATCCGCCTATTTAACGGCGTAAGTAAAGGCCTCCCATTAGGTGTCAGGGCCCGGAATTTTGCCGTGGAATGTGCCGTGACAAAGCGAATCATTGCCCGCGTCGAATCATCGGAGATGCCTCCCTGGGAACAGTGGCGGATCTAGCCGGTTGGTTTGGGAGGGGCAAACCAAAGTCGAAAAGCAAAAAAAAAAAAAACGTCGCGCAGTGAAAAATTGCGCTACAATATGCCTTTTCGGTAGGATTTTGGAAACTGGAGACGAAAAGCAAAAAAAAAACGTCACGGGGTAAAAAATATGGGCTCAACATACATTTTTTCCTATCCAAGCCCCAATATTTACACTGAACTTCTCTAGTTCTGTTTGAAGTTGAGAGTTGAAGCACCAAAATTTTGCTTACAAGCTAAAAAGGAGTCAGGGAAAAGGAGGTCGATCGCTTTGGGGGGGCAAAAACATAGTTTTGCCCCGAGCTTTTCCGTTTGGGGGGGCAATTGCCTTTTTGCCCCCCCTGGATCCGCCACTGCCTGGGAAATACTCCCACCAGCAGTGGACACGACTCTCGCCCAGAGTGCTAAATCGGAAATGAGTCCCCAAGAATTGAAGGCTCTAACTCTTGAACATATTTCACAATATCATCGACATGCAATGTTCTATACAGATGGGTCGAAGACTGACACTGGGGTAGGTTGTTCGTTCGTTATCGGCACAACTTCTCGGACATTTTCACTTCCCCCCTCTTGCTTCTGTTTTCACCGCAGAACTGACTGCTATTGACAAATCTCTGTGCTTTTTAGATATCTCTGACCAAACAGATTTTGTCATTTTTACCGACTCGTTGAGTAGCATCCAGACCTTAATGAGTTTAATTCTAAAGACAATTTTGTTCAGAAGATGCAGCTCCGCTTAACCTGTCTGGCCAAAGATGGTAAAAATGTTACTTTGTGCTGGGTGCCCAGCCATGTGGGAATAGAGGGGAACGAGAGGGCAGACGCAGCCGCCAAGCGTGCCTCAAGCCGCCCCTGTACACGCAGGCTACCAATCCCGGCCCGAGACCTACTTCCCCATCTTTCTTTGCACCTTCGGAATTCCTGGCAGCGCTGGTGGATGACGCATACGCACAATAAATTGCTGGAGATAAAGCCAGAGATTGGTGAGTGGCCCTGTTCATCGCGGCGATGCCGGCGCGAAGAGGTGGCACTCTGTCGATTACGTACTGGTCACACCCTGGCGACCCACCGATATCTTCTTTGCGGGGAGGCGAGACCACTCTGCCGACGCTGCCTAGAACCGCTCTCAGTCCGCCACGTACTGGTGTCGTGCCCTGACTATGACTTTGAAAGAGACAGATACTTTGGCCCTCGAGAACAAGAACTGACATTGATTGATTTGATAGGTAGGAATGCTGATATGATCAGCCAGATCCTCGATTTTCTCAGAGCCATATGTTTCACAGTCATATATGACCCAGGGTGATTGCTCTGCTCAGGGGTGTAGAGTGTGGAGCTTACTGGTGAGTGCTGACGTTTTACTGTGGATGTTTAATCTATGTAACTGTTTGTCCGCGCAGTGATGGGGATGGGAACGTGGGATATTTTTATTTGTACCGAGTGCTTGTCTTACTGCAGACCTAACCGCTTGAATCATCTATGACCCTGGTTAAGCGTAACATGGTCCGTGAGGACCTAAGCTGAACACTGTTTGACATACTTCAGCCTAATGCCTTAGTACACATACCGTGAGTCCTCCGGGTGACGCTGCGCGGAGGGCTGCCTGGCGCGGAGCGCCTGACTCCCCCTGTGGAGTCTCACGCCCGTGCTAAGACTACACTGCCGTCCGGCGGAGGGCGGGCGTGGGTCACATGAAAATGTGACATGCACCTGTCTTCCGTGGGAGGGCAGCGCAGGGGGAGTCCGCCTAAGTGCCCAGCTGTTTGCTGGGCGCCCGGGCGGACTCAGGGACTTCCCCGTACTCCCGGGCCCCCTGGGTCCGGGGGTACGGAGTGGGCGTCAGAACTGACGCCCCGACGCCTCGTGCCGGGCGCTCTCTGCGCGGCGTTGCCTGGTGGATCTTGTAGGGTCTAGGTTTTGTTTTCAGGATAGGAAGGGCTGATGTTAGTAGTGTGTGTGCACCCCTCTGTTTGCTTTGGCATTCACCCGCACAGCGAGGCATTGACATCGGAACTGGTAATGAATCTCTAAATCACGCGTTCTTCTTGTTCCAGATGGAGCACTTTTAGCGATTGTACTGTTCTGGGCGCTATGTGGCGTTGCCGGGCTGGTGCGCCCCTAGGCCCAAATAACTAACTTACTAACTGCTTGAAACAGACCATAAACATGTATTCAGGAAGAGGTTATTAAAGGCATTGGCCTTAGTTGATCTAGGCGCTATATAACCACTAAGGTTGGTGCGCCCTTAAGCCCCAATAATCAATCAATCAATCAATCCTATGATCTGACCCCATTCTGTCATGGAAAATATTCCAATGGTTAAGACACTGTCCCATCAAGGCATCATTTGAGCCAGCTTCTAAGGAAAATGTGATCAAGCAATAGGAATAGCAACAGAGGCGCAAAAGAAAGCCTTGCATCCTTCTATAAAATGAAAAAGTGATTGCATGTTGAAAACATAGTGACAGGAAACAAAAATATATAAAGGGTAACCAAAAGCTTGATCACTATGAAGCCTGTCACACTTGAATTTATAAGTAGAGCATCTTGGGGTTATAAGGTGCTTAATGCTATATTGTGCCCACAGAATTTATGACTTACATGTGTGGAAACAATAAATTTATGAATCTCAAAAATGATATGCTAAATATATAGACAATGCAACCAATAGGAAAATTTCAAGGGCATGTTATAGACAATAAAAGGGAACATCATGAAATACATAAACTACACTCCATGGCCAAATTTAGATCTGAATTGGACTGCCAACCAGGGCCCCATTTCATAAAAGGCGTAACTTATGCTATAGCGTAGAAGTAGCATAATGCAGCGTAGAAAGTGAATAGAACACCACAATCTTGTTTCACAAAAATGCAGCGTAAAATACAACTTCTTGCAAAGTTACGCTGCTAAAACTACGCTGTACTGGAATTCAGCGTAGAATATTGCTAATATTGTTTCATATAGCAGACAACATGTACGTTGAATATGTAAAACACGTCTGAAAAGCTATGCAAGGTATAGCAGCGTAACATTTATCAGACAATGAAGCAGAACATGAAAAAATATATAATTTCTTATGGAACACTGAATCTGAAGCAAAATTAGGTAGTGTAGTGAAGGACAAAAAGTCATGAATGTAAAATAAACTTAAATGGAAGTGTGTGCGAGTTTTTCCTTGCACAGGTATAAAGTGCAAGTTGCACATGCCAAATTGAGCTGAAATTTTAGAGTTCTTTGGCCATTTGGTATGCCAAAAATGATGATAGCTATTGATGCAAATACACAGGAAAGCTGACATTGATTTTTACTTTGACTTTCTGCCGTTACTGTTATTTTACAGTCTAGTGAGGACAGAACCCTAGATAGGCTGACACTCACAAAGTGTTATATGGAGTCTATGGAGGGTAAAAATTCAATTTAAGGTGCCTGTCACCAACAAAATCCAAGTATCTCTACTGAGTCCTCCGGCAAAAATGATGATATACCTAGGTACCTAAGTACCAGCATCTTGATCTACTTATTCTTCAAAGATGTTTACTCACTGTTCCTTTCCCAGTTTCATGAAATTATAAGGTTCACAGACCGACCTTTCACAGTTCACTCATGATTAGTAAACACAATTCACCTCGAATTCCACTGAACTACACTCGCACAACAATACAATAACCCTTTTAGGACCTTCTTGACAGTAACTACCTAAAACAATGAGGTGCAGCCAAAAACAAATCAGTCGTATTTTTATTTGGGAGTCGTCCTCCGACCTTCGCCCTGACAACACCTCTCCGGAGAGCTCCTGCCCCGGCCTCGCTGATATCCGCCAACGTTCTTTTCCCGCCAAGTTTTTGGCGCCCTTTTTCAAATTATTATCCAGTATTAAAGAAGAACATTGAACTAAGGCCCAATCGGGGATGAGGTGGCTTAGTGGATAGCACCCTTGTCTTCTAAGCCACCGGTCCCGGGCTCAAGTCCCGGCGGAGCCTCTGAATAAATCGATCTGATCCCCAAAATCCCTTCCAACAGGGTGAGAGTTGGCGACGCCGTATGACCCTGGCAGTTGGTGCGTCGTTAAACCCCAACAATTATTATTATTATTATGAACTAAGGCCCATTAGAAACACAATTAAGTTGTACCTTTAGGAAGAAGTTATCAAATCAAGAACCACGATCATCGATTTTTCCGAAGAACTCTGACACACGGGACACAGGACGGATACTGACCGTCAAAGACAGACACTGCAGTTAGGAATCTCAGAAACTCACGCACCTACTAAGTTTTTGGGTTTATTTCACGACACCCAAGTCAAAGTCAAAGTCAAACATGCCAATTCAACACTCTCCAGTCTCTTTGAGGAAAAAAGTCATAGATAGAGGCACTCATTCACCATCTTCGAACACAACTCCGTCAGACGGAAGAAGCGACGTTTCTGGCGCACAAAAAAACCTCGGAAGAGCACGGTACTGGCGGCGCAGATTCGTCGTCGCCGTCGGCACTGCCAAATACTGGTGGTGGTGTGGACGGAAGCAGCAGTGCTAGACTAGGTAGGTCGGGAGATTTGAATGTTAGGGCCCTACGCCTGGTACTTGCACAGGAGGGGGCCAGTGATATTTTCTTTGGTAAGAGTCCCGCCAGCGAGGAAAAACCTATTGGTCCCGTCACCCTCACAGGCAGCGTTGTCACAGCTATAAACTCGCTTCCACTTGATGCAAACACGTCGCTCTCACCGACCTTGGCCAGAACACAAAATTGTGACACTGCATCTCTCTCTAAGTGCAAAGGGGGTCCTGGCAAAAGGTGTGTGGCCTTCTGGTAAAAAATGGCCAGCTTGGTGTTGAGTGTGATGTATGCCAACACTGGTATCATGCACTGTGCCAGTCAGTCCCAAAGCCAGCATACAACGCACTTGCAAAACACAATGTCATTGCGTTCATCTGCTCAAACTGCAAAGCCCATGCATCCTTAAGAGGAGCCCATGAGCGTCCATCAAGCTCCAATATGGGCACCCAAACTGAGGGTTCAGATATACTAAATGCGCCCTCTGCTGGATACAAAGATGTCTCTGTCCAGGTTCCATTTGCAGACTGCAAAAATTTGAGCCAAGAGTATGACACAGTCTCTGAGTCACAGTCAGACAGTACTTCTTCCCTAAAACAGAGCATTGTTGAGACAAACAACACACTGTGGGGAAAAATTGACCAGCTTGATCATGCACTCAGGGAGCACACTGCGCTTGTGGCTCGCTCTATGAAAGAGCAAGAGAGCCAGGCCATTGATCAAGCCAACATGCTCAAGCGGATCCTCTGTGAGGGAAATACACAGAAAATGCTCTACTCTGAGGCACTGAAGACCTCATGCCATAAGATGGTATCTGAGGTGAAAGAAAAACTGACCAGTATGTCGCATATCAGTACAGTCCCTGACCCAGTGTCAAGACAAGATGCTAAAACTCTGTCAAAAGTGTTTGACGGTTTCTTGGACAAAAACAGGCGTTCCCGAAACCTTGTTATTCACAACCTGCCGGAGCAAGCGGGAGCTACCTCACTAGAGAAATCCCAGGCTGACATGAGGTTGTTTGTGGCCATGGTCAAGGAATCGTTCAGCCTTATAGTAAAGGCTGTTCGTTCATTCAGGGCAGGGAAACCAGTAACTGGTAAAAATAGACTCCTGATAGTGACACTTGAGAATGAGGATTCCAAGCACGATGTGCTGAGGATGGCCTCCCAGCTTAGACACACTGAGAAGTGGCAGAGAGTCTTCATAACTCCTGACCTCACTTACAAAGAGAGGCAGGACCAGAAGAAGCTGAGGGAAGACCTGTGGAAGCGTTAACAAAGTGGGGAGACAAACCTCACCATAAAGCGTGGTAAGATTGTCCAAGTTGATGGTATGATGACGCCACCACAAACAAATGCTGGTACCATCCCAGCATCTGCAGCACACTCAGTCCAGGGCCGGCTCCGTTACTGATCCAAACCGTTCACAGAGTTCTTTGCCAGTCGCTCAGGAGACTCTAGGTGAGCCACCAGCACCTGGCGCACCACCCAAGGATCCTCCCACGCTAGTGTCACCTGAAACGGGGCTCTTACCTGGAAGTGTGAGTGCTGAAACCCCCCAAATCCCACTGCCCTCCACCAAGCTGGACACCCAAGAGGGCTGACAGCTGAAAGTGGTGCCGCGCCAAACAGTCCAGATGCCACAAATCACCCTCACCAGAATTGACAGTTCACAATCAATAATGTTCAAGATCTGACTGTTTGGTACTCAAACTGTGACCAATTCACTAATAAACGTGAGGACCTTCGGATGGCAATTGCTGGTGTCAATCCAGATATAATGCCTACTGAGGTTATCCCTAAAGCGCAACGTTTTCCTCTGGCTCTTGCCCTTCTCACCATCCCTAACTACAATATTTTTACCAGCTTTGATCCTGAGAAGTCAGACCTTGGGGCCAGTGGTCTGCGGGGAATTTCCATCTATGTGAAAACCACAATAAAGTCTTCTCTGGTCACTTTCAGCAGTACTGAGTTCATGGAACACTTGTGGCTTAAAGTCAGACTTCACAGACAGAATTTTCTTCTCATAGGCTGTGTGTACCGAAGCCCCTCCAGTGATGGATGCCAGAGCATGAAAGAGTTTAGCAGAGTTCTAGGTGAAGTTAAAAATCATTCTCCATCTCATTTGCCGGTTGCTGGCGACTTTAATTTTCCCCAAATAGATTGGGATGGAGAGTTTTCTAGGGCTGCAGCCAGCCACCCCTCCCATCTTCTTTTGGAAGCTATGCATGACCATTTCCTTTTCCAACATGTATTGAAGCCAACAAGGTACAGAATAGGCCAGGAACCAAGCATCCTGGACTTGATCTTTTCACGTGAAGAAAACTTAGTACAGAATATCCAGTACCTTCCAGGTATAGGAAAGAGTGACCATCTAGTCATCCAGTTTAGTATCCTATGCAACATTGTCAACTGTGAAAAGCTGGTTCCTAGGCTGAATTTCAATCGTGCTGACTTTTCTCTCTTTAACCAGATGGTCCGAGATGTAAACTGGTCCATCATGGCCACTTTAGATGTGGAAAGCTCTTACAGCTTTCTAATGGACCACTTGAACCACATCATAGACTTGTGTATCCCCAGATTCAGGTTCAGAAAAAAACGTTAAAAATATATACATGACAGCCTCTGCCTTGCGTCTCAAGCAGAAGAAAAATGAACTGGCCCGGATCTATCACCAAACAGGTGATGTCATTGACTTTGCTCGCTTCACACTCTGTCGTAATGAACTAAGGGCGATGACAGGCACGCTTCACAGAGAATATGAACACAAGTTGGCATCCAGAGTCAAATCAAACCCAAAGGCCTTTTAGAGCTACACCAGTTCGAAATTCAAAACTAAAACTGCAATTGGAGACTTGAAAAACAGACACGGTGGACTGAGTCAGATGATTTTGGAAAAGCCCAGCTGCTAAACGAGTTCTTTGGCAGCGTTTTTACAGTTGAGGACATGGAGAATGTGCCGGTGTTTGATAGTCGTTATGAGGGTCAACCCCTGGCCGACATTTTAATATCGGCAGATGCTGTCCGCAAAAAACTGATTTTGCTCAAAACAACCAGCTCGCCTGGCCCAGACCACATCCACCCTCGGATGCTCCATGATGGTGCTGAGTGACTGTGTTCACCATTGGCCCTCCTTTTTAGAAAATCCCTCGATACAGGAGTCATCCCGCAGGACTGGAAACTGAGCAAAATTACACCCATATACAGAAAAGGAGACAAACAAGACCCAGGGAACTACAGGCCTGTCAGCCTAACCGCCATACCATGCAAACTGCTTGAGTCTCTGATAAAAGATGCACTTCTGGGCCACCTTGCCGCGCATAACCTTCTGACCAGTCATCAACATGAGTTTCGTCCACAACGTTCGTGCGAATCGCAACTCCTGGAAGCCATGGAAGACTGGAGTCGGCAAATTGAGGAAGGCCACCCCATCAACACTGTGTATCTAGATTTCCAAAAGGCATTCGACTCGGTCCCGCATGAGCGCCTGCTTACCAAATTAGAAGGGTATGGTGTAGGGGAGGCTGCTAGCCTGGTTGAGAGCATTTCTCACGGGTCGCCGCCAGCAGGTGGTGGTTGGCTCTTCAGCTTCTGACTGGGTACATGTTACCAGTGGCGTCCCGCAGGGCTCAGTGCTGGGCCCCGTGTTGTTCCTTGTCTATATCAACGACCTGCCTGACACCATCATCTCAGGCATCAAAATCTTTGCGGACGACACCAAGCTCTATGCCAGAGCCGACTCCTCCACTCTTGTTGCATCCCTCCAGGCGGACCTGGAAAGGGCACTGGATTGGTCCTCCACTTGGCAGATGCCCTTCAACTTAAGCAAATGCGGCGTGCTTCACTTAGGAAACAACAACCAAGAACACAATTACGAAATGGACGGCGGAAAAGTCGAGGCACAAGAGGTTGAGAAGGACCTGGGAGTTCTTGTGGATAGAGACCTGAAATTTCGACGCCAAGCAGCCACAGCAGCCTCTAAGGCATCCAGAGTACTGGCGATCATGAGGAGGTCTTTTGCCAACATCGACACTTTCACACTTCCGCTACTCTACAAAACTATGGTGCGCCCACTGCTCGAATACGGAAACTCTGTCTGGGGACCATTTAACAGGGCAGATCAGAGGCTTATTGAAAGAGTCCAACGTCGAGCCACCCGCATGGTACCATCCCTGAGACGACACTCGTATGTTGACAGACTGCATGCACTCAATCTACCCTCCCTCTACCATCGTCGACTCCAGGGGGACATGATAAGAGTTTGGCGCCATCGATCAGAACTACACCCAGTTCTTCCATCTTGATGAACGATCCCGAACGCGCGGGCATGCTATGAAGTTAACGAAGCCGGATGCTGTCTCGCGCGTGCGTAGGGCGTCCTTCGGGGTCCGGATTGTGAACAGCTGGAATGCATTGCCAGCCCACGTGATAGCTGCTCCTTCATTAAATACGTTCAAGTCTCGGTTGGACAATCACTGGGCCCGCCAGATGTTCCACGTCCCCGACGAAGACAGTTAATCGACACGAGAACCTGAGGTGCGTGGGCTTCTCGGTATTCGAGAACCATGTGTCTCCCCAGGAGCTCATTAGGCCCACACATACACTCTAGGAACACTTCTCGGCAGGTCACTCGGTCAACGAGGGCCTCCGCTTCTCTCAGATGCTTCGATCTGAGAAAGACTGACAGAAGACTCAGCCTGGAAAGAGCACGTCAAAGACCAGAGCCAACAGGCCGATAAGGCCTTGCAAAATCTGTAATATTTAGGTATCGGTATAGGTCAGCTGATAGTGCATCTTCCGACTCAGTACTTGTAAAAGTGCATTAGAAACTTAAAAATCGAATAAGAGCAAATAGGTACAATAATTTTCATTCAAATAATTTATTGAAAAATATATATGCGATTTTTCATGTTAATAAAGCAGTTACACGCCATATGTGAAAGGGGTAATTCCATTCTGGAATTGGGCGTAATTCACGCTGCATTTGATATCTACGCCGCTTTCGCGTGAATGTCACCGCTCTTTGTGAAACGTGATTCTGAGTACGGCGTAACTTTGCAGGTGAATGTGGTGTAAAACACGCCGCATTTCTACAACTTTTGTGAAACGGGGCCCAGGATGCATTTTGGAGTTGACTTACATTCTATGGCTCCAGCAAAGAGGATCAGCATCCAAGTACAGCTTCCATGACAATTTGGCACCGATCAGGTACCTATTCTATCTACAGTTCTGGGGTATTATGGTAGTAGGCAGATCACATCTCACGGTTCAAAAGGATCACATCAGAAGGTCCACCATTCAAAGGGTCTAATGTTCATAGGTTTTACCTTTTGAAAGTTAGACCTTTTGAATAAGAAGTCCAACGTTCAAGAGGTCCAAACAGGCGTGCTCAGACGCATGAGAGTGGGGTGCATGATGCCGCAGAGGCGTGCTAAGACACATGATAATAGGAAGCAATGACGGTTAGGTTAGGTTAGGTTAGGTTAGGTTAGGTTAGGTTTGGTTTGGTTGGTCAGGTCAGTTGTGTATGCCCTTGGTCCCTATTTCCTAGTCTGGGGATATCAGCCCTCTTTCCAGAATCTGAGTGCACCTCTGGTCTGGGTACCACCTAATACTACTCAAACCCACCCTCCTTCCATAGGTTTCACCTCTTGGGATTGTCATGCAGAATGTGGAGATATTTCTAAACCATTTCCCAAAGTGGTATCCAGACCAGAGGTGCACTCAGAATCTGGAAAGAGGGGTGATATCCCCAGATTAGGAAATAGGGACCAAGGGCATACACAACTGACCTGAACTGAACTGAACTGAACTAGCCTAACCTAACCCTCATTTCCTCCTATTATCAAGTGTCTTAGCATGCCTCTGCAGCATCATGCACCCCACTCTCATCAGTGTCCCAAAACCTGGGGTGCTGGGTGCAGAACGACACCCAGTCAAGCAGAATTTTCCACTCACTTTTATATATTTTTTGCTGAATTTTCCACTCACTTCCAACAATACTTACTCCTATTGAATTTTACTCAACCATACTTAATACAAAGCCCAATTCAATTGCCTCCTCTACCAGCGTCCACTGGAAAAAGAGACAGCAGAATCGACCAGAAGATCGCCAAATTAACTCGGCTCTTATGGGCTTCTTTCGCTTTTCTGAAATAAAAACTGGCGATTTCTATTTTTCTGGCCAATTATACCTGGCATCCTTATCTCCACCGACTTCAGTGAAACAACTGAATCGAAATTCTGGCGCGGGCAAGACGCTCAGTGCCCCCTGCCCCACCGGAGAAAGTTCCAATGGGTGAACACCGCCACTAAATTCCACCACTCACAAAATTGGTGTGTGGAAAATTAGACACCCTAGCTTTGTGTTGCCAAAAAAATGAGATGACCGCTTTGAAAGATACAATTCTGGAAAGCAGATTATCTGTGCACATGATTTCTAGGCTTACATCCTTGAAAAGTTGTTTTTGTATTTCTGGCATCGAGAATAGTGAAAAACCATTTTTGGTCATCTTGTTGTTAAAAGCAATTATCTTGAAATTTGTATGCTAAGCAGCATATTTTTTTGACATTGTATGGTAGAAAATTTACCATTTATTGCGAAGAAAATAATTATCCATATCAGCCCTTCATTGCTGCGTCCACACCGTGACACCCAACGACACCCTAGGCATAAATATGCTGATATTTAGATTCAACTGAAAGTGTCAGGTACTTGAATACATTGAAACTCTACATTTTCATTAAATGATTTTTTCGGGCGACAAGAATGCATCCAGTTACCCATCAAACATCGGCACTTTTTTGTATGGCTGGTCTACGGCGTGGACTTACCAAATCGCCGTCTTAACATCTAGTAAATAAAAGCGGCATCTTCAGGCTTTTTGAAAGTCCAGTTTCTTATTCGTTATTGACAAAACATTGTTAGTCTTCCTCTTTGTGTGCTTTTAATTGTATAATTTTCTAGTCTATAAGGATTTAGAAAATTGATTTAGAGCAATTTTTGAAACACAAATTATGTGGCTCATGCGACCGGCAAGCGGCAACTGATCAGAAATTTAAAGTAGTAGTCGCTCCGACGCTGTCGCAACCCGCCGCGCCTGGCTGATTGTAGATGAAAGGAAGAAACAACAGAAAGAATCCTGTAGCTTTGATTAGGTTGATAGAAAGCAGCATATTCATCTGAAGGTGAGTATATATGTGAAGAGGAACCGGGGAATTGACAGGTAAAGAAAAGAAACTTTTAGCAAGAGTCTGGAAGAGTTTATTGCCATGATAGAAAGTTTGTAGTTTCGTCTGGGTTAGTTAAGCGTAAACCAAGGCTCTACTGGGCCCTAGCATAGGTGTATGCGAGGTGCAGTGATTGAGGTCAGGATTAGCCTCCAAAATTCCGATAACTATAGGTATAGGTATAGGAGGGGCGTTGTCCCGGACAGAAAAACTATTCAGTGTATGGTTCGATAATTAATTTTGGCACTATCCCTTTTCATTTTTCACCACCTGCCAGTCTTGGAGGCCCCCTCTGCAGAAATGGTCTAAGGGGGGCCCCAATATTTCGACTCAGGGGCCCTTTAGAGCTGGTCGTGTGGGAGGAGAGGAGGGGCGCAAGAGTTGGTCTAGGGAAGCACCCCAAGAGTTGATCTTCATCCCACAAATGTTAGTCTTTGTGGCTCCCACAGTTCTTTCCCCCGAAGATTGGTCTCAGAGGCCCCCAAAAAGTTTTTATTTGTGGCAATTCACCAATTTCTTGAAAAATTGGAGACTGCATCAGGGGGTTTCAGTTGGTAAAGATTTACCTGCTTAACCCAAATTTTTCACATGGTAATGGCCGAGCAATGCTGCTTGGGGACAATTTAAAAATATTTACTTTGAGAAAATTAAAGGAAATATCCATCCCTCAGTTCAAACAAGGGCTCTGAGAATACCACCTGAGTACCCAAATTGGAAAATTTTTACTCCGCCACACAGAGGGGAATTTTCCACTCACTCGCCATACATTCCGAGCTGAATTTTCCACTCGACACCCTAGCGCAAAACCTATTTTGGGACACTGACTCTCATACATCTGAGCACACCTTTTTGGACCTTTTGAACATTGGACTTCTTATTCAAAAGGTCTAACTTTCAAAGGGTAGAGCATATGAACATTAGACCCTTTGATCAGTGGACCTTCTGATGTGATCCTTTTACAGTGAGATGTGATCTGCCTGCTACTATAATACCACCTAACCTAACTTAACCTAACCTAGGTATAACTAGGGCAGACGTCTCAGCTTTGCCAGACAGAAACGTGGGGTTCATCACTGGAAGAGAAAATTCCCAAAACCCAGAAATTTCCCCAGTTTCCCAGGTTTTCCCCCTGAGAAAGGGAATTCAGGGAGGGATTTCGGCCCATAGGCGGATTCGAGAGGGGGAAGTTCAGGTGCACTACAGAGCAAAGGATTCTTGGCATAGGCGTATCCAGGGAAGGGAATTAGGCCATGGGCGGATCCAGGGTGGGAGGTAGATGGGATCCGACGAAATAGGCATGTGTATCATAGGCGGATTCAGGTAAGAGAAACAGTGAAGGTGCACTTCATGCAAGGGATTCTTGGCATAGGCGTATCCAGGGAAGGGCATTAAGGCCATGGGCGGATGCAGGGCAGGGAAGTAGATGGGATCCGACAAAATAGGCATGCGTTTCATAGGCGGATTCAGGTAAGAGAAACAGTGAAGGTGCACATGCAAGGGATTCCTGGCATAGGCGTATCCAGGGAAGGTATTAAGGCCATGGGCGGATCCAGGGAAGGGGAAGAAGACAAAACCCTGTAAAGAAAGCATACGTGTCATAGGCGGATTAAGGAATGAATTCCTGGCATGGGCGGATCCAGAGAAGGGGATTTAGACCATAGCCGGATTCAGGGAAGGGGATTAAGGCCATGGGCGGATCCAGGGAAGGGGAAAAAGACACGACCCTGTAAATAAAGCATACGTGTCATAGGCGGATTAAGGAATGAATTCCTGGCATAGGCGGATCCAGAGAAGGGGATTTAGGCCATAGGCGGATCCAGGGAAGGGGATTAAGGCCATGGGCGGATCCAGGGAAGGGGAAAAAGACAGGACCCTGTAAAGAAAACATACGTGTCATAGGCGGATTAAGGAATGAATTCCTGGCATAGGCAGATCCAGAGAAGGGGGATTAAGGCCATGGGCGGATCCAGGAAAGGGAAAAAAGACAGGACCCTGTAAAGAAAACTTACGTGTCATAGGCGGATTAAGGAATGAATTCCTGGCATAGGCGGATCTAGAGAAGAGGATTTAGGCCATAGGCGGATCCAGGGAAGGGGATTAAGGGCATGGGCTGATCCAGGGAAGAGGAAAAAGACAGGACCCTGTGAAGAAAACATACGTGTCATAGGCGGATTAAGAAATGAATTCCTGGCATAGGCGGATCCAGAGAAGGGAATTTAGGCCATAGGCGGATCCAGGAAAGGGGAAGAAGATAAGACCCTGTAAAGAAAGCATACGTGTCATGGGCGGATTAAGTATTGAATTCCTGGCATAGGTGCGAATCCAGAGAAGGGGATTTAGGCCGTAGGCGGATCCAGGGAAGAGGGAAAAGACAGGACCCTGTAAAGAAAACATGCGTGTCATAGGCGAATTAAGGAATGCATTCCTGGAATAGGCGGATCCAGAGAAGGGGGAATTAGGCCATAGGAGGATCCAGGAAAGGGTAAAAAGACAGGACCCTGTAAAGAAAGCATACCTACGTGTCAGGCGGATTGAGGATTGAATTCCTGGCATAGGCGAATCCGGAGAAGGGGATTTAGGCCATAGGCAGATCCAGGGAAGAAGACAGGACCCTGTAAAGGAAGCATACGTGGCATAGGCGGATTAAGGAATAAATTCCTGGCATAGGCAGATCCAGAGAAGGGGGTTTAGGCCATGGGCGGATCCAGGGAAGGGAAAGAAGGCAGGACTATGTAAAGAAGCAGGCATGTCATAGGCAGATTCAGGGGGGTTGCGGTGCACTATTGAGCAATAAATTCCTGGTATAGGCGGATCCAGAGAAGGGGATTTAGGCCATGGGCGGATCCATGGTAGGGAAGTAGAGGCAGTGGCAGCGGATAAAGGGGGCAAGGGAGGGCAGTTGCCACCCCCCAAATTATCAGAGGGGGCCCCTGTAAAAAACGCAATTTTAGGTTGGTTCTTTTCTGAAAGTTCATGAATGACCTGACTGAGCCCTCAACAGTTTCTCGATTTGGACAGTGTCCGAGCTTTATCTCGGGGCCCTGAGCTTGGGCTCGGGACCCTCTAGCTTGGCCTTTAGGGGCCCCAAGATTAGCCTAAAGGGCCCCGAGACTGGCCTCAGGGGGCCAGATCTTGGTCTAAAGGTCCCCGAGCCTGGAATCAGGGCCCCCACTTTGTCTCAGGGGCCCTGAGCTGTTCCTCGCCCCCGAATTTCGTCTCAGGGACCCCCAAGCTTAGTCTAAGGGGCCCCCAAGGCTGGTCTCAGGGCACCCAAGCTTAGCCTTAAGGGAGCTCCCCGAGCTCGGTCTCAGGGCCTCGAAATTGTCTAAGGGGCCCGGAGCTTCTCTAAGGCCCCCCGAGTTTGGTCTCAGGGGCCCTCCAAGCTTAGTCTCAGGGGGCTCCCGAACGTAACCTCATGGGGGTTCCGAGATTGGTCTCAGGGCCCTCCAATATTGGTATAAGGGGGCTTCCCAGATTGGTCTAAGGGGCCCCCGAGAATGGTCTAAGGGACCTTTAGCTTGGTTTCAGGGCCTCCAAGCTTGGTGTCAGAGGCCGCCAAGCTTGGTCTCAGAGGCCCCCGAGCTTGGTCTCAAGACCCCTGAGCTTGGACTCGGAGGCATTCGAGCTTGATCTCTAGGAGCCCCACAAGCTTGGTTGCAGGGGCCCCCGAGCTGTGTCTCAGGGCTACGAATTTGGTCTCAGGCAGCCTCCGAGATTGGTCTAAGGTGGCCTTGAGCTTGGTTTCAAGGGCCTCCAAGCTTTGTTTCAGAGGCCCCCAAACTTGGTCTCAGGGGCCGTGATCTTGGGGGGGCTCGGTGGCCTTCGAGCTTGATCTCTAGGAGCCCCCAAGCTCAAGCTAGGAGCCCCCGAGCTGTGTCTCAGGGCCCCGAGCTTGGTCTTGTGTGTGCTCAAGTCAGTATGCCTGTCATTAGCGTTTTTTTCTGTGCCAATATAGACGACAGTATCAAAGCGCCCCCAGTTCTCATTCTGCAGGAGACGGAATTTAAAAAAAAACGTATATAATAATTCGTGTTACCTACCAACTATTTGCCTCGGAAGGCCGTTGTTGTACCGTTATTATAATTTTGCTAAACTCCTAACGTGACGCTGGAGCTTAAAGCTTTTACGTGCAATGTCCGAGGCTTACGTGAACCTATAAAACGCAGATCAATATTTCGACATCTACATGTCAAATACGCTGCTTATTTTGCTGCACTACAGGAAACATATTCCAACCTGGAATCCGAGATCGTGTGGAAAATCGAACGGGAAGGCAAAACCATTTTTTACACGGGCCAACTAAACAACAGGGAGGAATAGCCATTTTTGTACTGGGCCAAATATAGCTTTTACCATTTGTGACGCTTATGCAGGAGCGGAACCAGGATTTTGCTGGGGGAGTCGCTGAGCTTTGAAAAATCGCGAAAAAGGGGGAATAGGGCGAAAAATTGCGAAAATGGAACAAAGTGAGGCTGAAGCCCCCTCAGCCCCCTGGATCTGCCCCTGCGCTTATGCCTCTGACCTCAGGCAGCAATCCCAACCAATCCATCGCAGTTTTTAGGGGGCCCTTGCTGCCGAGGGGGCCCAGTGTCCCAAAACCTGGGGTGCTGGGTGCAGAACGACACCCAGTCAATCAGAATTTTCCACTCACTTTTATATTTTTTTGCTGAATTTTCCACTCACTTCCAACAATATTTACTACTACTATTGAATAATTATTGAACAATATTTTACTACTATTGAATTTTACTCAACAATACTTACTACAAGGCCCAGTTCCATTGCCTCCTCTACCAACATCCACTGGAAAAAGAGAGCAGCAAAATCGACTAGAAGATCGCCAAATTAACTCGGCTCTTATGCGCTTCTTTCGCTTTTCTGAAAGAGAATCTGACGATTTCTATTTTTCTGGTCAATTATACCTGGCATCCTTATCTCCACCGATTTCAGTGGAACAACAGGATCGAAATTCTGGCGCGGGCAAGACGCACAGTGCCCCCTCCCCTGCCCCACCGGAGAAAGTTCCAATGGGTGAACACCGCCACTAAATTCCACCACTCGCAAAATTGGTGAGTGGAAAATTAGACACCCTAGCCTTGTGTTGCCAAAAAATAAGCTGACCGCTTTGAAAGATACATTTCTGGAAAGCAGTTTATCTGTGCATATGATTTCTAGGCTTACGTCCTTGAAAAGTTGTTTTTGTATTTCTGGTACCGAGAATAGTGAAAAACCATTTTTGGTCATCTTGCTGTTAAAAGCAATTATCTTGAAATTTGTATGGTAAGCAGCATATTTTTTTGACATTGTATCGTAGAAAATTAACCATTTATTTCGTAGAAAATAATTTTTATCCATATTAGCCCTTCATTGCTGCGTCCACGCCGTGTGACACCCAAATCCATTCACGACACCCTACGACACCCTAGGCATAAATACGCTGATATTTAAGTTGAACTAAAAGTGTCCGGTACTTTAATACATTGAAACTCTACATTTTCATTAAATGATTTTTTGGGCAACAAGAATGCATCCAGTTACCCTTCAAACATCGGCACTTTTTTGTATGGCTGGTCTACGGCGTGGACTTACCAAAACGCCGTCTTTACATCTAGTAAATAAAAGCGGCATCTTTAGGCTTTTTGAAAGGCTGGTTTCGTATTCGTTATTGACAAAACATTGTTAGTCTTCCTCTTGGTGTGCTTTTTAGTTGTATAATTTTCTAGTCTATATGGATTTAGAAAATTAATTTAGAGCAAGTTTTGAAATGCAAATTATGTTGCTCATGCGACCGGCAAGTGGATTGCCATCAGAAATTTAAATTAGTAGTTGCTTCGACGCTGTCGCAACCCGCCGCGCCTGGCTGATTGTAGACGAAAGGAAGAAACAACAGCAGAAAGGAGGCTGCAGCAGCTTCGATTAATATTGATAGAAAGCAGCATACTCATATGAAGGTGAGTATATATGTGAAGAGAAGCAGGGGAATTGACAGGAAAAGAAAAGAAACTTTTAGCAAGAGTCTGGAAGAGTTTATTGCCATGATAGAAAGTTTGTAGTTTCGTCTGGGTTAGTTAAGTGTAAACCAAGGCTCTACTGGGCCCTAGCATAGGTGTATGCGAGGTGCAGTGATTGAGGCCAGGAGTGGCCTCCAAAATTCCGATAGCTATAGGTATAGGAGGGGCGTTGTCCCGGACAGGAAAACTATACAGTGTATGCGTAGATAATTAATTTTGGAACTAGGTATTGCATGAAAAAATCCCTTTTCATTTTTCACCACCTGCCGATCTCGGAGGCCCCTCTGCAGAGTTGTCTAAGGGGGCCCTGATATTTCGTCTCAGGGGCCCTTAAAAGCTGGTCGTGTGGGAGAGGAGGGGCACAAGAGTTGGTCTAGGGAAGCCCCCAAGAGTTTTAATGGCTCCCAGAGTTCTTTCCCCCAAAGGTTGGTCTCAGAGGCCCCCAAAAAGTTTTTTATTTGTGGAAATTCACCAACTCCTTAAATTGGAAACTGCATCAGGGGGTTTCAGCTGGTAAAGATTTACCTGCTTAACCCAAATTTCTCCCATGGGAATGGTCAAACAATGCTGCTTGGGGATGATTTAAAAATATTTACTTTGAGAAAATTAAAGGAAATATCCATCCTTCAGTCAAACAAGGGCTCTGAGAGTTTACTACCTGAGTACAAAATTTGAAATTTTTACTCTGCCATACATTTTGAGAGGAATTTTCCACTCACTCGCCATACATTCCGAGCTGAATTTTCCACTAGACACCCTAGCGCAAAACCTATTTTGGGTCACTGAGGGGGCCCATCGTCATGGGGGCCCCCTGGAAAAATTCTTGCCCCCATCCGAAAAGAGCATCCGCCGCCACTGAGTAGAGGGTACCCAAAAATATAAGGCATTTGTTTCATAGGCGTATTCATTAGCGTTGCAGTGCATTACAGAGCAAGGAAGTCCTGGCATAGGCGCATCCAGGGAAGGGGATCTAGGCCAGGGGCGAATCCAGGAAAGAGAAACAGACGGGATACTGTAAAACCAAGTATACGAGTCATGGGCATATTCAGGGGAAACTGCTACGGTGCACCACAGAGCACGGGATTCCTGGCATGGGCAGGTCCAGAGGAAAGATTTTAGGCCATAGGCGAATCCAGGGAATAGAAGCAGACGGAACACGGTAAAAGGATCCGCCCATGGCCTAAACCCCTCCCTGGATGTGCCTATGCCAGGAATCCCTTACCCTGTAGTGCACTGAAACCCTCCTGTAACTGCCTGTGACTCGTATTCTTTATTTTACAGTCCTGCCTACTTTCCCTTCCCTGGATCCAGCCATGGCCTAAATCCCTAACTCTAGATCCCCTATGCCAGGAATCCCCTGCCCTGTAGTGCACTTTAATCTCTAGATCCCCTAGGCCAGGAATCCCCTGCCCTGTAGTGCACTTAAGCACTATCTACTCCTGAACCCGCCTGACACGTATACTTTGTTTTACAGGGTCCCTCTTCTTCCACTTTCCTGGATCCGCCCATGGCCTAAATCCCTACCCTGGAAGCGCGTATGCCAGGAATTCCTTACTCTGTAGTGCACTGAAACCATCCTGAATCCACCTATGACCTGTATGCTTTGCTGTATAGGGTCTGCTCTTCTTCCCCCTTCCTGGATCCGCCCATGGCCTATATCCCCTTCTCTAGATCCGCTGATGCCAGGAATTCCCTGCTCTGTAGTTCACCGCAACCTTCCTGAATCCGCCTATGACGAGTGTACTTAGTTTTACAGGGTCCCGTCTCCTTCCCTTGATCCGCCCTTGGCCTAAATCCCCTAACCTGGATGCGCCTATTCCACGAATCCCTTGCTCTGTAGGGCACTGGCACTCTCCTGAATCCACCTATGACAGGAATGCTTTGTTTTACAGGGACCCACTTAAATTCGTCCCCTGGATCCGCCCATGGCCTAAATCCTCTACCTTAGATGCGCTATGCCAGGAATCCCTTGCTCTGTAGAGAACTGCAACTCTCCTGAATCCGCCTGTGACTGGAATGCTTTATTTTAAAGGGATCCACATAATTCCCTCCCCTGGATCCTCCCATGGTCTAAATCCCCTAGCCTGGGTGTGCCTATGCCAGAAATCCCTTGCTCTGTAGAGCACGGTAACTCTTCTGAATCCGCCTGTGATCGGAATGCATTGTTTTACAGGGACCCACCTAATTAATTAGGTAGGTCCCTAATTAACCGGGAGGCGAGTTTAGGCCATAAGCGGATCCAGAGGAGGGAATTCCCTCCCCTGGATCCGCTTATGGCCTAAATCCCCTTTTCTAGATACGCCTACGCCAGGAATGCCCTGCTCCATAGTGCGCCCTAACATTTTTCTTCCTGTATCCGCCTATGACACATGCTTAATTTTGTTGGGTCCCGTCTTCTACCCTTCCCTGGATCTGCCCATGGCCTGAGTCCAGTTCTCTGGATACGCCCATGCAGGGGCACCGCCACGGAATTTTCGCAGGGGGGACAGACCCGGGCTGCGAGTGACCGGGGAGGCGAATTTTGAGCATATTCGGTACCTGACAACATTAATGACCATCGACCCAGAAATTCTGGGGATGTCCCCCGGCAGGCCAACAGGGGGACGCGTCCCCCCGTCCCCCTCCCCGCTTTCGATGCCCATGCGCCCATACCAAGAATCCCTCGCCCAAGCTTTTCATGGGGAGATCCCGGGAATCTGGGGATATTTGGAAATCTTGGGAATTTTTTGGCTCCACGCAAAACCCAATGTCTCTATCTGGCAAAGCTGAGACGTCTCCCCGAGCAGTACCCCTAACCTAACCCTCATTGCCTCATATTGTCATGTGTCTTAGCACACCTCTGCGGCATCATGCACCCCACTCTCATGCATCTGAGCACGCCTCTATGGACCTTTAGAACGTTTGACTTCTTATTCAAAAGGTCTAACTTTCAAAGAGTACAACCTATGAACATTAGACCTTTTGAACGGTGGACCTTCTGATGTGATCCATTTGAACCATGAGACGTGATCTGCCTACTACCATAATACCCCCAAACGCAGCCCATCTTATTGCATGTGGACCAATAAGTCACTTTGAGACCCACTTTCCACAGCCAAAATCTGTGTCAGAACTAGAAATATGCCAAAGCCTGGACCATAAATGTATCAAGATACACCATTCAATCACAAAAAGACTTTGCATGCAACCTAGGTAGTTCATCCATTCCATCTAGTATTATTTCCCCAATAAAGCACAGTGCTCAAGTGCTGGGGATATATCACTGGATGGAATCGATACCCCACGACGTATCCCAATCTGTGGTCCGATCCAGATCAATCTTAGTTCCAGCAATAAATTTCAAAGTTATCCAACCAAAACCCCACGTATTTCAAGTGGTGGGTGTATCCATTCCCACCATTTAAGTCATTGAGACACTAAAAATGGTGGGACAGGGTGTAAATATAACACTACCATAAAAGCCACCACCTTAAATAGAGAAAACCGGGAATCACGGCACAAATATATACCACATTTAAAGCCTTGACACATACCGCGCCGGAATTTGCACGTAAAGGAAGATCCTCATGTCGGCGCAGCCGCTTCTACAAAAATTCAAAACATATTACAGCACTTAAAGGGACATTGTCGCAAAAATTTTTATTCTGGTTTCTTAATATTGGAAAAATCCTGATTCTGGTACTGTCAATCATTTCTTCATCTTCAGCTGAAATTTTGGAGGCCACTCAACAATTTTTCAAATTTGCTAACAATATCAATAAATATAGGCTGGCCGTAACCTGCTCTTCACCTCTATTCTATCAATCAGTTTTAAGTTCTATACATAATTTTTTAGGGTAGAAAATGTTCTTATGCTGCATTCGTATTCAATTTACTTTTATTGAGCCTCCAAAATACGAATATTAGATTAGTTTGGCCAAAACATTCGGCTTGAGAAAACTAATCGGGAAAGTTTTAAAATCGGGCAGGTGTCGTACAGCGGGGATGGTATAGTGGCCTCCCTTCCCGACTCTCACACGGGAAATACGGGTTCGAATCTAGGTCGTGGAAATTTTTACTGTACAAACAATTTTTTCTGATTTTCTTCTTGTTTGTTCATGCGTACTAATGGATGAAGAATAGTCGGATCCATGATTGCCGATCGGGGGGGTAACTTCCGGGGAGGGCACCATCCGGACCAGGGGGCGAGGGGCGCCACCTTTGACCGGCAAAACCTATCAGATGGACGCTAAATCCTATCAGTGTGCGCCGATTTTTGCATCCTGGGGGCGGGGATGGGACGCAACATTTTAGGGTTCACCGAGAGTTGATCAGAGAGGGGAGGGGGGGGGCACGTGCCCCCTTTGCCCACCTGGATCCTCCTATAGGATGAAGTAAATATTCTAAGGACAATTTCTTCAGGTTATCCCTCCGTCCGGGTAGTTGAGGGAAAGGCAGTATTAGCCCCAAATATTTTTTCTAATCTGACCGGCGTACCAAACTGTGACCGGCTTGTCTCCAGCTCCCTGCAATGGTTCTCAATCCGTCGGATTTCCCTCTATTGGAGACCAGTTCCCCTGTTTTCTGACCACCGGGACACGCTGTTCGCCGTTCGAAAATGTCTTTTGTGTCCTTTGCTGAAGGCCATTCTTGAAGGCTGACCGGTTTTCGTGCAAACCAAGAACCAGAAACCGACCCAATAAAAAGCAAGGGTGGCTCTTTGAGATTATATGTGTTAATCTCGAGATTAATGTGTCTCGAGATTAATTAATAGTTTAACCCTCGCCCCACCGGGGCCATCGATGGCCCCCCCCAAGGTTTCTCCGGGATAGCAGAAAGACGATGAGGCGCAGCACCGTGGTTGAGGGCTCTACCTATCACTGCATCATTTTCCCACCATCCCGGAAATTTTTTACCCCGGGTCACCCAAGGTCAGGTCACCAGACGAGGTCAACCAAGGTCACCTCACTTCAGCTTTAGAGCTCTGTAAGAGCTACATTTCGGGGTCGATCGATTTGAAACTTCCTACACTTTATGACCACTCCAGGGTTTACAAGGTGTATATCCGGGATTTTTCGATTTCGTGCCCTGAGGTCAGGTCACGAGGTGACCTCTCCCATTGAAAAAGCATGCGGAAAAGCTGTCTTATGATCTAAAAGTCACAAAAACGATTGAAAATGCTCAGCTTGATCAGAAAAGCGTTTTTGGACACCCTTTCTCGGATTCTAGGGGCCATATTTGCCCTTTGACATCCCCAAGGTCATCCAAGGTCACCAGGGGTCAAAAACAGTATTTTGACAATAACTTTTGACCTGTATAAGCTAGAGCGCTGAAACAAACACCATCGTGTTTGTCTCGTAATTGGCTTTCATTTGATATATTTCGTGACCTCAGGTCATACTAGGTCACGAGGTGACCTCTGGAGGTCAAAATACTGGCGGGAGGTCTTTAAGTTTCCATAGCGGAAAAAGTACTGGCAAATTCCTATCAAATGTACTTTACCAGGCCTCTATAGCTCTAAGGGCATAAGAGTTATGCCCAGTTTGCCTAAGCATTGCATATTTGAGTGAAAATAGCCGATCTTGACCTAATTTGACCTCTGGAGGTCAAACAATTGACCTGAACACTAAAACATGTGAAGTAATTTCTTACTGAATTCACGCGAGCTTTCTAGTGCACTTTGCAGATTTGCGCTAACGCCCATATTTTCGGAGTTAGAGGGGGCCATCGATGGCCCCCCAGTGGGGCGAAGGTGGCGCCGGACCCCCGGTGGGGCGCGGGTTAACACGCGCATTGACGGGAGGCGGGTACCCACCCCCCGTCTGGTTTTTCGGATAGAACATAAAAACGGCGGCGCGTAGCGCCGCCGCACTTGTATCCATACGCGTATGTTAACAGTAAAAACGCAGTACATGGTAAAACATGCACTCCTAACACTAGGCAAAGAAAACTAGGCAGGGGCGCCGCCACGGAATTTAAGCCATCACACATCTATTAGGTAGGTACTCAACACACTCGGTTTAAAAATAAACTCGGGTTAAAAAACTTTACATACCTTCTCTCATCATTTTTACAACTTTTGTCAAAATTTTAAGGTTAGGTCTTCTCAGGTCAGGTCACCAATACAGGTCAAGTGACCTGACCTCAGAGTTTAAGACAACATAAGTCGGAACAAAGTGAACTCATCCGATTGAAGTGACCTCAAAAATGGTTAAAATATTTCGATGGAGAAGCGTATGGGCTACCCAACGCCGTTTACCATTTTTCACTACCTACCGTGGTTCTCGAGATTTTAGGGGGGTACCCGCGCCCCTCCCCCCCTGTCAAAGCGAAGGTGGCTCAGAGCCCCGTCAATGCGCGTGTTAATCTGGTAAAACAACGAGATAAAACGTTAATCCGTACGAGATAAAACGTGTTCGAGATTAAATGTGGCGGTCTCCCAGGGCGGACCACCCTGAAAGACCGCCTGGGCCTTTCACGGCAGGAGAGTGTGGAGGTGGAGCGCCTGCGCACTGGCCACTCCCTTCTCCTGTGCAACTACCGAAAGAGGATCGGCCTGGACCCGGAGGCCACGTTACAGGAATGCGACGATGGAGAGGACGAGATCCTCCACCACCTTCTGACCCGGTGCCCTGCGTGCGCTGACCTGCGCTGGGACATATTTGGACGGGACGACCCGCCCATCCGGGAGGCGCTGGCGGACCCACGACGGCTGGCAATGTTCCTGCGGCGGTTGGGGCGCCTTCAGGGGCGCCCCCCATACGGCCGGAACACTCAATTAATCAATCAGATTAAATGTGTCCGTCGACATCTAAATCTTTTTTTCATTCGCCACGGCTTCCGCTGGGGGTATATTTGTCCGCACACATGTATGGTCCAAAAACACCGAAATTGCACTTCTGTAAGTTCACATGACATGACCATTTGCACCTTACATTTATTTCAGCTCAGGGATATTGCGGATGTTTTGTATTTGAAATGCTTAGTGTGTGTGTGTGTGTGTGTGTGTGTGTGTGTGTGTGTGTGTGTGTGTGTGTGTGTGTGTGTGTGTGTGTGTGTGTGTGTGTGTGGTGGATGTGGATGTGGATGTGGATGTGGGTGTGGATGTGGGTGGGTGTGTGGGTGGGCGTGGATGTGGATGTGGGTGTGGGGGGGTGTGGTTGTAGAAGTGGGTGTGTGCGTGGACGTGGGTGGGTGTGCGTGTGGGGGTGTGCGGGTATGTGAGTTTTCATATGTTCATTTGTGTTTATCTAGCGGTGTGTGTGTGCGCTCACTGACCAGTAATGTGATGTACCTGATCTGAAGAGCAGCACTACTAGAGTGTTTGTATGTTTAATTTACTTTCCAATATATGTTCCGTGTTTTTATGACTGATCTGATTAAGTTATTTCTATTGGAGCAGTCCACTCCCTAATTCCCCCCACTTTTCATTAAACTCGACAACCTTGTTGTTTTTTCTTGCGACAATACTTTCTTTTTCTACTTCTAACCGTAAAGTATTAGTAAAGCATTCTATATTTGGTTGTTGCTTTCTTAGCCGTGCTTTGAATAGAACTAGTTTTACGATAGTTGCTAACATAATTTCCATTTTTGTGCAGTTCTCGAAAGAGGGGAGGAACCAGTTTGATTTGTGAAACTGTAATGTAACATTAAATCTTAAATTGAGCTCAGATTTTACCTCTCGAATGATAGTTTGAGTTTTGAGGCAGGTCCAAAAAAGATGATCAACTGTTTCAACTGATCTTTTACAGAAAGAGCATAACGCTGTTTGTGATTTCCCTATTATGTTAAGATATCTGTTAGTCGCAATTGACATCTAAATTTTTGATATAATTGTAATTCTTTGGTCTCCGGAGAATATAAAAACACGTAGTCTAGAGAACCGGAGAATAGCTGAATGTGATACGGAAGAATAACTCTTGATATGCGTCAGAACTGGGGAACCAGAGAGCAGCCACCACGATCCTTGGATGAACTAACAAAAATATATGCAGCCACCAAGTGTGGAACACACCACGAACCCAAACCTGATCACTTTTTGTTTCAGGGGGAACGTTTGTTGTGTGCTGCAGGTTGGAGATGGACTGGCCACCTCACTCCTCTGTCCGTGGTGGTAGCTCTTTCTAATTTTTTTCGTATATAGATATACAAGATTTAAGAATACATTGTTTTTTACTTCAAGTTGAGCTGATCAGGGCACATCAAGAAAATATACCTCAAAATTATAGCCTGGAACAGTTCGTATTAAATAAAAAGGATTCTATAATTAATCTTAACATTGGTAGTCACAGAGTCTAAACCTAAGAAGACGCATCGCGGCTTTAAGACAAGCAAGCTGCTAGCCTCATGAGTGACATTTGTTTATGAAAATGATAAGCTTTTATTTTTAATACTTCGGAGTTCGGAAACGGTCCTTTCTCATAATAGAACAAACAATTCCAGAAGCACTTCATATAACATCATATCATTATATAAAATAGTATAATAACCCCTATTTTTATTAGATTGTTTATTAGATTATCTACGTTGATAAGATATTTCATGACCAGCCTCCTCGAATCATAGTTGCAAAATGGGGCTAATACACTGATAAATATTCAGGTACATCCCTTCACCAAAATTCTCATAATATAATAGGTGAACACATACATTTTTAGTCAGAGTGCTAGGATAACCTCGAATCGAGTTCCAATATTTAAATATTCCAGTACTGAACTGCATTATTCCAGCATTCGATTCACAAAAATATTATTTTTGTCTGCTGACCCGTTGAGTAAAACACTGAGGGCCAAAACGAAAATTAAGAGGAAAAAGGGTTTTATCCTGTCTCCACGGCGAACCCTACAACTTATTTGTTTGCTAGGGTACGGCTATTTCTTTGGCACTGACATGTTAAGAAAGCCTTAAAGACGATTCACAAAAATAGTATTTTTGTCTGCTCAACCGTTCAGTGTAGCACTGAGTATGAAAACAGAAAATAAGGGAAAAATAATTGTTTACCCGAACTCACGGCGAACCCTACAACTTATTTGTTTGCTAGGGTATGGCTATTTCCTTAGCACTGATATATTAAGAAAACCTTAAAGACGATTCACAAAAATAGTATTTTTGTCTGGTGACCCGTTGAGTGTAACACTGAGTGGCAAAACAAGAACCTAGCGCCACTGGTGAGCGTGACCGGGGTCAATAGAATTTGTATTCATATTTCCGCGTTTGCCGCGGTTTTTGAAATGGTGAATATCGATAGTTCATCGGTAGCCGTGATGACATCACATTGATGTAAGATAAGCCCACGTGACCAGATCCTATAAGGACTGGGCTTCTGATTGGTGGATGGTATTTCTTTAAAGTCCTATATATCTCTTCCAAAAGCGTTTTTGAAATTTATTTTTGTAGAATAATTTTTGATGTTATAGGTTTTAGCTACTGAACTGCTTTAACAGAAATGCTTGACATTCTTTCATATATAAATTGATAGCTATAGCCGGGTCTACGTCACTTTATCGTTACCATAAGGACTCGGTAAAGTCGTTTATAAATGTTGACTTTGAGACCGATTTTCAGGCATTTTGAGCCTGAATTTCCAAAAATGAGAATATGAATTCTGAAACAACTTTTTGCAACCTTTTGATCTAGCCAATAAAATTTTTTGCGACAATGTCCCTTTAAACATATAAAGGATGAATTCGCGTTACTTAATAATAATTTTTGGGGCTTATCGACGCACCAACTGCCAGGGTCATATGGCGTCGCCAACTCTTTCCCTGTTGGAAGGGTTTCTCGGGAGCCAGCTTGCTCCTTGTTCAGGAAAGCCGCCGGGCCTTGAACCCGGGTCGGCTGCGTGGCAGACAGCTATGCTGACCACTCCACTACCGCGCCCCCAATTCGCGTTACTTTGAGAAATAATTGGAGAGAAATGTTTTTTTTTATTTAAATATAGATTGATGTATTAAGTACTTTCTTAACGGATATGCCCCTCTAACAAAATAGGCGTTAGCCAAATCCAAATGCAATAAAACTCCGTTTAGAATACTTCATGTTTAGTGCTCAGGTCAATGGTTTACTAAGGTAAATTATGTAAGATCTATTTACAAATACAATGATTAAAAACCATACTATGTATTAGAGCTATTGAGGCCTGGTAAAGTACATTTGATACAAATTGCCAGTACTTTTCCCTATGTGGCTAAAGACCTCCCGCCAGTGGTTGACCGAAGGTACCCGTGACCTAATATGACCTGAGGTAGAAAGGTCAAAATACTGCCGTATCTAAATGAAAGCCAGTGACAAGACAAACACGATGGTGTTTGTTTCACCGCCTAGCTCAATTAGATCAAAGTTATTGTCAATATGTTTTGACCTCGGTGATTGGATACCTTGGAAAAGTCAAAGGCAAATATACCTGGGATCGTGAAAGGGTGTCCAAAAGTTGTTTGAGCAGTCTAGTATTGCAATCATTTTTGTGGCTTTTATATCATAAATAGCTTTCCATGCTTTGTCAATGGGAGAGGTCGCCTCGTACCGACCTCAGGGCAAAATCGAAAATCGGATATACACCTTTAGACCCTGGAGGGTCATGAAGTGAGGAAGTTAAATCGATCGACTTTAAATGTAGCTCTTACAGACTCTAAACGTGAAGTAGTGACCTTGGTTGACCTCGTCTGACCTGACCTGGTGACCGGGTAAAAATTTCAGGGATGATGGGAAAATGATGCAGTGAGAGGTAGAGCCTCAACGCGGTCTGCGCCTCGTCGTTTTTGCTATGGAAAACCTTAGGGATGATGGCCCCGGGGGAGGTTAAATAGCTTTCATACAATACCTCACAAGTAATATGGTCAATTTTGGCTAGGTGGCGCTTAGGCCGTAATAACCAAGACCCTGTAATGACTTAGTAAAGATCTCTGATGTAGTATAGTGTCTCTATTGCTTTGGTATAGATAACACTAGCAGTGAAGTTTTGCCCAGTTTCGACCATTTCATAACGTGGGATTAGCAGAGGTCAGAGGCGGTATAAATTCGGTAGGACAAAGTGCAGGGGCATCGTTACGGAATTTTTACTGCGGGATGGATCCTGGAGTAGGGATGATCATGGATGGGGGCGGGGTGGGAAGTAGATCCTGAGAATTCTTACTGCATATGAAACTCCTACTACGATGCACTTCAACACAGTTGTGTAAATTCATGCAGGTAACAGGGAGAAAAAAATCAAGCCGAGGGCCAAAATTTTCGGGCGGGACGTCCCCCTTGATTTTCAAGTACCGGAGCCGTGTAATCCTCGTCCACCCCTCCACCCCACTTTAAACGCTCATGGCTAAGCTTAGTATATGCGTGTCTTTAGGGCCGTTCATAAATTACGTCACGCTCCGAGGGGTGAGGGGGTCGGCCGAAACGTGACGTTCTGTGACGTGGGGGAAGGGGGGGTGACTAAAGGTGACGCACTATTGCGCAGAGCTGTCTTTTCCCGGTCTCCCTTTTGGGGGTTTGTTTTCATTGTTAAGATGTGGTTTGGCGAATTATTCGCATTTGTTTAAAAAAATAGGCACACTGCACTTTTTCGTAAAATCCCCTTGTCTGAGATGCAAACTGATCACCGTATCGTTCATGGAAAAATCACGAACTTTGATCTGACCTGGAAGGTGACCTGATGACCCAAAGTCATAGAAATATTCACCAATCGCGAGCTCTCGTGACGAAAAACACGCTAGTTTTTACCGCGGAGCTCTGCGTCAATTAGGGGCCAATCGCGGGGAGAGCTCGTAACACCCCCTATAAGTCCGAAGATGGCAAAAATAGAGTACTAGGGGAAACCAGGGCCACACGACACACCCTGTCCGGAACGAACCGACGGCGCCACGACCGGGAAAAACGTATACAACACTTCTTTTTGGCGCGCGTTGGTCGGAGGATCACGTTCGGTCCTTGCACAATCGACTTCGTAAGGTCATTGTATGAGTACTTGTATTTGTACTTAAAGGAAATGTGGCGCCTTCACAACGTGATTTTAACTGAGATAGCCAAGTTGTAAAGCAGGTCGGAAAACCCGGTACTCCATATTTCATTTGTCTTGGAACTGGATATTTCCGTAGAAAAAAGCTAAAACCTACCTGACACCAGCCCCCTCAGCCCCCGTCGCCGGCGGCCAGTGTTGTGAGCTACTGGTGTGACGACATATGCTGACGTCACGATGAGCATCAGCCAATCGAAGCCCTTGAATCGTTTCAAGTATGGTAGTGGTTGCCAGATCGTGACATCATCCACAGGCTGATATTTATTTCTTTTTCTAGAGGAGTATTTTTAAAAACCAAATATTGAGCTTATTGTACATTTTTCAGAGAAATCGTGAGCGGTTTCATTATTTTTGACTAAAAGTACGCCTAATAACACTAAATTCCAGGATCCGACCAAGGTGCCACATTCCCTTTAAGGTGATTTCGTGTATGGTTTTACTAACTCGTTTAACATCTTTTAAATCCCGCTGCAGTTTTAACCTGTGACTTCCCCTATCAGTGGATTGGAAGCCTGTTGGTGATGAATTTGAAAACATGAAATGAACACCGTTTAAGTATCAAGTCATCATAGAGAAAGTACGAGAAGTGTAGTCCAAAACACAAACTTCACAGAGTTAGTAAGCTGCTACTAGTCATTTCTGCAATGCAGATGTGTATACATACGTGCTATCGCTTCTTTTGGAAGGGACTTAATTCAATGGCAAATTACTGCACCAGCGATTTTTATGTAAAATGACGTTGGTTTGTGGATTTACAAAAAAGTTCCTATTGCGATAATTGCTGGGGCAAATTGAGTTGTTTTGTTGAGAAAACATTGTTTGAGTATTAACAGGGCGTGTTTTATTCAACCTGAATGGGAACAAAATTTGACCGAGGGCAACAGACTGTTAAGGCAATGCATTAAGCAGGTTCCCATTTGCCAAGAGGTTGACAAACTTCAAGTGCGATGCGCAGGGATCCAGCCATGTTGAAAATGATTAGTTCTTGTATTTTTCGAACGTAAATACCCAAAGGATTCTGGATCCTGTTTTCTGTTAAATCGCCACACGAACAATAGAGCTCTTTAGCAAAACACGTACTTTATTAACTTTTTGGAATACTATACGTTTCAGAAACAGAGTTCCTTCGTCAGTAGCTCACATCAAAAACACTGTAAATACACACAAAAGAGTGATCTGTTTCGAACTTTAGCTTTTGTGTGTATTTACAGTGTTTTTGATGTGAGCTACTGACGAAGGAACTCTGTTTCTGAAACGTATAGTATTCCAAAAAGTTAATAAAGTACGTGTTTTGATGAAGAGCTCTATTGTCCGTGTGGCGATTCTGGATCCGGTCGACTCGAAAGAAATTTGAAAGTTCGTATTTTTTAGCGGTGCCTAATGTGGAGTATCCGCTTGTTTGATGCTCTGAGTTAAAAAAAAACATGGTGGTGCTACAGTGGAATACATTTCCACAGAGCTAACAGTCATAAGCCGTCCCTGGAACAGGTCGGATCCCTGGCGTCTACCAGACACAGGGGAGCTTTTTAGACCGCCCTCCTAACTTACCTTACATATTTCCTCCATCCAAAGTGCAGTTTAAAACTCCGTCCAAAAATGCCCAAAATGCCATTTTGAACATACTCATTGACGGGGCATGTACCCGCTCCCCGTCGGCTTTTTCGGAGATAGAATAAAAACGGTGGAGCTACATGCCGCCGTACTTGGTATACTTCTCTCTGATTATTCTTACAACTTTTTTAATTGGGTCCAGGCCATTTTAGGTCAGATCACCATTGCAGGCTAAGTGACCTCTCCTCTATAAGAAGTTTAAGATAGCATAAGTAGGTACAGGACTGATCCGTGGGTCTGAAATTCATATCACATAATGGGCCTACTGAGTAGTGCAAAATATTGTCAGCATTTTTTACATCGATGACTTAAGGTCGGGTATGAGCCACACTGAAAAAAACAACACCTCAAGCGTAGAATTTCAATTTGTCTGCTCCTAAAATTACCCCATTATCAAGAATTTGTTTAGAATCCTTGGTAAATATATTCCGACATCCAGCTTAATATTAGAAGAAAAGGTGCAATATTATACGCATGTGATAAATTAATCACTATTTCATTTTAGCACAGTGCAGTTCCATTCCTACTGAAAATGCAAAGGTGTAAATGTATCACCTCAGAGTATTTCTATGGAACTCACAAACTGCCCCAAGAATAGTTTCACTCTCCTGTGGTGAAACAATCCTGCCAATAGATTAAAACAAGTTCTTGAATGATAAAACTACCCTAGATGAAGGTATTTATTCTTCTGATTTTTGTTTGGGTGTGTTTCTATGATGGAGGAAGGTATGTTTTTACTACAGTTTACACGTGGGTGGAATCGCGCCATTTCCTTTCTGCTTCAATTCTGAGCTTGAACTACCCACCGCAGTTCCGCATTCAGAGGATTGATCACGACTCGTACAGGTAGGAGAGAGTGATGAGAACTGGGACGCAGGAGAAGTGGGACACCCCCATTTTTGAATCCACGAGTGAGCCAAAAATATAATTTTCAGCTGATTTCCGCACTATACGTGCCGCTGCACATCACTAGGGCGTCAACTTCCTTTTCCGGTGGGTGCTGGAAGCGAGAGGTGAGTGCTCCTTAAAAGTTAAAGGGACATTGTCGCAAAAATTTTTATTGGCTAGATCAAAAGGTTACAAAAAGTTGTTTCAGAAGTCATATTCTCATTTTTGCAAATTCAGGCTCAAAATGCCTGAAAATCGGCCTCAAAGTCAACATTTATAGACGACTTTACCGAGTCCTTATGGTAACGATAAAGTGACGTAGACCCGGCTATAGCTATCAATTTATATATGAAAAAATGTCAAACATTTCTTTTAAAGCAATTCAGTAGCTAAAACCTATAACATCAAAAATTATTCTATAAAAATATATTTCCAAAACGCTTTTAAAAGAGAAATATAGGACTTTAAAGAAATACCATCAACCAATCAGAAGCCCAGTCCTTATAGGATCTGGTCACGTGGGCTTATCTTACATCAATGTGATGTCATCATGGCTACCAATGTACTATCGATATTCACCATTTCAAAAACCGCGGCAAACGCGAAGATATGAATACAAATTCTATAACACTAATTAGCGCTGCGGTCAGGCCCGAATACCCTAAAGATTATAATTAATAATTGTTCGTTATTGCATGATTGCATTGCAGCTAAAATGATACAATAAAAAGATACGGGTAGCGCGATCCAGAAGAGCCTCCTTTGAGGCATGAAGAAAGCTTTGGGTGGTTTTTCGGACGAGGAGATTGTCGCCTCTCCGGTCTCGTGGATCAACATATCGTCGGTAATCTGCACGTAGAATATTTTGAGCCTTTGATGTGGTCAATTGAGATTTTCTTAGAGGTAAAAAATCTATGCGTGAAAAGTTAATGAAATAATTTGAATTTTTGTCATCCATCTTTGCTGGCCACCAATGCTTATTGAGGTTTTGTTTAGTGAGTGTAGTGAGTTAGTCAAACACTAATCCTATCAAGTATGGGCAATGCATTTAATGTTTCTGTTCTGCATTAATTAGGTTCATGAAGGTGCCAAAAAGCAAATTGTATGCTTAATTGATAACTATTCATTTTGGCCCAATGTTATAGCTGTGGTCTCGTTTCGTCTGTCAACACCAATCAGTGAGCAGCATTGAGTCCCAGTCTGCAAAGTATGGCAGCAGGCTAGACGAGTCACACCAGCCACCTAAAATCATTGCACTGCCAGACACCAAAAATTCACACCAAACTGCTATATACCATAGAGAAAAATGCACCCTTTCCTACCCACACAATGCAATGCTACCTCTTGTATTAGTTAGTTAAATACTTGTTATAAGGTCCCATCCTGTGTCTTTATAACCATTCAGCCATTATTTGTTTGGTTTTCAGTGTCACCTTCCTTGCACCAGTCTGGGAAATTCACACCAGGTTGATGAACTTCACACCACTCACTCTTGTCTCCTAGGGCACTCACCCTGACGAGATCTCGTTGAAAATGCCATACTTTGCACACTGGATTGAGTCTATGTCACATGGCTATAGCCTCTCCCTGAGAACCAATCTTAGAACCAATCTTAGATTTATAGGCTGGCTACCTGCTGTGGTGCTGCTGGAAAAACAGTAACAGCACAACAGTGGTAGCATACTTTTTTCTGATTGGTAGGTAAGTATTCTGGTTCATTTTTGTCTGATTAGCCATAGCACATACTAGAGACAATTGTGGTATTTCTTTTCTAGAGGAGAGGCTTGAGGGCTTGCGGACAAGGCTGTGCTGGCAGATGGAACAAGGCTTATGAGCAGTGTCAATGCCAAAAAGTCCTCATTTTATTGTTGCACAGGTGAACTTGTGTACCAAAATAGGTGAAAATTATTTGGTGATGGCAATTCTCCAATGATTATTTAAGCATATTATTTTTGAATTGCCCATATTCCCTCTCTTTTTGGTCTAACTTTATATTTACAATATTTGTGCACTCTAGTAAAAGTCTATATCAAGCTTGTAATTTGAATTACAAATTTCTACCTGTTACAAATACTGGCTCTGCACAATGTGTGCATGCTAGTGCATTTGCTGCTTAGCTTACCTTCTTTTAAGTATGAAAATGTTTTTGATTAATTTTACAGATTGAAACAGATTTTCCATTTATTTTGGTACCATACAGTACATAGTAGTCAGTGTACTCCTATCTACTTATCAGATCCATTTACTCATATTTCAAGTGCTACTGTTTGTTTCCAGACATGAAAGTGACTGTAGCATGAATTCATCCATCTGCCCTCGGAAAATGCCCATCTGCATTCATGCCCATCTGCAGATGAATTCATCCATCTGCCCTCTGAAAATGCCCATCTGCATGCTTTTTATCATTGATATTAAAAATGAACTGAAGGAAAACTAGGATAAGATGCATTATGATTTGAAACACTAGGAGTGTACCCAATACAATAATATAATTGTGAACAAAGAGTATGGATAGTCATGTAGGAATGACAGGGGGGCAGTCTTGGGTGATGCAATTTTTTGTGTTTTCCTGGAAGAATATATGAAAGATTAGGCGGGTCGCTTCAAAGAGAAAATTTGTTTACTAGAAAACCTGTCTTTTGGAGCTGCTGTGTATCATCAAGCTATCGTCCCAATGGACCAGCTTGTGTATGATCATTTTGTTTGTTAGTTTGAATGGGATGAACCCAATCAGACCGATTCTCCCATAGACCTGAAATTTGGAATATTTGTTTCCTATTGTGGGCCAGTGTTGAAATGATGTATTGTAATTTATAAAAAACATGAATTTGCATGGTTCCACCTGACCCCTCCACAAACCCATGATCTAGACTATAGATCGTCTTTGGGGATGTCTTTGTTCTTGAATATATATATATATTGCATATGTTTAAAACAAGATTCAGTGATATCTTGTTTGCTTTCATTGTGGGCTTGTGATATTTTATTTGTACCCTTTATTTGGTCCCATTTGTTCCTGCTGTGAAAATATCTTCTAATTTAAGAAGAGCCTACCCCAGCAAGCTGAACGCAAAACAGAAATAATCAGGTGCTGCCCCTCGACAGTGACTATCGCAAATTACGCCTGCTGCTGGAAGACAAGCTTCAGAGGACGAGCAATGGAATCCCAGAGTTGGAAGAGTACCACAGCCAGCAGTTTTTTGCATTGAACACGAACCTGCCTGAGTACACCTCGGTCGTCTGCCTGTGTGCCCGCAGTATACGTTCATGTATGTGCGTAAGTGGTGTTTATCGCGGTATATTAAGGCAAATCCTCTGAGGACCTCAGTAAAACATGCCATTAAAAGTATTTTTTAGCCTAAAGGTAAGAAAACTAGTAATGCAAAGGGTCTTTATAGTAAAAAACCAAGTGGTCAGATTTTGTTGGTGGTCGTACGTGCGAAAGTCGGCGAAAATAATAAGTGACACCTCTGTGCTCAGACTATTGCGGTGAACATTTTATCAAACCGTGTAGCACTTATTGTGGACAGATGCAAAATCTGTTATGCTTTTGATGTACACTCAGTATTTGGTTCGCTCCCCAGCCTTCTTAGAGTGCACTTCAAGAACTGGAAGCTAGGAGCTGCATACCCACTGGTGGGTTCAGGGAAAATTTACTTTCCTCCCAAACTCTGCGATTTTCACCGACCTTTAAAAAAATGTGTATTCACGATTTTGGACCCTGTTCTCCCCTCCCCCACAAAAAACATTGGCCTGGATCCGTCATTGACGTACTGAGTTCTATCCTCTAGTCCACGTTGCACTCGGAAGACTGCTCGTTGGGGACTCGCAGACCTGATTGTTGCACGCGTTTCTCACCTGCCGAGGGTTATCACTCGCTTGTAATTTCCTGGTAGGTTATATTTTCTCGTGTTTTTGTGAGATTGGATATAAGCCTCATTGATCAACTGATATCTGTTGGTTTTTAAAAGTAGATGAATTTTGCATTGCGTAGCCGAGGAGCATGATTATAAATTGGTAAGATGTTTCATGGCTTTGCCTCTCGAATTCTTGACGCAAAATGGAGCCTGTGATCACACTGTGATCACATATTCGGGCACAGCCCCTCGTCAGAATCCTCATAATACAATAAGCGAAAACTTTTGGTCTTAGTGTGACCAAGGCTTGAAATTTAGATCTGATTTGGAAATCGAATGCTGGAATAATGCAGTTCAGTACTGGAATATTCAAATATTGGAACTCGATTCTAGGTTATCCTAGCACTCTGACTAAACATGTATGTGTTTACCTATTATATTATGAGAATTTTGGTGAAGGGATGTACCTGAATATTTATCAGTGTATTAGCCCCATTTTGGAACTATGGTTCGAGGAGGCTGGTCATGAAATATCTTATCAACGTAGATAATCTAATAAACAATCTAATAAAAATAACGGTAATATACTATTTTATATAATGATATGATGTTACATGAAGAGCTTCTGGAATTGTTTGCTCTATTATGAGAAAGGACCGTTTCCGAACTCCGAAGCATTAAAAATAAACGCTTATCATTTCAATAAACAAATGTCACTCATGAGGCTAGCAGCTTGCTTGTCTTAAAGCTGCGATGCGTCTTCTTAGGTTTAGACTCTGTGACTACCAATGTTAAGATTAATTATAGAATCCTTTTTATTTAATACGAACTGTTCCAGGCTATAATTTTGAGGTATATTTCCTTGATGTGCCCTGATCAGAAACTAACTCAACTTGAAGTAAAAACGGATGTATTCTTAAATCTTGTATATCTATATACGAAAAAAATTAGAAAGAGCTACCACCACAGACAGAGGAGTGAGGTGGCCAGTCCATCTCCAACCTGCAACACACAACAAACGTTCCCCCTGAAACAAAAAGTGATCAGGTTTGGGTTCGTGGTGCGTTCCACACTTTTGTTAGTTCATCCAAGGATCGTGGTGGCTGCTCTCTGGTTCCCCAGTTCTGACGCATATCAAGAGTTATTCTTCCGTATCACATTCAGCTATTCTCCGGTTCTCTAGACTACGTGTTTTTATATTCTCCGGAGACCAAAGAATTACAATTATATCAAAGATTTAGATGTCGACGGACACATTTAATCTGATTGATTGATTGAGTGTTCCGGCCATAGGGGGCGCCCCTGCAGGCGCCCCAACCGCCGCAGGAACGTCGCCAGCCGTCGTGGGTCCGCCAGCGCTTCCCGGATGGGCGGGTCGTCCCGTCCAAATATGTCCCAGCGCAGGTCAGCGCACGCAGGGCACCGGGTCAGAAGGTGGTGGAGGATCTCGTCCTCTCCATCGTCGCATTCCTGTAACGTGGCCTCCGGGTTCAGGCCGATCCTCTTTCGGTAGCTGCACAGGAGAAGGGAGTGGCCAATGCGCAGGCGCTCCACCTCCACACTCTCCTGCCGTGAAAGGCCCAGGCAGTCTTTCAGGGTGGTCCGCCCTGGGAGACCGCCACATTTAATCTCGAACACGTTTTATCTCGTACGGATTAACGTTTTATCTCGTTGTTTTACCAGATTAACACGCGCATTGACGGGGCTCTGAGCCACCTTCGCTTTGACAGGGGGCGCGGGTACCCCCTAAAATCTCCAGAACCACGGTAGGTAGTGAAAAATGGTAAACGGCTTTGGGTAGCCCATACGCTTCTCCATCGAAATATTTTAACCATTTTGTCAGGTCACTTCAATCGGATGAGTTCACTTTGTTCCGACTTATGTTGTCTTAAACTTTGAGGTCAGGTCACTTGACCTGTACTGGTAACCTGACCTGAGATGACCTAACCTTAAAATTTTGACAAAAGTTGTAAAAATGATGAGAGAAGGTATATCAAGTTTTTTAACCCGAGTTTATTTTTAACCCGAGTGTGTTAAGTACCTACCTAATAAATGTGTGATGGCTTAAATTCCGTGGCGGTGCCCCTGCCTAGTTTTCTTTGCCTAGTGTTAGGAGTGTATGTTTTACCATGTACTGCGTTTTTACTGTTAATATACGCGGATGGATACAAGTGCGGCGGCGCTACGCGCCGCCGTTTTTATGTTCTATCCGAAAAACCAGACGGGGGGGGCGGGTACCCGCCTCCTGTCAATGCGTGTGTTAACCCGCGCCCCACCGGGGGTCCGGCGCCACCTTCGCCCCACCGGGGGCCATCGATAGCCCCCTCTAACTCCGAAAATATGGGCGTTAGCGCAAATCTGCAAAGTGCACTAGAAAGCTCGCGTGAATTCAGTAAGAAATTACCTCACATGTTTTAGTGTTCAGGTCAATGGTTTGACCTCCAGAGGTCAAATTAGGTCAAGATCGGCTATTTTCACTCAAATATGCAATGCTTAAGCAATTTGGGCATAACTCTTATGCCCTTAGAGCTATTGAGGTGTGGGAAAGTATATTTGATAGGAAATTGCCAGTACTTTTCTGCTATGGAAACGTAAAGACCTCCCGCCAGTAGTTTGACCTCCAGAGGTCACCTCGTGACCTAGTATGACCTGAGGTCACGAAAGGTCAGAAAGTGACCTTGCCGTATATCAAATGAAAGCCAATGACGAGACAAACACGATGGTGTTTGTTTCAGCGCTCTAGCTTATACAGGTCAAAGTTATTGTCAAAATACTGTTTTTGACCCCTGGTGACCTTGGATGACCTTGGGGATGTCAAAGGGCAAATATGGCCCCTGGAATCCGTGAAAGGGTGTCCAAAAACGCTTTTCTGATCAAGCTGAGCATTTTCAATCGTTTTTGTGACTTTTAGATCATAAGACAGCTTTTCCCATGCTTTTTCAATGGGAGAGGTCACCTCGTGACCTGACCTCAGGGCACGAAATCGAAAAATCCCGGATATACACCTTGTAGACCCTGGAGGGGTCTTAAAGTGTAGGAAGTTTCAAATAGATCGACTCCGAAATGTAGCTCTTACAGAGCTCTAAAGCTGAAGTGAGGTGGTGACCTGACCTTGGGTGACCCGGGGTAAAAAATTTCAGGGATGGTGGGAAAATGATGCAGTGAGAGGTAGAGCCCTCAACCACGGTGCTGCGCCTCATCGTCTTTCTGCTATCCAGGAAAAACCTTGGGGGGCCATCGATGACCCCCGGTGGGGCGAGGGTTAAACGATTAATTAATCTCGACATACGCGTCGGAAAAGGAAGGCCAGGGGGGCCAGGCCCCCCCCACTTTTTGGCCAAAAATTTCCTGATCTCAGTCAAAATAAGAGAAAGCCGGACATTCTTATATCCAGCCGCTGCGGAAGGCAAAGAGGAGCCCAAATTCGAACAGTTTTTGGTACTGATGTTGAAAATTTTTTGTCAGCGTCAGGTTGAAGTTTGGCTGGCCCCCCCCCACTTTTTTGCCGGTGGCGACACTTATGAATCTCGAGACACATTAATCTCGAGATTAACACATATAATCTCAAAGAGCCACCCCTGCTTTTTATTGGGCCGGTTTCTGGTTCTTGGTTTGCACGAAAACCGGTCAGCCTTCAAGAATGGACTTCAGCAAAGGACACAAAAGACATTTTCGAACGGCGAACAGCGTGTCCCGCTGGTCAGAAAACAGGGGAACTGGTCTCCAATAGAGGGAAATCCGACGGATTGAGAACCATTGCAGGGAGCTGGAGACAAGCCGGTTCCAGTTTGGTACGCCGGTCAGATTAGAAAAATATTTGGGGCTAATATTCCCTTTCCCTCAACTACCCAGACGGAGGGATAACCAGAAGAAATTGTCCTTAGAATATTTACTTCATCCCATAGGAGGATCCAGGAGGGCAAAGGGGGCACGTGCCCCCCCTCCCCTCTCTGATTAACTCTCGGTGAACCCTAAAATGTCGCGTCCCATCCCCTCCCCCAGGATGCGAAAATCGGCGCACACTGATAGGATTTAGCGTCCATCTGATAGGTTTTGCCGGTCAAAGGTGGCACCCCCTGGTCCGGATGGTGCCCTCCCCGGAAGTTACCCCCCCGATCGGCAATCATGGATCCGACTATGCTTCATCCATTAGTACGCATGAACAAAGAAGAAGAAAATCAGAAAAATTGTTTTTACAGTAAAAACTTCCACGCCCTAGATTCGAACCTGTATTACCCGTGTGAGAGTCGGGAATGGAGGCCACTATACCATCCCAGCTGTACGACACCTGCCCGATTTTAAAACTTTCCTGATTAGTTTTCGCAAGCCGAATGTTTTGGACAAACTAATCTAATATTTGTATTTTTAAGGGTTAATAAAAATAAATTGAATACGAATACAGCATAAAAACATTTTCTACCCCCAAAAAATCATTTATAGAACTTAAAACTTTGATTGATAGAATAGAGGTGAAGAGCAGGTTACAGCCTATTATTGGTATTGTTAGTAAATTTGAATAATTGTTGAGTGGCCTCCAAAAATTTAGCTGAAAATAAAGAAATAATTGATAGTACCAGAATCAGGATTTTTCAAATATTAAGAAACCACAATAAAAATTTTTGCGACAATGTCCCTTTAATTATGTTTTCTTGAGTGGATGTTCTGTTAAATATGCAACCGAAAAGTTCTTTATTTTGGTGCAATCAAGTTGGTGTCGCATTCTCTATCGATCTGTCCCAGCTTCGAACAACGAAAGGGGTTTTAATTTTGCTGGCATCGCAATTCTGAAAAATGGCGGGTTGGGGAGAACTGGGACAAGTTGTCCCGCTTCTCCCCTTGCTGTCCAGCCTATCCTTGTACTGTACTTGGATTGATTGTACCTACATATTTGTACTTTGATGGAAATATGATTGTATCGTATTTTTAGCTAGAGAGATCATGGTCATCAACTTGTTTTTTCTTCTCCCGTGGCCAGGGGCGCAGCCAGGGGGGGCACAGGAGGCACGTGCCCCCCATCGGTGCCGGGGTGCCCTTTTGATTGTCAGGTGGTGTACCCTATTTGGGCCGTGCCGCTCAAATTTTAGTGCCCTACGCCATTGACCCTAGATGGAACTAGACTGCATTTAGCGATTTAAACTATTGTTTGACAATTAAGTGCCTTTTTTGGTCAGTTAGGGCATTCTGTCGCCTTTCCAAGCACCCGGGAGGAGTATAGGCACATAATCTGTTTCCAGAAAATGCCTCATCGTCGCCAATAATCGTACGGGCGGAGCTAATCTGGTGCCCCTTGAGCTCATCTGGTGCCCCTGAGCGCTGGTGTTGGCCCCTGGAGCTGATCATATGCCCCCTGAGCTGATCTGGTGCCCTTGTAGTCAATCTGGTGCCCCCCTGAGAAAATAATTGAGCCTTCTGAACCTATATAATACTCTTTGAGTTAGTCTGATGCCTCCGAGCTTGCCTGGTGCCCTATTAACTGTTTTAGTGCCCCTTGAGCTGATTGGGGCCCCCTGAGCTTATTTAATGCCTCCCGGAGTTTATCTACTGTCCAGGGGTGCAGCCAGGGGGGCACAGGGGGCACGTGCCCCCATCACTGCCGGGGTGCCCTTTTGATGTCCAGGTGGTGTACCCAATTTGGGCCGTGCCGCTCGAAATTTAGTGCCCTATGCCGTTGAAACGAAATGTAACTGGACCGCATGTAGCGATTTGTTGGACAATTTAATACCTCTTTCGGTCAGCTATGGCATTCTGTCGCCTTTCCAAGCACCCGGGAAGAGTATGGGCACCTGGTAGGTGTCCACCTAATGCCTCATCGTCGCCAATAATTGTATGGGTGAAGCTAATCTGGTTCCCCTTGAGCTCATCGCGTGGCCTCTCAGCTGGTCTTGGCCCCTTGAGCTGATTACTTGCCCTCTAAGCTGATCTGGTGCCCCTGAGTAAATCGAGTGCCCCACTGAGCAAATAATTGTGCCTCCTGAACCTATATAATGCCCTCTGAGTTAGTCTAATGCCTCCGAGCTTGCTTGATGCCCTAATAGCTAATATAGTGCCGCTTCAGCTGATTCGGCCCCCAAGCTGATCTCATGCCTCCCCAAGTTGATTCTGTCTCCTAAGTCAATATGGTGACTCTTCAGCTGATTAGGTGCCCCCTCAGCTGATTATTGATGTCTCCTTAGATGGCCTGGTGCCCCCTGAGCTGGTTTGGTGAGCCCTGAGCCCACCTTGTGTCCCCTGAGCTGTTATGTTGCTCCCTGAGCTGATTTAGGCACCTGCCATAGTCTGGGGGGCTGGGAGCTGATCTGGCCCCCCGAGCGGATCGATCTGGTGCCACCTGAGCTGCACTAATGCCCCTGAGTCAATATGGTGCCTCCTGAGCCCATCTGATGCCCTCTGAGCTAGTCTGGTGTCCGCTGAGCTAATTGGTGCTCTTTAAGCTGATCTGGCCCCCTTACGTGATTTCATGAGCAGCCCTAAAGCCCTGAACTGAGCTGAGCCCACAGAGGCTGATGAGGGCCCCTGAGATGGTATAGGGCTCCTGAGCTGATTAAGTGCCTCCTGACTTGATCTGGTATTCCCGAGCTGGTCGGGGACCACTGATCTGATTGTTTGTCCCCGAAGCTAATCTGGTGCCCTATGGGCATCTGGTGTCCCCTGAGCAGCTCTGGGGCTTTTGAACTGATTGGGCCCCGAGCTGGTGAGGGATCCCTGAGCTGATTTAGTGCCCCTAACTTGAACTTGCCCCCTGCGCTGATCGACCTGGTGCACCCTGAGCAGATATACGGCCTCCTGAACTTACCTAAAGCCCACTGAGTCGATCTGGTGCCTGCTTAGTCATCAGTGTGTCTCCTGAGCCCATCTTATTCCCTCTGAGCTAGTCTGGTGCCCCAAACCACCCCATTCACCTCTTCTTTACTCTTAACTGGGACCGATCCTTGAGAATGTGGAACTTAATAAGCGCGTTCAAAAGGTATCTCCCAAATTATTCCGGCAGCAAAAAATCTGTTCTTCCAAAGACACTATGCCACTCCTCGTCCCACGGCGATTGTGGGAGGCAAGAAACTTTATCCGCGTTCAGCCAGGGCTCACTCGTTACGACAAAACCAACGGGCATAACAAATAAATTTTCGACTCCAATATGCCTTAACTTGCACATGGTAACAGATATCACGTGCTCCGCTGATTTCTCTGATGTTAAGTACTTGCATGAGTTGACTGATTTGCCCTTAAATATATCCAAAACAGTCGTGTTTCGGCTACTTCCATGGCATTTTGATGATTTTTTCTGTTTTTCGGTTTGAATAGAGTTTTTCTTCTCTGTCAATGATTTATTTGTATATATATATATATATATATATATATATATATATATATATATATATATATATAAAAGCCACTTAAGGGCTACAGAGCTTCAAATGTGGGGCAAGATCCACGGTGGGTGGGGGTAGGGCAGGGTCTGTCATAAAGGGTTTATGGCCACTAGGATTAGGCTTTTTCGATGATATTACAAGCCAAAGGTGGGGAGCTGGTCTCCTCATCTCCGACAGCAGCGGAGAGGGGTGGCGGGGTTAGCCCTATAGACCCACAGGGTAACTGTATCCGGACCAGGGGCTCCGATTTTGGGGGAAAACCGGCTTCCTGTGGGCTCCAAAACCTGCCAGGAGCCACCAGATCCCATTGCGAGGAAACAAATATCGTTTCTTAACACGCGCACTGGAGGGGGCCTCGGAGGCCCCCCCACCTGTTTTTCCAAGGTGGCCGGAGAACCGCTTGCAGCGGAAAAACGAAACCTAGCCACATTTAACAGAATTTAATAGCGCGTCGATTGGTGAAGACTTTTTGAAAATCGGCCGAAAATTTTTTGACTTAAAGGCTTTCAAAGTCAGACCTGCATTTTGAGATCGCCGTAAACGCGCGGTCGGACCAGTTAGCTTGCATTGAAGACCGAGTGGTGACGTCATAACGTCATATAAGCGAGACTATATGTCAAGGTCACTTCACATGAAAGTCAAGGTCAAGGTCAAAGGCCACAGGTCAAGGTCATATCTGCACTTTCAAGGTCACTGACCACTGCGCGTCCGGCCAAATGACGTTACCCCGTCTGACATATATTATGCTATGACGTCATCGGTAGGGTACCCAAATACAAAGGTCAAGGTCAAAGGTCAAGGTCAAAGGTCATTGGGAAAGGTCAATCCTCATTTCCCGCCAAACAGTGGCTACAGTGTTAGTCAAAGTGTAAATAATAAGTAGTATACCATATGGTGACCTTAAAGGTCAATGACCTTGAATGACCTTGACCCAAAAGTTGTGGGGAAGCCTCTTTGAGACCTCTTCTCTATGAACCTTGTCCGCCTTTAGCTTATTCCCGCCATTTTCCTGCATAATAACAGCATTTATCAATCGATACCAGCATGGCCAATATTTGACCTTTACGACCTCGTTTGACCTTGAAGATATTGACCTAGGTCAATGAAAATTGGTCATCATGTAGACCACCATAGCCCCCACCCACCTACCAAGTGGCGTTTTTCTAACCCTCTTAGTTTCCGAGATCTTAGGGGGGCCTACCAGGCCCCCTCCAGTGCGCGTTAGTGCCAGACCCCCCTCCAGTGCGGGTGTTAAGGCAAAGGTATGAAAACTACATTTCAAGGGGCGCCATCGACCTTTCAGGGGGATTCGTGATCCCCCTCAAAAAAGTGTGCTGCGCCTCAAAGAAGTGATCTTCGGTGATGGGTGGTGATTGTCTGGTGTTAATGAATGATACAACAGGAAACATTGCGAGGAGCAAAACCAGCGAATCCTATGGCATGGCGAAAGTTGTAAGCCTAAGCCATGTCTGTGCAAAGACAAACGAAATTATTGTAGTGATTGATAGTCAATTTCAATATGGTTCAAGATTAAAGTGCTAATTAGAGGAACTAAGATGATTGGAAGTGATTATAAGTACAAGTGATTTAAACTCTCCGTTGGAGTGTATGTTCATCAAAGTGTATATTAATCATTGTTATCAGAGTAAACTAATCTTAAGTACCTAATGAGAATAAACTGGGTTATTTTTAATCCTTGTTTCTTTTCAGCAGCAATGGAATATTGAACGCGGGTTCATTCTGCACCTTGCAAAGATTTTTCTACGCCGGAAACTTCACATTTTAATCTATTTTTACTCCCCCAATTCTAGTTTACACTGTTCCGATTTGTCTGATAATCTTTTTACTCCAGTGGTGTAGGAATATTCCCTCAAAACACATGCATTTTTGCATTACACCGGTGTAAAATAGGTTGTGGAATAATGCCGGAAAGAGGAGTGGATTTTGGCACCGTAGAAAGAATCCTGAAAATGGTGTACTTTTTGTTAGTTGATATTTTCACGACCCACGGGTTGGGGTTTTATTATTCCTGTTTCATGTCATTTTGCGTTGATATCGGGTGTAAAATATTCGCCGAAAGAAGAGTGGATTTTGGCACCGTAGATAAAATCCGCTTTCTGGCGTACTTTTTTCAGTGCATGACGTCGCCATTGGAAATACATGGAACAAATGGTTTCAACGGAATACACTAGTCAAGGATGGCGGTGCAGCGTTTATTTTATCTGCATTGAGTTTGTCTTATCCCTGCGGTTCTAACGATATGCACTGTCACCTAATATGGCCTTGACCTGGCCCCAGGTCAGGTCAAATCCACGATTTGGTATGGAAGGCGGACTAAAACAAGTTCCCCCTGTGTCTGGTAACGCTAGAGATCAGACATGTGCCAGGGACGGATTTATGACCCTCGCCCCGGTGTAAGAGGGTGTTTGAACAACCCCCTCGGATGTTAATAGAAAATCAGTTGGTTGAGCCTCAAACCTGGGGGAAGGAAGGTTGGTTGCACATACGCCGCGGCCGCTCACGTCGGCCACGCTCGGGGATGCCGGCCGCCTTCAGGCCGGCGCGGCGGTGCCCGCCCCCGGAATCGCCGTCGTTGCCGCGGCGTCGCTTTACCGTGGGTCCGTCGCATATCTACCCTGTCTCTCTCGGATTCCCTCACCAATAACCGCTTCTGGTCACCTATCTCCGCCTCCCTCCCATTTCTTTAAAAAAATTAAACCCAGTGTATGCCGGTATCCATCAGCTACGTGTGTGTGTGTGTGTTCAAATACACTTGTATGGTTCCAAAGGGAAGGGGTCATTTTTATCCGAAAATCATGAAAACGTCCATGATTCCACTAACAAATGTACAATCATGGGTGGAGAACATGCCCCGGCCACCCTGGCCATGGCCGGGGTAACTTTCAAGTTACCCCGGCGCGGCCGGGGTAACTTTTGGAGTCCTTGTTAATGCTGCGGAAGGTCAAAATTTACGGTTAATATGGTCAGGTTTTACAATAAATCAAAGATGCATTTACAAACAATGTGTACCTACATAATACCTATTGATGGATGCATTTTAATCTTAGCTAATATTATCTTGCTTCCCTGCACCTACTTAACCGTTCCCATATTTCCACAGCTACCTTACAGAGACAAGAAGGAGTAACGAGTGTCTGGTGTTTTGAGACGCCCTACCTATCACGAATCCATTTTCCTTTATAGGTCACATCCTTTCCCTACATTCAGTAAAGATGAAGCGGCAAAAGACTTTGGAGGCATTCTTTTTAAGCAAGCATCGAAGAGAAAGGTGAGGCATTACGTTTATTAAATAATACAAATGTCGAAAACTAAACGTTCTTGGGGGGACGTCAGTGGAAGCAAATGGATTGTCATAAAAGATTTGTACTGAGGATGATTTGATATAATTTATGATGACATTATTCATAATAGTCTGCACGGCTGCCTGCCAAGGACTTAGGGCAAGGGCGGTCATTTTAAGTTTGATATCACAATTCACGTACATTGTTCCATGTTTTATCAGTTTGTGTAGATGGCAAAATTTCCCATTTTATTCACAACATCCAGATGGAGTGTTTTAGTTGGCAGCCCATTTGGTCTCTTCCTTTCTATTTCATTTTCATTCGCCTTTTTCCAGTTTGTCAGTCCAGTCAACCTCCTCTACCACCATGTCTGGAGTACATCGAAAGGTGCATACATCGAGCAGCATTGAAAACTGTGACTCGTTGTCCATTTTAGATAAACTACAATAATAATTTAATGCAGGCTTTGATAGCATGATATGAACATGAAATCACGCTATATTTATACTTAATGTCTGGTATTTACTCCGGGATTTATTTTGTTCAGAAGGCTTTTTCGCGTGTCTATAGGAAAGTATTTGATCTTAACTACATGTGAATGCATATCTTCAAAACCCATCCAGCCGTATGACCCTGGCAGTTGGTGCGTCGTTAAAGGGAATGTGGCACCGTGGTCGAATCCTGGAATTTAGTGTTATTAGGCGTACTTTTAGTCAAAAATAATGAAACCGCTCACGATTTCTCTGAAAAATGTACAATAAGCTCAATATTTGGTTTTTTTAAAAATACTCCTCTAGAAGAAGAAATAAATATCAGCCTGCGGATGATGTCACGATCTGGCAACCACTACCATACTTGAAACGCTCCAAGGGCTTCGATTGGCTGATGCTCATCGTGACGTCAGCATATGTCGTCACACCAGTAGCTCACAACAATGGCCGCGGGCGACGGGGGGCTGAGGGGGGGCTGGTGTCAGGTAGGTTTTAGCTTTTTCTACGGAAATATCGAGTTCCAAGACAAATGGAATATGGAGTACCGGGTTTTCCGACCTGCTTTACAACTTGGCTATCTCAGTAAAAATCACGTTGTGAAGGTGCCACATTCCCTTTAAACCCCAACAAAAGCCCATCCAGGTTTCAGCTGAAACTAAGGCCATCGTGATATTATCCGACGTTGCCTGTTCACTTTGTTGTAAAATAACTCCCTTTTCAACATTTGTTTATTCTGCAGGAAGTCTCCCATCAGCCGCGCCCTAGATGGGTATCCCAGCACCAACATCAGCATCAAGTCAACATACGCCCGAGGATGTCCTTCTTCCTCGTCATCGTTTCGATATATTTTGTACATGCCATTTACCGTGTCCCTTTCCAGGAATACCTTTTTGCGGCCATTCATTGCCTCAAAAGATCATACAAGTTGTCATTGAAAATAAAACGAGATTGTGTTTCGTCTTTACTTTTTTGTCTGTGTTGTGCTCTTTTACTTTTCAATGGACCACTGTGGACCTCCACAGCCGACCTTAGCAATAGGCATGGCAGTTTGTGCGGGGAAACTGTCCATTTTATTATTCCTCTGGATTATGTAGGTACACTGGACGCATGCCAGGTACGCTGGCGGATCCAGGGGGCAGAATGGGCTTAGCCTTCCTCCAAAAATATGTGGGGGACTAACAATACAAATTAACGCCGCCCCCCCTCTCTCCCGGTCGAAGACACAAAACCCAACACCACGCCAACACCACTTCACAACCCCCCCCGTGGACACAATAAAGGCCACGCCAACGTAGTTTCCCACCCCACGCACCTCCCGGTCGACGAGCCCTGGTTATTTTTTTGCCCCTCCCCCACAAACAGGTGCGCTGGATCCGCCACTGGCCAGGCATCGGCCGCCGACTGGGGTAACTTTAAAAACAATTCTCCGCCCATGTGTACAATAAGCCCAATATTTTTATTTTTAAAATGCTCCTTTAGGGTGAAAAATAAACCTTTGCCTGTGGATGATGTCATGACCTGGCAACTACCATACTCAATATTCTTTAAGGGCTTCAACTGGCTGATTGCTCACCGTGACGTCAGTGCTGTGTTCACACCAACAGCTGACAATTTTGCCCGCCTGGCTGGGGTACATTTGAGGTACATTTCAGGTCGTTTTTTAGCTTTTCTCCACGGAAATGTTGAGTTTCAAGGCAAATGATACAATGAGTACTGGGTTTTCCGGCATGCTTTACAACTTGGCAATCTCAGTTAACACACGCATTGACAGGGGGCGAGTATCCACCCCCTCGGGTTTTCGGACATAGCAGAAAAACGGTGGTGCGTAGCGCCGCCGTACTTGGCAAACCTTTTCTCTCATCATTTTTTCAACTTTTTTTCAAAGTTTTGAAGTCAGATCATCTCAGATCAGGTCACCAGTACCGGTCAAGTGACATGACCTCAAATAAAGTTTAAGATAGCATAAGTCGGAACAGGGTGAACTTATCCAATTGAAACTCATATCACATAATGGGCCCACCGAGTTCTCTAAAATATTTTCTAGTATTTTTGATATCGATGACCCAAGGTCAGGTACGAGACATAGCCTCTCCATTGGAAAAACATGGGAAAACATGATTTTAACTGAATAAATTAGTAACGGATGGTGATAGAACGTTTGTTTTAGCTGCTGCATTATATTTACCTTATCTCTGCGGTTCTAGTGATATAAATTTTATCTAATTTGACCTTGACCTGACCTCAGGTCAGGTCAAATTCTTGATTTGACCTAGCAAGGTCATATTATATATCATTGGATTGGGCTTGCTGCGAGGATTCATATAGTTCAAGTTTTTTGCTCTATCTTGACTTGTTCAGATGTAATGACCGAAAACCTTCATTTACATGTTATCCCTATGACGGCATATTTTGACCTCTAGTGACCTTAAATGTGACCTGACAAGAAATGGTGTAAATATTTTCGATGGAGAAGTGGATGGGCTACCCAACGCCGTTTACCGTTTTTCGCTACCTAGCGTGGTTCTTGAGATCTTAGGGGGAGCGGTTACCCGCCACCCCCGTCAAAGCGAAGGTGGCTCAAACCCCCGTCAATGCGCGTGTTAAAATTACATTATAAAGGTGCCACATTCCCTTTAAAGTGTGGACCGGCGAGGTTGTTTCCCACTGCTCACTCGTACTTGCATATCATATTGTTTCGGCGGTATCTTCCTGAGAAACAGAAATGTATTTTTCGACACAAAATAATGAGGTGACGTTTTATTTACAACACTTGCATTCGGCACGACGTATTTGCATGCATCGCACGACAAATGTATCCACGAACGACGCTGAACGTGCGGCAGAGTACGTAAATACGAAATAATTCTGTACTAGAGAGCATACTAGAGAGCACTACACGCCTTGCTGGTAGCTGTCGCACGCAGTCCGGTCAAAGTTCCGATGCAGGCTATAACACGGTCCGAACATTGCAATGATTTGCAAACAATCATGCACGTGATGCAGTTGAAACTCAACATAGTTTTTACCGCAGTTTACCCTGACAATGTAGAAAAACATGGTAGGTGCCCTAAGAACAGAAAACTGGAAAGTACATTGCATTCAACACTAAGATCTTAGTCCTATTCCTGTTAGGAAGGGGAGGGCGGATTCCGCCCAACCCTCACAGTGAAGGATACAAGGAAGGGGGCAAGGGAGGCTCAAGCCCCCCCAATTTCAGAGTGCATATAGCAGCTGCATAGCCGGAGGCTGTCCGAGGTAATGGCAGGGGAGGCTCGAGCTTGAAGCCCCAACCCCTCTCCCCCGCCAATGAAGTCCTGTATCTGCCAATGAGCCCTTATTTTTCCGGGATATCTTCAATATAGTTCGGGATAGGCTTTGGAAGCTTTCTAACTTTTTCTAGAACTAAATTTGGTAGATTCCCTAAAATATTGGAGATAATATCCTAGCCAGGGATGGAGCTATCGGTCGCTATCTAAGAAAGATTTAATCAGAAACCGAGTATTATCGTGTATGGTGTGTTCTTCCTACAGCAGAACTGTCTGTACAGGGACAGATAGAGGGGGCATTCTGACATTGACTATATGAATTTCCCCACACTATTTTGCTTTCCTGCATCCGCCTCTGAAGAATTTTTGGCATCATGCATCTTATCTCGATATCAAAGATGTCACGCAGTATCTGACGTTTGCTAATCTGCAACATAAGGTAAGATGTATCCATTACATCATAACTGGCCCTTGAGTCACAATTTTATGTTTTCACGTGACTGAAAAATACCTATCATAATTTTGCATAAATTCCGCCGATAAGTGGCAGTTTTGTGAAAATCAAACTACGGAGCAAAGAGGCAGAAAAACTAAACAAAAAAAAAACAGTAAAAATGTAGGTATATTTTGCACCTTCTTCCCAAAATTTTCAAAACTCTGACGTTTTCTTTTTTCGAGGACGCTTTTAGCGTGAGACAAATCGACCCAATTAGGAATTTTAAAAATCGGACTGGCAGATATCGAGACCTTAGGAGTGTCAAAAACACCGCCTTCCCTTACAGGGGTAAGGGTAGTCAGGAACCTGACAAATAGGGTAGAAAAGATAAAAATGGCATCAGACTCAAATCGACGACAGAGCGAAAGCCGTTGGTGAAAGCCTAAGGCACGTGACATTGCCAGAGTGACACTTATTCTGCTCTGGGCGTCGATCCACTCAGACAACCTGAGATTGCTGGCTTCCAAACGACTCCTCAATACACTCACATACCCAGTAGAAGCGGAAATCAAGCTAAACTGCTCACCGTGGCTGTGCAACGGTGAACACGGAGAGCAAAAAAGGATTTATCTACCCAGTAAAACAAATCAATCGCAAACAACATCCTGCAAACCTTCCCTATGAACATGCTCGACATACCTACAATGGCATCACACGATGAATCGCGACAAAGATGAACACTTGATCTCCTTGGTTTTCAATGAAAACAAGAAAATTAATACATTCCATTTGTACCAGCCGGTAATGCTCCCGACTTGGAGTTGGACTTCTTCTTTCGCCGCGCACCCTCCCTTTGGTCGATTTCTGCCTCTACACAGGCGGGGCGACGGACGCCACTCGGTCCCGCCCGAGCCCTACCTCCCTCAGAGGCACGTCTGTCCATAGCTGAAAGCTCTACACGAAGCGGCTTTGATGGAGGATCGTACTTAGAAATGCCATCCTCTTCTTCTGACGTCGCGATAGGTGCATTCCTAACGGCAGCTGACCTATCTACAGCTTCGCTGTGGTCCACGGGAGAGCAGCGCTGGGAGTCGCTGGATCCCTCGGCAGATGATGACACAGTACAGGTCTCGGTACCGGCGGAACTGTCGGTTGTGGTCGGGGATGGCTGCTTCTTACAGCGACATGTGTTCAGAAGAGGCTCCTGTGTCTTGTCTGAGGCCCTCAGGACACTGTGAGATCGCAGGGTTGCTGGTGCCTGGGTATTACTGTCGCCTGAGGGCACAAAGGTCACCAACGTCACTTACAGCCCGGCTGGAGAAATGACTGGTTTCTCTGGAGAAGCTCGTCAGTATCCGAATTTGTGATTCCGTACCGATCAAAGAGTAGAGAAACTGGGAACGCTGCATTGAAATCACCAAGATCCCACATTTGGCTCATCGTAACAACATAGGACGCGTTAATTTTCAAGCCCAGAACAACTCTCTGCAGGCTCTCTTGAAACTATTCAACGGTGGGGCGTTAAGTGGAACATTACTGAAATCGGATAAGCCAATGGTTCCAAAGGGGAGAGGCTTGGTTGTGGAAATTGGCTGTGAAGACGGGTACATCGTCACATCGGTATCGCTAAAAACTGGTAGGACAGGCCTTTTCAAGGCATGCATTCCAGAACGATGCTTGAGCTCACCTTCTTCACCGTCGTTCTTCTTCGGCTTCCGGCTGCAGGCAGGAACGAGACACCGCTGCTCGGTGCGCATCACGTAACACCAGAACACCGCCACGCTCTGGAGGTAGAGAGTCGCGAAGGACAGCAGTCAGCCTACGAACTGAAAACGCTGGGCTTAAACACAGCATGAGTATGATTAAGTAACAAATTATACAACTGGCCAGGAAGCGAGGAAAACAGATGATTTCTATGAGGTGATCCAGCTCTATGGTATCAATACTTCAGTACGTTCAATACATACTAAACGGTACGTTCTCCTCTTATAAAGTGGTCTAAGCTGAGGTGACCACAAAGCTCAAAGCAAGAAAGTATTTTGTCAGGATGCCAATGGAATAATACATTCTGAGATAAGTTGGGTAGGCAGACTAGGATCGCAATAAACTTAGCTATGTTCCTTACCGTGAGCACGCAGAAAACGGCGAACAGCACCTGAACCGCCAAGCCGTCGTGGTTGATATAGATGGCGCTGGTGGCTATCATCAGCACCAGCGCCATCTCGATGATGTGGGAGTGCGTCATAAGTTTCACCCTGCCGCCGGTAGTCAAATTAGCGACAGCACTCAACCCATGGTGGGGTTATGATGGATGAATTATTAAGTCAACACGCGCAGTGAAGAGAGATCTGGTGTCAACGTGCATTGGAGGAAGGTTCTGATACTGCCCCTGATATACAAAAAACCAAGAGCGTTAAAAAATGCCTGTTTGAGGGTGAGTGGGGGCGATGGTGATCAGGTGAAAACTGGGGACCCACAAAACCCAGCCACCGGACCAAAGTGCCCGTCAGAAAATGCGTGGAAGTTTTGTGCTGTATTTCTCAATGCAAAAACTTTCCGCTCTTCTAGGACGTCAAGTTCTTTCGAAATATGGCATCAGCAGCATTTGTGGGTTGCCATGGTGTAATTAATATGGCGTAGGCTTTACAAGGGGCTGACCCGGCTTCAAGGCCCGGTGGATTCCTAAGACTTAAGTCGGTGTGATCCCGTAGAGCTCGTTCCAACAAGGACAAAGTGGCCGACGCTATATGACTTGACAATTGGTGCGTTGATAAGTTTGAAGATTAAATCGATTGACAGCCTTGATCCTTTTTATTTATGCCTAGGCTCGATACGACCATTGATATTCTTTCCGACTATATTCAACGCCGTTTTAGGCACTGCGGTGCAGGCAAAAATAAAGTCAACGTTCAGTACTGAATCCCCTTTTCCTGGATTCCCTTATGTAGGCATCTCAAAGGCCACCCGAGATGCAACCATCGGGAAAGGGAAAATGGGCATTATAACAAAAGTTTCAATTACTTTTCAAGAAAATTGGTTCAATTAATTCCTTCCTTCGAGTTCTGACAAGGACCTCACCCAACTGCACTAACGAGAAACACTTCCCACGTCGGGTATATGTGAAAGTCAACGTGTTAGCGTCCCACAGACAACGGGGGAAGTCTTGCAGCTTACGTCAGGCTCTCACAGGTCGGTTTCCAGCCGACCTAAGCCGGCTCAACATGGCAGCGCCGACACACCCCGGGAATACTTTGCCAACCACTGAGCCGGTATGGATCCTGAGGATCAGGCCGGAGCCTTAGTTTCTGCCAACTGAGCTACCAGAGTGACCAGTCAAGGGAACAAATGCATTCGTGCTCTCCTATCTTCGGCACCATGAGCCGCGGTCTTCCTCACCGTGCATCCACCCAGTCGGTCGCTGAGCGGTCAATCCAAAGGTGCCTGGCCAGCAGTGCGCGCACGAACAGCAGCAGGGCTGAGTCCACCAGGAACAGACAGCCCATCGGCACCACCACGCCGTAGAAGAAGCTGTTGCTGCCGCCGCTGATGTGCTTGATCCACCAGGACTGCAGCTCATCCCAGCCGGTGGTGTGCTGGGACGTCCAGGAGCCCCACGTGATGATGGCCGGCACGCCTGTGACGGGGTGGAAGGTACAGCGATGACGAGCACCCTCGTGAGGACGGGGGCGGCTGTGACGGGGTGGAAGGTACAGCGATGACGAGTACCCTCGTGAGGACGGGGGCGGCTGTGACGGGGTGGAAGGTACAGCGATGACGAGCACCCTCGTGAGGACGGGGGCGGCTGTGACGGGGTGGAAGGTACAGCGATGACGAGTACCCTCGTGAGGACGGGGGCGGCTGTGACGGGGTGGAAGATGGAGCGATGACGAGTACCCTCGTGAGGACGGGCACGCCTGTGACGAGGTGGAAGATGGAGCGATGACGAGCACCCTCGTGAGGACGGGGACGGCTGTGACGGGGGAGTGGGGAGATATAGCGAGTACCCTCGTGAGGACGGGTACGGCTGTGGAGCTTGTACCAAAATATAAGTTCAGGTATCATTTTAAAAGGGCTGTAAAGCCATAGGCCTAAAAAGACGTGGTGTCGTAATGTTTTCTTTAATAATTGGTAAACGTATGAACAGCCAATATTTGACCGCAAACGTTGGTTGCAAGTTCATTTAGCCAGTCAAGTCTAATCCAACCAGGCCAAATATTGGAAGCTGAGGTGTGGGCAGAGGCGGATCTAGACCAGCTGTTGGGGGGGGGGGCAACAGGGTCGAAAATCGCAAAGGCAGTGTTTTTGAAGAAAATCGGGGGAAATCAGTTGGTGGGCAGCTACCTTTTTATCCTTCTAGATCCACTAGTGCCTGTGGGCTCTGTTTTAGACATTAAACCTCTCTCTGCCGGTACCCGGGGAGTTGCAAGCCTATAAAACCATGGCTGAAAAATCTCCACCGGTTTACTGACTGAGGACTTTAATTGTGGAGGACTTTAATTGTGATCAAATATACCTGACAGGATCTCAAAAGAGTGCTCAATCATCTTGCTCTATGCTCCTATATATTTCACCATTATTTCGCATTAAAAGTGCCTAAGCCAGTCCTTAGACTGGAGATTGTTAGCTGCAGAAGAGATCCCTCCCGTGCTGGCAATAACCTTTGCCATGCTGCGGGAGCAACGACAAGCAACGATACACTTAGCTGAATGTCTTACCCAACGATACAAAGAAAACGATGCACTCGAAGAACTTGGGATCGCCGCGGCCGCTGCTGAGTTTCACCTGGCCAAGCACGTGCATCTTGACGGCCATCTGCACCCCCAGTGCGGAGAGCGTCAGACACTGGAGCGCCGCCGCGATAATCGACATCGACGACTGCCGAATGGAGAATGGTAGTTAGCTGGGGCGACGAGAAGCCTCGCCGGGAAAAAACTGTATCCCTCTCGAGCTGAAATTACATCTGTTGGCTGAGTTATATGCTGCCGGATTAAAGAATGAGTGTTGTGACTTATTCCAGCTTCCAGCTCCACCAGATGAGAAAAACGCTACGAAAGGAGTTTTTCCCCATGGTTCAATGACCATTTTTCAACTCTGAAAGCCAACAAACTCTTTTGACGAAATCGTTCACAAATTTGTCGAAGACTCATAAATACCATAACTTATCGCAGAACTTTGAAGCCAATTGCAGGCGGTGGGCAGCAGTTCATAGCAGTTCTGGATCGTCAAATCTGGAACTGCTGCGCAGTCAGCAATTGTTTGCAAGTAGTAAAGCATTCCCAACGAGCTTGCGAACTCCGGTCCAACCCATTTGAACGTCGCCGCCCAGTTTGTGCAGTAGACTGGTGCAATTTGGTCAAAACGTTCTATCATAGGCGAATCAAAGATCTCCCATTGGGGAGGGACATCCATTCCAGCCACTTTTTGGCGTCAAACCTAGCAGGTGGGCGCCAAATCCTATCGTGGAGCGCCGATACTCACACCCTGGGGGTAGGAGGACATTTCAGGAGCGCCATCAACCTTTCACGGAGGCGCCGTGACTATTTCAGCGGCCGCCGAGGGTCGATCGAGGGGAGAGTGTCCCCACTTGTCCCCTGGATCCGCCTATACTTTCCTGGCCTAAAGCCATACCAGTACACCCCCGTCCAAATCAATAATCCTAAGCACTGCCCAATCCTCCACCCCGCCACTACACCTGGCAACAGGTGTTGATACTGGGGCAGTGGGGAAGGTGGTCACGGTCAGGAGCTTTAGCACCCCTCCTTTGCATTTCGTCTGAAATTCTCTGATTTTAACGAAATTTGGAAACAGATCCGAGTGGCAAGGGTGGGAAAAGACACAGAACAGCTTGTTTAGAGCAGGAGTTTCCGTCATCGGGAGGTGCAGCATTCACCGACCCCGCTCGTCCTGCCCGGAGGCGACACGACTGATCCAGCGCCTACCCGTCCTGCCCGGAGGCGACACGACTGATCCAGCGCCTACCCGTCCTGCCCGGAGGCGACACGACTGATCCAGCGCCTACCTATCCTGCCCGGAGGCGACACGACTGGTCCAGCGCCTACCCGTCCTGCCCGGAGGCGACAGGACTGATCCAGCGCCTACCCGTCCTGCCCGGAGGCGACACGACTGATCCAGCGCCTACCTATCCTGCCCGGAGGCGACACGACTGATCCAGCGCCTACCCGTCCTGCCCGGAGGCGACACGACTGGTCCAGCGCCTACCTGTCCTGCCCGGAGGCGACACGACTGGTCCAGCGCCTACCCGTCCTGCCCGGAGGCGACACGACTGATCCAGCGCCTACCTATCCTGCCCGGAGGCGACACGACTGATCCAGCGCCTACCTGTCCTGCCCGGAGGCGACACGACTGGTCCAGCGCCTACCTGCGGCGGGCGGTCGCGGGCTGCCACCATGAACACCGCCAAAGCCGCGCTGAGCACCACAGCACACTGCAGCTGCAGCGCGGCAGGAATCGAGGGCCGGCGACAGAGCAGCCGTAGCTGCAGAGCTGCAGAGTAGACCAGCAGCAGCAGGGAGATGAGACAGCCGATGGTGACAGGCCAGTGTAGCTGCCGCAGAGTCGAGTGGAGGCGCTGAGGGAAGGGGCTGGTGTTAGCGTTGGTCATATAGGATGGGATGTTAGTGCTAGTCAGAGATGATAGAATTTACGCGCTGATCATGGATGGTAGAATGCTGCTACTGGTAAGACATGATGCGATATTAGTACGAGTCCGAAAATATGAGATGTTAGTGCTGGTAAGAGAGGATGGACTGTTAGTGCTGGGCAGAGATGATGAAGTGCAGAATGAAGGTGCTATAGCAAAGGGTGAAGGAATAACACTGGAAAGAGTTATTTAGTACAGACTTAGCACTGATTCAGATTGAGCACATATTTAGATTTATTCACGCACAGATTTAGCACTGAAAGTGCGGACGAGAGGACAGGAACGTTAGCATTGGTCAGAGACTCACACACTGACACTGGGGTGCGAACGGGAAGTTGACACTGACTACAGCAGTCTTTACACTATTCAGAGCAAATGTTACAAGAGTTACTGAAGGGACTGCGGGCTTAAACTGACTGGAGTTGGCAGCTGGGCTGCGTCTTCACATCGTGACAATATCTTCGTAAGTATACGAGCGTCCAGAACATTGATGGTCCAAGGTGTGTTTTGAAGTCGTTTCTTTCCAGTCAACGCCATAGGGTCAATGGCTAAGATCTTCAACTTGGGGGTAGGGGCGTGAACCCCCTGGCCCACACTTCTACACCTATGAGCATCCTGATCGATACTGATCATAACACCTAAACAATAATACATATCCATCATTGACTGCGGTCGCATGGTCAATAGAGCAAGTGAACAAGAACCGGCAACATTTAATGACATCAAACTCTTAGCAGACGACACATTCAATCGCTGACCAACTTCCTGCAACTCTCCCAGCATCGATTGCCCTTTCCCTAAGACAGGTTGTTCTCGCATTTATACCGACCGGGTCTATCCACCAGCTCCGGGTCACCTCTCACCGAGCGCGGGTGGGTGACTAGGGCCAGCGTATAGGTGCCGAGCCGGTCGCAGCTGCAGTTGAAGCTGAAGTTTCCCGTCTGCGTGAGCGCGCAGGCGTCCAGTCTCCAGCGTCCGGAGTCGTCCAGACGCGCACAGCTGTGCGACTGGTTCACCGAGTGCCAGTGTAGCGACAGAGGGCGCAGCTGGAGCGACAGGGTCAGTCCTGTGCAGAACAGAGAGAAGGCAGAGTTGAATTAACAGAGGGCGCAGCTGGAGCGACAGGGTCAGTCCTGTGCAGAACAGAGGGACAGGAGAGTAAAAGTGACTGAGGGCGGCTCATATCCAACCGTCGGATATAAATCGCCCTCCCTATATCCAACATCCTCCCTATAATAAGTTCTCGGAAGGCCTGCTGTAGATAGAGTGCCATAAGCCGCAGAGTGTTGTGGGAATGACCTAGGACCATAAAAAGATGATAAAACAGAAGACAGTAAAAGCACCAAAAGACTTGCAGCCTAAAAAGCCAAAGTCCAGAAACTAAGACGTCTAAGCCCTAAAAACCACGAAAAGGCTAAGTCAAGGTAAAAATAAAAAGCGTGGGATGAGTTAAATGCATTTACCTCATCCCACGCCTTTTCTTGATCTTTACCTTGACTTAGCCATTTTTGGTTTTTAGGGGTCGCTTCACCCTTTGCTTATTTTAAAAGTCACTTCACACTTTGCTATAGCGACTTTTAAAATTAGCAGCCTGTCCCAGAGGAGGCTCCAGTATGATGTATGCTTTGTTTTTTAAAATCATTTCCGGGAAAATTGACTCCGCCCCACTGCTCTAGGCGTTCCCCTTACATGTACCTCAGCGGCGAACCGGGTCTATGAGAGAGCAATTGCTCCATGTTCCGGTGACACGCGTGGAAACAATAAGGCGTGGTCTGTTTTCGCGGGCGGCACTGTGTTTTAACAGCCATGTTACCCGATATCCGGAAGCCGACCCTTTCAATTCAACATTGGCAGCTTTTAAATCGAGGGTCAAGAAACACATACGGAGCCATCCACTTTGAATGTTTAAAGAGCAGTATATTTATTTGTTTCGGTGAGGTGAAGTGCAGTGTTTTTCCTGTTCATTTTAAAATTTTCACCTGTAAAATTTTACAGTCATATTATCTTACCGTGTCTCATGTTCACTGTCATTCATCCGATTTTGACTTCGATTTCAGCTATAATTGGGTGCATACCTGTTGCTGATAATGCTCAATAAAGGAGAATGCTCAATAAAAAATAAACGTCTTAGTTTCTGGACTTTAGTTTTTTAGGCTGCAAGTCTTTTAGCGCTTTTACTGTCTTCTGTTTTATCATCTTTTAGTGTCCTAGGTCATTCCCACAACACCCATCTTCCCCATACCCAACAATCTTGATATCCAGGTCCTGTCAACCCCCATACTCTTACTTAAGTCTGTCTTTTTCTTGTTTTAGTGCGATTAACACATACCTATCGAAAGAAAGATGTTTAAATTTTCTTCAGCGTTGTTAGCACGAACATCCAAGCTCCTGATAATCACACATGATGGAGAGTCCTTGTGAATTCCTGCAGGATCTTGTAGACCTACCGGGAGGTGAAGGTGACTCGATGCGGCGCGGCCTCTTGCCGAGGCCAACCGAAACCAGCGGGGAGTCCAGCCTTAGCGTTGCGTCAGCCCGGCCAACCCCGTGCGGGCTGAAAAAAAAACATTGTCGAACTGATTCCTGAGCACGTCTATTTTTAGTCATGATCCGTTCAAATATAAAATAAAAATTGTTTCAAACCAGCCACCTGGTTATAGTACATATTGTTTCTAACCCACTCATGAATCCACATCCCAGCTAGTTGAAGACAACATCTACCGGCATTGGTCCCCACAGAATGAAACTCACGGACGCAGGACCTCTTCCTGCTCACTCACTTGTCGGGAGGCGTGTAGTGCAGCGGGAAGAGCAGGTGGGAGTGCCTGTTGACCACCACCACCAGGCCCAGCCGGGACTGGGTGTGCTCGTAAGCGTGCCACGGGTTGTCGGCGTGGACTGTGACGTCGGCAACAGCGCCCAGCCAGCCGGGCCGACTGAAGACGCACTGGGAGTTCAGAGCTACTAGACAAGGACAGTCACTCGGATGCTGGCAGTGCCCGGATCTGGGTAGCACAGTCAGCCCCAGGGCCTGACAGTCGAGAGTGTCGGCCGCTGGGTCTCGACAGTTTTGTTGCATAAAAAGGGTGGATTGAAAAGGGTCATTCCATGACTAGTTTGGGACGTATCTGAAGGCAGTCAGCCTAAGGCAATGGCCCAGGCACGCCGCACAATTCACTCAACGGTAAATGGAGATGGCTGTTATTTATGCCCTTACCATTTGACGACCTTTTACTCTACCACGTAATAAAAAGTGAAATAATTTTTTTTCGTAGACTTGCCACTCCACCACACACCAAATGACATTTTGAGCTCAGCGAAAACTTCCAGGTCCCACCTGTGGCCGTGTTGACGCATCAGAATTGTGACCTCATCTCCGCGGTACTCGAAGTCTTGGCTGCCCACAAACGTGTCCATGGGAGCGTCAATTTTCTTCGTAGAGAACACTAGACGACGTAGGAACGCAAGCTGGGCTTTCAACAGTTGCACCTTCTCCTGCCGAACGGCACAAAACAAAGTGTTTACATCGTACGCCTCATATTTTTCTTATGAAAACTGTATGACATCATGGAAGCAATGGTTTCCCTCCCTCAAAATACGCAAGCGGTCTGGAATTGTATCCAATGACGGTGCCCATGGCTAGGTTGAATATATGACATTGTAAGGCGCGGCGGCCACTTATCTGGGGCGGGTGCCCGGCGCTGGCGCCTCTAGTTGGGACGGGTGCCCGACGCTAGCGCCACCTTCACCATGTGATGAATACCGCGGTAGGAGCGGCCGGTTGTGAAAGGTTGGCGGCGGTGCTAGATTTTAGAGTATTTAGCTAGGGCTTCAATGGAGTGGCAACCGCGCAGAGCCACAATCTGGCACCGCGAGTGTTCGCAGTTTGGAAACTGCGCAATTAGCACCGAACCGCTGACTGTTAGGGCGTATAAAGGTAGTTCCCAGATCGGGGTAATAAAAAGGGTATAAACTGCGGATTGGATGTCGAAAGTGTTAATTTCTTGAATATTGAAAACGTTTTTTGATCGGATAAATAGGGATGGTGACAGGAAGCGGACGTTTTTTGGACGTAGATAGCGGCGGAAGTGTAGTCATCGTCGGTGGCCTTCTGGCTCTGGTTTCTCTTTCTGGCTTGACCGTGGACGAGAGCGCACGTGTCGCCTCTGACCGTGAGTAGTAAATATATTTGGCTGATTGTTCGCTCGAAATCTGATTGCAATTTAACTCAATTATATATTTTCTCAAATCGTATGTGCGTTCTATGCCTTTTTGGTCTTGATTTCGCTTAAACTGCGGTGTATTAGCGGCTTACCTTTTGTCTACATGTACAGGCCACCCCACGTGATGTCGGGCCCGATCTCGAGTGCCCTGAGATAGGGCTCACTGTCCCGATCATGCAGTACCGTCGCCTCTGAGGAGCGATCGTAGGTACGGATTTGCGTCAGCGGTTTAAACATGTCGTAATACTTAACTGAAACGCATCAGTGAACTGTATTTGAAGTAACTATTTAACCTGTTTGAACTTTAACCTTCGCCCGGGTGGGGGGGGTCTTTTTAGACCCCCCTCGGGTTTTTCCGAAGTGACCAAAAAACAGCGGCGCGCAGCGCCGCCAAACTTAGTCTAGCTGTTCCTTCATCATTTTTACATCTTTCCTGAAAATTTTGGCTCAAGGTCATATCAGGTCAGGTCACCAGATCAGGTGAAGTGACCTCACCTCAAAAAATACTTAGGACGGCATAACTAAAAGAAGGGTTAATCGATCAAGTTGAAACTCATACCACATATTGGGCCCACCAGGAGCTACAACATTTGTTCCGGGATTTTTTATATTGGTGACCTAAGGTCATGTGCAGAGCATGACCTCCCCATTGACAATACATGGGGAAAATCACGAAATGAGCTTTTCTCAGTAAATATGGATGGAATCAACTTCAAACATCGGTTGCGACTTGCTCTTAGCCCATTTCTGAAGCTGATACCAAAATTTTTGACTTGTGACCTTTAAAAGGTCACCTTAGGTCAAATAAGCATTTTTTGGTGTTTTTCTCTATAAATTTTGAATTAACTAAGATAGAGCTTTTATTTTGTCACCAAAGTGTTTGTATAGTCACTGGAAGTCAAATGATATACATCATGACTATACCAGGTCAAGTTGGGTCAGACCGTTGACCTGGGTCAGGTCAAATTCTTAAATTTGACCTGGCATAGTAATATCATATATCATTCGATTCGTATTGACGAGAGGATTGCAATGGTGCATAAACTATGGCTGTATCTTGTTTGGTTTGGAAGCTATTAGCGAAAAAGTAAACGCCCTTATGCATGGGTGGCTATGGACATTCCCAAGAATATGCCCAATATTTAGTGACCTGTAGCTCCCTAGGCTTTGACCTGACACGAAAATGAATGCCACTGTAATGAAAGCGCATCTCAAGAGCTTTCGAATGGTGTTAAAAAAATGTTTCTAGCTATCATAGTTTCTGAGATATAGGAGGTTTTCTTAGTGCACCTCATATTAGCGATTTTGACCTATTTTGACCTCTGGTGACCTTGATATTGACCTGACAAGAAAAATGACCGAAGTATTCTCGATATCATTTTCAAAGAGCTTTCGATTGCCGTTTTGCGCTTTTTTCTAGCTCTCTTAGTTTTTGAGATCGTGGGGGGTCTTTTTAGCCCCCCCCCACCAGGGCGAAGGTGGCTCGTACCCGCCACCGGGGCAAGGGTTAATTCGAATTGTCTACTAAGGCCGTTATTGTCTAGTATTGTCTACCTGGGCCGTTATCGGCATTTAACTTGGCCGTCATCGGCACACGCAAGGGTCGTTATCGACATAGTGTTGATTCGTGGTTTTTTCCACAGTCAACCGCCTCATGAGTAACGGTGGCCTTGTGCCTATGGGCGTTATCGCCAATACACTCTGAGGGGAGTGAGGCTTCTTTGAGCGTCGGAGCGGCGGCGGGCTACAGACATTAAAACTAACGCTCCTCCGATATGACATGATGCTAGTGATATCCACAGTAGGATGCTTCCCCAGAAGGCTCACTGCCCAGATATCCCCAGGATGCTCACTGCCCCGGGAGACGGCAGTGATCAGCCAGGGGTGGTTGTGATCAGTCAGGGGACATGATCAGTCAGGGGGCGGCAGTGATCAGTCATGGGCGGCAGTTATCAGCCATGGGCGGGAGTGATAAGCCAAGGGACGATAGTTATCAACCAGGGGCGGCAATTATCAGTTAGGGGGCGGCAGTTATTAGTCAGGGGGAGATAGTGATCTGCCAGGGGGCGGAAGTGATCCGTCAGGGGCGGCAGTTATCAGTCAAAGGGCGGCAGTGATCAACCAAGGGGCGGCAGTGATCAGCCAGGGGCGGCAGTTATCAGACAAGGGGCGGCAGTTATCAGTCAGGGGGCGGCAGTTATCAGTCAGGGGGCGGCAGTTATCAGTCAGGGGGCGGCAGTCATCAGTCAGGGAGGGGCAGTTTTTAGTCAAGAGCCGGCATTGATCAGCCAGGGGCGGGAGTTAATGAACCAGTGGCGACAGTGATCTGCCAGGTGGTGGCAAGAATCAGGGCGGCAGTGATGAACCACGGGCGGCATTGATCACCCAGGGCGGCAGTGGTGATCCAGGGGTGGCAGTAATCAGCCGGGGGCGGCAGTGTACGGCCGGGGGGGGGGTTGGGGTGGTAGTGATGATTCGGGGGGACGACAGTGACTAACCAGGAGGGGCACGTACTTGGGTGGAGAAATAAACCCGTGAAAGCATTGAGTAGCCAGAGGCAGCCTGAATCAAGGCGGCAGTGATAAACCAGGGGTGTCAGTGATCAGTCAGCTGATAAGTGTATAGTCGGCAAATCGAATGATGTATGATGCGAATAAACTAGGTCAAAACATAGCATTCTAGGTTTTAAAAATGACCTGACCTAAGGTCTGGTCAAGGTAACCATCTGACCTAGCATGGTCAATATGCATATCAATTAACTTGCAATAACAATATAAACGTGGTATCAAAATAAAAGTTTTATTATTGATTCTTGCGAAGCTATTGACGCAAGTCTGAAAACCTGCCAAAGTAGTCCCAGATGACCTCTCAGAGGTCACAGGTCCAAACTTGCAACAGGAACCTATAAAGGGGCCTAGGATACCATGATTTGGAGAATTCGAATGTATTCCAAGCGGTACCTACAGAAATAGAACAATTTTTTGCCTTTATAACGCCTTTATAACGTGATTTTAACTGAGATAGCCGAGTTGTAAAGCATGCCAAAAACCCGGAAGGTAAGGAATCTACCATTTGTCGTGAAGCTAAAAATTCCCGTAGAGAAAAGCTACAAACCTACCTGAAATATACCCAAAATGTACCCAAAGCAGCAGGGCCACAGTGCTTTTTTGCGCCCCCGACCTGGGGACATTTCTACATATTTGCACCACATATACACACACAGTCACACTATGTACACGGCAGATGTTTTCACTTATCGGCACCCTTGCGGGACAGTCGTGCCCGCACGCTCCCTTTCACATACCCCACCGTATGACACGGCGAGGCTATCCCGATTTCTCGGGCCCGGCGGATAAGAGGTCTGCTCCGGTGACACAAAGCGAGGCCGTGCCCTCGGGGCGCGCCACTGACCGGTGGATCTATTTAAAGGCCGATCAGGCTCGTGCTTCCAGGGCGCTGGTTGGTTAGCGAAACTCCCGTGTCAAGGCAAGCACTACCCAGTTTTACTGCCATCTCCTGGGTAGGAGACGGTCTAGGAAAAGGCTGCCAGAGGTCAGCTTTGATCCAGGGACCTCCCACATACAACGGCGACACCTTAACCAACCAGCAGGGCCACAGTTGTCAGCTGTTGGTGTGACGACATATGCTGACGCTAAGGTGAGTAATCAGCCAATTGAAGCCCTTGAAGCCAATTGAATATGATAGTAGTTGCCAGATCATAACATCATCCCCAGGCAGAGGTTTATTTCTTACCAAAGAGGAGCATTTAAAAAATCAAAATATTGAACTCAATGAAAATTTTCAGGGAAATCATGAACTCTTTAATGATTTTCGGCTAAAAATACCCCTAATTAAACCAAACTCCTGGATTCGACCAAGGTGCCTCATTCCCTTTAACCCTATGGCATGGGATGGAATGAAGTGACTTTAAACCGCACATTATCCTACTCCCCCTATATTTGGGATGTCTTTACAGCTATGAATCTGGCCATCTTAAGTCATCACATGTCGATGAGGTTTTAAATCTCTATTGCATAAGCCACAAAATCAGAAGATGGCAGACGCCCTCCCCCCGTTAATCGCTGACATAATATGTGAATAGTCCACTAAGCATTGAGGGATTGTGGCATGCATTTCATTTTTATGCCACTTGTTTAGGAAAAATGTTCGATTGCGGACCAAAAATCGCGGAGTTTGAGGTAAAAGATAGCCGCAATGGCGACTGCGATCGTGGAAAAACTCACGAATTCAAGCATTAACTCCGCGATTGATTTTGGGTTGTCCGGCATCCTGGCAGGGGCGGATCCAAGGGGGGAGTGATGGGTCGATCATCCCCCACCTTGGGCCGACCTTGAGCACTGGAAAGAAACGCCTTCCACCGCAGCAGCCGGGACCCCCTGCGGGGGCCCGGCTGCTGCGGTTTCTATGGTTATCCCGGCCTCCTGGAATGCTTCCGGGGCCCCTGTGGTTCACTTGGAACTTTTGCATCCGCGACCGGGCCCCTCGCGATAATCTCAGACATACTGTGGCTATAGTCGGCCCCTGCCTTGCGTGCGGGATTCCTTTGGTCTTGGTCTTCTGCGGCTACAACAGCCGTCCCTGCTTGGGAGTAGAGGGCATAATATATTCAACTCTTAATTCAAGCAGAACCCAGAATAATGTATGCGATCTGAGATAGTCCCGATCAGTAATCCTAGCTGAAATTTGGCCAGTCCCTGGATCTGTGGAGATCCAACCAAATGTTTAACGGATCTCAGGGATTTTAGGACCAATTCATAGTTTTCTGGGCGTTTGAAGTTCTCGGAATTTCTGCCCCCCCGAAAAAAACGGTATTAAACTATTTTTTTCTCACCAACATATTTTTATGTGTATTTAAGTCTTATAAACAAATTATACCTTGCACGGCCGAGCTCCCAAAAGCTATTTCGAGCCCTCTTCGAGGAGGCCGGGCCCCCCAGTCAGGGAATTGGCCCCCTCCTTGAGCAATTTCTGGATCGGTCCCTTCACCGTGGTATCGCCGGATCGCGGATTGACATTCCGCGATGAACTGGATGAGTTTCAATCGGATAGATTCACCCTGTTCTTACTTATAGTATCTCAATTCTTTCTTGAGGTGAGGCCACTTGACCTGCACTGGTAACCTAACCTGAGATAATGCAACCTTTAAATTTTTGGAAACGTTGCAGAAATGATCGAGGATAAGGTCTACCAAGCACGGCGGCGCTTCGTGCCACCGTTCTTTTGGTGACGCCGGAAAAACTCAAGGGAGATGTTTAAACATCCCCCCACCAGGGCGAGGGCTAAGGCTATTTTGACGTTTGAATGAGTCAGTGGCAGATCATACACCTCATTGGGGGGGAACAAGGGGGCTCGAGCCTGTCCCCGCCCTTGCCTCGGAACAGCCGCCCGCCATGCAGTTACTACAGGCGTTCTGAAATTTCCTGGAGGAGGATTTGAGCCGCCTTGGACCCGCCACTGGTGCCCGGACACCAATGAATCCACACCACTGGATGTGATGGAGAAGTCACAATCGAAAGAATGATGCTCTGAAATCGGCACAACATGGAGCTTGGCAGCATCTAGGAAGACAGTAATGCAGGAAAAAACATTTAGAGAGGTCGATAGATTTTGAAAGGGGCCCGGTCTGCAGGCCCCCCCCGACAGCCGTCGGAACCCTTTGACCGATCCTGGCTACTTCTCTGCTGCTCCTTGAACTAATTCCGAGAGCCAGTGCCGAGTAAGCATGGGCGTAGGAGCATGGAGGCCAGGGAGGCCATCATCCCCCATATTCAGGATTTTTAAACAGTATCCTTTTAGCGTTGACTGGAAAGGAATGACTTAAAATGCACCTTGGCCCCCAATGTTCTGGACGTTCCTGCCTCTATGAGTGTAACCTATCTTGAGTGTAACGTACATATGCGGTGACGGATCCAGGACTTCATCCGGGGGGGAGGGGCTATAGGGCTCGAGCCTCCATCGCCATCACCTCTGGTCAGTCTCCGGCTATGCATTTATTCTAGCCATTCTGATATTTCGTGTGGGGGGCCCTTGTATCCGCCACTGTACACATGTACCTGTTTGGTCTGGTTCAGAGCCGCTCCATCTGTCCCTCTGCCTAGTCCCTCCCCTTCCCCAGCAGGCCGGCGCTCCCAGCCGTATCGCCCGCGGGGATTTCTCCGGCCGTCGGTGACCCCTCGTGCGACGCTGCACGCGCACTGGCCCACGTGTTTAGTGTTGCTGAGAACCGGAGACGCAGTGTTGGCGGTGGCTGAGTGGGGCGTGGTAATGCGTGGCCGTTGTAATAGAATGGAAATACGGTGTTACCAGAGTACTTGAACGAGTGAGTGGGAGTGGGGTGAAGTGAAGTGGAAATCATGTGAGCGAAAGTGGAGTGTCAGTTATGTACAAATATTTCAAGTGCGAATTCCTAAAACATAAAGTGAGAGAATGTAGCTATCGTGACTGCAAGCTGTGAAGAGTGGCTGCTGTTTTAAAGCATCGATAAATCCTTCAACCTAAATCTAGGTGGAAGGTAGCGAACTAAAGCGTCTCAAAGAATCGAAAGGAGTGCTACGTCTCAGGTGGGTCCTTGATTTTTTTTCATTTCACTGTACGGCGACTGTGTTGAATGTCGCATTATCGAGTGCTATTTGCCTCCCAGACTCGTTAATCTACATAGATTAAATTTTCGGAAGTACTAGCTTTAACACCCGCACAGCATAGGTAGGGGCCTGATAACGCGCGGTGGGGGAGGGGTGTTCGCGCGCGGCTGGTAGGCCCCCTGAGTTCTCGAACACGAACACGGGTTCGGAAAATGCACTTTTGGTTTTTTGAGGGACTTCAGCATTTTTGGGTTTGGGCCAATCTCTTCAACACCAGATCAAAGACAAAGACATCATCAAAGACAAATTTCGATAATTTTTGGGACCCATTAGAACAAATCGTGATTGTGTGGAAATTGTGGTTGCTATTATTGGTTATGCAGGCGGAAATGCAGGATTTCGGTTTGGGGCGTGCCTTCGTAGGAGGGAGGCGGTGCCCACTAACCTCGTGCTTGACTAGATCTGCTGTATACAAATTATAATTGCGTGTATGTTCCTAAAAGGGCATGTTTTGTGCTTTAACCCTCGCCCAGGTGGGGCCGTTCAAACACCCACCCTCGGGTTTTTCCGGCGGCACGAAAAAACGGCGGCGCTAAGCGCCGCCGTACATGGCACACCTTATCCTTCATCAATTTCGCAAATTTATCCAAAAATTTAAGGTTGGGTCATCTCAGGCCTGGTCAACAGTGCAGGTCAAGTGAACTCACCTCCAAAAATGTGTAAGGTGGCATAAATAAGAAATGGGTGATTCTGTCGGATTGAAATTCATACCACATAATGGGCCCGCCGAGTGCTATAAAATTTGTTTCGAGATTTTCATATCGATGACCTGAGTTCAAGTACGGACCATTACCTCTCCTTTGCAAATACATGGGAAAACAGAAATAGGGCTGTATTTGTATATTAACTGGGCTGTATATTATAACACCTTCGTGTTCTCCAAATCGTACTTTCCTGGGTGTCTTTCCAGGTTCATGTTGCTATTTTTGATCTGTGACCTCTGAGAGGTCATCTGGGTCATCTGCTACTTCAGCAGTTCTCAGACTTAGGCCAATAACTTTCCATGAATTGATGACGCATATTTTTGGGGCGCGGTAGTGGAGTGGTCAGCGTAGCTGGCTTCCACGCAGCCGACCCGGGTTCAAGGCCCGGCGGCTTCCCTGAATAAGGAGCAAGCCGGCTCCCGAGAAACCCTTCCAATAGGAAAAGAGTTGGCGACGCCATATGCCCTGGTGCGTAGATAAGCCCCAATAATTATTATTTAGATGATACAGATTTTTATGCCATTGAGTTTGGATTGTTATTGCGAGTCGATTGATATGCATATCGACTATGCTAGGCTAAAAAGTGACCTTGACCTGACCTGACGTCAGGTCATTTTTGTATTTTGATCTGGTATGGTCATAATATACTTAACTCGATTCGTGACGAGAGGAAGCGAATGATTATACCTCAACTCTGTCAGGTGATAGAGCCCAAAAGCTCTACTCAAAATGCCATCTTCTTTTACCTGTCATCATAGGCGGATCCAAGGGGTGGGGCAAGGGGGGTGGGCACGTGCCCTATCGACCCTCAGCGCCCCTGAAATAGTCACGGCGCCCCCCCTGAAAGGCCGATGGTTCCCCCTGAAATGTCGCTTCCCACCCCTCCCCACCAGGATGCGAAAATCGGCGCCCACCGATAAGATTTTGCGCCCATCTGATAGGTCTTGCCGGTCAAAAGTAACGCCCCCGGACTGGGTGGTGCCCCCCGGGAAAGTGCCCCCACCTCTCGATGAGCAATCCTGGATCCGCCTATGCCTGTCATAACTTCAATATTGACCTGAGCCAAAAAGTGACTGATATAGTTTCGTCATGAATCTGTATAAGCTATCCACCAGCCTTCGCGTTTTTTCGGTATCCCGCATAGTGGCCGAGTTCGAGGGGGATGTTCAAACACCTCCCCCCATGAGGGTAAAGGTGGCTCGGAAGCCCACCGGGGCGCGGGTGAAGTTCCATATTAGCACGCAAATGTATCGCTAAACTCACTCTGGTGACTTTTGTCTTTGAGACAGCCAAGCGGCATAATATAAGCCCTTATGCAAAGTGTTCTGAAAACATCACTAATCGTTGTCAGAAATAAACGTATGTACCATCAGTTAAAAGGCTGCAGTTAAAAGGCTCCACTGCAGCGGACATTGGAGTGCGACCCCGAGGCGGGAGTGTGGATTTTTCTCTCCTTGGCGATGCTCGGGCGCCCCCAATGAGACGTTGATTTAGTGTTAAAAGTTCCCTTAAATTTTATTGTTTATCATTTTCAGGACATTAAACTGGTTTTATTTACTTCAGGAGGCTTGTGCGAGGGTCAAAACAAAGATAATATCATTCTATCTATTGTTGTGTGATGGCTATTGGCTGTCTTTCAAATTTGAGCACCCTCAATGATGTTCGGAAATCCACGCCCATGCTCCGAGGCGTTGGCTACAAAACATTAAAGTACTTGCTCTTCAACTGCCCTGTACCTGCGCGATTCTCGCTCAATAAAACAATTCCAGACAGCCGGATTTGTCCCACCCCCGTCAGAAATCTTCAGAAAATGTCAGACCCTTTCTCTTTGTCAGAAAAGTCAGAAAATGCTAGGCCCCTCCCCTTTGGTTGCTGACGTCATATTTGAACCGCTCCTAATACATGGTGATGACGTACCTAGTCAAATGGGTTTTGCCCATACTTAATCAAAATTAAACATGAATTTATTTTGAGATAAATTATATTTTATTTTTTTCCAGATCCGGGTCAGAATTAAAATCACCAGATAGTCCCATCTGATAGATGTGAATCCAAAACGTTTTTCTTTCTTCAAAAGTGTTAGATAGTGCCACACAAAATAAATATAAACATACCCCATTCCGAACTTACAACACGAAACAAGACCACCTAATTGTCCCTGTGGAAAGTCAAAATAATAAATTCGAGGAAAATTTTCTAATGAATTAGCAGCAGTAATATAATATTTAATGTAAAATGGTAATAAATGATATTTTCTCTTTAAATTCTAAGGTAAATTAATAGGGCTGTAGATACCCGGAGAGGTCAGTCCCGGCCGGGTGATTGACGCCGGGCGAGGAGGGCCTGGGCGAGATAGGGGAGGAGATATTCGACCAAGATCATTCGTGTAAGCATAATGTTTTCAAAAAAGATAATCAAGAAAAATTTGAAAATTTGGGAGTCGTGAACAGATACGCGCCTGCAGCTTGCCCTGTCTGTACCGCTATTTGTTCATGCTTGAGGCGCTCCCCCTCCCCCAAACAACACAGGTACTGAATCCGCTCACCTGGTCCTGAAGCCTGCTGCCAGCCTCCGTCAACAGAGGCATCACGGACTCCAGCGCCGGCCTCTCCAGGTCCTGGAACTCCTCATCGGCAGAAACCTTCAGCATGTAGGAGACGATGTCGCAGAACAGGCGTCTGAAGAGCGCCACCTCGGCTGCCGTGATGGAGGCCTCGCCCCGCTCGTGCGCCGCTCGGAGACGCGACTGCACGAGAGAGTTGATCCGGTGGAGAATCTCTGACGTGGTATTGACGTCGTAGCCGGCCATCAGCTGGTTCACCTGGCCAGATGGCGGGGTCAGGTGAAAGGGTAGGGATGGTGACACTGGCGAGTCCTGACAGGAGGGAGAAAGACAAGTCTACTCATATCCCCGATTTTTTTCAAACTTTTTTTCACAAATTTCGACCTTTTTGCCCACCCCTCCCTAAACAGCCGATCTAAATCGGCCTCTGATTGGTGTCGGCAGACCATACGTACTTTTAGGTTACAATTATTTTAATCTATAGAAAAATATATGTACCTACCTATTAACCGAAAACTCTGTATCTTCGGGTAATTGCTGCTGACTTTTTCTATCTGCTAGAGATGCCACCGTAGTAATTGCTGCTGTCGGAAGACTTTGAAATACGAATACTGTTTCTTTTTCGTCCGGATATGTGAATGTTAGTCGTCCCAAATCTGCCGAGTGGTGATCTCGTTGCTGGCGAAGTGAAATTTATTTGGGCTTTTCTTATCGTTACACCCATCCACCTTTAATTCACTGATCAATCTAAAATGTATATTTTGATGTCATATTTTCACGTTTGACTCAAGAAATAAAACCTGTATTCATATGAAAATCAATCTTATCGCGTGCAATCAAAATACTATGCCCCGAAGAGTCTGCATGGTTGAGACCATGCAGCTCACATATAACATATACGTTATAACATATAATATATAGAGTATATTATATATGTATATAAAACGCATAGTGTTGGACATCTTTCCAAAGTCAGTCAATACCTGCCCGTCCATCCTAAAGGAAGCATGGCTAACCATCACACTTGGATCGGCGGCACTCCATAAATACCTGCTGTTGTAAGATGAAGAGCTCGCGGTCCACACAGTCACTGAGGTCTGGGGAGCCCAGCTTGGAGGCCTTTGACCGCTTCTCACACACCGCCTCCGGGCATACCGCACTGGAACCTGCAACGCCGAGAAAGTCGTGACATCCAAATATGTCGGTGATTCCATGTTGTTTAGTTGACTCGACTCGACTGTGGCTCATGTTTTATATCAGATTCTGTTACTGACTTGACTCTGTCGTTTAAGTTGGTGCATTTAATCTGATTAAAAATATATAAGGTTGTAGGATTAGATTCTGACCACCAATTGTAGGACAGTGGATTAAAATATTTTCTGTCAGAGTTCCTCTTATCAGCGTGTTCACATTTTTGTCGACCAAACAATTGAGTCACGTAACCTCTGACTCAGTGTTGGCAGTCCCTCTGATTCTGCCTCAATTCAGTCTCGCGCAAGGAGTGTAGAAGGGAATCAAATTCACCCCTGGTTCAAGCAAACGAGTGAATCAGAATATATTTCGACTCAGAGTCGACCAATCAATAAGTTACAACTGCGACCTACGGGCATCAGTCTGGGACATTCATGGGATATTCTCACGGTTTTGAAGTAAAGGGCCACCTACCAGCCGGTTAGTGCACGTCCCCGGTTAGTGCGTCCCCGGGTTAGTGCACGTCCCCGCCAGCTAGTGCACGTCCCCGCCAGCTAGTGCACATCCCCGTCGGTTAGTGCACATCCCCGTCGGTTAGTGCACGTCCCCGTCGGTTAGTGCACGTCCCCGTCGGTTAGTGCACATCCCCGTCGGTTAGTGCAGTCCCCGTCGGTTAGTGCACGTCCCCGTCGGTTAGTGCACGTCCCCGCCAGCTAGTGCACATCCCCGCCAGCTAGTGCACATCCCCGCCAGCTAGTGCACATCCCCGTCGGTTAGTGCACATCCCCGTCGGTTAGTGCAGTTCCCGTCGGTTAGTGCATATCCCCGTCGGTTAGTGCACGTCCCCGTCGGTTAGTGCACGTCCCCGCCAGCTAGTGCACATCCCCGCCAGCTAGTGCACATCCCCGTCGGTTAGTGCATGTCCCCGTCGGTTAGCGCACGTCCCCGTCGGTTAGTGCACGTCCCCGTCAGCTAGTGCACATCCCCGTCGGTTAGTGCACATCCCCGTCGGTTAGTGCACGTCCCCGTCGGTTAGTGCACGTCCCCGCCAGCTAGTGCACATCCCCGCCAGCTAGTGCACATCCCCGCCAGCTAGTGCAATCCCCGTCGGTTAGTGCACATCCCCGTCGGTTAGTGCACGTTCCCGTCGGTTAGTGCATATCCCCGTCGGTTAGTGCACGTCCCCGTCGGTTAGTGCACGTCCCCGCCAGCTAGTGCACATCCCCGCCAGCTAGTGCACATCCCCGTCGGTTAGTGCATGTCCCCGTCGGTTAGTGCACGTCCCCGTCGGTTAGTGCACATCCCCGTCGGTTAGTGCATGTCCCCGTCGGTTAGTGCACGTCCCCGTCGGTTAGTGCAGTCCCCGTCGGTTAGTGCACATCCCCGTCGGTTAGTGCACGTCCCGTCGGTTAGTGCATATCCCCGTCGGTTAGTGCACGTCCCCGTCGGTTTGTGCACGTCCCCGTCGGTTAGTGCACATCCCCGCCAGCTAGTACAATCCCCGCCAGCTAGTGCACATCCCCGCCAGCTAGTGCACATCCCCGTCGGTTAGTGCACATCCCCGTCGGTTAGTGCACGTTCCCGTCGGTTAGTGCATATCCCCGTCGGTTAGTGCACGTCCCCGTCGGTTAGTGCACGTCCCCGCCAGCTAGTGCACATCCCCGCCAGCTAGTGCACATCCCCGTCGGTTAGTGCATGTCCCCGTCGGTTAGTGCACGTCCCCGTCGGTTAGTGCACGTCCCCGCCAGCTAGTGCACATCCCCGTCGGTTAGTGCACGTCCCCGTCGGTTAGTGCACATCCCCGCCAGCTAGTGCACATCCCCGTCGGTTAGCGCACGTCCCCGTCGGTTAGTGCACATCCCCGTCGGTTAGTGCACGTCCCCGCCAGCTAGTGCACATCCCCGTCGGTTAGTGCACGTCCCGTCGGTTAGTGCATATCCCCGTCGGTTAGTGCACGTCCCCGTCGGTTTGTGCACGTCCCCGTCGGTTAGTGCACATCCCCGCCAGCTAGTACACATCCCCGCCAGCTAGTGCACATCCCCGCCAGCTAGTGCACATCCCCGTCGGTTAGTGCACATCCCCGTCGGTTAGTGCACGTTCCCGTCGGTTAGTGCATATCCCCGTCGGTTAGTGCACGTCCCCGTCGGTTAGTGCACGTCCCCGCCAGCTAGTGCACATCCCCGCCAGCTAGTGCACATCCCCGTCGGTTAGTGCACATCCCCGTCGGTTAGTGCACGTCCCCGTCGGTTAGTGCACGTCCCCGCCAGCTAGTGCACATCCCCGTCGGTTAGTGCACGTCCCCGTCGGTTAGTGCACATCCCCGCCAGCTAATGCACGTCCCCGCCAGCTAGTGCACATCCCCGTCGGTTAGTGCACGTCCCCGTCGGTTAGTGCACGTCCCCGCCAGCTAGTGCACATCCCCGTCGGTTAGTGCACGTCCCCGTCGGTTAGTGCACATCCCCGCCAGCTAGTGCACATCCCCGTCGGTTAGCGCACGTCCCCGTCGGTTAGTGCACATCCCCGTCGGTTAGTGCACGTCCCCGCCAGCTAGTGCACATCCCCGTCGGTTAGTGCACGTCCCGTCGGTTAGTGCATATCCCCGTCGGTTAGTGCACGTCCCCGTCGGTTTGTGCACGTCCCCGTCGGTTAGTGCACATCCCCGCCAGCTAGTACACATCCCCGCCAGCTAGTGCACATCCCCGTCGGTTAGTGCACGTCCCCGTCGGTTAGTGCACATCCCCGCCAGCTAATGCACGTCCCCGCCAGCTAGTACACATCCCCGCCAGCTAGTGCACATCCCCGCCAGCTAGTGCACATCCCCGTCGGTTAGTGCACGTCCCCGTCGGTTAGTGCACATCCCCGCCAGCTAGTACACATCCCCGCCAGCTAGTGCACATCCCCGTCGGTTAGTGCACGTCCCCGTCGGTTAGTGCACATCCCCGCCAGCTAGTGCACATCCCCGTCGGTTAGCGCACGTCCCCGTCGGTTAGTGCACATCCCGTCGGTTAGTGCACGTCCCCGCCAGCCAGTGCACATCCCCGTCGGTTAGTGCACGTCCCGTCGGTTAGTGCATATCCCCGTCGGTTAGTGCACGTCCCCGTCGGTTTGTGCACGTCCCCGTCGGTTAGTGCACATCCCCGCCAGCTAGTACACATCCCCGCCAGCTAGTGCACATCCCCGTCGGTTAGTGCACGTCCCCGTCGGTTTGTGCACGTCCCCGTCGGTTAGTGCACATCCCCGCCAGCTAGTACACATCCCCGCCAGCTAGTGCACATCCCCGTCGGTTAGTGCACGTCCCCGTCGGTTAGTGCACATCCCCGCCAGCTAATGCACGTCCCCGCCAGCTAGTGCACATCCCCGTCGGTTAGTGCACGTCCCCGTCGGTTAGTGCACATCCCCGCCAGCTAGTGCACATCCCCGTCGGTTAGCGCACGTCCCCGTCGGTTAGTGCACATCCCCGTCGGTTAGTGCACGTCCCCGCCAGCTAGTGCACATCCCCGTCGGTTAGTGCACGTCCCGTCGGTTAGTGCATATCCCCGTCGGTTAGTGCACGTCCCCGTCGGTTTGTGCACATCCCCGTCGGTTAGTGCACGTCCCCGCCAGCTAGTGCACATCCCCGCCAGCTAGTGCACATCCCCGTCGGTTAGTGCACATCCCCGTCGGTTAGTGCACGTTCCCGTCGGTTAGTGCATATCCCCGTCGGTTAGTGCACGTCCCCGTCGGTTAGTGCACGTCCCCGCCAGCTAGTGCACATCCCCGCCAGCTAGTGCACATCCCCGTCGGTTAGTGCACGTCCCCGTCGGTTAGTGCACGTCCCCGTCGGTTAGTGCACGTCCCCGCCAGCTAGTGCACGTCCCCGTCGGTTAGTGCACGTCCCCGTCGGTTAGTGCACATCCCCGCCAGCTAATGCTCCCGCAGCTAGTACTCCCCGTCGGTTAGTGCACATCCCCGTCGGTTAGTGCACGTCCCCGCCAGCTAGTGCACATCCCCGTCGGTTAGTGCACGTCCCCGTCGGTTGTGCACGTCCCCGTCGGTTAGTGCACATCCCCGCCAGCTAGTACACATCCCCGCCAGCAGTGCACATCCCCGCCAGCTAGTGCACATCCCCGTCGGTTAGTGCAGTCCCCGTCGGTTAGTGCACGTCCCCGCCAGCTAGTGCACATCCCCGTCGGTTAGTGCACGTCCCCGCCAGCTAGTGCATATCCCCGTCGGTTAGTGCACGTCCCCGCCAGCTAGTGCACATCCCCGTCGGTTAGTGCACGTCCCCGCCAGCTAGTGCACGTCCCCGTCGGTTAGTGCACGTCCCCGTCGGTTAGTGCACGTCCCCGTCGGTTAGTGTACGTACCCGTCGGTTAGTGCACGTCCCCGTCGGTTAGTGCACGTCCCCGTCGGTTAGTGTACGTACCCGTCGGTTAGTGCACGTCCCCGTCGGTTTGTGCACGTCTTTGCCGATTAACACGCGCCCCGCTGGGGGGGTGAAATTCGTCCCCCTCCTAGTTTTCCCCAGATAATACAAAAACGAAGAGACACAGAACAAAAATTACAATACCTGATTAATTTTATACATCTGACCAATTTTGCAGATAAGGTCATGTCAGGTCAAGGAGCTATCCAAGGTCAAGCGACCCGACCTCAAAACCTAAAATCACGAGTTTGAAGCGACGCCCAGGGAACATCAGCGAACCGATCAGTTTGAAACTTCCACAATATGATAAGATCATTAATGTCTACAAATCTACTATCTCGGAATTTTGATATTTTTGACCTAAGGTGGGGTCAATTTTTTGGTCACCCCATTATAAGCCTATTGTGAAAAATAGAATGGGCTCGTTTTCAGTAAATGCCGGATAGATAAGGCTGCAAATCCTCAAACCGTCTAGTCTTACCACGATCTTGACCATAAAGATGAGATTTTGAGCGTCTGACCTCTCAAAGGTCATGTCAAGTCACGGGAGCATAGTGTGATTGTTTTGCCAATAACTTCTCACTGAATTGAGATAAAGCTCCCATTTTGCTTGCATTGTGCTTACATTGTCCTGGGGAGGCGATTGATATGCAACATGACCATACCAGGTCAACTCGTGACCCTGACCTAGCTCGATGTCGGGTCATTTTCACAACTTGACCTAGCAAGGTCATATTATATATTATTGGATTCACCACGATGAGTGGAATCCAATGATGCAGAAATATCTGCTCTAACTTCGTTGCGTTAAAATCTAAAGGGGGAAAACGGGGGAAACCTACACTGTCCTGTTGTAAGCCTTTGGAACCTTCTTTGACCTATGCTAACCTCAATATTGACCTGACATAAAGATGTTTCTAATAATTTATCTTCGTCTCGTCAAGAGCTTTCAAAATTTGTCCGTAATTCTTATTTAGCTTTCCTGGGAAATGAGATACGGAGGGGGCGAAATACGCCCCCCAGCGGGGCGCTTCATGCCAGGGACCCCAGCGGGGTGCGTGTTAACACGCACATTGACGGGGGTCTGAGCCACCTTCGCTTTGGCGGGGGCGGGTACCCGCCCCCCTAAGATATCGAGAACCACGGTAGGTAACGAAAGACGGTAAACGGCGTTGGATAGCGTATCCACTTCTCCATCGAAAATATTTAAACCATTTTTTTTGTCAGGTCACCTTTTAGGTCACGAGAGGTAAAAACATGCGGGCATAGGGATAACATGTAAATGAAGGTTTTCGGCCATTACATCTGAACAAGTAAAGAGAGAGCAAAACCGCTTAAACCATATGAATCCTCGCAGCAAGCCGAATTGAATGATATATAATTTGACCTTGCTAGGTCAAATAAAGGATTTGACCTGACCGGAGGTCAGGTCAAGGTAAAATTACATAAAATGCATATCATTAGAACCGCAAAGACAAGGCGAGTCTAATGTAGCTAAAATAAACGCTCTATCACCATTCTTTACTGAGTTATTCAGTAAAAACAATTTTCCCATGTATTTCCAATGGAGAGGTCATGGCTCGTACCTAACCTTAGGTCATCGATACGAAAAATACCGGAACATAGAACTCGGTGGGCCCATTATGTGGTATGAGTTTCAATCGGATAAGTTCACCCTGTTCCGACTTATGCTATCTTAAACTTGTTTTGAGGTCAGGTCACTTGACCTGTACTGGTGACCTGATCTGAGATGACCTAACCTTAACATTTTCACAGAATTTGTAAAAACGATGAGAAAAAAGGTATGCCAAGTACGGCGGCGCTAGCGCCGCTGTTTATATGTTATGTCCGAAAAACCCGAGGGGGGGTACCGCCCCCCCCCGTCACCCGTCAATGCGCGTGTTAATGCACGTCCCTGTCAGTTAGTGTGCGTCCCCACCGGTTAGTGCGCGTCCCCGTCGGTTAGTGCGCGTCCCCGTCGGTTAGTGCACGTCCCCGTCGGTTAGTGCACGTCCCCGTCGGTTAGTGCACATCCCGCCAGCTAGTGCAATCCCGTCGGTTAGCGCACGTCCCCGCGGTAGTGCACATCCCCGCCAGCAGTGCAATCCCCGTCGGTTAGCGCACGTCCCCGTCGGTTAGTGCACGTCCCCACCGGTTAGTGCACGTCCCCGCCAGTTAGTGCACGTCCTCGTCGTCGTTCCAGCCTCGTCACGAATGTGTTCACAATTAGGTAGCCTCCAGCATACGTGAAACCTCCAGCACTTAACCCCCGCCCCGGTGGGCCTCCGAACCACCTGCACTCTGGTGGGGGGTTTCAAACACCCCCTTGAACTCGGCTCCTATGCGGGATAGCGAAAAAATGCGAACGCCGGTGGATAGGCCACAAAAGTTCATGTTGAAACCACATAGGTAATTTTTTTTGGCTTAGGTCAATATTGAGGCCATGACAGGTCAAATAAGGGTGCATATTGTTTTTGGGCTTTGCCGTCTGACAGAATCTTTGAATTGAGCTAGAATCATGTTTTAAGCACCATTGGCTTCCTCTCGTCACAGAAAATAGAATGATTTGTAACATGACTATACTAGGTCAAAACAAAAATGATCTGACCTCAGGTGAGGTCGAGGTCACTTTCCAATCTACAATAGTCAGTATGCATATAAATTGACTTGCAAGAGCAATCCAAACGTAATGGTATCAAAATAAAAGTTGCATCAACATTTTCTGCAAAGTTATTGACACAGATCTGAAAACTGCTTAAGTAGCCCGATATGACCTCTCAGAGCTCACAGGCCACAAAATTGCAGCATGAACCTGGAAAGGGGCCCGGGATACTACGACTTGGAGAATATGAAGGTGTTCTCCGCTGTGTCTACAAAAATACAGCCCAACTCCTGTTTTCCCCATGCATTTCCAATGGAGAGGTCATGATCCGTACCTGACCCCAGATCATTGATAGGAAAAATCCCGGACTATCTTTTGTAGCACTCGGTGGGCCCATTATGTGGTATACGTTTCAATCTGATAGATTCACCCATTTCTTACTTATGCTACCTTAAACATTTTTGGAGGTGAGGTCACTTGACCTGTACTGGTGACCTGACCTGAGATGGCCCAATCTTGAAATTTTGGGGAAAGTTGCGGAATTGATCAATGATAAGGTGTGCCAAGTAGGACGGCGCTGCGCGCCCCCGTTTTTTCGTGCCTCCGAAAAAACCCGAGGGGTGTTCAAACTCAACCCGACGGGGCGAGGGTAAAAGGGAATGTGGCACCTTTATAATGTGATTTTAACTGAGACAGCCAAGTTGTAAAGCATGCCGGAAAACCCCGTACTCAACATATCATTTGTCTTGGAACTCAAAATTTCCATAGAGAAAAACTAAAAACCTACCTGAAATGTACCCAAAATGTACCCAAGGAGCGAGCCACAGTTGTCAATTGTTGGTGTGATGCCATGCTGACGTCACGGTGAGTAATCAGCCAATTGAAGCCCTTGAAGCCTATTGAATATGGTAGTAGTTGCCAGATCATGACGTCATCCACATACAGAGGTTTATATTTTCACCATAGAGGAGCATGTTAAATTCTCGCCCAGCCGGCGGTCGAGGGGGAAAACCCACTCGCCCAGCGCCATCGTACTTCATCTACCTCTAACTCGAAATTTTTTACAGCTTCCGGAAAAATTTTAGGTCTGGTTCATACCAGGTCAGACCGCCAACCCAGGTCAAGAGACCTAACCTCGAACAAACTTTGGAGGTGCATCAGTAAGATCAAATTTAACCTATCGTGCTTAGATTCACATTACATAGTAAGGTCACCGAGCAAGATAATTTTGCGTAGCAGGATTCCTATACCGATAGCCTGGGACAAGGTCAGGGTCACGATCTTTCCATTAGAAATGCATGGGGCAATTAGTAAATTTGGATAACTTGCGGGAATTGAGAATTGTCGAGAATTGCAGTGGAGGTTTTATTTTTACGTTGTCGTGTCTGACTTCCCACTGCAGTTTGATTAATATTCTTGTTACCATACAGACCTGAGCCCGGCTCCGGGTCAAAGCAGGTTTATTTTGAAATTTGACTAGACAAGATTATACGATATATAATCCGATCGGGCTCGACAAGAGCATTCCAATAGTGCTGAACATTTTCTTCTACGGCTCTCCTGTCAGCTAGTATACCACAAAATTTAGCTTTCCACTTAGTTCCTGTAAGGAATTCTTTGACCGCGAGCAACCTCAAAGGTGACCCGACCAAACGCTTGTATGTAACATTGTCGGTAGTGATTAAAACTGGCTATTTAGCGGCGTCGCTCCCAGTGCACTGTTCATTCTACATGGTTTACTGAACAGCAGAGATAATCCACAATTAGGCCACGGAGCCTGTGTGATATAACACGCCTCCAAAGACAACACTGCGATGGCTCTTGTTTTTTTCAGAACTTATGCCTGGAGCATGAAAGCGAGAGAAATGACTGAAGAATGGACATCTCCTGACGGAGAGCTGTACTGCACAATGCAAAATATATTTAACTTCATCAAATGGTGCTGCCATGCACACGATTTCAAAGCAATGCAAAGGTTTAATTCGAGTGCAAAAGTTATATCAATGCAAAATTCAATTATGTAAATGAAGTGTTTTCGCTACGTCTCACGGCAAAGGCGCCTGTGACTATGTCGAGAGCACTGCGGAACCGGCAACCTATCACGATGGTTTAAAAACTCCAGTGAAATATCAAATACGTGATGCCAAAGGTACGCATGCTTTTCTTACAGATACATTTTTTCACAGGATTAAGTTCTTGTACATTCCACAATCAAGCATAGCCAATGTTGCCAGACAATTCCAAAGTCTGTTCGCCGATGCGATCATGGAAAAAATGAATACAAGTTTCAAAGAATACCAGCGGTAAATAAGACTGTTCATGAAATCTGTACAAACAAAGGAAGAGAGGCTTGGGTTTCGTATACGTATGTTCGAACCAAACAGTGTCGTGCTGTGCAAATAAACTTTCTTTTATGGGTGCTGCGTGAATGGTTGCAAATTTAGTCATGGCGAATATCCAATGCAAAGGGAATATTAAACATACTGGTATAGATTATTTAGCTTAAGCAATGAGCGATCTGACCGCCATCATTGCAGGTGAATGAATGCGTCTGTACAGGACAAAGTCAGTGTCAGTGTTGAAGTCATCTCAATGTATTCCCTTGTTCTTCAATGATTATACAAGGCACCAGGAGTGTGGAATTATATCTATTTGTGGGTGCCCAACCACCTCCAATGAACCGTGGAAACAGTGGTAAACGTGGTAAAACGTCATTTGAATGTTCTCTTTTTCATTTCAAATACTACTTATTGGTGCAATGTAGTTCAACCGGCCTGTGAGAGGGCTAAACACATGATACAATTTGCTATTTATTTTCACGTAGTGGCTCTCGATATTGCTTAAAATTTTCCCACCCCTAATCATTAAAAAAACACTAATCAAAAGCCTTCAGAAGTGGCGTTGGACTGGGATCTGCGTCAGCTATGAAATGATCACCTTTTTAAAAATATCATGTGAGGCAACCTGTTCAAGTGGCCAAGTCGAATGCGTTATGATTTCAGGACATTTTTCGCATATATGAGCAAATTGAAATTACTTCCTGGGAATGAAAGCCTTTCAGACGTTTTTTTTTACATTGTATGAATCCTCTCAAACGTATGCTGTGCTGCACTGGGTCACCTTGTATTGATACTATTTTTCCATCTCCGGGAACGATGTAATTGTGTGAGTTAGTGGTGCTTATAGGATAAGTTATACGTGTTTCAATTATTGATAAAGTCGCGACGCCTTTGTAAACTTTCGTTTGAGGCTGCAAGGCCCATTGCTAATAAGTTCCTTTGCCCTCGTCTCCCTCGAAACAATGGATCCCTTTCTATCACTTTTAATGGCTGCTATTTTTCTTTTTACAAATCTTGTCCAAGTTTTTGCCAGATCAGTTTTATGAGTCGGAGTCTCACTAGTCATCAAGGGACTTTTTACGGAGACCCCGACCCCGCCACCCAAACGAGCAACTCCCACGAAGAAGGGTTGATTAAGAAACCAAAGTTGAACGTCCCACAAGGCATAACGACGGCCATCTACCTCAGGTCACCCCCTCACCAGTCAGTTGCCAGCTGACCTACGGTATTTACGGTACCTACTGTCTGCCAGTTGACCTAAATTATTTTGCCAGAAGTTGAAACAAATGTCGAGTTGGAGGTATATGAAGTACGGTGGCGCTGCGCGGATGTGTTTTTTTTACTACCTGTAGAAACCTGAGGAGGCCGTTTGCCCACCCCCTCGTGTGGGCGCGTGTTAATTTTCATAAATCCTGGCACTTGCACGATGAAAATTTCGTAAAGACAATGCAATATGATTGCAAGCAACCGATTACAAAAGCAACCGCCTTGTTTGCGGTGTTAAACATAAGGCTGTATTACCGCAGTGGTCAAAAACCGTCTGCTTACCTACCTTAGGTACTAAAAATTTGGAATTTATAGCAAGAACACAGTTTTTAATTTTTTTATCGAAATATATTTTATGAAGCAAAATTTTTGAGGTGTCTAAAAGGGCAATTTCAAATGCAAAAATGTCAGCCTAGGTAAAAAGAAAAGGTCAAACGAATTAAAAGTCAAAGATTTTAAAATTTGAAATTTTCTTTTTCACAATAATGTATATTTCAAGACAAGTTCAATGATATACAAAACTTGTTAATCAGGCAATGCGTTTTGGAGTTATGAAGCATCAAAGATGAGTCTACAAGGTGACCTCCCGAAAATTCCTCGGGCTATATCTCGGTCACCGTTGGTCGGAGGGGGCTAAGATTCTCACAGGCGTGTTCCTAGCCCAAAACTACCCCGGAGACAAAGTTTCAGATTTTTTCTAGACATGGTGGTGTCAAATTGAAATATTTTTGGTCGTTTTGTCCTGGAATGCCCCAGTGGTCAAAGGGAAACAATAACTCCGTGGGTCTCCGTGGGCTATGTCAGTTTGACACTTTTTGTTAGAGTAGATGGAAGCCACACGTAAAAAGATCACAACCGGTTGGTCGAAACTTTTATTTTCATGTAGTGGAAAATAATACTTGGGCAAGGCACGAAGTCTTACGCAGTGGGCTTTCAGACAATGATCAATGTTCCGCCGTGTGCCATACTAGAAAATTTACGCAGTGTAATAAACCTGTGGATTTTTACGCATTTTTGTAAGTATCAAGTAAATACTCTTTGGTTATCATGTTTTATTTGTCCTTGACAAGTCTGTAATACTTTCCACAAAACCATTCCCGAATCAAATAACACTTTCATCAATCCTTAACACTGTTGGAAGTTACCCACGATTTCAAAGTAGTCCCATTATACGTTATGGACTTTTGCACACTTCGGTACCAAAAAGTTTAGGGGAAACGTAGAGGACTTCGACTGGTTCGCCCTGAATATTTTGATGACAATGCCGCCGCTCTGCTCTGTTCGTATCTTTACGTTATGTATTCTGGGGTGGAAAAATTTCGCATGTGACCGGGGCTCTAAATTTTACGCCGTGGTTTCTCGGCGCAAATCAACTTTTATTTTCCCCTGTTTTCATGTTCACTGACACGTTCATTTTCCCCATGGTTGCATGCACAATTGCATTGGCTGACTATGTAGTTAAGTAACAAAACGGTATGGCGAAGAAATTTAGGCAATCAAAGCCTTTGAAATCGAACAAAGATACTGTGTAAGAACAGTAATCCAGTGGTTGTACCACGGTCAATATGTCAATATGTCAATATGACGCTGCTTTACATAAAGTGACTTGAGATAACATTCCCCATATCTTCTCAAAGGCGTCTCGTGTGAAAACGCTTCTTCGCAGTCGGTACAGAATATGGGCGGTGGACAAAGTGACCTCATGCTTTCTCCGCGCCAACTATTGCACATACTGCTGACTTTTTTGATCAGGTGGAAGCATCAGAGCAAATATTGCGCTACTGGGACGGGTTTCCCATCAGAGGTACCACCTTGTCACATTCCTCAGAGTCTCGCCGCCACCCACCCGTATGAGGGTCCCCGGCAGGACGATGGTGGTCTCGGTTTCCGGGCACGGCTGGAGGTCCTCCGCTTCCCCCAGCGTCTCCTGCCAGGTGATATTGTGCTTGTCCTTGACCTGGCGGCAGGTCATGGCCCCAGACGGAATGGCACGCACGTGCGCCTCGATTCGGCTAGAAAGCACTCCGCGGTGGACTTCGCACTCGTATCGTGCCGTCTGGGGGCACACAAAAGCACAGGGTTCATCATGTTGCTCATATATACAGAATACATACAAATACAAACATGCGCTGGAACTCTCATATAAAATGGAACTCCAATGGAGAAGACCATGTTATACAGGATCATTAGTTTTAGATGCATAAGCAAAAAAGGCAACTAATGAAAAACTGGTAGCAGTACACCGGATACTCCTCAGGTGAAGAGTGCTGCGAAATGTCACATAAACTGACCTCTGCCCGTGGAATGAAGAGAACGGACAGTCCCAGGCAGTAGTTGTAGACCCGTTCCGGGTCGCCGCCGTGGATGGGCCGCAGTTCGCCCAGGCCGACCGCTTTGCTCCAGCTAAACGTGACGTTGCGCAGCTTGTGACGCAGTGAGCAGCTGAGCGTCACGTTATCACCCTGGAGGATAAACAGCGGGTCGGCGGCTGTCGACCGGGGTCGGGAAAACATTCCGGCAGTGTCAGGCGCGGCGAGGGGTGGCGGTGTGAAACACCGCGCGTTTCAAACAGGCTTGAAATTACAGCGTGACGTATACACAAACACCCGTCCCCCTACACACAAAAGCCCCTACCCTGGACGGCCTCCCCAGCTTCAATTTCAAGTAGAAGGATTCTGATTTTTCGATTTTTCTTTGTCACGATGCTGGTCTGGTATCGCCAAGGCGGGCTTAGTACCGGTAGGGTGTGCGGGACGCGAAAGTGGATGCCAACAACATTCCCGGTGCAAAAACACGATTTTATAGGCGTAAAGTCACAACAGCTTTATTGATGTCTTTAGAAATCTGATGAGATCAACGTGGGGCAGGTCCGTCAGACAGGTCCGTCGGACAGGTGTCTTAGGTCTAAGAGATAAATTTAGAACTTCTTTGGACTAGTCGATAGGGAAGTTTTGTATTTGTTTTGGCATGCAAAAGCAAGGGAAAATACAAAATAATATTTATTAGGGTCGTGGGAGCTTGCAATTGTTTTGGGCCACATCTCAAAAGCAGTGTCGGACACAATCTTTCTCTGGTACATACGTGCACAATACGTTTTTAGGGTTTCTTCTGAATGAAGGGGATAAGATGGAGAATATTACTCTAAGGAATACCATTTGAATTCATTCTATTATCATTAACACGCGCATTGACGGGGGTGGGTACCCCCCTCGGGTTTTTCGGAGATAGTAGAAAAACGGCGGCGCGTAGCGCCGCCGTACTTGGCATACCTTTTCCCTCATCATTTTTACAACTTCTGTGAAAATTTTAAGGTTAGGTCAAGTCAGGTCAGGTCACCAGTACAGGTCAAGTGACCCGACCTCAAAAAAAGTTTAAGATAGCATAGGTCGGAGCAGGGTGAACTTATCCGATTGAAACTCATATCACATAATGGCCCCACCGAGTTCTCTAAAATATGTTCCGGTATTTTTGATATCGATGACCTAAGGTCAGGTACGAGGCATGACCTCTCCATTGGAAATACATGGGAAAATGTTTTTTACGGAATAACTCAGTAACGGATGGTGATAGAGCATTTATTTTAGCTGCATTAGACTCGCCTGGGCTTTGCGGTTCTAATGATGTGCATTTTATATAATTTGACCCTGACCTGACCTCAGGTCAGGTCAAATCCTTGATTTGACCTAGCAAGATAAATTATATATCATTCGATTCGGCTTGCTGAGAGGATTCATATACCTCAAGTCGTTTTGCTCTATCTTTTCTTGTTCAGATGTAATGGCCGAAAAACTGAATTTACATGTTATCCCTATGACGTCATGTTTTGACCTCTCGTGACCTTAAATGTGACCTGACAAAAAATGGTTCAAATGTTTTCGATGGAGAAGTGGATGGGCAACCCAAAACCGTTTACCGTTTTTCGCTACCTACCGTGGTTCTCGAGATCTTAGGGGGGTGGGTGGGTACCCGCCCCCCCGTCAATGCGAAGGTGGCTCAGACCCCCGTCAATGCGCGTGTTAACCATTCTGCGAGTTTTTACCACTGGAGTTATCACTGAGCCGCACCAGGACAGCGGAGCCGGTGGCACTACCCGCTACCAAAACTGCGAAATCTTAGAACAGGGTCGGTGCAGATCTAGTGCTATTTTTGGATGCCGGGGTTAAATTTTTAATTAAAATAAAAATTGTATCAAGGACTGCTAGCTAGCCCGTATGTACTGGATTAAAAAAATCCATGCGTGAGCTCAAACTGATGGGCGCAGTCAGTTAAAAGTATGGCTGTTTACTGATCGCCACTTTTTCTCACGTGTCTCCTTACCAGCTAATTAAATGCTGACTTTCACTTCGTAAGTCACTCTCACTCCCTCACTCTGAAATGGGAGAGACGGATGTGGTCGAGAACTGAGAAGCACCCCGTGATAGGAGAATAGCAAAATGGATCAGGTGTTTTCGGTAATTTAACCCATTAAGCTCTCACATTTGAAAGAAAACACAATATCAAAAATGACATACAGGGCCACTTTAGAGAAGCGAGGTCTCATAACTCGGAAAGAAAAGACAGAAAAAATCCACCTGACTAGAAGCGGTGCATTGGCTATGCATTGGCTATATTGCATTGGTACATGGCTGTAGAAGCAAACAACAGGTATAATGGAACGTGTTTCCTCTGGCTCCCATGGAAGAAAGAGGGACATCTCTGACGTTCGGTGTCGTTGAACAAGTGCCCTTAAATGTGAAATATGATTTTCTTCCTATAAAGGTACTGTGCATATCAGAAAGCTTTTGGAGCAACTCTGAGGATATGATGAGAAAAGGTTCTGGGAGACTCTCAGTGGAAGAAGGAGAGGTGCTTTCGATAAGTGGAGCTGCTCTCTTATTTTCAATTTCAGCACCGACCCGGCTGGTCCAAACAAAGCCCCGGTCGGAACAGTATCGGGTCCCAGCGTAGGACAAAACAGGGGTCTAAAAAGTGAGCTTGTGGTCGCCGACTAAAATCCAAGCTTCTTAGATGGTCGCCTAACCTAATACTACATGTATTACAAAATCGGTCTTAAAAGTGGTATAAATATGGCTATAGGGAATCACTGGCGAGTGCAAGGGGGAAGGTTCCGATAAAATATAGATATAAAAAACCTATAAAATATAGATCGGGTTTCTCGATATCGATAACCTAAGCCAGAATCAAGTCATTACCTAAGTGATTTCATGAGATTATAATTCAGTATTAAAGTCAAAGTTATGATCTGAAAGCAACAAAATTATACATGCTGGCCCTTAACCCTAGCCCCGGTGACCAGCATGAATCACCTATGACCCCCCCTTCTGGTGAGAGGGGGTTAAAAATGACACCCTCGATCTCGGAAACAAAGAAAGAAAGAAGCGGAAAAAGCGATCGAAAGGTCGTCGGAAATGCAGTCGGCGTTACTCCCGGAATTTTTGCGGAAGGTCAATACTGTGGTCACCAGAGGGGAATAATTCATATACGTCAAAATGTATCAAATGCAGTGCTCTATAAAACCTTGTTTATCTCCGTACGCAAAATAACCGGAACCACTTTCTCAACGCTATTCGACAGAGCCGGACCAGCTCTTTCACAAAGGCAACATCCATTTTCATATCGGTTCAAAGGCTAGGGCGCAACAGGACACTGAATATTGGGGATGTTATCACGTAGCTTCAAATTATAATAGGAAGAACGCTCGCATTGGGCGTGATATGTCGGACCTAAAAGCCAATGTTGGATAGTGATCAGTCATTTATACGCACTACGCAGTCATGAATACGTGTCGATAGTGCCCACTAATCTTAGGCTAAGTCTGTTTGGAGGTCAATCGAGGTCAAAGATGATACACTGCCCGTACACAAGGGCAATTAAATGGGCGCCGAAAGCGGTGGGACGGGGTACCTACGCATCCTCCTGTTGGCCAACCAGGGGAGGTCTCCCCAAAAATTTCGGTTCGTCATTAATGCTGTCAGGTACCAAATATGCTCACAATTCCCCTGCCCCGGTCGGCACCAGCCCGGGTCCGTTCCCCTGTAAAAATTCCGCGGGAGCGTCCCTAGGCATTAATATTTTCGCCCATCATTTCTATACCAAGCAAGATACAACCATGATTGATGCAACATTGTTGTTCTCTCATCAATAATGGTTTTATTTTGTGTCCATCCATGTGAAAAATTGTTAGGCCTTAACTTAGAGACAAATAAAAGGGTTTGCAGCACCTTAAAAAGAGCCTCAGAAACAGTTCCGATGTTTCATTTAACTAGAGAAAAATAATTTCATGTACATACATGCGTCGTGAAATACTTGTGATTCTTCACCTTGAGGCGTCAGAAATCAGATAAATTCCTGTAACATTTCAAATAAATAATTCAAACATTATTCATTGGCAACATTTCCTCAGAAGTGCAGTGGAAAATATCAACCATTGCTAAGATGAGGCCCAATTTTCGCTCCATTGTTGAACGTGGTTCTATTCAAAGCAATAGCAATGCTGTCTCTTGGGAATAACCTCGTTTTCTTTCCATGACATCATTCCCATGATAACTATTTCCAAAGCTCTTAATTGATGCATTTTAGCATTAATAATCAGGACTGAAAAAGTTTCCAGAATAGTTGCTGACGACCTATTTGGACCAGGATTGGGTACTGAGAAGAACAATTTGCATTTCAGCAACCTGTTCTTTTGTGGTGGACACAATCTCTCTGTGATATTTCTGCTGCACCTCTGTGGCAGTGCTTCCATATTTCATCCATACTAGAGAAAACAAAACGATTCAGCTTTCTTGTGACAAAAATACAAGATATTATCAGAAACTTGGATGCATATAATCAGTCAGTTAAAAACATACACACACACACCTTGATCACCCAGTGTGCATCCATCTGTGCAAAAGACACAGCTTATTCTATGTTTGGCAGACTTGGATTGGACCATTGTCCTTGCAGTGGAGTCTTCTGGCAAATTGGAAATGGTTTATCACATATTTGTGCTGTGCAGGAATGCACATTTATATCCCTTATGGGGTACCAATGCACAGAGATGGATCTAGGATTTTAGTAAGGGGCAACCCTCTGAGATTGCATGCTGTCAACCAAAATGGCACACTTCACCCAAAAGGGTGGCTATCATCATCAATCAGTGGGAGGAAACTGTGGTTGGTGTGACTTAAAAATGGTAACAGTGCCATAAATGGGAATGCTTGACCCATAGATGGGAACACCCATTCTCAATTATGGGAAGGCATGAGACCATTTTCCAGAACAATATTTTAGGCCATGAAACAAACTTTTGTTCTTTCTACCTGGCTTATTTCTGTTCTTAAAATTTTAGAGGACATTTATCTTTGAAGCAGAAACAGGAAATCAAACTTTATACCCTGCTTCAAATATTGAAGCTCAACATGTTTATTATGATCATTCACATGTCTTGGTGCATCTGTGTAAATAAAACACTAGTCTTATACAAAAGCAATTAATAGATACCTAGTGAAACAATAAAAAAGTTTTTTAATATTTGATTTCTATTGCCACTTGAGATAATAATATATACAGACCAGGACATATGGCCATACAGAACATGATGTGAGCCAACCTAGCACAACAAAACCTGTTTTCAGCACCTTTAATGCCATTTTTCACAACTTCTAAACTTCAAAGCTCCATCTGTAGCCCCATCATTTGTATTCTAGTGGTGGGGCAGTAGCAAGGTATTTTCTGCCTCACAGACCTGGTTTAATCAGTTTTGGGGTACCCTTTTCCTCAGGCCTCCCTTAATCCTTTCAAACTTAAGGGGTCCTGAACTCAAGTTCAGGGATCCCTTGGCCCTGTCACTGCTGTGGCACCCCAAATGAAAGCTCAAGTTATTTTCTGTGCCTACTAAGAGCATCCTTAAAATTTTCCTATTTCTCATTTCAGGGACTTTAAAATTTATAAATAACAGGCCTACTTGGTCACCCAGTTATATGTCCAGCTATAAGGCCCAGTCTGCAAAGTACGGCAGCATGCCAGACAAGTCGCACCAGCCATCTAAAATTCTCGCACCACCAGCCTCCAAAAATTCGCACCAATCTGGCACATACCAGGGAAAAAATGCACCCATTCCCACCCCTACAATGCAATGCTACCTCAATCATTAGTCAGTTAGTTAAGGAATTTTTATAAGGCCCCCTCCTGTGTCTTAAGAGCCATTCGGCCATTATTTGTTTAGTGTAAGTGTCACTAACCTCGCAAGTTCGCACCAGGTTGATAACATTTGCACCAGTCGGTCCTGTCTCCAAGGGCACTCGCACCGACAAGATCTCGACGAAAATGTACTACTTTGCACACTGGTATAAGGCAAGAACATGGTGGTATCAAAAACAGTATACTTGTTATGGATAGTCTCATAATTAGGCACCCCAAAAATCATTTAGGAAATCCACGCCCTTGGGAATTTGTGACTATACAACAATGTTTACGATGATATTTTAGCGTGATTGTGGTTGAAAAGGGTTTAAACATGCACCACTTGTATTCAAGTTCTTTTTTCCTTCTGAGACTTTTCGCGATAAAGCAAAACAAGGAAACATACGATATGATACGATACGATAAGTTTGTCGAAATTTGAAGGCTTACAAGAGCCTGTTGGATTCGGTCATCAACGAGCTCCTGTCAGAATATGTCACGGCTCAGTCTTGCGGAGGTACATAGTACCTCTGATTTGCCCAATGGGCGTCCAATTTGGCCTTGAACTGTGAGAGAGTGGTGGCGTTGACGACGTGGTAAGGGAGAGCATTCCAATCATTAACAACCCTAACACCAAAGGAAAAGCGACGGACTCTTGAGACAGCATTTGGTTTCATCAGCTTCAGGGCGTGACCGCGCGTACGTCCTCGACTGTCGAGCTCCAGGAACTGTGATGGATCTTGGTCCATGTCGCCATGAAGAAGTCGAAAAACCTTGATCATGTCACCACGACGTCTCCGAAAGTAGAGAGAAGGCAAGCCAAGCTCACGCAAACGTTCGGTGTAAGGGAGATGGGCCAGTACTGGAACCATGCGTGCCGCACGTCGCTGGACCCTCTCGACTAACTTCTGGTCTCCTCTATTAAACGGACCCCAAACAACATTCCCATATTCCAAGTGGGGACGGACCAGTGTCTTGTAGAGAAGCGGAAGTGTAAACGTATCGATGTTGGCAAACGATTTTCTGATCGCGGCTAGGACCCTCGATGCCCTGGAAACCGCAGAGGCAGCCTGTTGCCTAAATTTAAGGTCCTTGTCAATGACAATTCCGAGGTCCTTTTCCAGAAACGACTTTTGCAGCGTCACACCGTTCATGGCAAAGTCGAAGCTTCTGTTTGACTCACCGATGTGTAAGATCGAGCACTTTCCCAAGTTGAAGGTCATTTGCCACAGCTCCGACCACCTCAGCATGCGGTCGATATCGAGCTGCAAGCTGACGGCGGATCGAATGTCATTGGCGCTAGAGTACAATTTCGTGTCGTCGGCAAATATTTTTACTGCGGAATTTACAGCGTCTGGGAGATCATTGATATAAATCAGAAACAAGATTGGACCAAGCACTGATCCCTGAGGCACACCGCTGATGACAGGAGCCCAATCAGAAGCAGAGGAAGCAACAACTACCCGCTGGAGACGGTTTGATAGAAAGGCTTTAATCCATTTTAAGACTTTGCCACGAACACCATATGCAGCTAGTTTGGTCATCAGCCGGCAGTGAGGAACGGAGTCGAACGCCTTCCGAAAATCTAAGTACACTGCATCAACAGGGTTTTTATTCTCCATCATCAGGCTCCATTCTTCCAAGACCTCCAGCAGCTGCGTTTCACATGAACGTTTTGGGCGGAATCCACGTTGGTCCTTAGAAAGGAGATTATGGGTCTTCAGATGGTCCAGAAGCTCGTCTCTGAGTATTGACTCCAGGACTTTGCAGGGTATGGCTGTCAAGCTCACAGGCCTGTAATTGCCTGGGTCCTGTTTATTTCCCTTTTTGAAAATTGGCGTGATGGATCCCAAACACCATTCCTTAGGTAAGCAACCAGTGTCTAGTGATTTCCTGAACAGTTTGGATAGGGGCGCGCTAAGAGAAGAAGATGCCTCATGCAAAACTCTGGGGTGAAGGCAGTCTGGCCCCGGGGAGCTGCATGTTTTGAGAGACCTTAACTTCCCATATACAATGAGTGGCGAGATGGTGATGTCCCTGAGGAAGGGCTGCGGGCAGCGAGTTGGGAAATCAGGTATGGAACGGACATCCTCGCGTGTGAAAACCCGTGTAAAAAACCTGTTTAGAATTGAAGCCTTCGCAAAGTCATCAGACTCCAACTGACCTTCTTCGTTTAATAGATCGTCGACTCCTGATCTGGTCTTCAGCCTCGACCCTGTATACATCCAGAAAGCCTTTGGGTTGATCTTTATGTTGTGCGCTAGGGCACGCTCGTGGTCTCTTTGCAACTTACGGGTCATAGACCTCAGCTCCTGCTCACAGTTTCTTAGACGTGCCAAGTCCATTATGTCCTCGGTCTGGTGGTAGACTAGTGCCAGTCTTCGCTTTTTCTGTTTGAGGTGCATGGCAGAGCTAGTCATATATATGTTTTTTCGGTTTGACCTGACCCGAGATTTGGGTATGTGGCTATCCATTGCCGCGTCCAGAACATTCGTAAAGAATTAATAGGCTTCTCCAACTTCCAGGTCGTCCATGATGTCCCAATTTATTGCCCCTAAGTGCTGATTTAGGGCCTCAAAATTGGCACGCCTAAAATTTTGGCGTGAGGCAAGACACTCCCTCCTTCTCGCGTAGCAGTTGAGTGAAAACTGAAGGGTGAGATGATCGCTCTTCCCTATGCTGGAGAGAAATTGCAAGTTGCGCACCAATCCCCCCTCATCTGTGAAGATGAGATCCAATATGCTGGACGCTTCTCCCTGCCGAAATCTGGTGGACTTTTGAACATGCTGGAAGAGAAAAAACTCATGCATGATGTCAATCAGCTTGTGCGATGCGTGACTCTCGCCAGCTACTGAAAACTCGCCTACCCAGTCGATTTGTGGAAAATTGAAATCACCTGTGATAAGCAGATGAGAGTCAGACATTGCTGAGACATGGCTCATTAGGTTCCAGAAGTCATGCATGCTTTGGTGGCTGTCTCTGGAAGGGCTGCGGTAGATGCATCCAATAATCAGCCAGTCCTGTCGATGGAGCCTGACCTTCACCCAGAGATGTTCCAGAGTTGTGGCAGACAATGAGATGACTGTTGCATGTAGGTTATTGCGCGTGTAAATGGAGATGCCTCGTTGACCAGATGGGCCAAGATTCTCATTGGTGGGATCAAAACTTGTGAACAAGGAGTAGTTTGCAATATTCAAAAAGGCCTGATCTATTGGGAAACGTTGTGCCTTTGGTATTACCTCAGTGAGAATTATAATGTCTGGCTCCTGGCCTGCAATGGCCATACAGAGGTCCTCACGCTTGTTAAGAAACTGGTCGATGTTGGTATACCAAACAAGAAGGTCCTGCACGTTGTGATTGTGAATGAGTCAATTTGATGGGACTGATTGGGTGTTGTCAGTTGGAGCACAAATGTTTGCACGAGGGGCTGACGGATCCCGCTCTGCATTGACTGATGGGGTCTGTTCATCCATCATCGATCCACTTGTGTTTGGCGCCATAAGGTGTGACTGCGCAGCCTGAGAGGTGGTAGCCTCCTGAACCATGGCAGTATTCTCTGCTGTCTGCGATTGGCCCACCCCATTTGGCTGAGGGCCATCCTGCGCCTCTGGATGAGTGACTGCACCAGCTGGGGCTGGCAAGATGGCTCCATTGCTACGTCCAGTAGTGGCTACCTCTTTGGGTACTCTGGAGGCATTTCCTGGCCCATCCACCTTACAAATTCTCCCCCTCTTGATTATCAAGCCCTGTTCACCAGCATCTCTACGCCTCCAGAGCTCCTCTCTAAGCTGCTTCTGAGCCTGGCGCTCCTTCCATGTCACCCGATTCCAGTCAGAGCGCCTGAGCTGGGAAGCCGTGGAAAGGATGTCATGCTTTGACTCCTCGTTGTCTAGGGTGACTATGAGAAGCCTGGGCCTTCCAGAGACAAGCTTCCCAGCACGGAACGCCCTAGTTGCATGAACATTAAGGTGGAGAACCTCTTTGACTATTGTCTCAAAAAGAGACATGTCAGCAGAGGAGCGCTCCCTTCTTCCAACATCATTGCAAGTAGACTCCAAAACCCACCTAGATTGCACGGACCGTCTATGATAAACGCACATCTTGATTTAGCCTCTTGTATTTAACAAATTGAACACCAGTCGTCAAAAACGGCGCCCACTTCTTCCAACAAGAATACAAAAATATTAGCGGCAGCTGGCGCCGCGCTCGTTCTGAAGGCCACAGACACCGAAAATGTACCAGGGCGACCACCGGCGACTAGGCGACCACGCAAGTCGGCGGTTTCGGCCGACTTGGTCGCCCATTGGCCGCCTATTGACAAAATGAAAATCACCGACTTGGTGCCGACTCGTGACAGATTCTAGTACATTCTAGCTTGAACTTAAAAATAGTACATAAATACGGTACAGGGAGATAGCATCATCTAAAGTACCAGATGATTTCAGTCGTTTTTCATAAAATTGGAACCAAAAATTGTAATAAGAAGAAACATAACTAGCATAGACTACCAGCAACTAAGGGCGGTGATGATACCAGATGTAATCGGCCAAAGATGCCCCGTTGTAGCCAAGCTGTCTTTCAGAAACGCCGAACAAGCTGGGAAACGAAGGCTAACTTGGCTCTTTGTCGAAGTAGATTCTGCCCATTCTTGGGCAAAGGAACTGGCAGACTTCATGCAATAGATTTTGATGGGCACTGTATGTATTACGATGACGGGTGGAGACAGTGGAGAGGGTAAACATATTTAGAAGCAGGAGCGGATGGTGGAAGCTACAATCATGGGAAAACAGATGGAATCAGAGTTTGAGACGGTTGCTGGGTCGTCAACCAAAAGATGATAGGGTCGCCGACGGCGTAGGTAGATCGGCAAGTTTTTAGACCCCTGCAAAAAATAAAACCTTTAGAATCTTTACCTCGTAATAGAATATCCCTGCTTGCTGCCCAGTGTTTTTTGTGACTAAATTTACCACCAAATATGTGACTGATCTCGAACTGAACCCAAAAGTGATATTCTGGAGGCATGTCTAAGGTAAGGGGGCGGTGGTAGTTGGCAGCCGTGCTGGAAAGCGACGATGGCTAACACAGGGAAGACGGAACCCAGCCATTCTTTCAGATGACAGCTTATGGGGACAGTTGCGTCTTCCCGCCGTCAGGCTCCATTTAACCAGTTAAGCCCAATTGCGCGGTGAATCATTGAGTTGAGTAATTTATCCAGTTCTGGAAGTCCTTTGCAATGCAAGAAGTTCTACGCAATTGTGTTTCGCACTGGCCGTATCTTCTCCTCTTTAGACATACGAGGGACAGTGGAAAGACTCTGATATTGAGACTTATCCATTACCGATGACTTTGTCATGTGACTCAAATATACAGGCAGCGGCTAGGTTTATGCCATTGCTTCCCGGGTGACCCAGAACTCACGTGACAGTGGCGGATCCAGGGGGCAAAAAGGCATTTGCCCACCCAATCAGAAAATCTCGGGGCCCCAAAGCTGTTGACCTCCTTTGTGCCCGGCCCCTTTTTTAGTTTTTAAGCGAAGTTTTGGTGCTTCGACTCTCAACTTCGAACAGAACCAATCAATTTCAGTGTAAATATTTGGCCTTGGATAGGAAAAACAAGCATCTTGTGGGCATACCTTTCAGCCGGTGACGTTTGTTTTTGCTTTTGGACTTCGGTTTTAGATACCCCGAAAATCTTCCGTCTAGTTAAATCGTGGCAAAATCTCACCGCGTGACGTTTTTTTGCTTTTCGACTTGGCTTGCTCCCCCACAAACCGACGGGCTAGATCCGTCACTGCGCAATAATAGCAAGGCAAACCCCGCCTGTATGCCGTAGGTATGTGAGAACCGCGCCAGGCGTGTTTCCAGTGTTCCAAATCCCCGGGTAATGTGGGGGAGAGCGACACTCGGCCAAGCTGAATTTTCCACTCACGTCTGCGATGTTTGTACTCAATTTTTCACTCGCTTTTCCAGCAGAGCTTTAAAAGCACTATTAAATAGTCCTGGTGCATATGAACTCATCAAATGTATTGCAGTAAGACAATTTTAATGACGATGTCTTCCCAAACATTAAATAAGGTTTTTAATAAGGGTAAATGAGGGTTTTATTTCACTCTTACGATATTGAAGTTTTGTATTTTCCGCTCTCTGAGTATATGCTCGATATGCACTGTACAGTAGCCTGGTCCGGATTTAGGTTTTTTTCTTCAGAAAGTAACTGATCGTTGTTCATTAGATGCATTTTTGATGCTGATAACGATGCGCTCATCAGAAATGGAATTTTCAAAAAACTTTTGGTGGCCCACTCGAGTTGAAGTTTTTTTCATTTTGCCCAATTTTCCACTTTTTGGCTCACCATCAACCCATATTACCAACGAGGTGCAAAAATTGCACTGGGTTGGTAGTTTGGTTCATTGGTGTCCCATTCGCTTTGTTTTTGTTGTTATAACTTGCACACATAACGGTTATTTTTTGCTTATCATATCCGCGTTTAGTTGAGCTTGCACTGGCTCTCCATAGATGGCGCTAGCGGCGTGACATGGTAAGTGAATACTGATTTCCTCGGGGACCGGGAATGTGAACAGCAACGTGAAAGGTGAGAAACAATTGCGAATTGGATTGCATAAACGCACTTAAAGAGCTGTTTTCAAGCAGCACTGAAGTTGTTTACACTGTTTCTCAGGTATTTTAAGCATGCCATGTCCAAATATGCTGCCGCTGCTAAAGTTCCGACCATAACCCTTACCAATAGACGCAGGAACCGTGGGGGCTGTGGTGGTGGCTGTTGCACCCAACTTTCAGAGTGTGGTAGCAGCTCCAACCCCTCCCCCAGTTCCTCTATTAACATTTAAGTGATATGCCTAATCACCCCCGGCCATACCAACGTGGAAGCCCCTTCCTCCAACTTACACCTTTCCTCCGACTAAAATAGTCTCTCCACCTATGCCTTCACCTACTGAATTCTTCCGTATTTGCGCCAAAAAGACTCTGCAGCAACCCTACTTTGACTGAAGTGCGAGGGTATCAGCATTGGTCACCAGGTTTTAAGGACTGAAGGAAACATGTATGAAATCACAAAATAAGCTTTCCAACGTTTCCGCACCTTGCACTAGCTGCATTGAATAATAATCTATAATCATATGATAATCGATAATCATCGGCATAATCTAAGTGCTTACGTTATCTTTTCCTTTCAGTTCTCTGATCGAAATTGAAAATGGAGGGACGGTTATATCTGCAAGAAATAAAGTAGTCTTACCGTGAGTTTTGTATATCATAGGGCGCCTTCTTATGACAAGAATTGAACTCATGGAGGAGCGGAGCAAAGATGAGTGTCATATTCATATGGAAGAATGGAAGAACAGGGTAACAGCAGGGGTTATGGATGTGTGTGCCAGCGTATCACTCCATACACGTGCAAATCAGGCCATACTGAAGGAACTAAAAGAGCTTTGGAAAGAAAGAGTACAAAAAAGAAGCATGCAAACAAGTTTGGCAAGCGAGCTGCTATACCAACTGCTGCGATGGATTCGCTGTTTGATACCAGCAGCCGAGAACTTGAGCCTGGACTAGCAGAAGACAGTGTTTCTGGCCGACCAGCCAAGTGCCAGACGTCTTCAGACAGACAGCCTCGATCAGGAAACCACAGCACGATGGCAGAGGAGAGCTCAGCGAGCGGGTCGAGCAGTCATGAGAGGAGCAGCCGTCACCTCCCCGAGTCAACAGGCGACGGCCGATACAGCAAACACGCCTGTGGAAACTGGTGTTTCAGGTAACGCTATCATCTGCTAAGCTATAATGACTCGGTAATCCCGATCAAAGGGATATTATCTGTGTATGAGCAATGCTATTTTCAAAAAACAGTCTGCTCATCAATTCTAACAAAACACCCACAAGCTATATGTATATATATATATATTTTTCAAAACACTGTCCAAGTCGTTCACTGTCAATAGCTCATAAACCATAAGACATGGTACGTATTGCTTGTCCTTCTCTTATCCTTCCTTACGGTTCCATAACTCATAAAACATGAAAAAATGGTAAGCATTACTTGTCGTTCTTCTACGGCCTATCCTTCCTTGTGGTTTGTGAGTTATGAACTGTGAACGACTTGGGCAGTGTTTAAAACGCGCTGTGGTTTCCTGATCGAGGCTGCCTGTCTGAATACGTCTGGCACTTGGCTGGTCGGCCAGATACACTGTCTTCTACTAGTTCAGGCTCACGTTCTCGGCTGCTGATATCAATCAGCGAATCCATCGCAGCAGTTGATGTAGCAGCTCGCTTGCCAAACCTGTTTACATGCTTCTTTTTGTCTCTCTTTCTTTCTAAAGCCCTCTTAGTTCCTTCAGCACGGCCTGTTTTGCACGTGTAGGCAGTGATATGCTTGCACATACATCCATAATCTCAGCCGTTACCCTGTTATTGATACTTTCATAAGAATATGGCACTCATCTTTGCTCTGCTCCTCCATGAGTCTAATTCTTGTCATAACAAGGTGCCCTATGACATACCAACTCACGGTCAGGCTCTTTTGTTTTTTGCAAATATTACCGTCCGTCCATGTTGAATTTTGTTCAGAGGAAACATAAAACTGCAAGGAGAACATAACGTAGAAGTTGGATTATGCCGGTATGTGAATTATTCAATGCAACTAGTGCAAGATGTCTAGTCGTTGGAAGTCGTTGGAAATTTTAGGATTTCATACAACATATTTTCTTCGGTCCTTAAAACCTGGTGACCAATGTCATGTTTGTAATAAAATGTTTGCATAATGCCAAACCGGTCGATTTTTTCTGCTGGACCACAACGTTAAAAATTATCAATCCTATCCGTATACGTAAAACATATAATTCTCCTCTGGGCCACAACGACCTCTAAATATGTCAGAGGAGACTGGGCTAGATGTCACTAGCCTCAAAACTGATGCCCTCTCTCTTCAGTCAAAGTAGGGTTACTGCAGAGTCTTTTTGGCGCAAATACGGAAGAATTCAGTCGGTGAAGGCATAGGCGGAGAGACTATTTTAGTCGGAGGAAAGGTGTAAGTTGGAGGAAGGGACTTCCGCGTTGGTATGGCCGGGGATGATTAGGCATATCACTTAAATGTTAATAGAGGAACTGGGGGAGGGGTTGGAGCTGCTACCACACTCTGAAAGTTGGGTGCAACAGCCACCACCACAGCCCCCACGGTTCCTGCGTCTATTGATAAAGGGTTATGGTCGGGACTTCAGCAGCAGCAGCATATTTGGACATGGCATGCTTAAAATACCTGAGAAACAGTGTTAAAAACTTCAGTGCTGCTTGAAAACAGCTCTTTAAGTGCGCTTATACAATCCAATTCGTAATTGTTTCTCACCTTTCACGTTGCTGTTCACATTCCCGGTCCCCAAGGAAATCAGTATTCACCTACCATGTCACGCCGCTAGCGCCATCTATGGAGAGCCAGTGCAAGCTCAACTAAAAGCGGAGATAATAAGCAAAAAATAACCGTTATGTGTGCAAGTTATAACAACAAAAACAAAGCGAATGGAACACCAATGAACCAAACTACCAACCCAGTGCAATTTTTTGCACCTCGTGGGTAGTAAGGGTTGATGGTGAGCCAAAAGGTGGAAAATTGGGCAAAATAAAAATATTCAACTCGAGTGGGCCACCAAAAGTTTTTCGAAAATTGCATTTCTGATGAGTGCATCGTAATCAGCACCAAAAAATGCATCTAATGACCAACGATCCGTTACTTTCTGAAGAAAAAAACCTAAATCCGGACCAGGCTACTGTACAGCCAGCACCCTAGCCCAAAACCAGTTTTAGGATGCTGCGTGTTTCTTCCCATCCAACGAGGCGTTCCTTGCCGACCCGCCACAAAACCGTGCCGTCGTACTTCAACTCTGCGGTGGCAGGAAGGCCTTGGGCGGCCCCAGGCTCGCGCTGAGATGGTCGTTTCCGGTGAGTACATTATTTGATCTGTTTTATTTTATTATTTCTAAACCAATCTGGCTCACATACCCAGTTATGAGGAAAGGCGTAATATACGGGTCCCCGCACTGTTTTCGTTTCAATCATCCCTGGTCCAAATTGGGAAAGCCAAAGTGAGCTCAGACACGGGTGTATATTTTTCGGGCAGGGTGGACATCTAGTATTGTCTTTTACCTAACCATGCTAGTGGATAAGAATGAATAAAACTGGCTAAAATCGACAGTCACGCACGTTTAGCATTCATGAAATGATCAAGTATGGTGTTAACTGAATGCCTTAATTATACTTCTCAGAGTACACGGTTGAACACAGAACGGAATACGAGAAAATATGAACGATAAAGGCCTAAAATCAGCGTTAGATCATAAAAGAAGCCGCTTTATTCTTTTATTCAGCGTCACACATTCAAAATAGGAAGTAAGACCTGCTGGAGCTATGCTTTAACCCTTGCCCCGGTGGCGGGTACGAGCCACCTTCGCCCTGGTGGGGGGGGCTAAAAAGACCCCCCACGATCTCAAAACCTAAGAGAGCTAGAAAAAGCGCAAAACGGCAATCGAAAGCTCTTCGAAAATGATATCGAAAAAACTTCGGTCATTTTTCTTGTCAGGTCAATATCAAGGTCACCAGGGGTCAAAATAGGTCAAAATCGCTAATATGAGGTGTACTAAGAAAACCTCATATATCTTAGAAACTATGATAGCTAGAAACATTTTTCTAACACCATTCGAAAGCTCTTGAGATGCGCTTTCTTTGCAGTGACATTCATTTTCGTGTCAGGTCAAAGCCTAGGGAGCTACAGGTCACTAAATATTGGGCATATTCTTGGGAATGTCCATAGCCACCCATGCATAAGGGAGTTTACTTTTTCGCTAATAGCTTTCAAACCAAACAAGATACAGCCATAGTTTATGCACCATTGCAATCCTCTCGTCAATAAGAATCAAATGATATATGATATTGCTATGCCAGGTCAAATTTAAGAATTTGACCTGACCCAGGTCAAAGTTCTGATCCAACTTGACCTGGTATAGTCATTATGTATATAATTTCACTTCCAGTGACTATACAAACACTTTGGTGACAAAATAAAAGCTCTATCTTAGTTTATTCAAATTTTATAGAGGAAAACACCAAAAAATGCTTATTTGACCTAAGGTGACCTTTTAAAGGTCACAAGTCAAAAATTTTGGCATCAGCTTCAGAAATGGGCTAAGAAGAAGTCGCAACCGATGTTTGAAGTTGATTCCATCCATACGTACTGAGAAAAGCTCATTTCGTGATTTTCCCCATGTATTGACAATGGGGAGGTCATGCTCTGCACATGACCTTAGGTCACCAATATAAAAAATCCCGGAACAAAATGTTGTAGCTCCTGGTAGGCCCAATATGTGGTATGAGTTTCAACTTGATCGTTTAACCCTTCTTTTAGTTATGCGGTCCTAAGTATTTTTTAGGTGAGGTCACTTCACCTGGCCTGGTGACCTGACCTGATATGACCTTGAGCCAAAATTTTCAGGAAAGATGTAAAAATGATGAAGGAACAGCTAGACTAAGTTTGGCGGCGCTGCGCGCCGCTGTTTTTTGGTCACTTCGGAAAAACCCGAGGGGGTCTAAAAAGACCCCCCACCCGGGCGAAGGTTAAACTGAAGAGGAAAGGCACAGTCCATTCCTAGTTAGCAGACGCATCTCTAAAACTCAGTCGCCTTTAACCAGACCCCCTGAGAATAAGTGGTAAGATACTTTAAAAAGTGCGACCCCTACAGGCGACTCCATCGCCTGTCAGGTGCCTGGCACCGCTCTCCGAGCTGGAATGGAAATCTAAGATTAGGGTGGTCGTCAAGGTAAAAGAGTGAGGTGGATTAGTCACATGACAGGGCGAGGAACGTAAAGGAAGCCGATCCTTAATAATAATTTTTGGGGCTTATCTACGCACCAACTGCCAGGGTCATATGGCGTCACCAACTCTTTCCCTGTTGGAAGGGTTTCTCGGGAGCCAGCTTGCTCCTTGTTCAGGGAAGCCGCCGGGCCTTGAATCCGGGTCGGCTGAGTGGAAGTCAGCTACGCTGACCACTCCACTACCGCGCCCCCGAAACAGATCCTTGCCAATACATTCAACCCTATTAGTCTCGATTATGATCTGCCTTGCAAGTTATCTAGCCTCTTAACTTAATACCTCGAATCCCTTTATTTAGGTAGATTATTAAACGATACATTGGCACAGAACTTACTACAGCGTGTACTCAGTTTTCTATCTCTTTGATTTTGACCACGGGTCTCAGAATGAATGCATTGGCCAACATGAGATTATCCGGGTTTTGCAGATGTGTACGTGTCGGCGCGTTCCAAACCACGACCAGATCGCCACCTTATGAGACTGCCCCGGAACTGCTGGTTCCAGTCCGTGGGAACAAAACTGTGAAATGTGGCAAGCGGACGGGCTAATCTTAGGTGAATATGCCTTTGTGGAGCGTATTTTGGGGAGATAAGTAAGTATTATCAAGAAATCAGTTTGTGCCCATTTTTTAGACATACTCCAGCCCATAGAATATTTTCGTTACATTGATGACGTATTTGGATTGTGGACACACGGAAACGAAACCCTAGGTGATTACTTTAGGTTAATAAATGAATTCCATCCGTCGATAAAATTCAGTATAGAAAGGTCTGACAACACAGAAAACCATCAAATTCCTTTCCTAGACACTCTTCTTACTATACATCCCTCAGGCAAATACACTACCGAACTATACATCAAAGCCATGACAGCACCCATCATACTTAACTTCAATTCAGCCCACCCCTTACAGACTAAAAGTTCCATCCTACACTCACAATCATTAAGAGCCATTAGGTTGGGATCAGATTTTCCGGCAAGAAAGAGGGGACTTGAGAAGATCTCCAAACTTTTTCAATTGAACGGATACCCACTAGCCCTAATCAACCGCCTCCAACATTCAGTACTGAACAAACCACATCATCACACTAGACTAAACAAATACAAAACCATAACACACATATCTCTCCCATTTATAGACGACCAACTGGCACGCAGAATCACCACCGCAGTCAAATCATCAGACCTCAACATCTCAATAGCATGGAAGAGTGGTCGAACTCTAGCCAACACCCTCATCAGATCATCCCTCGAACCACCACCCGGCCCACGAGGATACAGAAAAACATGCCACACATGCAACTCGGGACTAAAAGGTAGGTGCCACGTAAAAAAACACAGTATACAAAATTACCTGTACCCTCTGCTCTCAAATATATATATAGGCGAAACCACACGACAAATCAGGACACGATTCATGGAACATTTAGGCCACGCAAGACGAAAGGAACGGGATAAACACTTAGGGGATCACACTAGAGAACACCATTCAGACACACAAATCACAGACAGGACATTCACCATAGAAATACTACACATATGCAAAGATGATGCTGACTGTAAAATTAAAGAGTCCCTGGAAATCCGGAACCAAAAGCCCCAGATGAACAAACAGGATTCATCATGGCGCCTACTCCCTCCCGTCCCGTACTCCTCGTTCTGATTACTGTTGATGGCCCAGCATTCCTTTTCAGGTTCGACGTGCGTGTGTGTATTGTACTTGTCCTTCATCGATTGTATATATGATAATAACGTGAAACTTAAGGAAGATATGTTTCTAATATGTTAACACTGTGTGCAAAGGTTGTAGGCTCGAATGTCCGCGTGTTTTACGGAACAAAAAACCGAAATATGGAATATTACATACTTTCGTATTTCTGGTCATTCAAAACTTGACAAAGAATCGTATTCGAAATATTGTTTATTATCTTGGCCTTTTCTCTTCAATATATAGTATGAATGTAAGACGGTTATTTTTAGGACTATTCACATTTTTTTAGAGTAATATTACCTAAACGCAAAAACTCTTTGATAAAGTAAATCAGCCTCATCCCAAATTTTCATGAATACCTTGTTTTGACACAACTTGTGTCACAGGAGCCGAATTCCGTTCTTAAACAGCGGAGTTTCGATAAAGAGCTCACACTCCACCCACTGCGGTCATGATCACGAAATCCCCGGAATCCCACGTGCCCGTAAATCCCTTCTCAGACGAACGAGGCTCATATTGCTGGGCAAAGAGCTTACACTGACCGTCTACCTTATCTCGTAAAACCCGAGCCGCCCGTGGAGCCGACTCTGCATGCCAGACATGAATGGACCGCCCCCCTTCACCGCCCCCTCCTGATAGTACAACACAATGGTTTCAGTCCAGCCGCGTCACCTGACCCTAAGGCGCACCGCCAGGATCTTCTCAGGTGGAGGAATGTACTTAACGTCCAAAATATCTGGTGGAGCCCAAGGGTATTTTACGTCATTTCTTGCCACGCAACGCAGTGGAGTTAGTGGTTAAGAATTTCGGCTCTGGAGGGGAGGGCATGGTGCCGCTCGATTTCCTTGCTCCTGCCGCCATGGCCTGGATGTGAGGGGCCTCTGAGAGCACTATTCCACCCGCGAGGGTGACTACCCCTTGGCCCTGTCCTTGGCGTCAGGCGACGCGGGAGATGTACCTGACCGGTGCCATGCCACACCAGGGCTGTGACTCAGCAGCGGCGGGGCCCTCTCAGGACTGCAGACTCCTCAGATGTATGGACGGATGTAGTTACGCCGACATAGGCCAGTCCCGCCAGCCGCACATCCGGGCCGCCCTGATTGCCTGGTAAATATGTACTACACTTGAGCGTAAGACGGGGTTTCGGATGTATAAAGCGTATGGGGCTTTAGTTGCCAGCCTTCAGATCGGATAGCATGGATTAACACGCGCGCCGCAGGGGTCCATGGCATGAGGCGCTCCTTTCAGGAATTGCCCCTTTTGGAATTGTGTTACAAGTCAGCCAAGAAAGAGCAGCGTAATGTAGAGTTTAAGCGCGAGGCAAAAAGTAATTGGGCTCTTCTTCGGAGTAGATTTGACCTTGGGTAATTTGATTCCTTTTCGGAGTCAATTCATTTCTTTTTACGGCAAACCAGGGATCCCGGCCTACGCCTCTGCGTAGCGTTACTAGGCAGCGGGGGCATTCCACGACAAATCGACAAGTCGACAACACCCTCATATCGCAGATTTCAGTGTTTTTGTCAGGGGGGCTATTGATGGAGCTGATGACGATTTTCGTATTTATTTTCCTCTCTGACTTAGGGTTTGAAAATATAGCCTCAGGCCTTTTGACCATACCCACTTGCATGTCTTTTTTAAAGACGAAATTTTACCTGTATGCTTCTACAAATGCCATAAAAACTTGATCTAGGTATCTTAAGGACGAACTACGAATTCTGGCTCATGAGAAGTATAATTAAAAAAATTAATTTATTATACATTCTTCAAGTTTTCAAAATATATAAAAAACTATTTTCCTATGAATTATTTTAACTTTTTGAGGCTCATATTACTCTTTATACTTTTCTCTATGAGATTCAGCAATAAAAACAATGGAGACTTTAACAGAAAGCGAGATCTGAGCTCCCAAACGTCCCGATCCCACTTTTGTGAGGTTCGTGCGCCAGCGCGGCCCGCCGTCGCTGCAACTATCAAACGTCTCTGGTCACGAAAAAGGTGTCAGTGGTGAAATGGTGGGACATGAGGGTAAGGATGTATTTAAAACAATAAATTGTAATCAATGTCCTATTCCTTAACACCCGCACTGGAGAGGCGTCCGACACTTACGTGCACTGGAGGGGGGACTGGTAGGCCTCCTGATCTCTCGGAAACTAAGAGGCTTAGAAAAACTCTGGTTGGGGAGTGGGTGGGAACTATTAAAATATTTATTATGACCGATTTTAATTGACCTAGGTCAGTATCGTCAAGTTCAAACGAGGTCATAAAGGTAAAGTATTAGCCGTGCTGGACGTTCATCCGGAAATGCCGTGATTAAGCGCAAAGAGGTCCAGAATGCACTAAAAATAGACCAAGGTCTTAGTAAAAAAGTCCCAAAAAATGTAGACTAAATTTTTGGGGTTTAATGTCATTCACGGTCATTGACCTATGCCGTCACAATATGACTCATTCACTTTAATTAAACCATTAATAGCACCATAGCAACCGTTGGACGGGAAATGAGGATTGACCTTTACCTATTGAATTTTACTTTGACCTGTGACCTTGTTATTTACATTGAGTTATCTTAACACGCGCCCCGCTGGGGGGCGAAATTCGCCCCCTCCTAGTTTTCCCCAGATAGCTCAAAAACGAAGAGACGCAGAACAACGAAACTTACAGTACCTTATTCCTTATAAATTTTACACATCTGACCAAATTTTTGAGTTAAGGTCATGTCAGGTCAAGGAACTATTCAGGGTCAAGTGACCCGACCTTAAAACCTAAAATTACGAGTTTGAAGCAGCGCCCAGGGAATATTAGCAAACCGATCAGTTTGAAACTTCCATAATATGATAAGGTCATTAGGGTCTACAAATCTGCTATCTCTGAATTTTGATATTGGTGACCTAAGGCGGGGTAAATTTTTTGGTCACCCCATTATAAGTCTATGGTGAAAAATAGAATGGAATTGTTTTCAGGAAATACTGGATAGGTAAGGCTGAAGATCCTCAAACCGTCTATTCTTACCACGATCTTGACCATAAAGTTTTTAAAGCATCTGACCTCTCAAAGGTCATATCAGGTCACGGGAGCAGAGAGTGATTGTTTTGCCAATAACTTCTCACTGAATTGAGATAAAGCTCCCAATTTGCTTGCATTGCGCTTATATTGTCATGGGGAGTCGATTGATATGCAACATGACCATACCAGGTCACGCTGTGACCATGACCTAGCTCGAGGTCAGGTCATTTTGACTATTTGACCTAGCAAGGTCATATACATCATTCGATTTGCTGCGATGAGAGGAATCCAATGATGCATAGAGATTTGCTCTAGCTCCCCTAGGGGCAGATCTAGAGAGGGAAACGTACACTACTCTGTTGTAAGCTTATGGAGCCTTCTTTGACCTATGCTGACCTTAATATTGACCTGACATAAAAAATTATACGTCTAAAATCTCTTCGTCTTGCCAAGAGCTTTCGAACGCCGCCCGTAATTTTCCTTTAGCTTTCGTGGCAAACGAGATACGAAGGGGGGCGAAAAACGCCCCCCCCCAGCGGGGCGCGTCATGCAAGGGACCCCAGCGGGCCGCGTGTTAACTATGACGTCGTAGCATAATATACGTCATACTGGGTAACGCCATGCGACCGAAAGCACCGGACCAATGACTTTGAGAATGCTGGTATGACCTTGAACTGTGACCTTGACCTTCATGTGGGGTGAACCTGACATATAATCTCAATTTATATGACGCTATAACGTTGCCAGTCGGTCTTTAATGCACGCGAACTGGTGCAACCGCGCGATCGCGGTGATCTCAAATTGAAGGGTCTAACTTTTAAAGCCTATAATTACAAAATTGGGGCCGATTTTCAAGGTTATTTGACCAATCGACGTACCATTGAATATTCTCAAAATTAGCGAAAAGCCTTTTTTGGCCACGAAGGGTTCTTCGGCCACCTAGAATAAAGTAGGTGGGGGCCTCCGAGGCTTCCCTCCAGTGTGCTTGTTAACACGCGCTGATATGAGGCCCTAAGCCACCTTTACTGGCAGGGAGAGTACCCATCCCCCCTACGATCTCAGCAACCTTGCTTGGAAGGGAACAAGGAAAGCAGTGTTCCATTGCTTCCCTCGATCTCTACCGAAAATGTTTCAACAAAGAGTGCTCAAATCAGTTACTGAGCTCAGAAAACGCTTCGATAAGGCAATCGCAAGAAAAGAAGCATTGAAGATTCACAAGTTCGCACCGGTTAACTCGAAGAACGTTATTGTCCATGAGCTCTCGAATGATGAGTGACAGCAGGTTCGAATTTCACATCGAATCTATGAAGTTCAATGGCGCCACGTGATGGAGTCGTTCTTTCGATCCGTGGGTCAGATCTTAACACGCGCATTGACGGGGGTCTGAGCCACCTTCGCATTGACGGGGGGGTGGGTACCCGCCCCCCAAGATCTCGAGAACCACGGTAGGTAACGAAAAACGGTAAACGGCGTTGGGCTGCCCATCCACTGCTCCATCGAAAACATTTGAACTATTTTTTTGTCAGGTCATATTTAAGGTCACGAGAGGTCAAAACATGCCGTCATAGGGATAACATGTAAATTCAGTTTTTCGGCCATTACATCTGAACAAGGTAAGATAGAGCAAAACGACTTGAAATATATGAATCCTCTCAGTAAGCCGAATCGAATGATATATAATTTGACCTTGCTAGGTTAAATCAAGGATTTGACCTGACCTGAGGTCAGGCCAGGGTCGAATTATATAAAATGCATATTATTAGAACAGCAAAGCCCAGGCGAGTCTAATGCAGCTAAAATAAATGCTCTATCACCATCCGTTACTGAATTATTCCGTAAAAAACATTTTTCCCATGTATTTCCAATGGAGAATACATGCCTCGTACCTGACCGTAGGTCATCGATATCAAAAATGCCGGAACATATTTTAGAGAACTCGGTGGGGCCATTATGTGATCTGAGTTTCAATCGGATGAGTTCACCCTGCTTCGACTTATGCTATCTTAAACTTTTTTTGAGGTAGGGTCACTTGACCTGTACTGGTGACCTGACCTGACATGACCTAACCTTAAAATGTTCACAGAAGTTGTAAAAATGATGAGGAAAAAGGTATGCCAAGTACGGTGGCGCTACGCGCCGCCGTTTGTCTACCATCTCCGAAAAACCCGAGGGGGGGCGGGTACCCGCCCCCGTCAATGCGCGTGGGAAATAAAACAGCATGTCTTAATCGTATATGTTAGATAAGCGGTTGTCGGCGTGGACGCTGTGTGACTTTTTGTTTGCGATGTGTGGTTTCTAATATAAATTGAACTGGGATACATTAAATTGTTTTAGGGTATGGGTAGAAAAAGAAAACTACCTAAAACAGACCTAAGGCAACAGTAATAATCGGCTTCTGACGCATTATCCTCCCAGTACATTTTCCAGCAAATGCACTAGAGTGTCGGAATTGATCCGAATGTTCCCGTAATACGTTCCGTTTGTTCGGAACGGCTCAATTTTTCTGTTAGCAATAGTAACCTCCACACCACATCTACTTCATTCGCAGTGTCATTGAAGCGCAGTCTTGCTCAGTTCTCCCCTCCCCGTTACCCCGCGTCCAACCGGACGCGTCTATGCGGCGTGCCGACTGCAGGCTGAGTGGCCGGCGACGGTGTTGGGCTTGGTCTGCGGGGCTCGTTACTGATTTTGCTCTGTAGACTCCATTCTTTTTATTGGCGTTATATGTATTTTAAGCAATGCTCTTTCACATGAAGTTGTTTTGAAGTCAATAAAAGCATAGGAAGTATGTATGCTTATCTTTGCAAAAGTTTTGAGATATATTTTATACTTATTCGTGACAATTAATTTAATTAAACTTACATATTTGTATTGCTCAGACTTTTGTAAAAATTTTCATGTAACCTCTTGTAGGAATACCTTCAATTTATATGGCTAAAAACTCAAGCGAGAAGTCCGATGCACACGTCCGATGTTGGATTGCCCGAGGCTTTAACTCCGAAACGATTATCCGGACGAGACTAGAAATACCATAGTCGTTTTCAGCGCCACTGAGAACCCTAGTCCCAAATTTTCATGAAAATCTGAGATATGAGGGTGTTATTTCAACCCATCGATTTGTCGTGGAATGCCCCATCTACAAAATTGTGCAAAAAGGATTGAAATCGAAATCCACAGTCCTCTGACAAAATGGGTTAAATCCAATCCTAAATCCTCTTTTATGAAAACATTTCAAATCCAATCTGCAATTTTCAATATAGGTTTGCTGATAGTTTCAAGTGTTTGAAGTCAGTGTGCAGTGCTAAACCTAAGCGCTTTCTAGTAAAACCTTTTCTATTCTATAGCTATGTTATGTAGGAAAAACACGTCTTCAGCCAGGGGGGACTATCCCCCATTTTTTTCTAAAAAACAACCGAACTCAGCCCAATTGGGAGGCAACAGGAATATTTTATAACCATAGAACGCAGAAGGGAGCGAGTAGCTCCAATGCGACTGTTTTTGGTTCCGAACAGGGAAAGTCTCAGCAGCAACTAGTTGGAAATTGGCTAGCCTCCTCACTTCTTTTGCCGGTGGCGTCGCTTATGCCGCCATCTGAGAAAATTTGAGAATGGAAATAGAAAGAAAATGTTCTCTCCTCGAGAAAAAAACAGAAAAAACAGGTTTGCTTATAGTTTTGTGGGGTGATTTTACTTTCACACTTCATAGTAAAATGTCATATTCTGCATACAAAGGAAAAAAGAGTGGCTTTCCCCGAAAAAGATATTAAGACAGCAATACATTTTTTGGTAGCATGCAATAGCGCTTTCTTTTCAAAAGTAGCGGTAGTGTTTACCAGTTCTGTAATAAAAAACACTAGTAACTGTAGTGGTTTCAGGTAAACGAACCTTTCATGTAACTGAGGTAGCGAAACTAGCAGAAACGGTTAAAAAATGTTGTCGGTGCTTTAGAACGTGGGAAGCGGTGAGCTATAAGGAAGCTGCCCCCATCCCCCCCACCCTCACCCTAACTTCACAGACGCAGGAGCATTGGCCTAAAGTTGTAGGAGCATTGACCCTAAGGAGCATCTGTGAAGTTGCGTGTAATGATTAATTTCTCCGCTTTCGGGTAGGTTAAAGTGGTTTTGGAACCAGTGCACTACGAAGACCGAATTCAAATGCATCAAAAATTTGTTTTGTCGAAATCATCGTGTGGTTTCCGTGCATCGAGGAAAACCCTATTCTTTAGAATTGAGTCTATTGTAAATTGCACATATGAACCCTGAGAGACAGTCTTGGGTCAAATAAGCAGGCTCTAATACTCTAGTCAATAACTGCTCGAAATAAGTAAAGAACTTCACAGTGTAGGTATACTGTTCGTCTATTTTTATGCATAATAAAAATGCCACTTTACAAGGTAGGTGGAGAACACCATGGAGTACGCCAATCCCCATCACAAGCCCTACCTTCTCCCAAAGGGCGGATCCAGGGGGTAATCTGGCTATGCCCCCAAAGCGAAAAAGTAGGCGAGCCTCTTTTGGACCCTCGAAAACAAACTAGTTTTCATAAAGTAATAACTGTAAAAGTAATAATGTGTCCATAAATACAAGTTTTAACGTTTGCTTTGTTCGGAAGGTACTTCTTTGAAGGTGAAACGTTTCCTCTGCCGCGCAACATCGTTTTTTCCGACTTAAACTCCAAAACCAACCGGTTAATCCGGCCCTGCCCCCCCTCCCCCTCACCTTGAACAAAGTTCCAACGTCCGTGACAGTGCCCACCTCTATAAAACAGTCGATAGTGTCTGGCTACGTGTATTCGCACAGGAAAAAGGATAAAAAATCGGCATGCGTAATGATGAATCTTTACAAGTAAGAAGTAGAATCCTCAAAGATTGCCATCCAAATCCAATATTTAAATCGAATCCAATATCTTCCTCATAAAAATGGTTGTAAATCAAAATCCAACCGTCAAGTTTGATGACAAATCCAGGATTTTGCATCCTGCAGTCCAATCCTGCCGATGCCTGAGCGTCTCCCACGAACTCTTACCACTCTAGCGGTGACCTTTGGCGGTGACACGGTCGCGTTGAAGTGCAGCTGCGGGAAGTGCAGCTCCACCGCCCGACTCTGCCTGTCGTCACCGTCTTGAGCGCGACACTCGAACCTCCCTGGTCCTCCGCCTGCAGGCTCGAGATGTGCAGGAAGTGGTTGAAGCTCTCCTCCGGCGAAGACGGCTCCACAGACCCTCTGGTGATTGGGTGCGCCCTGTCGAGAAGCGGGACTCCATAGCGCATGCTGGATGGTAAATGCAGACAGGGGCGTAGCCAAGGGGGGCGGCTAGGGCGGCCGCCCCCCTGAGGGCCCGGAGGGCCCCTCTGAGGATACCGGCCGCGCGAAGCGCGGCCCGCACGCACTATGCTCTGGGGCGAAATGTGGGACTTCATACCAGACAGGGCCCTCTTAACAGGGGGCATCGATGGCCCAAGGTTTTTCCGGGATAGCAGAAAAGACGAGGCGAGCACCGCGGTTGAGGCTACCTTCCTGCATCATTTTCCCATCATCCCTGAAATTTTTAGCCCGGGTCACCAAGGTCAGGTCACCAGACGAGGTCAACAAGGTCACCTCACTCACCTTAGAACTCGTAAGAGCTACATTTCAAAGTCGATCGATTTGAAACTTCCACACTTCATGACCCTCCAGGGTCTACAAGGTGTATATCCGGGATTTTTCGATTTCGTGCCCTGAGGTCAGGTCACGAGGCGACCTCTCCCATTGGAAAAGCATGGGGAAAAGCTATTTCATGATATAAAACCACAAAATGATTGCAAATACTCAGACTGCTCAGAACAACGTTTTGGACACCCTTTCACGGATCCCAGGGGTCATATTTGCCGACTTTTAAGGTCATCCAAGGTCACCAGAGGTCAAAAACAGTATTTGACAATAACTTTTGGCCTAATTGAGCTAGAGCGGTGAAACAAACACCATCGTGTTTTTCTTGTCACTGGCTTTCATTTGATATACGGCAAGGTCACTTTGACCTTTCGTGACCTCAGGTCATATTAGGTCACGAGGTGACCTCTGGCGGTCAAACACTGGCGGGAGGTCTTTACGTTCCACATAGGGAAAAAGTACTGGCAATTTGCTATCAAATGTACTTTACCAGGCCTCAATAGCTCTAATGACATAAGAGTTATGCCCAGTTTGCTTAAGCATTGCATATTTGAGTGAAAATAGCCGATCTTGACCTAATTTGACCTCTGAGGTCAAACCATTGACCTGAGCACTAAAACATGCGAAGTAATTTCTAACTGAATTCACGCGAGCTTTCATTGCACTTTGCAGATTTGCGCTAACGCAAATATTTTCGAGTTAGAGGGCCATCGATGGCCCCGGTGGGGCGAAGGTGGCGCCGGACCCCCGGTGGGGTGCGGGTTAAGCCATCTCCAGCACTCTATTCTGTGACAATTAGGGCTGTTTTTACCCATCAAAACCGTCAGTAAAAAGGTACCCTTTGAACCACCGGTGGTCAGGGCCCCCATCCAAAGGAGGGCCCATTTTGGTCAGATAGACCCTGTTAATCGATAAAGCCAAGATAGCTAGCGGGACTATTTGGGAAAAAGGGCCCAATGCGACTCGCAGGCTGTCAGATCCCGGTCTATAGCTGCCAGGGACCTGTCTGACCAGCTGGGTCCTCTTTCGGTGAGAAAGCTGTGTGGCTAGTAGGGACCATTTTAGCCCACAGGGCCCAGTCTGACAGTCAGTGCCATGTTTAACTAGAGAAGCTTTTGAGCTAGTGTAACTGTCTAGTCTCTGCAGGGCCCTCTGGTCAGCTGGGCCCTCTACATAGGAGTAACCAAGTAGAGGCGGCTGGTGCGGCGGCCCCCTTGAGGGCCCGGAGGGCCCTTCGAGGACAGCGCAAAGCGCGGCCCGCCCGCATTATTCTCTGTGACCTGCCGTGGAATTACATGCCCAACAGGGCCCTTTTAAGTCCTCTCCAGTACTCTATTTCTGCGACAAGTAGGGCTTTTTACTACAGGGTCCCCTAAACCACTATCAGCCCCCCCCATCCAAGGCACTCGTTGACAGTAGGACTATCTCTGGTCAGCCAGACCACTTTCAACCGATAATACCGCTATGGCCAGCAGGGTTTTTGGGCCACGGGGCCCACTGCGAGTCACAGGGTCAGCTAAAACCTTCAGGGCCCTGTCGAACCAGCTGGGTCCTCTTTAAGTAAGGAGGTCACTGTGACTTGCAGGGATCGTTTTAGCCCACAAGGCCTACTCTGACTGTGAGGACCCTATTTATCTAGTAAAGCCTTTGAACTAGTATGGCTGGCTATTTTCCATAGGGCCCCCTATAACTAGCAGGGCCCCTCCAGAGGCGTAGCCAAGGAGGGGTGACTGGGACGGTGGCCCCCTGAGGGCCCCTCAAGGACGCGCTGCCCCCACCCAATCGTACTCTGACCTGCCGTGGAACTTCATATCAGACGGGGCCATCTCAAGCACTCCACAGCACTACATTCTGTGACAAGAAAGGCCCTTTTAACCATCGAAAATCTTTTAAAAAGAGGTTCCTCTGAACTACGGGGTCCCAGGGCCCTGTGTCGACATTTGGGCCCTGTCTGGTCAGGTGGACCCTCTTTAACGATAAAGCCACTTTGGCCAGCAGGGTTTTTTTGGCCGCGGGGCCCACTGTGAGTCCCAGGGCCAGCTAAAACCGTCAGGACCCTGTGGGACCTGCTGGGCCCTTTTTAAACAAGAAGGCCATTGTGGCTAGCAGGAACCACTCTGACCACTGGCATTGTGGTCACTGGTCCACAGCGCCCATTCTGACTATCAGGACCCTACAAAGGCTTTTGAACTAGCAGGACCGACTGTTCTCCACAAGACTCTCTATCGTCATCAGGGACCTCTCTGGTGAGTTGGAGATCCTACAGAGACATAGCCGAACAGAGGATGTTGGGGCAGCAGCCCCCTAGAGGACGCACTGCCCAGCTGCACTATTCTCTGTATCCCGTCTTGGAACTTCATTTTAGATACGGCACTCTCAAGCTCTCTCTAGTTCTCCATTCTGTGATAAGTGGGGATCTTTTGACCATCAGAAACCTCTGAAAGAGGCTCCTCGTCGACAGTAGGACCCGCTCTGGTCAGCTGAGTCCTCTTAAACCGACAGAGCCACCATGGTTAGCAGGCTACATTGGGCACCAGGGCCCACTGCGACTTGCAGGGTCAGCGATAGCCAGCAGCGCTATAGCTGACCCTAAGCAGCTGTCCATGGCTGTCTGAACAGCTGGGCCCTCTAGGAATCCATGTGGCAAGCAGGGACGTTTTTAGACTGTAGGACCCACTCCAACTATCAAGACCCTCGTTAACAGTGGAGCCTTTGAACCAGTGGGATCCACTCTTCTCCGTATGGCTCTATATCGTCAGAAGGGCCTCTCTAGTCAGCTGGGCCTTCTATAGACGATGCCGATGGGCCCGTTTGGCCCTCTAAATCCACCGAGGACCTGTGTAGCTTGTAGACTTACTTAAAACAGCAGACAATTTGTGATCCGCAAGATGTTTTGTGGTTATTATGCCTCTATAACCCATCTAGCCTACAGCCAGTATGGTCCATTGTAACCCAAAGGGCTGTCCACAACCAGCAGAACCAGCTGGTGCCTCATTTGAACCCTCGCCCCAGTGGGGGTGTTTGAACACCCCTTCGGGTTTTTCCGGTGGCACGAATAAACGGCGGCGGGAAGCGCTGCCATACTTGACACAGCTTATTCTTGATCAATTTCGCAACGTTCCCCAAAATTGTAAAGCTGGGTCATCTCAGGTCAGTTCGCCAGTACAGGTCAGTTGACCTCACCTCTAAAAATTCTTAAGGTGGCATAGGGGAGAAAAGGGTGAATCTATCCAATCGAAACATATCCACATAGTGAACTCATCGATGTTTGCAAAATATATTCCGGGAATTTTCATATAGATGACATAGGGTCAGGCACGGATCATGACCTCTTCACTTAACATGCATGGAAAAAAACAGAAATTGGCCGACAAATTGCTCTTTCTGTAGATACCGCTTGGAATACCTTCGTATTCTTCAAATCATTGTATCCTAGGCCCTTTTATTGGCTCATGTTGCAAGTTTGGATCTGTGATCTATGAGAGGTCATCTGGAGCCACTTAAACAGGGTTTCAGACTTGGGTCAATAACTGTGCAGGACATTCGGATAAAGCTAATATTGTGATACCATTACGTTGGATTGTTATTTTGAAGCAAATGATATGCATATTGACTATTGTATAACAGCGATTGAGAGGTATTCACCTTTCAACATCTGCTGTTTTGGTTAAAATGTGAATATTGACAATGCTAGGTTAGATGGCGACCTTGAGCTGACCTTAGGTCGGTTCATTTTTATGTTTTGATCTAGTATGGTTGTATGATACATCATTCGACTGGCGGTAACGAGGTGCATAATCGAAATGGTGCTTAAAAATGATTATAACTGAACTCTATCAGCCACCAGAACCCAGGAACTCTTCCCTAACATGCCACCTTCTTGACCTGTGGGGACTTCAATATTGACCTGACCCAAAAAAGTGACCAATGCAGTTTCGTCATGGATTTTTATGGGCCATCCACCTGCGATCGCCTTTTTCGCTATCCTGCTTAGGATCCATGTTCGAAGGGGGATTTGAAACCCCCCACCAGGACGAAGGTGGTTCGGAGGCCCACCGGCCACCGTGGTTATAACTCACCTCCCTTTGTAGCTCGCAGAGCCTACTGCGACTATCAAAAGAAGCATATGTCACTATAGGACTCCTTGAGACCAGTTGGACCCAAAATTGATTGTACACCCCGTTATCAATGGGAGGGCCCTTTTCAGTCAGCTGGACACTTCGTAAATAGATTCGAAGCGTCCTGGTGGCCCTCTGCATCCAGCGTGGTTCTCTGGAACTAGTTACAGAAGGCCCGCAGATACCAGCAGAACACTTTGTGACCATTAGGCTCTCTAGAACCAGCAGAGCTCTCTCTGACCAGCTGGGCCCGTAATGGTCGGCTGAGCTCCCTTTGTCCGCCACTAATAACCATTTTAAGTGTTTTTTTCGTTCGAAGGGAACCGCTTTGAAGATGAAAGAAGCTCCTAGAAAAATTGTTTATTACCAACCTATATTATGTCATACCTTAGTCTCATCATTGTATTGCGAAATTTTAAGTTATTTAACGTCACATTCTGCCATTGAAAAATTGAAAGAAAACCACTTTACAAGAACTAAACAGCATTTCTGGCGGACAAAGCACGTATGCTGCCTTCTTCACTTCCTCAGCCGGTACTTCTTTGACACAGGCATCGTTAATGTGGCACCAACCAGCCTCCGACTGGTTCCAGCAGAATTCAGTGTAGTGACCGATCTGGGGGCTGCCATGGTGTACTACCGCTCCATACAGGTCAAACACAAGGCTGTGAGATATCTGCGGATGCCGGAGGGCCTTTCAACTGAGGTCCAGGTCGCTAAGGCCAGGGGAAAAGTGCCGTTAGCGAGGGCTTCGAACGATGGGCTGCCGCTGTACGTAAAACGCTTCATTTGCATAATCACCATATGTGGCAGGCGCCAGGCATCGAACTTAAGTTATTAATTGGCTTGCATCCTCGAATCCTGGATGCATAAAATAACAAAAACAGTGCAATTGTATTCGGACACAGCGCTTCCTCAGAATCTTCATGAAATTTATTGATTGGAGAAGCTCTTGATCATGATGTAAGCTGAGACCTGGAATTTCAGATTTCACCAAATTTCAGAATAATTTTTGTTCTTTTGCTTTATTATCGATCCGGATTTGAGGAGATAGATTAATGGCCAAATTTTCTACGCATAATTATGCTCCTCAGTGGAATACCCCGAAATCTACCTATCTTTGAAAGAAGTTTCTTCCGAAGAGGAAGAAATACACTCGGCCATTTTCGCTTTTCGAGCACGATTGGCTCTGAAGTAATTTGGTAGGCACACAAAGTACTTGTCATGGCGATATCTTAGGGTCGCTCTGGTTTAAAGCGACCTTCTTTAGATCAATTGACGCCAAAACCGCGGTGAACGTTTTTCTTTTTTTGCTTGCTTGCCGACATTTTTTGGGGCCCTTTTGGCGGAATTTCAGGGGCCCTTTTTAGCCGCCGCCCCCCTGAGCGAAATCCTGACTAAGCCCCTGAATGCAGATGGGGCGGGGACGTTTACCGAGAAAACAACCACTGATTTATGGTGGTAGTTCTATGATAGTGGGACAATATATTTGGAGCTCGACTCTTGGCGAGAGCAAAAGACAAGTAATTGATTTTTGTTCCTAATGTGGGGCATATACCTTGTGTTAAGGTGTATGGTTTTTTGTTCATTTTTGTTATCTATTTAAAACGTTGGTTTCTTAGGTTCTTTTATGTAACTGCAATATTTTCAGTCTTATTTTTGAGCTTGATTCTACATGACAGAAGTACTGCTTTAGTAACACCTTGACGGACTTTGTGTGCGGTGTGCTTTCTCTTCCGGGAAGCATGTGCATTGTACATACAAATAGCTTATTGTTTTATATATGATGACTATATGATAAGGTGTAGACTGGCCTGTCTCCTCGAATCCTGATGCAAAAACCCTTAATTGTATAATCAGGCACAGCCCTTCATCAGAATCATGTAGAAAATGATTCTGATGGTTATGATTCGAGGTCTGGCTCCATGATTCTGATGAAGGGCTGCTCCCGAATACAGAATTTAAGTGCTTTTTTACATCAGGATTCGAGGAAACAGGCCAGTCTACACCTTATGAACTTATGATCGTGCTCCTCGCCGCAGCACTCAAAAACCTATCAATGATGACTATATCTTTAAGAAATCATAATGGCCCCTTAAAGATTGGTCTGATAAACTAGACTGTAGATAGCAGCAGACCTACCGCGGGTCTTCTTTTAACTATGGCCTAACTAAAGAAAATCCACTTCAGGTTATGGTATGAAACGTTTCGCTTGAAGTAGTAATTAACTTTCAATATCAACCAGAGGTGGGCGCCGCTACCAAATTCTTGAAACCGCTACCGTTACCTTAGCTAACTGAAACCGCAACCGCTACTAGCGCTACTTTTTGCAAATCACGAAACCACTGCCCGCTACTCCGCTACCACTACTTTTGTAATGAAGCGCTACTGAAGCGCTAATGAAAGTTTTCGTTGTGGCTTTAGTACTTTTCACCGAAAAATCGTGTGATCGTGTAGATAATCGTATATAAACAGAGTGTCTGCAATTTATCCATGTCGATAATCAATTGTTACACCTTACAATTGTTACACTGGAAAGTTTATCTAAGGTTTCTAAGCTACTTTGTTAAGCCGAGTAAATCTGCTACACCAGAGGTGCGCTGAACCGCTGACCACATACTCTACTGGCCCATATATCACCTCTTCTAATCATATTTTTAAGCATGAGTGTGCCGCAAAAATTGTTACGAATCCAAAATTTCCGAGTTCGCAAACCATCGTTATGATCCTCTTTTGCAGGAAAAAACAAGCGAATGCAGCCAAAAATAATGCGCATTGAACGCCTAGGCATGAAAATCCACAGGGTCTATCGATCTATACAATCATTCTATTAAGAGATGATTTATTACTATGGGGTTCATGCACGCATCTGCAAATAAATGAAATATTTTACGTTTCAGTCTGTAATCAGAACCCAGTTTTGAGTCTTTTTGTGTCTATGCATCAAATTATAGTTTATTTATTTGGATACAGTCTTCTTTAATGGATGTCGGTAGCGCTAGCGCTTTTAACACGCGCATTGACGGGGTCTGAGCCACCTTCGCTTTGACTGGGGGGGTACCGCCTCCTCTAAGATCTTGAGAACCACGCTGGGTAACGAGAAGCGGTAAACGGCGTTGGGTAGCCCTTCTTCTTCTCCTTTTTGGACCATTTTTTGTCAGGTCACATTTAAGGTCACTAGAGGTCAAAACATGCCGTCATAGGGATAAAATGTAAATGAAGGTTTCAGTCATTACATCTGAACAAGCAAAGATAAAGCAAAACAATTTAAGCCGTTGGAATCCTCGCAGCAAGCCGAATCTAATGATATATAATATGGCCTTGCTACGTCAAATCACAGATTTCAACTGCCCTGAGGCCAGGTCAAAGTAAAATTAGATAAAATACATATCCCTGGCCTCTCCCTCGAATCCGGAAATGTAAAAAACACTGAAGATTATATATTCGGGCACAGCCCTTCATCAGAATCGTGGAGTAAATATCAATAATTCTCAGTCCTAGTATAGCCAGACCTCGAATTGAGCTTCACACAAAAACGCCTTTTAGAATGAATCGTTAAAAATAAGATTGGATGTCGTAACAACAACCATATTGGTACCTCTAACCTAAAAGTAATGCCGACAATACGACAAACCTAGAGCAGTATTTGTGACAGTCTTTTCTATTATTTCAGCCAAACACTAGCTTTTGATTAACAGTGAAAAACTCGCTGAAGTACCTTAATCGGTTATTTGAATATTTCTGTTATTCTTATTTACTATTTTTCCGTCGACTGCAGCTAAAATGCTAACCAAACACTACCTATTAAGCACTAGTAGACGTGATACTAATTCGGTGTAAAGACTGCATACTTTCCCCTTTAAGATGATGCTATATTTTTACAATAAAAGCCTCCCTCGAATTATTTAGTTAAGATTGTACCTAGTGGTCAAGGTCAACTTTTTTGTAATTGATAAACCCATTTTCCACAGCCTGCTCCTCTGGCCCAACGTTAAGCGTCGAAAGAGCATACGTGTGGCTGTAAAAAAACAAACATATATTTTACATTATACTTATTCAACAACCCTTGCCCTTAGTATGTGCCTCTTAAACAAATGCAACTTTTATAGCTAGTTAATGTGAACAATCATTGGTAAATACTTTTCCTCAGCCTGTACCTCTAGCCCAACGTTAAGTGTTGAATGATTATACGTCTAGCTGCAGAAAAGTATTATCAATAATTAGTTGCATATTTCAAAAACCCCAACCCCAGTACGTACCCCTAAAATCAAAACATCTCTTTGAGCTAGTTAATCTGATCAATCATTAATAAACACTTTTTCCGAGCCTGTACCTCTGGCCCAACGTTAAGCGTTGAAAGAGTATACATCTGGTTGCAGAAAAGCACCATCAAAGATAAATTACCTAAAAAAACCTGAGCCTTACCTGTGACCTAAGTCCATCACTTCTGACTAGCTAAACTAATTCAACCATCATAGCCCTTTTTCCCAGCCTGTAAATCGGGCCCAAAGTTAAACGTCAAAAGCATATACGTCTAGCATCAATAACACTATCAATAATGTAAGGAAGTCCTACCCCAGAACACATATACTTACGCTGATCCCTCCCTTACCTCTTAAACCACTGCTGTTAAGTTAATGTTTGTTTGTTAATAATGTTTGTTTTTTTTACAGCCACACGTATACTCTTTCGACGCTTAACGTTGGGCCAGAGGAGCAGGCTGTGGAAAATGGGTTTATCAATTACAAAAAAGTTGACCTTGACCACTAGGTACAATCTTAACTAAATAATTCGAGGGAGGCTTTTATTGTAAAAATATAGCATCATCTTAAAGGGGAAAGTATGCAGTCTTTACACCGATTTAGTATCACGTCTACTAGTGCTTAATAGGTAGTGTTTGGTTAGCATTTTAGCTGCAGTCGACGGAAAAATAGTAAATAAGAATAACAGAAATATTCAAATAACCCATTAAGGTACTTCAACGAGTTTTTCACTGTTAATCAAAAGCTAGTGTTTGGCTGAAATAATAGAAAAGACTGTCACAAATACTGCTCTAGGTTTGTCGTATTGTCGGCATTACTTTTAGGTTAGAGGTACCAATATGGTTGTTGTCACGACATCCAATCTTATTTTTAACGATTCATTCTAAAAGGCATTTTTGTGTGAAGCTCAATTCGAGGTCTGGCTATACTAGGACTGAGAATTATTGATATTTACTCCACGATTCTGATGAAGGGCTGTGCCCGAATATATAATCTTCAGTGTTATAACCCGCCCCCGTCAATGCGCGTGTTAAATTATTGAAGTCCGCTACCAGCTACTCCTCTACTTTTTTTGTTTAAGAAACCACTATTCCGCTACCGTTGGGAGAGTCCGCAAGTAGCGCAGTAGCGGAGTAGCGGTCTTAAAGGGAATGTGGCACCTTGGTCGAATCCTGGAATTTAGTGAAATTAGGCGTACTTTTAGCCAAAAATAATGAAACCACTCATGATTTCTCTGAAAAATGTACAATAAGCTCAATATTTTGTTTTTAAAAATACTCCTCTAGAAAAAGAAATATCAGCCTGTGGATGATGTCACGATCTGGCAACCACTACCATACTTGAAACGCTTCAAGGGCTTCGATTGGCTGATGCTCATCGGGACGTCAGCATATGTCGTCACACCAGTAGCTCACAACAATGGCCGCCGGCGACGGGGGGCTGATGGGGCTGGTGTCAGGTTGGTTTTAGCTTTTTTCTACGGAAATATCGAGTTCCAAGACAAATGAAATATGGAGTACCGGGTTTTCTGACCTGCTTTACAATTTGGCTATCTCAGTTAAAATCACGTTGTGAAGGTGCCACATTCCCTTTAAATAACGCACTGCCGGACTCTGATATTAACCATCGGCTGCATCTGTTTTTATTTCGTGACAAGTTTGTCGATAAGGCCATCTGTGTACAATCTTTTGACTACCATTGTACGGTGCACTTGGAAACGATTGGATGTGACTAATCCAGAATGAACAGCTTCAAATCGGCATTGCTTGAGGGCAAATTACTTCCGTACCGACTGACGCCTGTAATGGTCTTCAACCGCAAACAAGCGGAAGCACTCGAACGTGATTAATGTAATCGGCGAAATCAATGTGCATGCACTTAAGTGAAATAGTCACGTCATATGATGCAATCAATGATTGTGACGTGTTAGTTTCATGGCATCTAATAACTAATTTAATGTAGCTGATCTAGCATACCGACATACATAATTGAGTCGGTGAGCGTTCCATACATGGAACGCGCTTTGGCACATGTGCCAAAGCGCGCAACATCTGGAGAGTAACGACAGATGGCACACCTGGGGAGCCGCCAGGAGGGCCGGTATGAGTGAAAAGCTGGGACTGTTTCCCGAGCTGTCCCGGAGGAATTCCTGTCTACGTGTCTGGCGAATGAGATCTCAACGCTACAACAACTGAGCCCTGATTTATGTACCATTGTGTGCCAATGCACCTGTGGTGTGACGTCACAGACCAGTCATGGACGCTCGTGTGACGGGACTCTGCCCCGGGGCAGATGGCGGCGTCCTCTGACCCCTGCGGCGCCAGCACGTCCACCCCCCCCCCACCCCTCACCACCGGTGTCCAGTGCTGGACCTCTGAGCTCCATAGCGCGGCGGCGCCGGTCGGCCGCATGGGAGCGGCCTTTGTTCCCAGAGGAGGTACAGCTGTGTAGCTGCCTCCCCTGGCTCGTGAATGAATGAGATTCGCGGAGTTTGCTGGGAACAGTGCTGCTCCGAGGGGCTCCGTTTTCACAGGTAAACTCAGTTGGTTCTGGAGTGGAATATCACCGTGTTCCTTATATGTCAACAAGCATATACTATCTAAGCCCGCGCGGTTTGATGGCCCTTTTTAGGAGAAAACAAAATGAGAGAAAGTAAGACCCGGGAAAATAAAACGTTAGTTTTCAGCCGTTGCATTGGCCGTCTTATAATTTTCGGGCTTTATCGATGCACCAACTGCCAGAGTCATATAGCGTCGCCAACTCTTTCCCTGTTGGACAGGGACGGACGCAGACCCGAGCTTTGAGGGAGAAACCCATGTCTGCCTCTCCACTTGTGGGGGAGGGGGAAGGAAAGGTGGGATGGGCAATTTGGGTGCTCGGCAGACCTAGTATAAGCTACCTCTCCAAGTACATGATCGCTCTTTGGGGGGAGGGGCGAATATTTTTTGCTCTACAGACCTAATGTAAACACCTTTTTCACAAATTTCTCCGGTGTTTGGGGGGCAAAAGATAGTTTGGCCCCCTCCAGCGCTTTGGGGGGCTTGACCGGAATGGCCCCCTGAGTCCGCCAATACATTTGGAAGGGTGTCTCGGGAGCCAGCCTGCTCCTTGTTGAGGGAAGCCGCCGGGCCTAGAACCGGGGTCGGCTGCGTGTAAGCCAGCCGTGCTGACCACTACACTACCGCACCCCTCATTGGCCGTCTTCAGGCGGGGAATTTGCGGTAAGCCAGGTGCAGTTCAATTGAAGGGCAGCCACGGGCGAGAGTGTCAGTTCATTGATATACGACAATGAGTATTTGACCTTTCAGCAGCGTCTTTGAATGTTGGAAATGAACAAAGTTGCAACCATAAATAGAAGAACTTGTGACAAAGGCAGACGAAATGTCAAGTAAGCTCCGTGCGGGACTTCAATTCAACGCGGGTAATTCGACATGCAAAATAGCACTAAACATGGCAAGCAGAAATGAGTTCCCCGCATAAGCGGGAGTGCATTTGCTTAACGAGGCAGCTTTCCACTGAGCTATATGTTGAACTTAAATATTTGACAATGCGCTAGATCCCTCCATTACGTCGGAGCTTCTAATAGGCACTGATCAACCTCTGCTGCGGGGTCCCTCACCACTTGTTCTGATGCCTAATAACTCCTGGACACGTCTAGCTGGATCAATTATTCATGCGCATCGTGCAAAACTGATGGGAGCGAATGGAAACCATAGATTGTGGCTCACAAGAGTCAATACACCGCCATCGCTATGTCCGAGATGCTGCGTTATTTTCTAGCGGAAATAATCTGTATTCGCCCCGCAGCAATATCTGTTTAAGGTCACAAGCATGTATTGGATGCAAGAAGAGTGCCCAGCATTATTGCTATTTGGTGAAATTCAAACTATAAAACCCTGGTCAGATTTTCCACTTGATTCACCAATAAACCACCGCCATTGCGTTCGGTACCCGCTGTCCCCTGCGCCACTCAACGGCCACTTATAGCCTTGGCAGCTGACGTGCCCTCGGACTTCACTATCGTCATTATCCAGCGTCACTGACCTGAGCAGAGAGGCGCGCGTCACGTTGATGAGGTTGCCATCCTTGTACCAGTCGACCCGGGCCCGCCGGGAGCCCAGCACCTGGCAGTTGAGCCGAGCGCGCGAGCCCACCCGCCGGGGTTGCCGATGGTCGCTGTCCTCGTCTACCAGACTCTGCCAGCAATGCAGGGTTAACTACTGACAGGCGAAAAATCGATCTTTTCCAAGTCTAGAAATGCTAATAGTGAATTTACGGCGCCGTTTTCGTGAATCGGCGCTGTCGTGCAGACCATCAGACGCGTCGTCCAGCATGTAGTAGAGTGACCTGACCCCTGGATACGGAGTGACCGGGACCCCGACTACTGTGTGACTGGGACCCCCGACTACTGTGTGACCGGGTTCACCAACTACGGAGTGACCGGGACCCCCGCATACGGAGTGACCGGGATCCACGACTACGGAGTGACCGGGAGTCCCCGACTACAGAGTGACCGGGAGTCCCCGACTACGGCCTGATTGGGACCGCCGATCACACCTCAGATTTCACATCACCGAACCGCTCCATCTCCCACAGGGCCAGTGATAGCAAACGAAGTTTGATTTCGAAGAGGCTTATTGTACACGTATACATGAAGAATGCATTCTTTTGCTCAATGTCTCATTGAGTAAACCAGTTTTTTTTCACTTTAAATAGTTCGCCGATTCAGATAAGCGTAAGACTGTAGAACTACACTGGCCAGAATACTAATATCAAAATTGTGCGAGCATTTCGCGATATAATACGAATTTGATGACATAATAAAACACTGGAGTAAGTTCACATACGGAAATCAGAAGCTTCGGCTCAGAGTGAAAGGTGAAGAGCGTTTGTCGAACTTGTACGATGCCGATGGTGCCGTTTCTGACACGGCTGGCGAACCAAGAGAAGAGAGCCTGCTCCTGGTCCCTCTGCGCCAGCAGCGACAGCTTGATCAGCTCAGTACCGGACCTGCGCAAACCGGGACCAACTGGGATTCGCCGGGATTAACTGCAAACCGCAAACCAAGATAAATCAACTGCCGCGAGCGGCGGCTCTGCGGCAGAATTAACAACGCACGCCGCCTCCTGAGCCGGGCAACCCTATTGAAAAAGTATTTGTATGGTTTTTTATAATGTTTGTCCCACGTGGAAACACCACGGAGCGTATTCACACCGGGTGCTGGACCACAGACAGGTTTAATATCCGTAACATGATGACGTGTTTTGAGTCTTTTTAGATGATGATGAGGTGAGAGTGACTAAAGATGTGAGCATGATTTTTTGTGTCCCACGTGGGAACACCAGGGTGAGGACTGACACCGGGTGCGGAAACACTTTTTTATGATGATGAGGTGAGAGTGACTGAAGATGAGAGCATGATATTTTGTGTGTCAGGCGTGGAAACACCACAGAGCCACCTGACCTTGGGTGCTGAACCACAGACATGTTTAATCTACGTACCAATAACGTGAATTGAGCCTTTTTTAGATGATGAGGTGAGAGGTACTTGATATGAAAGCATGATTACCCATGTATGAGCCCCTTTCCATAACCCCCTCAGGCCAGTAGGCGAGGAAAAACCTGTTGCGCACCGACCTTCAAAGGCAAAGAAAGGAAGCTCATGATTTATCAAGATATATTTTCCGCATCTTCATTGTCCGGCCAGATGTCCTGTCAAGAAAAGAAAGAAAGAAAGAAGAAAAAATCACGTTATACTCACTTATGGTGATCTCTAGGAGAAATGGAGTTCTTTCAGATGATGATGAGATGAGAGTGACTTTAGATGTGAGCATGCTTTTTTGGGAAAACCACAGTGCAGACTAGCACCGGTTCTGATTTTTTTTATGATGATGAGGTGAGAGTGACTGAAGATGAGAGCATGATATTTGTCTGTCAAGCGTGGAAACATCGCAGAGCCACTTGACCCCGGGTGCTGAACCACAGATAGGTTTAATATACGTTATTAATAACGTGTTTTTTAACCTGGTTTAGATGAAACAGCCTAGCTCTTACAATTTATTTTATTCGTTGTAACAAAATTATTAACACTACAAATCTAGAGAAGCGATTCGCCACGGAATGAAACACGCATACCTAGTTCGGCTACCACAGGGACAAGAGGAGATACGAAAAGATCTGGTCTATTGGTTGACATACAAATCCAACAGTTTCTTTTTTATGATATTTTTTATTACTGTTTTGCTAGCTGGCACATCTTCAACTACTTGAAATTGATTGATGAAAATGGAATTCCACAATTTAGGGCCAAGGCAGGGAGTAGTGAACAAACGATAATTTCTATTAGAAAATGGTTGTTCAAGAATCACATTTTGCCGAGTCTCATGATGATTGATTTCTCTTATTTTGAACATACTGCAGAGTGAATGAGGAAGCGAGCCTGTAAGAAATTTGTGTACCAGAAGAAGCATTTGGGATTTTGCTATATCACTAATTTTCAAAACTTTAAATTTGACCAGTGACGGATCTAGGATTTCGTTAAGGGGGGGGCCCAGGCTCGGAGGGCGCCGAACCTGGGGGGCGCCGAACCTGAGGGGCGCCAATTTCAGTGGCGGATCTAGCCGGTCGGTTTGGGAGGAGCAAACCAAAGTCGAAAAGCAAAAAAACGTCACCAAAAGCAAAAAACGCTACCAATATCACTTGCCCGTAGAATTTTGGGTATTTGAGGCGAAAAGCCAAAAAAATTTCACGGGGTGAAAAATATGGGCTCAAGATACTTCTTCCTATCCAAGGCTGGTTATACTATGACTTGCTATACTATGGAGGTCTGGCTATACTATAACTGAGAATTATTGATATTTACTCCATGATTCTGATGAAGGGCTGTGCCCGAACATATAATCTTCAGTGTTTTTTACATTTCCGGATTTGAGGGGACAGGCCAGGGAACATCTTATCAACTTATGTTCTGTTTGAAGTTGAGAGTTGGAACACCAAAATCTTGCTTATAAACTAAGAAGGAGTAGGGGAAAAAAGGTCGATCGCTTTGGGGGGCGAAAACGCAGTTTTGCCCCGAGCTTTTTCGTTTGGGGAATGCCTTTTCCCCTGCCCCCTTGGATCCGCCACTGGCCAATTTAACACCCAAAAGGCGGCCAGTGTCAATGAAGAACGCGTTTAAAAAAGGATTTGTAAATGCTTATTTTCATGAAAGCTTCCTCTCAGTGAGGACATGTTCAGGTTTACCATCAAGCATATTTCGGGCCAGCTAACGACTGGTACCGTGGTAGAAAATGCTGAAAGCACCCACTGACACTAACTGAAGCACGATGAGCAAATAACACAGTTATATTCGGTCATGGTAAAAACTGAGGTGTCGAATCCACCACCTCCACTTATCACAGTTGTCCTGGCTAACGGCTCAATACTGAAATACCCGATTGACGCTAACCTGAGCCCCATAGGCCGCAAAACCTCTGCGGGCCTGGGCCCCTGAGTTTTCGGTGAGTTCGATGAGTTTATATCGAGTCCCCTCAGCTGATCTGGGACTGCTTTAGTTAACCAGGCTCTCACACTGAACTTGAAACCTATATGTCGCCGCTGAAGCCTATTAAGCTTTTTGGGCACTTTTATTGATATAGGCCCCCTCAACCGGTCCTGGGCCCTCTGAGCTAAAAGCTGGAGCTCTGAGCTCTGAGCCCCAAGCTGGATTAGTGTCCCTTAAGCTGGTCAGGGTCCTCTGGGTTGGTATTGTTTTCGTTTAACTGATATAGATTCTTTCAGCTTGTTTGGGGCCCGTTGTGCGTATCTGGGCACTAGTTCGTCGAGGCACCCAGCTAGTCAGGCCCTATTAGTTTTATGGGTCTTCTGAACTGCTGCAGGTTCCCCTCAGAGTGTCTGGGCCCCATGAGTTGTAAATTGGACCCCTGGGTTAGTTTTGGGTTCCTGAGCTTATTTAGAAACCGTTTAAATAGGTAGGCACCCCACGCTGGTCTTGAGAATCCTGTGTTGGCGCTGAGGTCAAATGAGCTCGTCGGGGGCCCTTATCTGGGGCCCCTTAACTGGCACGGACCCCTCAGCTGATTTTGGAGACCCAAAATCCCTCCTACCGGATTCCACCCACGCCAGATTTCCTGACTCCCTGAGGTCCCCTGTAGGCCATTGGGGATTTTTCCCGCGATCAGCGCTGGGGCCCCTCCCCCGAGACAAAGCTTACAACATGTCTCTGTGTATATACTCTAGCATCTGCCAGAGTTGAGCTAGAATCATTTTTAGGCACACTTCACTTCCTCTCGTTACGGCGAATCATCAAATAATGCATAATATGACTATACTAGGTCAAAACATAAAAATGACCTGACCTAAGGCTGGGTCAAGGTCACCATCTAGCCTAGCATAGTCAGTATGCATATGAATAAACTCACAATAGCAATAAATAATGTATCAAAATACGGGTTTTATCAATATTTCCTGCAAGGCAATTAACCAAAGTCTTAAAACCTGCTTAGGAAGCCCCAGATGAACACTCAGAGGTAACATGTCTAAACTTGCAACATGAACCGATAAAGAGGCCTAGGATACCATGATTTGGGGAATCCGAAGGTATTCCAAGCGGCGTCTGCAGACATAGAGCAATTTTTCGGTAAATTTCCGTTTTACCTCATGCATTTTCAATGGAGAGGTCATGATTCGTACCTGTCCCTAGGCCATCGATGGGAAAAATCCCGAAATAAATGTATTAGTACTTTTTGGGCCCATTATATGGTACAAGTTTGAATTCGATAGATTCACCCTTTTCTTACTTACGCCAACTTAAACATTTTTTGGGATGAGGTCACTTGACCTGCACTGGTGACCTAACCTGAGATGACGCAACCTTAAATTTTGAGGGAAAGTTGCGGAATTGATCAATGATAAGGTGTGATAAGTACTGTGTTGCTTCGCACCGACGTTTTTTCGTGCCACTGGGAGACCTTGAGGGGGTGTTCAAGCACCCCCCCCCAACGGGCCGGAACGGTGCTCGAATACTCTAGAACAGGGCTGAGGCCAAAAGGGAAAGCTCTAAACGATGTCTGCAATTTTTGGGGTCAAGGTCCTTCAAGGTCATTGACCTATCACGGCACAACCCAACATATTATGCCGAATTTACGCTATAACTAGCGCTGTGCCCAAGCTTACCAATGACCTTTGATCAAGCCTTGATCATCAAGGCCAATTACCTTGAAAATTGACGTGTAACCTTGATCTAAACACTGAATAACCTTTACTTTGATATAATAGCATACGTCATAATAGGAATCGTAACATTATGCAACGTCATTTAGGGGCTGTCCAGGAGTACCTGTGCTCATCAGGGACACCTATGCTCTCTGGGGGGGCCTTTGCTTCGATGAGGCACCTGTGCCACCCAGGGGCGCCTTCGCTCCCCAATGGACGCAACCTAGCTATCCAGGGGCATCTTTGCTGTTCCGGGGGTGCCTTTGATACCCAGTGCCCAAGGGAGCTTTTTCTTATCCAGGTTCACCATGGTATTGAGGGGCGTATTTTTATTCAAAGTAACCTATACTACCCAGTGGCGCCTACCCTATGCAAGGGGCGCTTAGGCTATCCAGGGGGCGGCAATTTGCTATACATAGGGCGCCCTTATGCTCTCCATGGGCACCTCATTCAGAGGGTGCCTCTGATATTCAGGGGCGCTTTTCCTATCAACAGGGTACCTGTGCCATCTTGGGGCTATTCTTATCAAGGGACGCTGCTGTTATTCAGGAATACCTACACCACTGTCGAGGGTCGCCTTTGCTACCCAGAGGCGCCTTCACTTCTTAGGAAATTTGGCGCCCGTGGTTTAAGGAGTGCTTCGGCATCGATTGATTGCTCTATTATTGGGCTTAGGTGCACGTGAACCTTGAGCTCATGTAGCGCCCATTTTGTTGCTAAGGAACGCTTATGCTATCAAAGGGCGCCTTTACTATCCAGGGCCGCTGTTTTATTAAAGGCAGTCTGTTCTATCCACGGGCATCTGATATTTCGGGGGCGGTGCCTAGGTTATTCAGGAGGCGGTTTTTTTTCCACAGGGACGCACTATTGCTTTCCAGGGGCGCCGTTACTGCCCAGGGGTGTCTTTCTATCCAGGGGTGCATATGCTGTCTAGGTGTATTTTTCAATCACAGACATGATTGAAATACATGCCCCTACGTTATCCTGGGGTGCTTTTTGTCTCCGGTGAGGCGCTATTTTTCTCTTCCGGGCACCAGTTTATCCAAGGGCACCTATGCTGTCCAGAGAACCTTTGTTATCTAGGGCTGCCTTCGCTGTTAAGGGGCGCCTTTGCTATCCAAGGGCGCATATGATATCTGTAGGGCGCTTTATGCAGAGGGCGCCTGGGCTGTCCAAGGGTGCCGTCCTAACCAAAGGCCGCCTTTCACTTCCCTGAAGTGCCTATTTCTATGTAAGGAGTGCATATATTATCTAGGAGTGCCCTTGATATACGGAGACGCCTTTTTGTCCAGCGGCGCCTTTGCTCTTGAGGGGCGCTGCTCCAATCCAGGGTAGCTGAAGATGGATAAGGGACATCTATGTTATACGGGGAGAGCCTGTACTTTCCAATGGGGCGCTCATTTTTCTTCTCAGGCATCTAGTTTATCTAGGGAGCGCATAGGCTATCCAAAGGCGCCTTTGCTTTCGAAGGGGTGCTTTCCTAGGGGCGCCTTTGCTGTCCAAAGCACTTGTGTTATCCAGGGTTGTCTTTGCTGTCCAGTGGCGCCTTTGCTATCTAAAAGTGCATATGCTATCCGTCGGCGCTTTATCCAGTGGGCGCCTGGACTATCAAAGGGCACTTTTTCTATCCAAGGGCTGCATTTATTTTCCTGAAGTGCCTATTTCTATCTAAGGGGCTCCTATTCTGTCCAGGGCACCTATGTTTCCCAGATTTGCCTTTGCTGTCCAGGGACGCCTTTGCTATCCAAGGGCACCTTTCTTAACCAAGGGGCGAATTTTGCTTTCCTGGAGCGCCTATTCGTATCTAAGGGGCGCATATGTTATCTAGGAGCGCCTTTGATACCAGGAGGCGGCTTTTTGTCCAGGGGCGCCTTTGCTCTTGGGGGCGCTGCTCCAATGCAGGGCAGCTGAAGGTGGATAAGGGACATCTATGTTATACAGAGGGCGCCTGTACTTCCCAGTGGGGCGCTCGTTTTCCTTCTTGGGCTCCTAGTTTATCCAGGGGGCGTCCAAGCTGTCCAAAGGCGGCTTTTCTATCGAAGGGGTGCCTTCCTAGGAGCGCCTTTGCTACCCAGGGGTGCCTTTGCTGTCCACGGCACTTGTGTTATCCAGGGTTGTATTTGCTGTTCAGGGGCGTCTTTGCTATCCAAGGGTGCATATGACATCCGTAGGCGCTTTTTCCAGTGGGCGCCTAGGCTATCAAAGGGCGCCTTTTCTACCCAAGGTGAGCATTTTATTTTCCTAAAGCGCCCATTTCTATCTAAGGGGCGCTTATGCTGCCCAGGGCACCTATGTTACCAAGATTTGCCTTTACTGCCCAGGGGCGCCTTTCCTAGCCAAGGGTGCATATAGTATCCGTAGGGTGCTTCATCCAGGGGGCGCCTAGGCTATCTAAAGGCGGTTTTTCTATCGAAGGGGTGCCTTCCTAGGGGCGCCTTTGCTACCCAGGGGCGCCTTTGCTGTCCACAGCACTTAGGGTTGTCTTTGCTGTCCAGTGGCGCCTTTGCTATCCAAGGGTGCATATGACATCCGTAGGGCGCTTTTTCCAGTGGGCGCCTAGGCTATCAAAGGGCGCCTTTTTCTACCCAAGGTGAGCATTTTATTTTCTAAAGCACCTATTTCTATCTAAGGGGCGCTTATGCTGTCCAGGGCACCTATGTTACCAAGATTTGCCTTTGCAGCCCAGGGGCGCCTCTAGCCAAGGGCGCATATGACATCCGTAGGGCGCTTCATCCAGGGGGCGCCTAGGCTATACAAAGGCGGTTTTTCTATCGAAGGGCTGCCGTCCTAGGGGCGCCTTTGCTGTCCACAGCACTTGTGTTATCCAGGGTTGTCTTTGCTGTCCTGGGGCGCCTTTGCTATCCAAGGGTGCATATAACATCCTTATGGCGCTTTTTCCAGTGGGCGCCTAGGCTATCAAAGGGCGCCTTTTTCTACCCAAGGTGAGCATTTTATTTTCCTAAAGCGCCTACTTCTATCTAAGAGGCGCTTATGCTGTCCGGGGTACCTATGTTACCAAGATTTGCCTTTGCTGCCCAGAGGCGCCTTTCCTAGCCAAGGGCGCATATGATATCCGTAGTTCGCTTCATCCAGGGGGCGCCTAGGCTATCCAAAGACGGGTTTCTATCGAAGGGGTGCCTTCCTAGGGGCGCCTTTGCTACCCAGGGGCGCCTTTGCTGTCCAGGGGCGCCTTTGCTATCCAAGGGTGCATATGACAAATGACATCCTTAGGGTGCTTTTTCCAGTGGGCGCCTAGGCTATCAAAGAGCGCCTTTTTCTACCCAAGGCGAGCATTTTATTTTCCTAAAGCGCCTATTTCTATTTAAAGGGCGCTTATGTTGTCCAGTTCACCTATGTTACCAAGATTTGTGTTTGCTGCCCAGGGGCGCCTTTCCTAGCCAAGGGCGCATTTGGTATCCGTAGGGCGCTTCATCCAGGGGGCGCCTAGGCTACCCAGGGGCGCTTCATCCAGGGGGCGCCTAGGCTACCCAGGGGCGCTTCATCCAGGGGGCGCCTAGGCTACCCAGGGGCGCTTCATCCAGGGGGCGCCTAGGCTACTCAGGGGTGCATTAGTTCCCCATGGCACAATCTTGCTATCTAGTGGCGCCTTTTCTTTGCCGGGGCGCTTTTGTTAGCCTTCTAAATTTCATCTTCAACATTTTACTGGGGCGCAAAAGACCAGTAAAGGCGTCTAGTGTTTGGGCAGGGGCGCTTTGCCATGGTATTAAGGAGTATGTGTTCATTCAAGTGGAATAAGTGGTATCTACCACCTTGGCGCACGAAATGGGTACAGGCGCGCCGCTCATATCGGGCGCCTTCGGCGCCCGATATGAGCTGAGCTTTACTGGGGCGCTTCGGAGCTAAAGGGGGGCCCGGGCCCCTGGCCCCCCTTGGATCCGTCACTGAATTTGACAAAATATGGTTCAGAACTATGTGGTAGATTAACATTTGCAATAAGTCTGACCGCTCTTTTCTGTAACACAATTAAACGGTTCAACTGTGATGAGTAATTTACCCCCCAAGCTAGACAGCAATAATTTAAATGAGAATGAACCAAGGAGTTGTAAAGAAGCAGAGCTACTTTTTTGTTAATGAAGTATCTAATCCTATGAATAATCTCAATGCATCGACTAATTTTGGTACAAACACAGTTGATATGAGCATTAAATTTTAGTTGTTGATCAAAAATAACTCCTAAATATTTAACTTCGTTTTTCTCTTGTATTTCCCGATTGTCCAATTGTTTTGGCCACTTTTCACGTTATTTGTCGCCTTTAGACCCGTCTTTGCTCTCGATTAAGACATTTCCAATTTGCTGAAGGCAGCAAACAGGCGCATTCACGGGGGGGGTGGGTAAACGCCCCCTCTCGGTTTTGTGGAGAAGGTATAAAAACGGCGGTGCGTAGCGCCGCCGTACTTTGTATACCTTTGCTGTGATCGTTTTAACAACTTTTGACAACATTATAAGCTTGAGTCATCTCAGGAAGGTCACCAGTGCAGGTCAAGTAACTTCACCTCAAAAAAGTTAATATAGCATAAGTCTGAGCAGTAGGGTGGGTCATACTAATGAGAAAATTAGAATGTCCGTATTTTAACTGTGTACTACAATTTTATTATGCGAAATTTAATTCCAACAAACTTTCTTCAAATACATTTTGGTTAGAAATTACTAAAAAGGTCGCAAAAATGCACTTTTGTTTTTCAGACGCTAGATCACGAGCCACCGTGTTCCGTCACACAGGCCACAAATTCAGGTTGCACGTGTCAGAGGCGGATCTAGGCAAAGTATTTGGGGAGAGAGAATCCGAAAAATATATAAAAAGATTGTATTGTTACGAAAATCAGCCCGAATCAGCTAAAACTGGGTAACATTTGACCGCTTTGGGGGCCAAGACCCGGTTCCTTCCCCTGGATCCGCCCCTGGCACGCGCAGTCAATATAATTAAAACACTCGTAGGATCTCGTTCGGACTTCCTCCACAAGAAAATATTGCGGGTCGGAGCTTTCGTACTGTATTACAGTGCTTCGTCAGCGATGATCATTCGGAATATAAGGGGGATAAAAAGGCACAAGAGAACACACAGTACTGTGTGTTCTGTGTGTTCTCTTGTGCCTTTTTATCCCCCTTATATTCCGAACGATCATCGCTGACGAAGCACTGTAATACAGTACGAAAGCTCCGACCCGCAATATCTTCTTGTGGAGGAAGTCCGAACGAGATCCTACGAAAATCGACTCCACAGTATGGCCTTTAAAGAATTAAAACACTAGTAGAAATGGATAAAATGCCGCGAAATAAATAAATATATTGATCAGTCTAGCGTTGAGGTCAGGGCTGGAGAGCTCTCCTCGACCCAGGGGGGTCCCGGATGGGTTACCGCTGGCACAGCAATACAAGCCCTATACAAAGCCTATTAGAGGCCCAAAATTCAGGGGCCCTGACCACCCCCAACCTCGCTCACCCCATGGTTGAGGCTACTTTAGTGATGACCGGCCGTAATTATAGTCTTGCGATGTCCGACAGTCATTTCTTAAAAAAAACAGGGAAAATTATTTAATCACTGCTACAAGTAGGTATTCAAACCCGAGCTTCGGAACACTTGGGTATATCATACATGCATATTTAGCAGACTTCGTCCCCCAGGACTAGCACTGATAAGAGGACCTTTATGCCCATCAAAAACACTTCAGCGGCCAGATTGATGTTCCAGAACTCTGCTGCTCAGGCAGCAGTAACATATTATGCCCCCCGCCTCCCTGAGAGCTCTAATGAAAATTGGGCACGTTTCGAAGAATAAGTCATATCTTACTCTCGATAAGAAGAACATTCCTAGGGCTCAGAACTTGATTCTTCAAGATGGAGTTGAGGCAACTGAAGCTAAGGCACATAAGGATGAAGTCACTGAAGTTTATTTTGATGACAGAACTGACAACACATTGGTCCTGCTCCATGATGATGGAACTGGCAGACACTGCAGGAGACTGCTTAAAGAGGAGCATATTACGGTGACATCTGAGCCCGATGGGTAAAATAGGTTTCACTACACTCCAGCCCCATCCTTCCCTCACAGCACGTCTTGTTCGAGTGGACGGTCCACCAGCCACTCGAACAAGGCCACTGCAACCTATTTGGCAGACGTGCTGTGTGGGGAGGATGGAGCTGTAGTGTAGTGAAACCTATATAACACATCACGCTCAGATGTCACCGTAATATGCTCCTCTCTAACTAGTCTCCTGAGGTGTCTGCCAGTTTCATCATGACGGGGCAGGACCAATGTTTTGCCAGTTCTGCCATCAAAATAAACTCAAGTGACTTCATCCTCATGCACATTAGCTTCAGTTGCCTCAACTGCATCTTAAAGAATCAAGTTTTGAGCCCTAGGAATTTTCTTCTTATCGAGAGTAAGATATTACTTATTCTTCGAAACGTGCCCAACTTCCATTAGATCTCTCAGGAGGGCACAATATGTTACTGTTGTCTGAGCAGCAGAGTTCTGGAATCTGAATCTGGCCGCTGAAGTGTATTTGATTGGCATAAAGGTCCTCTTATCAGTGCTAGTCCTGTGGGATGAAGTCTGCTAAATATGTATGTACACACACATATAATATATATATATATATATATATATATATATATATATATATATATATATATATATATATATATATATATATATATACAAAGCATTCTGAAGTTCATGGTTTGAATACTAATAGCGGTGGTTGAAAAATTTCTCCCTGTTTTTTTTTAAGAAATGACTGTCGGACATCGCAAGATTATAATTACCGCCGGTCATCACCCCAGTATCCTCAACCATGGGGTGAGCGGGGTTGTTGAGGGGGAGGGTCAGGGCCCTCTGAATTTTGTGCCTCCAATAGGCTTTGCAAATGGCTTGTATTGCCGTGCTAGCGGTAACCCATCCAGGACTCCCTGGGTCGAGGAGAGCTCTCCAGCTCTGACCTCACGCCAGACTGATCAATAATTTATTTATTTCGCCGCCTTTTATCCATTTCTAGTTGTTTTCACATTCTATTGACTGCGCGTGCCAAAGGCGAATCCAGGGGAAGGAATCGGGTCTTGGCCTCCAAAGTGGTCAAATATTACCCAGTTTTAGCCGATTTGGGCTGATTTTCGTTAAAAAAATTGTTCACTATATTTTTCGGATTCCTCCTCCCCAAAGACGTTGCATATATCCACCCCTGGCACGTGCAGCCTGAATTCGTGGCCTGCATGACGGAACACGATAGCTCGTGATCACTCGAAAGCTTACACTGTCTATGAGAGTCGGAATTAGCCTACTACTTTTCTATCCCTAACGTCAAAAACATAAAAGTGCATTTTTGCGACCTTCTAAGTAATTTCTGAGCAAAATGTATTAAAAGAAAGTTTCTTAAAATTAAATTTCGCATAATGAACTCGTAGTATACAGTTAAAATACGGAAATTTAAATTTTCTCGTGAGTATGACCCACCCTACTGAGCAGGGTATAGATCTATCCAATTGAAACTCATAGCACATAATGGCCCCACCGAGTTCCACAAAATATATTCTGGTGTATTTTATATCGATGGACTACGGTCAGGCACGAACCATGACCTCTCAATTGGAAATACATGTGAAAAATTATTTAAACTGAATGCCTTAGTATTGGATGGTGGTAGAGCATTTATTGTAACGGAATTAGGTCTGCCTCATCCTTGCGGTTCTAACGATACACATTTGACCTAATTTAACCTTGACCTGACCTCAGATCAGGTTGAATCCCAGGTTTGAACTGATTTGATCCAGCAAGGTCATATTATATATATCATTCGATTTGGCTTGCTGCGAGGATTCCAATGGTCTATATTTTTATTTATCTTTACTTGTTCAGATGTAATGACTGAAAACCTTCGTCTACATGGCATCCCTATGGTGGCATGCCTTGACCTCTGGTGACCTCAAATATGACCTGACAAAAAATAGTTACAATACTTTCCATAGAGAACTAGATGAGCTATCCAACACCCTTTACCGTTCCCCCGTCAATGCGCGGGTTAAATGTTAAGTGCTATATGTTAAGTATATGTTATATGTTGAGTATAACATATAACACGGTGCAGTGTATACAGAAGCTTGGTACCTGAAATGTCTTCCACATGAACCATCAATGGCTCAAGATGTGTTGTACTCACCCCGGCATGATTTGAAGTGGCTTTGCCTCCGTGAAAAGTGAGTGACTGAAGTTGAGATGGCGTTCAACCTGCGAAAAAGAAACGAGGATGACAAACTACTCCCTCGGGCTGCGTACACATTGAGAAAGCTCTCTTCTATTTCCTATACATTTGATAAGGGGGAGGGAGACAACAGTAGGACAACCGTGGTGATTAAATAGGGCTGTAATATTATGGGTGCAATCTTATTTATGGAGGTTTTGTGTTTGCTTTATTTTGATTGGTGTATCAAGGCCGACAGCTTCTTCTCTCTCACTTACAGGAATTAGATCTGTAGGTATGTTCCGACCCAAATGCATGTATGTACAACTGACTAATATCATCTTAGCCTCACCTGATGCGAAAATCTTCCCATGTAGTCCAAACTATAGTCTTTATGTTACTTTCATTACATTTTTAAAACCTGAAACTTAGACTTATTCCCCTGCGTAGCTTTTTTCCTTACTTTCTTATCTTTTTGGGTTACACGGGCGAAAAATACCAGCCTTTTTTCAAAATACTAGACTGTACAAAGATTTGATAGCCGCCGCTGCCTCCGTAGACTACACTGCAAACCAACTTATTATGTCTGCCCTCTCTTCATTCTTCTCGTAACGTCACTTACATTTTCATTGGAGAGAGTGATGCCACCATTGGCCAGGGGTGCAACTTGGATGACGTACCTCCTCAAGGCTGGGGGAAAGTTCCAAGTCAGTGGTGGATCCAGAACTTCATTGGGGGGAGGGCTAGAGACTCGAGCCTCCCACTCTGACATGGGGGGTAGGCTTAAGCCCTCTAGCCCTTTGTATCCGCCACTGTTTCATGTCTTTCATACGTTTCTGTATATAGTGGTGAATTACAAATATAATATGACATACTGTGACTGACAATCCAATACGATATAATTTCAGATCGTCGAGGGCATGGCACCAGGCAACCAAATGTTTCCAACGCCGTGTGCTGCGGCTGTATGGCAGTCATTGGCTGCAAATTTTCCTAAATCAGGTATTGTCTAACTTCTAACACTGCCCGTCTATCAGTCTAACATCAAACACCGTTGTAGATTCACGACCACGGTTTCCTAAATAGGCATAGACGGATGCATTTGCACCGCAAGAATGCAATATTATGAACGCTACATCAGTCATTGAGCGGGGACTTTATAAAAATGCTGGGCTCACCGTCGGCACACCGTAATAGGGCCTTCCGAGAACCAGCTGGAGTTCTGAGCGGGTGCCATCCCAAAACCTGTTGCCAGCCACATAGTATCGGACTGAATGCTCAGACAATAACTTCCCATCATTCGGCAGACTTCCATAGAAATTCTCCAGGTAGCCCACCACTTCAGCCAGTTGTTTACAAGAACACGCATGCCACATCATACGATATTTTGCACTGCAGCTTGTTGGAATGACTTGGGACTACGAGGGAGCCGCAGCTTATTGGAACTCTTTTTTAAGAATGGCGTTAAGAGGGCTGCCTTGTTACGGTTACCTATATATTGCATAATTTCCTGCCTACAGACGAAAGGTTTTAACACCTGAAAGCTGACATTCAACAATCCAAGCAGCATATTTACGTTGAAAAAACTGGCGTGTGGAGGTCAACGCCTGTTGAATAATCTGTAGTTTTAAAATCATTCTATGAACTTAATACACGAGCATTTTGAAACATTAAAGAGTCATTCACATTTTGACCAAATTTTATTTTCGTGTTCTGGTAAAGATGTCGAAAGAACGAAGCCCGACCCATTACTCTCGTTTATTTGCTGTAGAGAAAATTGTGCGAAGAAAGAGTAATAACCAACTGAGCCCGCCCATACAAAACACTGGTCTATTCAGACACACCGAAACTGATAATGCTCACTGTGAAACCATATACTCGTACTATAATTGTGGCGGTGTCAATGCCGGGAAACCTTTTATAGTTCGATTGTAATGGGTCATTTAATATTATTTATTAGCCGAAAGGTAAAAAGATACGACGGCAATGCAAGCCAACTACTTGTTGGACAATTCGTCTTTATTCAATAAAATCGGTCGAGGATTTTCCAATTGAAAATCACTTGTTAGTATTCACCTTTTGCGATGGTCTGCATTTATGCAAGGATAAGCTAGGCCAGGCCATTCAATCTTGTTGGTTATCCCATGTAGTAAAGGATAACTTTTGTCCACAGCCCTTTGCGATACAGTTTATAGTCCTTACGAGTCCGACGGTTGGAAAAGATAGGCATTGGGCCAATCAGAGGATTTTGTAATACCGTTTAAATTCTATTGACAAGCCGATATATATATATATATATATATATATATATATATATATATATATATATATATATATATATACCTCGCCTGATTCTATTGAATAAAGACGAATTGTCAAACAAGTAGTTGGCTTGTATTGCCGTCGTATCTTTTAACCTTTCGGCTAATAAATAATATTAAATGACCCATTACAATCTAACTATAAAAGGTTTCCCGGCATTGACACCGACACAATTATAATACGAGTATATGGTTTCACAGTAAGCATTATCAGTTTCGGTGTGTCTGAATAGACCAGTGTTTTGTATGGGCGGGCTCAGTTGTTATTGCTCTATTTCTATACATTTGATATATGTATATATATATATATATATATATATATATATATATATATATATATATATATATATATATATATATTTGAAACATTAAAAGGTCATTCACGTTTTGACCAAATTTTATTTTCGTGTTCTGGTAAAGATGTCGAAAGAACGAAGCCCGACCCATTACTCTCGTTTATTTGCTGTAGAGCAAATTGTGCGAAGAAACACACACACAAACACACATTTTTAGAAATCCACCGCTGCGTCGCAGAAATGGTAGTACATATCGAGTTTCTGAGATGTTCATGCCAGGAAGCAGAAAGGCCAGTAGACAATCAGAAAATTGCAACTCAAACAACGACACCCTACAATATATTCTCCCAGATTGTGAGGACATCTCGCCAACCTTTGGACTGACAGATCTGGACCTCTCTCGCTTGTTGGTCGGCCTCTGCAGCCATCTGGAAGCCGGGGTGGCAGGCACACCTGTACACACCGCGAGCCAAGTCTGGCGCGCAGCCGTGGTGACACAGCGGTCTCCGGGGGTCGGAGGGCAGGTGCATCGGCGCCTGGTGGGTGCGCAAGTGCGCCCAGAACCTGCAGCCTGCAACAAACCCGCCATCAGCCGTGCAACATGCAGAGCAAGGCCCATTTCAACATGCGACGTGCAGAACAAGCCTCAGTCTGGTCGTACCCCGGCCTTGGAACTGAAAGATGTGATTGCAAAAGGTCACATGGGATGATCAAACCTTTGTTAACGCCTTGACAGAAGTTTTCAAGAAGTTAGTAGCAGTAATGTAAATTGCACTATAACTACAACACAGAGCATCGCGACCGACATTAAAGTGTGGGGATCCAGTCAATCTTTGACCTGACGACAATGAATTTTCCCACAAGAATGAATACTCGATGGACTTGGGATCCTTGTTCCCTTCCTCGCCTACTGGGTACAACAAGTTCCGATTGTTATCCAATTTGGCCGAAATCCATAAATTTGTCGATGAAAAGTGGGTGGGGAGGCCCCTAACCCCCTTTTCAACGCGTATTGCATAGAGTAGTGGTGGATCCGGAACTTAATTTCGGAAAGGGGGCTAGGAGGCTCAAGCCTCCCCGACCGTTGCCTCTGAACAGCCTCCGGCTATGCATTGGCGGACGCAGGGGAGGCATTCCGGCCATGCCCCCCCTCAAAGCGCTGGAGGGGGCCAAACTATCTTTTGGCCTCCCCAAAGGCCGGCGAAGATTTTGCACAAAGGTGTTAACTTTAGGTCTATAGAACAAAAATATTTGCTCTCACCCCCCCCACTCCCCTCCAGGAGAGCGATCATGTACTTGGAGTGGTAGCTTATACTCGGGTCTGCGTCCACCCCTGCGGCTATGCATTGACTATGGCACTCTGACATTTCGGGAAGGGGGGCGGTGGTTGAGCCCCCTAGCCTCCCCTGTATCCATCACGCATAAAGCATGTATCAAGACGTTAGTTTTGCCAAAATGGCAGCTGATGCTGAAGGGGCAATTTTGACTAGATCGTCATATAGGCGAGTAGGGGTTTTTCAGTGTCTAGCAAAGATTGCGTAACCTGAGAGCTGTGATAATTGAGAGAAAATGTAAATATTTTGTTCCCGCAGTCCCAGACTATCACATCATTTGCATTTACAAGTAAGGCACTGAACCGTCATGTTACCAAAAACGCCAACACAAAAGCTGGGTGTCAGCCGTTGATCAGCAACGGGTATCGGGTATGAGACCGTGGCATCAGCAGCTGGCGACGGCAATTTCCGACGTCCTAAAAACAGCTCCCTCTCGTCGCCGTCTCACAAATAACATTCAGACAAAAATGTAAAAATAAACCCGAAGTTAAAATGAATGTTGCAACTTTTTTCCCTGTGATTTGAACTGAGATAACCAGGTAATAGGGTGTAATTTTTCGGGGCTTGTCGAAGCACCAACTGCCAAAGTTACATGGCGTCGATAACCTCCCGCTTCAAAATTTAGTTTGCTCTAGAACTCACCACTTGCGGAGAAGTAGGGGGTTTCAAGAGTGGATTCCGTCCCCACCAACCCCGCACGGGCCGCAGTTACCAACCAACAGCTGTGTCCAGTCGTCTTGCCGGTATGAGCTAGGGGAGGGAGGCTAGAGAACAGTACGTTAAAGTGAGTACGCTCTTCTTGAAGTGCTGCTGCTCCGTAAAAGGCGAGTCTCGAGACAAACGATACATGCTACGGATATTTTTCGGTATGCTCTTTGCGTATGCTAGCTTAATTCAAAACCCACAAATGTGTGACATGCCCACGATGGTCAGGCTCATGGTAAACATAGAATCAACAATAATGCTAATATTTGGGACTTATCGGTAGGCCAGCTGCCACGGTCATATGGCCTCGCCAACAATTTTTCTGTTGGAAGTGTTTTCGGGAAGCCAAACTCCGTGTTCACCGAATCCGCTGGGCCTTGACCCCGGGGAAAGCCGCGTGAGAGCAGTAAGCAGTAGCCACTATACCTTGCCCCCCCCATGTACATGATTTTCTTACGATGCAACTGTTCATACAGGGTGGTGTCCAGGGTGTAAGTTGATGTATTTGGTCGGTGGTGCGCGGATGGCCTTGGGTACTAGGCGCGCAAGTGGGTCCGTGAAGGTTCAGAGAGCTGCTCTTTAAACGCGATAATCTTGCTGGCAAGGTGTGCAATTGAGGTATCAATAGGCCAACTGCCCGATCGGAACTCAACAGTTATCCGAGTCCGGTGTGGAAGGGAAATGGAAGCCGGAAGAAATAATTTCAAACAAATAAAAACGATTTTATTTTCTGTACCAAGTAGGGCAAAGTGTTTTTATAAATCGATAGTTGCTGGAAAATAGTCCAGTCGGAGATCTCGTAAATCATCTATTCCGATTGGATATTTCTCGGAAGGTAGGGCTCGATAAGAATCGCAGTCGGTCAACCATTGGTTTGGAAATGCCGGAATATGACAGACTGGTACGCGGTGTGCACTATAAGAATCGCAGTCGGTCTACCATTGGTTTGGAAATGCCGGAATATGACAGACTGGTACGCGGTGTGCACTATAAGAATCGCAGTCGGTCAACCATTGGTTTGGAAATGCCGGAATATGACAGACTGGTACGCGGTGTGCACTATAAGAATCGCAGTCGGTCAACCATTGGTTTGGAAATGCCGGAATATGACAGACTGGTACGCGGTGTGCACTATAAGGATCGCAGTCGGTCAACCATTGGTTTGGAAATGCCGGAATATGACAGACTGGTACGCGGTGTGCACTATAAGAATCGCAGTCGGTCAACCATTGGTTTGGAAATGCCGGAATATGACAGACTGGTACGCGGTGTGCACTATAAGAATCGCAGTCGGTCAACCATTGGTTTGGAAATGCCGGAATATGACAGACTGGTACGCGGTGTGCACTATAAGAATCGCAGTCGGTCAACCATTGGTTTGGAAATGCCGGAATATGACAGACTGGTACGCGGTGTGCACTATAAGAATCGCAGTCGGTCAACCATTGGTTTGGAAATGCCGGAATATGACAGACTGGTACGCGGTGTGCACTATAAGAATCGCAGTCGGTCAACCATTGGTTTGGAAATGCCGGAATATGACAGACTGGTACGCGGTGTGCTTTCTTCCCAGAAACTAAAGCGATTGAAGCTACGTATTTTGTGTCTTTAATGATGTGAAGTTGCCTTACTTGGCAACTGATTCTGCTAGTACCTCCTTCGGTTGGTCGTGGCGAAGCAAGTATGGTAACTCCTGAACCTTGGCTATACTGTGACTGGTGATTCTGAGTGCTAGGATCATTTTCTTGGTCCTCCGGATAGTGGAGATTTGACGGCTCGTTCATGGCCTTTTTCGAGCTTTGGTGGGGCTCAAATGCTACCAAATCTATGCAGAGTTGCGCCCCTAGTGATATTTATTATCTAAAAATAAAGTTGCACCCATTTCTAGAGTGCGTACATTTGGAACATGAAGGAGACATGTACAACATTTCATGTGAATTCCCCAAAATAATGATTTGCAAATTGCAAGACACGGTTGAGTCCCCATCGCTAGACATGTGGGTCGATTGAGTCAATAAAAGTGCTCACAAATTCATGGAATGATCCTTCTGCGAACACAATGCAGTTGGTATTTCGAGAAACCTATCTATGTATTCATATTTGTATAGGTACCTCTAATTAATCTGTCGTATTTACCTTTTATGCATAATCAATACAAATCGATCTGCAACTTTTATACAGGTCTGTATAATCCACTTGCCTTCTTTGACTATCGCGAGCTCTTGGTGCCTCTAAAACACCTCCCCACCCCTCCACGAAGATGTATAAGCGGACAGCGTCTCGGGGCAGCCGCGGGGGTGTTTCTGCGACCTTCTGTGTTTTGGGCTGACCCCTGACCCTTGGCTTCGCCTGGTGGGGATGGTTCAGTGGAGCTCACTTCCGAGTGGCAGCAGCTGTGAAGGAGGGCAGCTGGGAAGGTTCATATTTGCAGGGTACTCACATGCCCTGTTGATGCTCGTAACTGCTTGACCAATTGGAAACATAAAGAGGAGGCATTGTTGGCATGTTGCCGCGGCAACGCCATGTCGCCAGGATTTGTGAGCTGCTGCAGCCGTGCAGCGCAATTATTCAGCGTGCGCCTCAGGACTCGGCACCTCCTCCGTGCAAATCAACAGGCAGCAGCTCCCGGCATTAACCACTCCGCACCCTTCAACACCAGGTCAGTCCTCTCCGTCCCTCTCCTGTCTAATCGTATGCAGTTTGTGGTTTGTGTATCGCAGATGCGCCACTGAAGCACCAACTCGTCAAAGCAAAATGACGTTGGTAAAGGGATTGTGGTGCCATGGTGCAAGAGTGGTGTTAGGGGTATTTGTGATAGGAAATAATGAATTGGAGCAATTTCTGCTGAAATTGTCTAAACAGCTCAACGTTTCATATGATTTCATTTTCCTTTTTTAACGTAAAAAATCACATCTGGTGACCTTATGACCTGGCAACGCTTCATGCTACCATTCATAAACGTAGGGACAAGGGGACCATGCCCCCACAATGTTCAAGATCTTACCCGCTGACCCTATGACATTGGTTGGAAAGAAACAACCACAAATACGCCTTGTCGCGTCCCCCCAAATATGCTGGACGTTCCTACCCCTCTGCTACCATTCCATAGAATACCATGTTGAGGGTCGCGCCACAACGGAATACTAATACAGATGAAACGTTTTTAGCTAAACCAGTAAGATGCATGTCGGGGCAAACCCAAGCGGACACCTGACATATAAAATTTGAAGGTAAAACATAACCCTCGTCCCGGTGTGTAGGTGGTGCTTAAACGACTCCTCGGTTTTTTTCCGGCGGCACTAAAAAAAACGGCGGCTCGAAGCCCCGCCCTACTTGGCACACCTTATCATTGATCAGTTCTGCAACTGTTCCCAAAATTTTAAGGTCGGGTCATTTCGGATCAGGTCACCAGTGCAGGTCAAGTGACCTCTCATCCAAGGTAGTTTGGGATAGCATTAGTAAGAACAGGGCAAATAAATATGGATGAACCTCATATCACATGATGGGCCCACCGATTGCTACAAAATATATACCGAGATTTTTTATATCGATGACCTAAAGCCAGATGCGGATCATGACCTCTCCGTTGGAAAAGCATGAGGAAAACAGGAATTTGGCAAAAATGGCTATTTGTGTAGATAAAGCTTAGAATACCTTCATATTCTACACATCGCAGTATCATAAGCCCTTTCGAAGTTCATGTTGCAAGTTTGGACCTGTGACGTCTGAGAGGTCAGCTGGGCCTACTTAGTAGGTTTTCAGACTTGGGTCAATAACTTTGCAGGAAATGGCAGTAAAACTTTTATTTTGATATCATTACCTTTTGATTATTACTGCGAGTCGATTGATATGTATGTTGACTATGTTAGGTCAGATGGTGACCTTGACCGAACCTTAGGTGAGGTCATTTTTATGTTTTGACTAGTATAGTCATATTATACTTTATTCGATTGGCCGTAACGAGAGGAAATGAATTGTGATTAAACACTGTTTGTAACTCAGCTCTGTCAGATGCTAGAGCCCAGAAACTATTCTCTAACATGTTACCTTCTTTGACCTATCATGATATCAGTACTGACCTGAGCTAAAACGTGAATGATGGAGTTTCTCATAATTTTATGAGCTATCCACCAGCCTTCGCGTTTTTCGCTATCCGGCATAGGTCCCGGGTTCGAAGGAGTTGAAACTCTCCCCCCCCCCACCAGGGTGAAGGTGGCGGGTGTTTATTAACGAATCCTTCACCCGGTGGACACCTAAAAAACATTACATTTTCATTCTCTGCCTGGTATTGACAGTGCTGAAGCTGTTTTGCAGGTCTAAACAGCTAAATCTGTAATGAATCCGCACATACCTCTTAGTTTAGGAAATATTTTGACCACAGGAAAATGAAGCCATATTTTTGTAGCGTATGCTTAGAACTTTTTCAGATTGTATTTGCTAAGGAGCAAAATGTATATTAAGGGTTGAAATATAAGAAGGAACAAACCCTTCGGGATTACGATTTTCGTGTGTCCTAGTCTTACCACTCACATTGCTAAATAAGCGTTGGTGGTGATGAAAATTTGATGACAGAAGTATTACATTAATTCATAAAGAATTGATGAAAAAAGGTTCCGCACCGCTATAAGCATTTCATTGTCTTTATTTCATCTTCTAACAACCCTTCATTTGCGATTAATAGCCGAAAAGGCGCACAGACCAGAAATTGACAGTGACTTGCTTGCACTGTCCTGGCAGGTGCCTCTTAGATCATTCATCTTATTTTTGGGCATGTAGACGATACATGACTGCAGATTTGGCTCGCTGATGACCATGCTTGCGCGAATAGTTTTTAGAAATATAAAATCCGGTTTGATTTTAAAAATTTTCGCATGCTTTTGTAGTTTTTCGTAATAGAATTAACATGGAGCCAAAATGTTATTAAAAATGTCACAACATAGAGCGTGCCATTTAATTCTGCACCCTAAAGGTTTTGTGTCGCTACGACCCGTGACGTCTGAGCAAAGAGCAAACAACTAAAATCTGGGGTCATATCCACCAGGTATCTTGGAGAAACTCTGTGTCAATGCTAAATGTGTGTGCCCCCGCGATTTGTTATCCACTGTATAGCTAACATTCATAGAAAGGTTTCTGCGCAGAATTCACCCCGAAGCGTCTGCTTGCGAAATCTGCTTGCGTGGCACATGATTGAGTTTGCCCTGCAGATGTAATATTTTCGTTATTGAAGGCGTGCGCATGTGTGCACGTGAGACGTGACCCCAGTGTTGATACGTGAGGTCCATCTATTTTGTTGCTATTGGCGAATCCAGGGGGCAGAGGAACGTGTCTCCGTGATCAATCCTTGGCGCCCCCTAAAATGGCCATGGCGCCCCCTGAAAGATTGATGACGTCCTCTGAAATGTCGCTTCCCACCCCTCCCCGAATACGAGTATCAGCACCCCGCGGTAGCATTTTGCACCCACCTGACAGGTTTTGGCGCCCCTGGTCCGGGTGGTGCCTCTTTCCGACAATATGCCTTACCCTTGATCGGAAATTCTAGACCTGCCCATGTTTTTTGGTGCAAATAAAGATACAAACTTTCCACCCAGTCGAGCCAGTAGCTTCTGAGATATCGAAGAAGGGTGTACAAGTGTGCGCACAGCGTAGAACCTCAAATGTAAACAATGATATCTTCTTTTTAGATTAGCACGTATATATGCCGTAAAATTTGTCATGTTGGAATTCATGGTGTCTGGGTTATAACGTGAGATTGAAATATGTTCGCCTGCGTGTTCGCGTTCGGGTCTACCTGCGAGCGAGGGGTACGAATGGGATTTAATTGACCTCCATGTCTTAATTCACAACATTGGTTCGTCCTGCACACTAAGTTTGGGCCTTTTCAGATAAGCCAAAACCGAGTTATGACGTAGTAAGTGACGAAAATTTGAGGGTTTGACATGCCCCAGCGTTTGCACGTGCCACAAGCATTGTCAACGGCTCACCCATCCCTGATATGTTCAGTCGGTGATTGAACTGATCACGCTTTGACGTAGTAAATACCGCGTCAAGGAATGGCAGCGACTTGCGGAGTTATAAGCAGCTCGTCAAAAGCGTTAGTACAGCCGGGCCAGGCTAGGTCGTATGTAAATTGTTTTACTAGATGCCTTTTGGCTGCTTCGCGTATGTACAGCCGGTTCCACACTGATTGGTAGGTATTAGTGTCAGCTGTTTAAAGAAATATCTTAAAAACGATTACACTTCTCATACAAAGTTACGTCTCTAGTAATGTATTTTGACGAGCTCTTTCAATGTGGGCTGCTGGGAACTGAATGAGACGTCAATTTGGAAAGTTATGGACAAAAAACTGTTTTCGCCGGTCCCGATGATTTTCAGTGTCTTTTCTCAATTACTTTCGAAATTTGGACCCGATGAATTATTTCTGCACGTCTGTTCATGCATCCAGTTAAAACGCAGCATGTGAGGCAACAACGGTGTCGGCAGGAAATATCGCTTGAGAGATATTTCGCAAAAACGACCGCAGTCTAACACCTACCAATCAGTATGGAATCGGCTGTACCTATGCTATTATTAGGACCTAAAGTGACACTTTACCAACTTTCCTATTTTTCGTAGGGTATTGCCTAAAACATTTTTTTGCACTTAAAAAAGTAATTGAAGCCAGTTTTGCGCATTTAAAATCGCCGGTACAGAGTCCCACCTATCTCAGTGGTGTTCAGGATGTCAAGGCAGAAAAGACCCGTCCGCTCAGCGAGACGTTGGGCATTAGGTCACGTTGCTATGGTTACTAATAGTTACCTCATGTCACGTGCCAACGGCGGAGGATAGGGATCGAAAAGTGGCGTATTTTGGCATTTTTCTCTGTAAAAGTTCTGGGACAAATGAAGTACAGACCAAAAGGATTCTCGGCGTGCTCTATCGCATGGCTCTCAGTCCAAATGTCATTATGAAGGTGCCACGTTTTCTTTAATCCGCGCACATAACTCGCAGCGCATTCTTATTGAATCTCTACTGAGGGCGAAAGGAGGCAAAAGGACCAGAACTAATTGGGGCACGTATCACTAGTCTTAAGGCAACTCTTCGTTCTCTATCGGGCACCCTCGGTTCCTGCTGTGGACAATAAACCTAATTACGTGCCCAGTATAAAATTGCATTGCAGAAAAAAGGAACAGGTATTCAGAAATATAAAATGCTGGTCCTTGCTAGAGGAAAATTGGAAGGGCTAGTACCCAAAAATAATCCATAGACTGTTTGCAAAGATGCCCCGAATACGTGTTTCGACAACAATGTGCAATACATTCCATCTGACTGTTGCACTTCTGGAAGAGTGAAACTGCAAGGACCCTTTGTCAATGTGGTATTTGACACCATAGGGTCAAACACTGGTCACTTGTCTAGTGCGTGTATTACAATGCAGGAGGGACGGGAGCAGGCACTGCTCTGGTCTGGGTGGTGAAATGATACCGGTGGGGGTGTAATAACAACGGCTTTAGCAAGGGGAAATACTATTCGCCCATCGCTTCTATGTATAATTGGAACCAGGTTTGGTTCATGGGCCCGATGGAACCGGCCAAGGGGCAAAGTTTGACATATCGCCAAGGCTGTACAACAAAGCTGCATTTTTACAGAGCTTCAAGGCGGTGCCAAGCAGACTGCGTTTTCAAAGCAAAGTCAAGAAGACTGAGGAGTTTCGAGAGCTGAGCACAACTTTTTTAACAATGACACTTCAAAACGTAAAATTCTGAGAACCAGAGAAGTTACCAAAGCCTAGATGAATGAGAAAAATCCTCTTCTCGATAAATGATAGCCTTTAAGCCAGTGGCATACTTTCAGCAGAGTAGATGGTGTACCTCAGACGATTTGACGACTTCATTACCCACGCTTAGTGAGTTTGACGTTCTTTGGCGCGATGTGCGTTTCGTTCAAAAAGCCTCTCAAGACTCGGAATAGCAGGACGACTGACTGGAGAGCGTTATACCTTCAGAGGAATAATGGAAGGAGTTAATGAGAAACTGAAGAGTCTAATAGAATCGGCCTGATAGCCCGATACGGCAAGAACCACGAAGATCAAGAGCTATTCATCAATAATCGAGTGTCCACATATCCATGAACCCAATTGAACCGAGCCATCAAAGTGTCCCAACTTGCTATTCAGTCACTCATGCGTTTCTACAAAACCATTAACCTGTTACATACACGCCATCTATTCCCACATGCATTAAACTTAGTTTGGGTTAACACAGATTGCATGTTGATTTGGCGCAGATCAAATTACTTGATGTTTGAATTTGGTCTTTACCAACGCAATGTTCAATGTGTCAGTCGACCCGGACAGCCGGTGTAGTGCGGACGCACTGTGCGTGCGCTCCGGCTCTGCCCGCAGCGAGGTCAGGTCAGCGATTGTGCAGCGGTGCTGCGAGTAGTGCCAGCGTTTCAGTGATGGCAGTGTATTAAAACAAGGCGGAGTGGGCTCAGGAAAGGACAATGGTGCGGATGTGCAACGATTCCCTGTAAATTTCGACGGAAAGTGTTGCGAAACAATACCTTGTGTTGACAAGTGATGGCGTCGAAACTGATGCTGGGGACGAGGCCGTGTTTACTGCTGATGGGGCGACATCGGAGGACGAACCACAGGCAGCAAAAGCAGTAACCCGCGGGAAGCAAATATCCGTGAAGGAATTGCTACGCCGAACCGATGGTAAAAGAGCAAAACGACCCGCCAACATGTCTCCTCCAGATACCAGAACGCAGCCAGCAAAGCGCCGGACTGTGGAGTCTTCAGGTGAGCTAGCCACTGCAGAGCTGCTGGAGAAAATTCAGATAATGATAGATGACTCCACTGGAAAGCTAATCTCGACTTTCAACACAAAGTTTGAAGCTTTAGAACGCAGAATGGGTATCTTAGAGGAAAACTTTATCAAAGACCAGGAGATAGAACAACTGAAAAAGACGGTATCGCTGCAGCAAGAAAAGCTGAAGGAGGTGGAACGACAGCTAGACAATGTCGATACCAATAGCAGAATGGCGTGTTTAGTCTTAACGAGCCAAGACTTCAACCAGAAACAAAACAACGAATGTGTCGAAGACATGGTTGTCGAAGCACTCAACAAACGTGTCCCAAACCTGAAATTGTGTGCTGACGATTTAAGTACGGCACATCGTCTGCAATCAGATGACAAGATCATCGCGAGATTTGTAAGACGGCAAGTGCGAGACAAGGTCTTCGACAGCCGATTTGATTTGATGCCGAAATCCGGACACCGTCTGAGAGGCTCAGACGACGCAGCGGGCTCAAACCGGGCTAGGCCTCTCTTCATCAATGAGTGTCTGAGCCCGAGGAACAATGACCTGTATCAGGAGCTTCTCAGAGCACGTCACCGGGACAACGGTGCCCTGGTGTCAACAGTGTTCACCAGACGCGGCGTGGTCTATTGCCGGAAGGGAGACAGCACGAACATCCGGATAACAGACGAGGACGATCTACTCAGAGTTCTGGGTGGCCGTCGTTTCCCTCCCTCCGTGCGGAGGCCGCGCCCCCAGTGGCACACGGAGCGGCGCGTGTGGCGTGGAGAGGATAGACGAGCGGCCGACCAAGGACGACAGCCTCGCCAGCCGCCTTACGACCGGCAAGAGCCGGCAACGACAGAGCAGACAACTCCATCACGCCAGCGACGGGTGCACCACGCCACCTAGACGGATCCTGCCAGTCGCCGACAGCGTCATCGGCGTGCAAGCCCACACAGTCTCAACCATAGCTGTGATCACACAGGCTTGGTTTGTCTTCGTTCTTCTTTCCGGTAATGTTTGCAAGCTGTGATGACCGCCGCTGAGCAGTAGCACTTTGCAGTGCGATAAGTGTTCACTGTCGCTGGGTAATGAGTCAAATTGCAGTGAACCCAGCCGAAAAACACATTGCATAACGTACTGACAACTACTTTACTGCATTGTTTATGATCATATTTTAGAAATGAAGGAAGAAAGTGCAGACTGATATTTCTCTCCTTTTTTTCGTCCATAGCGTGATTTGCTCACACTTAAAGTGTATTTGTAAAACGTAGGAATTTCGTCGTTTCGCTCGTTGGTATTCTGATTGCATGAGCTTGTTTGGCTGCGTTTTGCTTTTTTCAGTTGCTTTTTGCAGAAGCAAAACCACAGCAATTTAATTCTCCAAAAAATTTGGCGGAGAAATAGCCATTTGAAGAAAGTTGGTTCCAACGTGTTTGTTGATTATAATGTACCTATTAGCCATGTGTGCTGGTCGGAAACCTGCAAATCAAAGTGTGTACGCTGTTTTGTTTGCAAACAATGACAGTGTTTCTTTTGAATAATCGTTGCGGACAGGAACTTGGCTGTTCAGCGGCACCACACCGGCTGGGGCGTCCCCTGCCGCGGCCGGGCCGGGGTTGACGCCGCCTCGTCTTGGGCGGCGGCAATCCGCTTTATCGGAGATCCTGACGGAGGCGGCGGCATCCTTGGGCGCGCTGTGGCGGGGGCGCACCCGGCGGTTTGTATCTTTTTACCGGCATAAAATGTTCTATCCCTGTTTGCTATATTAGGTAAATGCGCCTTTTTTGTTTGTAGCAAAACCTGCAGATGTTTACATGTTCGTTATACTTAGAATGCGCCTAAGGAAACACTTTGCCGCAAAACTTACATGAATGTATTAGCTGGAAACTCGCCACTTCAAACAACAGCATGCGTATATAATATTCAATAGTGTATGTATATTTGAACTCGAAAATCGGAAGAGGGAAAGCAAAAAAGTCCACAGCGTCTGCAGAAGCCTTGCGGTCCTTTCAACGATTTGAACTAATCAAGCTGAAATGTTTCTACTGTTTTTCATCAGGTTCGTTCACCAAGATCTACACTGAGCCTGTCACAACGCCGGTCCCCCGCGGGCGGGCCTCGCCGCGGCCAGACTGGTGGTTGGAGCATTCCGACGCTGTTGCGATCCTTGCTGCGTCGTTTGGTAACCTCCTCTGGCTGGCCGCGGCGTGGTGCGTCCGTGGCGGGGAGCGGTTTTTTTCACAGATTCGAGAGTGAGTTGATTATGTGTTAGAATGCTGATGTTTGTCTTTTTCGTGCGCCACATTTTCCCACTGTCCCAGTTGAAGTACTTAGATGGAGGGGTGCTAGTTCACACTCCTGGGCCCAGCCCGCTGCTTTTGTATTGAACGCTTATGCCACCTGGTGTAATTAGGTGGTGTTGGCGAGAAGCAGGATGCGGTGCACTGGAAGCCACTACTGGTACTTTGTTTGCTTGCGCTAGATGTCACTGGTTTGTGAGTGTCGACAGACGCTATTCATTTTCTGAAGGTGCTCAAGGGATTGAATGGTTTAACAGGACTGTAGCAGTACTGAAGCCCTTTGCAGGTTCTATAAGCAGCATGTGTAGCACACAGCGCACCTTTAGTATTCCAGGAGGCTGGTTCGGAGATGCATTTGTCGGCGATAGGCCCCCACTTTCGATCACTTCTGAGCGCGCTGAGCGTCCGCTCCTCTCCCGATAAAATGAATGAGTTAATTATTGCATCCATTAACTGTCGTGGCCTAGGCCATGTTAAGAAGCGTAGGGATGTGATGCATTTATTAAGAAAAGCGAATTTGGATATTTTGTTTCTTCAGGACACACACTTGACTAAACCTTCCACGCAATATTTTGACTGTTTGTGGGACGGGAAGTGCTATCATGCTGTATTTTCCAACAGAAGCCGAGGAACAAGTATTCTAATTAAAAATAACATTCAACACGAAATTATATTACAGAAATCGTCTGCGTGCGGAAATTACGTTATCATTGTATGCAAAATCGATATGCAAACATTTACATTGGCGAGCATTTATGGACCAAATAACGACGAGCCAGAATTTTTCAGTTCTCTTGCCACCGAGCTCAATTCTATTAAGTCTGATCACATAATTATAGGAGGGGACTTTAATTTTGTCGTAGATTCAGAGAAGGATGCCCATAACTACGCTCGTGAATACAATATCAATGCAAAACATAGATTCTTGGAATTCGCCTATGATACCTGTTTAGTGGACATTTGGCGGAGCAGAAACCTAAATGAACATAAGTACACTTGGAGAAGATACAACTCATTTAAAGGTGCGAGGCTAGACATGTTTTTTATTGATGAAGAACTAGTACCCAGTGTTCAAGACGTGCAAATGAAACCAGGATATCGAACTGATCACGATATGCTGATCTTGAAAATTCAAAGCGGAGAAAAGCCTCGTGGGCCTGGACTATGGAAGTTTAACGAATCCGTCCTTTTTGATAATGAATACCTAAACCTCGTAAAAGAATGCATAAAAAGAACCGTTTTTGAATATTCAGTTTCCGGCTATGATGAAAGTTTTGCAACTAACGTTGAAAATTTCTCAAACATACAATTCAAAATTGATGACAGTCTTTTCTATGAAACGCTTCTCATGCTAATACGGGGAGAGACTGTCCGATATTGTAAGAGGAAGGCGCGTAGAAACCGCATGTTAGAAACAGAACTACAGAAAAAGTAGATATAGCGCATGAAAACATCATGAAAATTAATTCCCCTGCAAACTTTGAGACACTGAGGAAAGCCCAATTTGAACTCGAAGAACACAGAAAACCATACATAGAAGGGTTAATCGTACGGTCTCGAGCGCGGTGGCATGAAGAAGGTGAAAAGAGTACTAAATATTTTCTTTCTCTAGAAAAACGTAATAGGATTAGGAAATCAGTTAAGTATATTCAGGATGGGGAAATAAAAATAACTAAGTCAGACGCCATCTTATCCCTCTTCACTCAAACGCTTCAGAATAAATACGCAAAACGTAACGGAACTGAAATAGACATTGATTTCGTTCGTAAAAACTTGACAGCAAAGTTAAGTGAAACAGAGAGATATGGTTTAGAGAAGCCAATAAGCCTAGAGGAATTGACGTTAGCGCTAAAATCAATGAAGAAAGGAAAACACCAGGTAGCAATGGGTTCTCTGTTGAATTTTTCCGATGCTTTTGGAAATATTTAGGAGTGTTTTTGCATAGAGCTTTCAACCATAGTATATCAAATGAAACAAACCTATTGACTCATAGGGAGGGAATAATTACAATGATTCCCAAGGCAGGAAAATCTGAATGTTCTTTGAAGGGTTGGCGCCCGATTTCTTTGCTTAATGTTGACTTTAAAATATTATCTACCGTAATTGCAAACAGACTCAAGCAAGTATTGGACAGAATTATACCGCCATCTCAGTCTGCATACATGAGTAAAAGATTCATAGGTGAGAATAGCCGCCTTCTTTACGATGTCTTGGAGCTCGTCAACAAACGCAACATACGAGGGATCCTGATGGCGGCTGATTTCGAAGCTGCATTCGAGACAGTGTCTTGGCCTTTTTTAACAGTCGTTTTGACAGAATTGAACTTTGGCTCCGAGTTCATCAAGCTCATACAAACGCAATACCTAAATTCCTCTAACTACGCTCGCGTTTTAATGAATGGTTTCTTAGGTGAAAAATTTGTTTGCACCGTGGAATTCGCCAAGGTGACCCTGCTTCTGGATACTTATTCATCCTGTCTGTCCTCGTATTAGGTAATCAAATTAAACAATCAAAAAATCTGTCAGGTATTAAGCTTGCACCCGATTTGGAAATAAGAATGAGTCAATTTGCTGATGACACAATTCTCCTCCTAGATGGATCAGATAAGTCTATTGGAGGCGCAATTGGTGAACTTTCTGAATTCTCAAAGTATTCTGGATTGAAGCTAAATTGGGAGAAAACTTGTTGTATGCCAATTGGATCAATGGAACAAAAAGACCTAACTCAGCAATATTGTTTCAAATGGGTAGATCAGATAAAAATCCTCGGCATTATATACACTCGAACTAATTGTAACATCACCGAACTCAACCTAGATAAAAAGTTGCCAGCTTTAGAGAAAGAAATCATCCAATGGAAGAGACGCCATATAACACTGCTTGGAAGAATTACCGTGATAAAAGCACTACTCCTTTCGAAGCTTGTCCATCTCTTAACAGCGCTACCAAACCCATCTTCTAAATATGTCAAAAAGATTGAGCAAATGCTGTTTTAGTTTCTTTGGAATGGCAAGCCTGATCAAATTAAGCGTTCAAAAATTATTCAGCACTATGGAGCCGACGGCCTACAAATGATAGATGTCCACGCATTTATACTTAGCCTCAAACTGTCCTGGATACGGAGAGCCATGGACTCATCCGCAGACTGGGTTAGAATTGCGGAACTGGAGATACCAGAACCGGCAAAATTGTTAATGTACGGGAAGAAAAAAATTCGACAAATTCAGAGCAAGGTCAAAAACCAGTTTTGGGCAGATGTGCTGCAGTCGTTAATCAATTTCAATCATGCGTATCAACCGGTGCTGGAGGAAATACTTACGGAACCAATATGGTATTCTGATATGACTAGATATAAAACATCGTGTGTTAAAGAATGGGACAAAAAGGGCTTAGATTTATAGGGGATTTAATTAATCCAGAAAATGGTAATATACTCACTCGTGAAGAAATCAAACTTCAATACCAAATTTCTATGACATTTTTGTGTTATGAGGCGTTAATAAGAAGCCTACCAAATGTGGTGAGAAACCATGACATTCAGATTCCCTTCGAAAGACCAAACATCCCACAAAGATTAAAGATTTTTTACACACAAACATAATTTAAATCGCTACTGCTATAAACAACTTGTAACATTCAAGGATGCAAACAGTAGCAATAACACGCTTCAACAAAAATGGGAACGAGATATTGGATTCTATCAGCCTGGAACCCTCTTAGAGCTAAAAGTTGTCACCAAAGGATCCTATTTTCTATATCTTCATTATCGAATAACAAATAGAATCATAACCACTAACCGTTTCTTGTATACAATAGGCCTATCTACAACTTATTCTTGTACCTTTTGTTCTAATAGTATCGAAACAATAACGCACCTATTTTGGAATTGTCGAGTTGTTCAACAGTTTATTCGCGATATACAAAACAAGCTTACAAATGACTTTCAAACAACGCTTCCAATAAATCAACAGTCCTGGTTTTTCTTAGGACAATTAGATCTGATTCAAAAATTAATCGTAACGATATGCAAATCAGTCATCTATAAAGCGCGCAACAATGGCGTTAGGCCTGAGCTGGCCCATTTTATGAACATTTTAAAATGTGAGGCAAAAAAGAGCTAACTATTAATTGTATGAAAAACACATTAGAAACATTTGATAGAAAATGGAGTGGGCTCGGCCGAATCGTTGACTATGTAGAATTCCGTAACCTGCCTTCTTAACATTCTTAACATTACTACACATTCTGTTAATTTCTGAACATTTACCCTGAATTCACACGCTACATAGAGTGCACATATTCACAACGCACACACACACACCTGAATGGTTTCGTGGCTCGCCGTGTTAGTGATGAGTTAAAAAATACAACAACATAGGTAAGGGCTGTTCCTGTCATGTTTCTGCCATATTCGTGTGTACTATACACATTGTTCACTGATTGTGTGAAATAAATGTGGAAAAAAATGTTCAATGTGTGAAGTTGCTGAAAATGCGAACAAAATACATATGCTGTCAGATTCCTTACCTTGGGGATCTTCCACCCCGCGCATCTTCTTCTCACACCGGTCTCCTTTGTAGTCGAGTGGGCACTTGCACTCGACGATGTCTCGGATTTGTCTGTGAGCAAAGCGGCGGCTTAGTGATTTAAGTGAAAATTAGGTTTGTGAATAAGGGCAAGCCTGGTGCGAAAGTAGCCATGCAAAAACAATATTCCTATATGATTACACCACCGCATAGCATTTTAGCTTTTTGGCACGATTATATATATATATATATATATATATATATATATATATATATATATATATATATATATATATATATATATATATATATATATATATATATATATATATATATATATATATATATGTATATATATATGTATAGAAACTCCCCCTGAAGAGACATAAAAATTGAAGGGAGAGGCCTTTGTCCCGCGATGTTGTCTTCACTCTTCGATATGGATTTGCCCCCGCCCTAGACCAACAGGCTGAATCCGCCCCTGTTGCCTGGTGATCCAAGGTCGAGTAAGTCCAGTTCGGGAGCGTTTATATTAAAACCGTTATTCTCCAACAGTGCGAGTCGTAGAAGTCATTTTTTATGGTCAGCTTAAAGCTTAAGCGTGTTAAGAATGCCACTACCATAGGAGTGTAATACTCAAGCGACCGCATATCTGGATATCAGCAGACGACACTGCACGAGATCACAGAGTTCCAATCAATTTGTGAAAGCTAGTTGAAATTGGTAGTTTAATTTAAAATCCCAATCCTGACGTATAGAACTGAAACTCCAGGTTTAAGTTTAGATCTGTTTGCACCATGGACTTGCTATTCACGGAAGAAAGACACATTTGAAGAAAAGCTAGCATTACGTTAGCCTGTTAGCTGTATGATGCAGGGATATTTCACATCCTTCCTGAGAAGGCCAATGCGAAGTCCTCGCCCTTTGACACTGGGAAGATTCGCTACCCGGAGAAAGTTTCTGCAGGGAAGTCATGTTTTGTACTCCAAGACCCAGAACAAGACATGACTTCCATGCAGAAATTTACATCAGGATTCAAGGGCGTGGATTTGCTAAAAGGATGCAGGACACCGGAATTCAAAATCAATTCCACATAAAGGTCTAGTGCGATACAAATTGGGTTTTAGCCTTCTCATAGTCCTGTTAAACTGTGTAAAACTGATTTGAAGTCCTTCAAATGAAAAAAGCTAAAATTCAAAACACATTTCAACACTACTTTGACGTTTCATTTCGAGTGGCTGGGCACCCCCAAACAGGTATACATGGCACAACTGGAGTACATTATGGTCAGGCAGACTCAGATCCAGTCGAGTCCTCACCCGAAGCTTTGTGGGCAAAATCCAGGCTAATTTGTTTGCGTTGTATGATTAACGATTTAAATCTAATCTCTGATTCGTTTGAGCTCCACGATTAATGACCCAAATCCGATCAATATCCGAAAATAAGACTACATCAACAATAACTTGACTCAATGTCGGTACCCCCATTCAACTCTAGAAGAAATATCTGGTCAATCCCAAGTAATGCGATCTATGCATCGTATAGCGTCGAATATTCGTTCACATATCCAATACATGCCGTACTATACCGGAACCACTTTTCTATATGTGTTGCAGGGTTTCAAACATTTTTGTTAATTTTACCTAGAACTCAGCATTCTCCGTTAACCCTCGCCCCGGTGGGGGGGGATGTTGGAGCACCCTTGGGTTTTCTCGGCGGCACCAAGGAACGGCGGGACGAAATGCCGGTGTACTCGGTACACCTTATCCCGGATCAATTTTGCAACTTTTCCCAAAAATTTAAGGTTGGGCCATCTCAGGTTACGTCATCGGTGCAGGTCAGTTAATCTCACCGCCAAAAAGAATTTTAAGATAGCATAAGTAAGAACAGGGTGAATCTATGCAACTGGTTCATATCGATGACCTAGGGTCAGATACGGATCATGACTTGTTCATTGAAAATGCTAGAAGAAAACGGGAATTGGCCGAAAAAGGGCTCTTTTTGTGTAGATACAGCTTAGAATACCTTCCTGCTCTCAACATCGTAGTACCCTAGGCCCCTCTCCAGGTTCATGTTGCAAGTTAGGACCTGTCACCTCTGAGAGCTCATCTGGGATTACTTGAGCCGGTTTTCAGATTTTGGCCAATAACTTCAGCGAGAATGACGATAAAGCTTCCATTTTGATATAATGACATTTTGATTGCTATTGCAAGTCAACCGATACACATATTGACTATGTTCGGTCAGATGGTGACCTTGAGCTGACTCTAGGTCAGGTCATTTTATGTTTTGACCTAGGATTATTATATCATACGTAATTACATTCGCCGTAACGAGAAGACACTAATGGTGCTTGAAAATAGTCTTACTCGACTCTTTCAGATGTTAGAGCCACCAATTCTTCTCTGACCTGTCACCTGATTTGGCCTGCCATGACCTAAATATTGACCTGAACCAAAAATTGACTTATGTAGTTCCGTCATTAATTCTTATGAGTCATCCACCAGCTTTCGCGTTTTTTAGTCATCCCGCATAGGAGCTGAGATCGAGGAGGGGTGTTGAAACCCCCTCACCCAATGGGACAAAGGTGACTGATTGATCTTTTAGGGCGCGGCAGCTTCTTTGGCGATATGTGGGGCAAAGGTGGCCGGCAGGCCCAATGGGGTGGGTGTTAAATAACGTTCCGATCTGGGAGTTTGCACCTGCAGGGATAACAGTGACCAAGGGTGTCATTCACAGCCTGATTGATAGAGATTCAAACACAAGGCCAGGAGGACAGGACGGTAGATCCAGAGCCAAATAAGACAACATCTCCCTTCTAAACAATGTGAGATGAACCCCAGCTGACCAATGTGCAACGCTAACCGCCGTCATTCCTCTCAATAGAGGTCAGAATGGGACAACACTCTCCGTCCCGTACTGTTGTTTCCCGTCACATCTAATGAAAAGGTGTATTGTCTGTCCTGCCCCGACTGAAACCTGCAAAATGCCGTCCCATCTAGCTCTTCCATCACGATCCAGGCGGGGACGGATCCAAAGGGGCGAAGGTTTTGCCCCCCCGTAGATCAATTCAACCAACCCCTGTGGACGTCGGCTTCCATGTTGGGTGTCGAAGGCGCCCTGAACGCCCTTAAAATGCGAGAACTATGCTGTACAAGTGCCTTGAAATTAGCTTTAGAAGTAGAACTGCGTGGGGTTACCTCTTTTCAGTAGTTTTTATGGTTTTCCACCCGTTTTGTCCAGCCGCAGTCTTCTGTTGGACCATTTGGCCGCCCCTCTCCAGACAGTGCCCCGCCTGTGGACACACTTGCCCCGCTGCTTCCCGGTCTGGTAGCACTTAAAGACACCTACCCTCCAAAAAAGGCAAGCAAATCGCATCGGGAGGCGCCTCTCGCAGCTCACAAAAGGCCCCCAGATAGCAAAGGGCTTTTTCGAAATCCTAGGTCCGTCGCTGGTGCCATTCGGAGTTTTGGTTCCTGGGCAGAGCCGACTCACCGACAAGTACCGTTGTTGTGGCAGGGGTTGATTTGTCGGGCAGGGTCGCAGAGAGGTCCATGCTCACACCCCGTTCCAGAGAAGCCAGGCTGGCACGCGCAGTAGTACTTCCTGCAAAAAACGAAAATGCACATTGACAAGATACGCCAGATATGGTGATACATTCGACCAGTTTTGGTAAGCGAGCTACTTCATTCTGCTGATCTTACATGGGGTTTATTGTGGATCTGACGCCCTAAAAACTGGTAATCTTAACTAAGGTCATGCGCATGATATAAAAAGACTTTAAAAGAGAATGATTGTTCGTTACCTATTTTATTTTGCAGATTTTCAACTGCCATGAAATGTTTCCGGCAGCATAGGACTGAAAAAGCTCGTGCTTATATAGTACATATCGGAAAATATAATATGTAGATACATAGACTGCTTGCAGATGCCCCAGTTTCTATTCAGCGTTCCGGCGCCTTCTGTATGTATTGCACTTATCTGTCGATTCACGTCGCGAACGTGGTTTTCATGAACGGTTTACTGGCTTGAACATTCGGGCCTGTTGGCTGGAATTAGATCAGGCACTCGTGGCAGAGTCCAGTCCACTTCAGTCGCAGTTTGCAATGGTTTCCTCTCCCGCCGCAGGGATTGTACGAACCAATGAAAGGGCTATCCAATGGAGAGTGTAGAAACGGGGAGCGTATCGCAAGTGGTTGAAACACTGTCCCAAGACAATGCACCAGTTTGATAGGACGGAACAATGATTTTGTTTGTTCCTTTGTCCATAATTAGGCTCCTCCCCTGAACCAAAGATCCGGCGAGTCTATCGGCTCTGCTCGTCACGCCGACTCTCACGTCTGCTGGTTTCATACGCAGATCCAGGGGGGTCCAAAGGGGGCAGGTGAGCCTGATTGACCCTCGGCGCCCCCTGAAATGGTGACGGCGCCCCCTGAAAGCTCGCTTTCCACTCCCCTAGGATGCGAAGATCAGCGCCCACCGGTAGGATTTTGCGCCCAACTGATAGGTCTTCCCGGTCAAAAATGGCTCGCCCTGGTCTGATTGGCGACCCCCTCCTCCCCCGAATGACAATCCTGGATCTGCATATGGCTGGTTTTATGCGCTGCTGGTCTCGTCTTGCATCACATCCTGAAGATGGTTATTAGAACTAGTGTATGCACCTGGAATTCAAATTTTCAAGATTTCTCTCAGCTCACAAGCTCACGCTAACAAGGCTTTATCAACATTCGTGTACGGAATCACATTGTATAAGCAAAAGCTCCAGCTAGAATAAGACGACGGAACACCCGTAGTCGAGTGCCTCAAACTGAATAGAAGCACCCCGCGGCCGCAGTCGCGTCTGGACCAGACGGTGACAGATTTGAGGGCCACTGAGCGGCACACAAAACCTTGACAAGATCCAGAGACGGATCCGGGGGCGGAATCGGTGTCTGATCGGGGACGCGGAGTCTGGCATGAAACCCCAGAGGCGGAACCATCCTACCCTCCCTGCAGCGAGAGAGCGTCCCCGCTGCAAACTGTCACTCAACGCGTTACCAATCCCCTCAGCTCCGTTCGCGTCCTCAGTCTAAATTTTCTGACCTGGAAATGGTAACGTGGGGGTACAGCTAAACACTGAGCGCGCCCGCTTACTGCGGTTGCGGTCTGTCGCCTTACAGCGAGCCAACCAAGAGCCACGGACGTGCCACCGCGGTGGTCGGCCCGCTTAACACGTGTCAGAGCGAGCCGCCGGACACAGTGCCGGCCGGGCGGGCCGCTCAGGTATAACAGGATACACGCCGCTTCCGACGGAGGTGACGTGCTGGGTGGTACCGCGCAGAGGGTCCTCCGGCTGCCTGTGGCAGCGCTTATCGGGGGTCATTTTTGATGATGTAGGTATGGTGAGGGATAGTTCTTTAGAAGTAGGCGTATGAGGTCGTGCCCTATTTCTTTGAAACGATAACAAATATTCGAGGCCTAAATTGGGAAATCGTATGGGTGATATCCAGTTCTCAAGTCGATGGCTCTAGGATCCATGTACGTCGAAAAGGAAGGCAGGGGGAGGGGCGGGCTAGATAGAGCAGGGACTGAACACCAGCTGTGAAGACGCGTCGGATGCACTGCGGCTGGGAAAACAAGTCGGTACTTCTAGGGCGAGGTCGACGCAATGGCGGTGTCATCTTCCTGCTTATGCACTTGAGAATGGCATACCAGCGGCTCAGAAGCGTAACAAAATCACCACTACTTAACACGCGCATTGACGGGGGGCGGGTACCCGCCCCCCTCGGGTTTTTCGGAGATAGCAGAAAAACGGCAGCGCGTAGCGCCGCCGTACTTGGCATACCTTTTCCCTCATCATTTTTGCAACTTCTGTGAAAATTTTAAGGTTAGGTCATCTCAGGTCAGGTCACCAGTACAGGTCGTGACCCGACCTCAAGAAAAGTTTAAGATAGCATAAGTCGGAGCAGGGTGAACTTATCCGATTGAAACTCATATCACATAATGGCCCCACCGAGTTCTCTAAAATATGTTCTGGTATTCTTGATATCGATGACCTAAGGTCAGGTAAGAGGCATGACCTCTCCATTGGAAATACATGGGAAAAATGGTTTTTACGGAATATCCCAGTAACGGACGGTGATAGATCATTCATTTTAGCTGCATTAGAATCGCCTGGGCTTTGCGGTTCTAATCCTTACCTTACCTTACCTTACAAATAGTCGGCTAATGATATGCATTTATATAATTTGACCCTGACCTGACCTAGCAAGGTCAAATTATATATCATTCGATTCGGCTTGCTGAGAGGATTCATATAGTTCAAATTGTTTTGCTCTATCTTTACTTGTTCAGATGTAATGACCGAAAAACTGAATTTACATGTTATCCCTACGACGGCATGTTTTGACCTCTCGTGACCTTAAATGTGACTTTAATGATAGCATAAGTCGGAACAGGGTGAACTTATCCGATTGAAACTCATATCACATAATGGGCCCAACGAGTTCTCTAAAATATGTTTCGGTATTTTTGATGTCGATGACCTAAGGTCAGGTACGAGCCATGACCTCTCCCTTGGAAATACATGGGAAAATGTTTTTAACTGAATAACTTAGTAACGGATGGTGACAGAGTGTTTATTTTAGCTGCATTAGATTGGCATCGTCTCTGCGGTTCTAATGATATGCATTTCATATCATTTTATCTTGACCTGGCCTCAGGTCAGGTCAAATCATTGATTTGACCTAGCAAGGTCACATTATATATAATTTGATTTGACTTGCAGCGAGGATTCATATACTTCAAGTTGTTTTTCTCTATCTTGTTCAGATGTAATGACCGGAAACCTTCATTTACATGCTATCCCTATGACGACATGTTTTGACCTCTGGTGTCCTTAAATGTGACCTGACAAAAAATGGTACAAATATTTTCAATGGAGAAGTGGATGTGTGTACCTCACATGTATCGTGTGTGTTGTATTGCTGATAAATGTGTGTCAATTACAAAAAGCTTTACAAATCTGCAACAAGTTCCGGGATGTCCAAACATACTTTGGACTTAAAACCAGTACCCGTAATTCTGCCCACCAGGAATAGTCGCAAAACCAAACTAATTTAACGAACTCGTGTTTCTCTAGTGCCATCGACGAACCTATATATCGACCCACGTCCACGTGCACAGCATGTCTCCTATACCTTGCCCCCTCACTCAGCCCAACAGCAGGCGCAACAACCACCATTCTCAATTCCACATTTGTAGGCTTTATAATCCGCCACGCGACCCCTCCCCACCGACGTTTGAACTCGGCGTCAGTGGCGCCGAGCGTGACCTCCCTAACCTCTGTGCCCCGCAGGCAAACGACAGCCAGTGGATGGCGGCCTCTGATTGGTGGAGGTGTGTTCACTTGTATTGCGAGAAATCCAGGGGAAATTTCTCCATGAAAATGACAGAACATTAAGCCGTGATCCAGGAGATTTACGAATATTATCTTTCTAAAAAATTCCTAGCCATACTTTGCTGTGTATTGGCTTGGTTATCTGCTCCACCATCCGAGGGTGCTCTTCGGTACAGGCGAGACGGCGGCAGTCAGCACAAGCTAGCCGGCGACCGAGTTCGCTGCAGTCGGAAGTGTCGTGATGGGTTTCTGCTGAGTGGAGAGGAATGGGGCCCAGGCCGAAGGTAACTGAGGGAAGGAGGAAAGAGGCGTGAATATGAATAATCATAACGGTCGAACGAGCTATCGATAGTGAGGAATGAGAGAGAGAGAGAGAGAGAGAGAGAGAGAGAGAGAGAGAGTGAGAGTGAGAGTGAGAGTGAGAGTGAGAGTGAGAGTGAGAGTGAGAGTGAGAGTGAGAGAGAGAGAGTGAGAGAGAGAGAGAGGAGCTGTTGAGGTAAAACAATGTACTATACCAGAAGAAAGCACGTGGTCCTTTGCTCCATGTTGGATGGTGAACAGGCACAAGTCGGGAATATATATATATATATATATATATATATATATATATATATATATATGTACGTATCCAAACATTTTAAAGCTCAGGGTTTGAATACCTGTAGCAGTGGTTAGACAATTTCTCCTTATTTGTTTTTAAGAAATGTCTATCGTTTCTCGCGAGATTATAATTACGGCCGGTCATCACTCCAGTAGCCTCAACCATGGGTTAAGCGGGATTGGGGGTCAGGGTCCCCGAATTTTGGGTCTCCAATAGGCTTTTTATAGGGCTTGTATTGCCGTGCCAGCGGTAACCCATCCAGGACCCCCCAACCCCCCCCGGTCGAGGAGAGCTCTCCTGCCCGGACCTCAACGCCAAACTGATAGGTGTATTTATTTATTTCGCCACATTTTCTCCACACTGAGGAAAAGTTTACTCCGGGGTCTGAAGACTAATGCGCCGGAAAGTAGCATACCAAAAGACAAAATATGTAGTCATGGGACGCAGGTTATCGGGGAGATGAGCGCAAAAGAGTCAGCGCACTCTCTAGATTTCAGTCAATTTCAATGGGACTCCAATTAAGAGGACTGTCTTAAATTGTGTCGTCCACGTACGCCTCAAATGGGGACTCCCTGATCTGAGGGGCCGGGGCGAGAATGCACAGTAATCAATGCTGAATTTTTGGAGTATTTAATATCGTCAGGGGTAGCAGAACTCTTCAGATCTGCCAACACAATAGCCATTTTGCGAAAAGCCGGAAACGCGCCACAGACCACAAGTCGGCGGCGCATGGAATGGTGGTGGGTATAGTTTGAACCTATATTTTTTGTTATTATCATCTCGAACCTATAGAAGTGGGCTTCCTTATTTGTTGAATTTATCAAGAAGATATCCTGCTGTTCGTTTCTGATATTCTTATGTGATTTTGACGTATCGAAGGGCTTATGTGGGATTCGACAAACATACCTGTACTTATAAAGGTAAGAGGCCGGGTAAGGTACCTATCACGGCTGGATTTCCCGTATCAATATTCTTAGTCTCACCAGATTATAACCTGATTCACTCACCTGGTGGAGTATAGTCTGATAGTGTGGGTACCTGGTAGGCATGGGCGCCGAAAGCGGGGGGACGGGGGGGACGCGTCGCCCCCTGTTGGCCGACCAGAGGGGGACGTCCCCCCAAATTTTTGGGTCAATGGTTATTAATGCTGTCAAGTACCGAATATACTGAAAATTCGCCTCCCCGGTCAGCACCAGCCCGGGTCCGTCCCCCCTGCGAAAATTCCGTGGCGGCGCCCCTGCTGGTAGGTACCTCAGTCAGAAAGGTTTTGATTAGATTGCACCCACATTGGTTTGTCCTTGTGCTGAGGGAATACTTAGGGCAACTTCTTTGGGGTCAGAATAATCAACAATTTGAACTTCTTTCCAGTGTCGGCTGTAGAGGCTCAGACCCTGAACCAGTTAAAAATCTGCTTGAAACACACTGGGCTTTGCCCATGTTCCACGTCTCGGAACTTGAATGATCCATCCAACCTGTCCTGGCTCAAGAAGGTCAATTCTTGGCCTCTCTCAGGTTCCTTTTCCTGAGGAAGAGCATGTTGAAATGCACTGATCTCCTGAGCTCGTTGGAGAATCTGAGCCAGTGGGCCATAGTGACTCTATTAGTCTGAAATTGTTTGGTAAGGTAAGGTGCTGGTTTTGGGTAGCGTTTGCCTGTCTTGGCCCAGGGGCTTGCATGGAGACCACTGTTGAGCTTGACCTGACATTGACCTTGTGGTTTCGGGAACATTCAGGCTTCTGGCGAAGCCTCTGTTGTCCCTACCTTGATGAGCTCGGGTACTTAGGAGATGGAATATGCTTAGTAAAGAGTTTCATACAAAAACTGATTCCAGTATTTATGAAGGCTGGTTTTGAACAAGTTTGTACTTTCTGACTTGATGACCCAGCTTTGTAGCGAGTTGCAGTTGTAAATGCTTCTGATGCTGAAATGGTTTCTCTGTTCTCTTGGACCGGCTTCTGGTGTGAAGACCAAAAGCTCATGCCCTCTAGTTGCATTGTCAGGAGCCATCTGGAGGAACTTGTCTCCACTCAGTCCAGTATGCCCAGTTCTAAGGTTACACATCCATATCAGGTCACATCTCCTTTGTTGGCACAGGAGGGAAGGCAACAGTGACAGGTGTCTCGACCTTTCTTTGTGAGGTATCTTTCTATCTTTCTTTGTAAGGTAGTATATTCTGTATCAGGCGAGTTGTTTGGCACTGCACTTGCTCCAGCATGATCTGCTCTGTCTTATAGAATGGGCCGCAAATGGGGTTTCCATACTCAAGTAGGAGTCTGACAAGGCTCTTGTATAATAAGGGCAATGTCTCTTGGTCTATGTTGTCAAAGGCTTTCCTAATCACCTTGAGAATCTGGTTCGCCTTGCTGTTAGCCTTGGCCGCCAAATTTTAATTTCTTCTATATAAGGATCCCCAGATCCTTTTCTGGTTGAAGAAATATGGGGGGTGGAGCATGACCTCTTTGAATGGATGCCCCTCCCTTATATTTAGGTGCTCTCTATCCATGGAAGGAAACTATAATTTGGGGAAATTCTGACATCTCAGGCCAGTTTGGAAAGCTTGCACATAGGCATAGGACAAAATTGGCTACTTCCATACATGTGTTCAGGTGTAGCACATTGCATGCAGAGTAGAGGTGGGACTTTCTAGGCCCGGGGCAAAAGCCCGGCCCAGGCCCACAGGCTTGGACCAGGCCTGAAGGCCTGATTTAGGCCAATGCCGGGCTGATAACACCCAGGCTCATTCCGGGCTTTAACTGAACTGGGACTTCAAAATCAATTTTCTGTAAGTTCAATAAGCCCTTTTCAGTACAAACCTAGTTTGTTCCACTGAAACATAATCTAATTCATTCACCAGCAGCTTTCGAAAATGCATTTATAATTAATTTTGAGACATGGGCTTTTAGACATACATCAGGAATGTAAAAGCATGAAGCTCTAGCTTTCCATCTGTTACTCATGCCAGGATCAAAAGCAAGTTACCTAAACCTGTGGGGCATTCCAGGACAGATCGACCAAGGCTTGACACCACCATATCTAGAAAAAATCCGAAACTTTGTCTCCGGGATAGTTTTGGGCAAGGAACACGCCTGTGAGAATCTTAGCCCCCTCCGATCAACGGTGACCGAGTTATAGCCCGAGGCATTTTCGGGAAGTCACCCTGTAGACTCATCTTTGATGCTTCATAACTCAAAAACGCATAGCGTGATTAACAAGTTTTGTATATCATTGAACTCGTCTTGAAATATACTTTATTTTGAAAAAAGAAACTTTCAAAATTTGAAATTTTTTTACTTTTAATTTTTTTGACCTTTTCTTTTTGACCTAGCTTGACCTTTTTCCAGTTTAAATTGCCATTTTAGACACCTCAAAAATTTTGATTAATAAAATATCTTTCGATAGGAAAAATAAAAAAATGTGTTCTTGCTATAAGTTCCAAATATTTAGCACCTAAGGTAGGTATGTAGACGGTTTTTGACCACTGCAGTAGTACAGCCTTATGTTTAACGCCGCAAACATAGTGATTGTTTTTGTAATCGGTTGCTGGCAATCATATTGCTTTGTCTTTACGAAATTTTCATCGTGCAAGTGTCAGAATTTATGACAATTAACACGCGCCCACCCGAGGGGGTGGGCAACCGGCCTCCTCAGGTCTCTACAGGTAGTAAAAAAACACCTTAGCGCAGCGCCACCGTACGCCATCTATCTCTAACACAACATATTACAACTTCTGGAAAAATTTTAGGTCTGGGTCATACCAGGTCAAACCGCCAAACCAGGTCAAGAGACTTAACCTCGAAAAAACTTTGGGAAGTGCATCAATAATATCAAATTTAGCCTATCGTGGTTTGATTCACATTACATAGTAAGGTCGCCCAGCAAGATAATTTTTCGTAGCAGGATTTCTATGTCGATAACCGGGAGCAGGGTCAAGGTCATGGTCTTTCCATTAGAAATGCATGGGGCAATTGGTAAATTTTGATAACTTGAGAAAATTGAGAATTGTCGAGAATTGCGATGGAGGTTTTGTTTTTACGTTGTCGTGTCTGGCTTGCCACTGCAGTTTAATTAATATTCTTTTTACCATACAGACCTAAGCCTGGCTCTAGGTCAAAGCAGGTTAATTTTGGCATTTGACTAGGTAATATTATAAGATACATAATCCGTTTGGGCTCAACAAGAGTGTTCCAATGGCGCTGAACATTTCTTTCAACGGCTCTCCTCTGTCACCTATTATGCCACAAAATTTAGGTTGCCACTTTGTTCCTGTAAGAAATACTGTGACCTCGAGCAACCTCAAAGATAACACGACCAAACGATTGTGTGTAACATATTCGGTAGTGATTAAAACTGGCTGTTTAGCGGCATCACTCCCAGTGCACAGTGTAATTATTCATCTGGGATTCTGGGATCCGTGTCAGCTATGAAATGATCACCTTGTAAAAATATCATGAGGCAATCTGTTCAAATGACCAAGTCGAATGCGTTCCAATTTCAGGACACTTTTTCGCAAATATGAGCAGATTCAAATTACTTTTTGGGAATTAAATTCTTTCAGACACGTTTGTTTACATTGCATGAATCCTCTCAAACGTATGCTGTGCTGCACTGGGTCACCTTGTATCGATACTATTTTTCCATCTCGGGGGACGATGTAATTGTGTGAGTTAGTGGTGCTCATAGGATAAGTTATATTTGTTTCAATTATGGATAAACTCGCGACATCTTTGTAAATTTTCGTTTAAGGCTGAAAGATCATTTATTAATAAGTTCATTTGCCCTCGTCTCCCTCGAAACAATGGATCCCTTTCTATCACTCTTAATGGCTGCAATTTTATTTTTATAAATATTGTCCAAGTTGTTTCCAGTTCAGTTTTAGGAGTAGGTGTCTCACTAGAGTCATCACGGGACTTTTTACGGAGACCCCGACCGCACCACCCAAACGAGCAACTCCCACGATGAAGTGTTAATCAATGTACCAAATTTGAAAGTCCCACAAGGCATAACGACGACCGTGTACCTCAGGTCACACCCTCACCAGTCAGTTGCCAGCTGGCCTTCGGTATTTACGGTACCTACCACCTCCCAGTTGACCTAAATTATTTTTCCAGAAGTTGTAATATGTTGTGTTAGAGATAGATGGCGTACGGTGGCGCTGCGCTAAGGTGTTTTTTTACTACCTGTAGAGACTTGAGGAGGCCGGTTGCCCACCCCCTCGGGTGGGCGCGTGTTAATTGTCATAAATTCTGACACTTGCACGATGAAAATTTCGTAAAGACAAAGCAATATGATTGCCAGCAACCGATTACAAAAACAATCACTATGTTTGCGGCGTTAAACATAAGGCTGTACTACTGCAGTGGTCAAAAACCGTCTACATACCTACCTTAGGTGCTAAATATTTGGAACTTATAGCAAGAACGCATTTTTTTCCTATCGAAAGATATTTTATTAATCAAAATTTTTGAGGTGTCTAAAATGGCAATTTAAACTGGGAAAGGTCAAGCTAGGTCAAAAAGAAAAGGTCAAACAAATTAAAAGTAAAAAAATTTCAAATTTTGAAAGTTTCTTTTTTCAAAATAAAGTATAGTTCAAGACGAGTTCAATGATATACAAAACTTGTTAATCAGGCTATGCGTTTTTGAGTTATGTAGCATCAAAAATGAGTCTATAAGGTGACCTCCCGAAAATGCCTCGGGCTATAACTCGGTCACCGTTGGTCGGAGGGGGCTAAGATTCTCACAGGCGTGTTTCTGGCCCAAAACTATCCCGGAGACAAAGTTTCAGGTTTTTTCTAGACATGGTGGTGTCAAATTGAAATATTTTTGGTCGTTTTGTCCTGGAATGCCCCCTGTATCAATATTTATAATCAAATATTGAATAATTCCTACAGTTGCACATGTCAATGCTGTACTGTAATCTTATGAATATCCCGATGAATTCAAAATCTTAGTCATATATGGGTGAACAAAATATAAATTGTGATAGCCTATTTGTTACTTTGTATTGTCAGTATACCATTTCAAATGAATTCATTTAACCAATTTCCTGCTGGCATATTGATACTAACACCTAGCTCTAGCTAGAAAATTATTTTCAGAAGCTTTCTGCGTCAGGTAAAAAGAAAATGTTATCTATGGAGCCATTCCCATGTCCTCTACGAAAAATTGTGAAGTGAATATTTCAGGTACAAACTATCTAGTGGGAGCCCATAATTTTCAAATTGGCCTGCTAACTCTAGATTCATGAGCAAATGTTGACAAGGAGCAAATGTTGACAAGTTTGACCCTTCCACAGCTTCATCTTGCTCTTGCATTGCCCAAGAGATGCAGAACCCACTCAGAAAGGGCTAGTATAAGCAAGGAAATAGGTACAAAGAAATCATGTTTTTGATCGAAGTACTTCAAAACATAAATTAGTCAGTTGTGGAAAGATACTGGGGAGAGCAGTCAGCCTGAGAAGAAAAAGAGTTTCTGCTGTAAAGCAGAAATAACATGAAGGATAAACCGTTGAGGTTTCAATGTTTCTTTCACCAATAAAATGACAAGTTTATTAATTGTGTTTGATCTCTGCCTCAGTGGATGACTTGTGAGTCTAAACTCATTTTCCTGCTGTGAAATGCTTGACCCATCGTAGTATTTGCGTTATGCATAGTGCTATATAGGGCGCACCAGCGTTTGTGCATTTAAGTCATTTGATGGACGCTATATAACATGAAAACCTGCCATCAAATAGGTAGTTATTAAGTCTAGTGCACAGTGTGTTGTTTAGGGTCGTCGAAAATGGATATGCCTCCTGAAAGGCTGTATGATACGATCAAATTTTTGGTGTGTGAAAAAGTCGCGAAGAACAATGGAGGGTGTAAAAAGGTGCTTGAATTACTCCTGATTCAGGGGTAATGTCTCGGTTACTCCGGGGGTAGTAACCAGTTCAATGAAAACTGGAGTCAATTTGGCACTACTCAGTGGGAGTAACGTTACTCCACTAATTTGCTACCCTTAATTCTGGCATACCGGTACTCTTTTATATGCGTAATAGAACACCCCGTGTAGTGGTGCTTAAAAAAAAATGTTCAGGTTTCCCCGAAAATTAAACTACTGGAAACTAAAAAAGAGTAATTAACTCTCGAAAAAAGGGGTTTTTGACCGCTCTTAGATGGAGTCATTTTGAACCCAAATGGAGCACTGTTTTTCGGAGTAAACTTTTTCTCAGTGCACTTTTACTAGTGTTTAAATTTTATTGACTGCGCGTGCCAGGGGAGGATCCAGGGGGAAGGGATTGGATTCTGGCCCCCAAAGCGTTCAAATATTACCCAGTTTTAGCTGATTTGGGCTGATATTCGTACAAAGAACAATGTTTTCGCTCTATTTTTCGGATTCCCCCTCCCCAAAGGCTTCGCTTAGACCCGCATCTGGCACGTGAAACCTGAATTCGTGGCCTGAATGACGGAACACGATATCTCGTGATCGCTGGAATGCTCACACTGTCTATGAGAGCCTTAACACGCGCCCCGCTGGAGGGGGGCGAAATTCTACTCCCCCTTCTGGTTTTCCCCAGATAGCTCAAAACGAAGAGACGCAGAACAACGAAACTTACCACGTAAATATAGAGGACTTCTCCACTAGTGAAAATGAAAAACGTTCGGAGCTTTCGGCTATATTTTATCAGCCTTCGTCAGCGAGTGGTCGGATCGATCGGTGGACATCGGAAGACAAGATACGTTGCAAAAATTATATCACAAGTTCAAAAAGGATTCCAGGAAACGTGCATGATTAAGAAAAGTTACCTACCTGGAGAACATTTTAGTAACAACACAAATTCTCATATTTTGATATTCAACGATTAAAGGTGGCTTACACAGTACAGCATAATAATGGTAGGTACTTAACACACATTATATGCTAGTATAAAAATGCTAATGGTTAGTAAAGAGCTAAAGAAGAGAATATAAAATTCATTGCAACATCATAGTTCCAGCAGAACGGATACCCACTAACTACAATCAAGTCCACCATCACCAAAACCGCTACAACAGCCCCCCAGCGGGGTCGAACAACCAGTCTCTTCCAGTCCGGTTTTCGGTACCTTTTACAGGGCCATCGTTTTACCAGTTAAAACGTGCAAGTCGGGCAATCGGCGTACAGCTGGTGTCAAGACCACAACGAACCATCTCCAGCATCCTCTGCAGCAAGGCCAAACATCACCTACCTAAAGAACAGAACTCAAACATCATTTACAGTATACAATGTTCATGCTCAGTGAATGGCAAGCCCGTCACCTACATCGGAGAAACCGACCGAGAACTGCAAACAAGAGTAAAAGAACAGAGGGAAAGCTGGAGAGGAAGCAATCGGTCAAAAGCCAACACCTCAGCTTTCAGCACCCACCGGACCTGCACCCCTCACTTTGACCAAGCCCAAATCCTGGACCACGCCACCAACTACCATCAACGCCTGCTCCTAGAGTCCGCTTACATCCGCACTGCTGGCCGTCGTGAGACGGTACTGACATCATCGAACGACGCCAACATCAACCGGAACTCTGGGAGCAGGTTTCACGACAGGTGGCTTCCCATCATACATAGCTGCAGCCCTAAATAGTTTTTCGATAACTGTAACATATGTTTGTGATCAGCTAGTTTTTTATTATTGTTATAGGATTGTCATATATTGTATTTGTATTATATATTTTATATTTATATTTTTAGTGACATATAGGATGGCAGGATGTGTTTCTTAACTTTTATATATTTTTGTAGCTTTTTACTTAATATTGACACGTGTACTAGTATTTAATGTATGAAGTACCTACCGTTATTATTAGATACTTGTTGCTAGTTTTATTAACTATGATGTTGCAATGAATTTTATATTCTCTTCTTTAGCTCTTTACTAACCATTAGCATTTTTATACTAGCATATAATGTGTGTTAAGTACCTACCATTATTATGCTGTACTGTGTAAGCCACCTTTAATCGTTGAATATCAAAATATGAGAATTTGTGTTGTTACTAAAATGTTCTCCAGGTAGGTAACTTTTCTTAATCATGCACGTTTCCTGGAATCCTTTTTGAACTTGTGATATAATTTTTGCAACGTATCTTGTCTTCCGATGTCTACCGATCGATCCGACCACTCGCTGACGAAGGCTGATAAAATATAGCCGAAAGCTCCGAACGTTTTTCATTTTCACTAGTGGAGAAGTCCTCTATATTTATGTAATTCATTCCCATCCACTTATCATGTCATTTCGAGAACGAAACTTACATTACCTTATCCCTGATCAATTTTACACACCTGACCAAATTTTTTAGTTAAGGTCATGTCAGGTCAAGGAGCTATTCAGGGTCAAGTGACCCGACCTCAAAACCTAAAATTACGAGTTTGAAGCAGCGCACAGGGAACATTAGCAAACCGATCAGTTTGAAACTACCACAATATAATTAAGTCATTAGGGTCTAAAAACCTGCTATCTCGGAATTTTGATATTGTTGACCTACGGCGGGGTCAATTTTTTGGTCACCCATAATAAGTCTACGGTGAAAAATAGAATGGGCTCGTTTTCAGTAAATACTGGATAGATAAAGCTGAAAATCCTCAAACCGTCTATTCTTACCACGATCTTGACCATAAAGTTGAGTTTTTGAGCATCTGACCTCTCAACGGTCATATCAGGTCACGGGAGCAGAGAGTGATTGTTTTGCCAATAACTACTCACTGAATTGAGATAAAGCTCCCATTTTGCTTGCATTGTGCTTATATTGTCACGGGGATCGATTGATATGTAACATGACCATACCAGGTCACTGTGACCCTGACCTAGCTCAAGGTCAGGTCATTTTGACTGTTTGACCTAGCAAGGTCATATTATACATCATTTGATTCGTCGCGATGAGAGGAATCCAATGATGTATAAAGATTTGCTCTAGCTCCCTGAGTGCAGATCTAGAGGGGGAAACGTACACTGCTCCGTTGTAAGCCTATGGGGCCTTCTTAGACCTTTGCTGACCTCAATATTGACCTGACATAAAAATTATTCGGGTAAAATCTCTTCGTCTTGTCAAGAGCTTTGGAACGCCGCCCGTAATTTTCCTTTAGCTTTCGTGGGGAACGAGATACGGAGGGGGGCGAAAAACGCCCCCCAGCGGGGCGCGTCATGCAAGGGACCCCAGCGGGGTGCGTTTTAATTATCCTAATACTTCTCTACCCATAACCTCAAAAACACAAAAGTGCGTTTTTGCGACCTTTTAAGTAATTTCTGACCAAAATGTATTTGAAGAAAGTTTCTTAGAATTGAATTTCGCATGATAAAATCGTAGTACACAGTTAAAATACGGCAAATTTGATTTTCTCCTGAGTAATACCCACCCTACTGTGCACGGATAAAGGCTTAGGGTCGATTCCCCTCAGAGGCTCTGGCACGTATTTACCTGATTTAGGCGGACTGATGAGAAGGTGGCCTTAGCGGGGCGGTCATCCCTGTGCTTTGCGGGCCGGTAAACGTTGGCCGTCAAATTGACCCGTCATTGCGGAATTGATCTTTCGCATGACTGGGTTGGGGTCTCTGGGACAAGTGCCTTGAGGAGCTATACGAAACTTTGCCCCAAAAACTGAACTTGTAATACATTGGACCAAAAATCCGGTCTGGGCTTTGGCTTTCGAGGGTCTCACTGCGACGGTCGCACAAAGGACGTCGGCTTTCCTGCCGATCACACCATTTCCTGTTTTTACGGGAGTTCAAGGAGAGGGAGTACTGAAATCAGTCAATGCTTTGAACGAGTGAATCACCAGTCAAGATGATAGCGAAAAATACCAGCCGGACTAGTGCATAGCCAGATGTGTATTTACATACCATTCCCTCTTCGGTGTCCAGATAAGGAAATAAGCCGTACAGATGTGACTTAACCCGTGCCCCACCGGGGGTCCGGCGCCACCTTCGCCCCACGGGGGGGCAATCGATGGCCCCCCCTCTAACTCCGAAAATATGGGCGTTAGCGCAAATCTGCAAAGTGCAATAGAAAGCTCGCGTGAATTCAGTAAGAAATTACTTCGCATGTTTTAGTGCTCAGGTCAATGGTTTGACCTCCAGAGGTCAAATTAGGTCAAGATCGGCTATTTTCACTCAAATATGCAATGATTAAGCAAACTGGGCATAACTCTTATGTCATTAGAGCTATTGAGGCCTGGTAAAGTACATTTGATAGCAAATTGCCAGTACTTTTTCCGCTATGTGGAACGTAAAGACCTCCCGCCAGTGGTTTGACCTCCAGAGGTCACCTCGTGACCTAATATGACCTGAGGTCACGAAAGGTAAAAAAGTAACCTTGCCGTATATCAAATGAAAGCCAGTGACAAGACAAACACGATGGTGTTTGTTTCACCGCTCTAGCTTAATTAGGTCAAAAGTTATTGTCAAAATACTTTTTTGACCTCTGGTGACCTTGGATGACCTTGGAAAAGTCAAAGGGCAAATATGACACCTGGGATCCGTGAAAGGGTTTCCAAAAACGTTGTTCTGAGCAGTCTGAGTATTTGCAATCATTTTTGTGGCTTTTATGTCATGAAACAACTTTTCCCCATGCTTTTCCAATGGGAGAGGTCGCCCCGTGACCTGACCTCAGAGCACGAAATCGAAAAATTCCGGATATACACCTTGTAGACCCTGGAGGGGTTATGAAGTGTAGGAAGTTTCAAATTGATCGACTTTGAAATGTAGCTCTTACAGAGCTCTAAAGGTGAAGTGAGGTGACCTTGGTTGACCTCATCTGGTGACCTGACCTTGGGTGACCCGGGGTAAAAAATTTCAGGGATGATGGGAAAATGATGCAGTGAGAGGTAGAGCCCTCAACCGCGGTGCTGCGCCCCGTCGTTTTTCTGCTATCCCGGAAAAACCTTAGGGGGCCATCGATGGCCCCCGGTGGGGCGAGGGTTAAGGGTGCGTTATCAATGTTAACCCTATGGGAGCATATTTCGTGAAATATCTCGTAAAGTGAGGTGGCCATCGTCGTGATTTTTTCACCAAAAGTAGACAATATGTGTATCTTTACGGCAGTTGATATTTCAAGCGTGACGCATTTCTGGTTTTTGTACAATCTGACTTTCTTTTTCAAATTTCTCAAACTTAAAGTTTGAATAACTTTTTACATAATATAATCATTGAAACAGTGTGAGTGGGCCTATGTTCTAGGAGCCAGTCTCCACAACTCTGTTGTTGTACTTTTTTGAATTTTTGCTTTATAAGAAAGATATTAGAAGCTGAAATTTGAAAGCGTTTTCCAAAAATTCAGGGTAAAAATCGGAAAAACGGAAACAACAGAGTTTTGCGGCTATCTCCTCTATACAATTTCCATACAGAATCAAAACCAAAAAAGGCTCGGCGAAAAAGTTATTTCAAGTTTTATAAAACTTTCCCAATAGATGGCGCTGGCAGTACCAGATTCGCATGAGTCGCCGCTGAGCCAGGTCTGTTCATTCATGATTTGGTGAATGGGACAGGAGCAGTGGCATTACAAGAAATTCTTCAAGGTGGTTGATAGCAGAGAAACTGCAGTTAGAAGCCAAAGTAAATATATTCAAAAATTTGGATAGGAAATATTGAACAAAAGGAGAGCCTCTGATCACCCCTTGGCTACGCCACTGGCACACGGACACCTGTTTACCGGCGTGACCGGTTCCTCTGCGCCTCGGGCGCGCGCCAGTCACGTGGCAGCCGACTGAGGACGGGATCCGGCTGCTGAGGCCCTGCTGAGTGGATAAGGACGTCTCCATTGGGCAGTGCCGGATCTAGCCGGTCGGTTGGAGGGGGGGCAAGGCAAAGTCGCAACAAACAAAAAACGTCACACAGTGAAAAATGTTGCCGCAATATAATTTGACCGTAGCTTTTGGGAATGCCCAGGACGAAAGGCAAAAAACCATCACGGGGTGAAAAATATGCGCACAAGATGCTTGTTTTTGCTATCCACGGCCCAATGCTTACACTGAAGTTGACTGGTTCTGTTTGAAGTTTAGAGTTAAGGGAACACAAATCTCGGTTATGAACTCAAGCGGAGTCGAGGCAAAAAGGAGGTCGATGACTTTGTGGGGGGAGGGGAAGGCACAACATAGTTCTACCCGAGCTTGTCCGTTTGGGGGGGTAAATATTTTTTGCCCTCCCCTCTGGATCCGCCACAGCCATAGAGTTTGCATGAACTTTGACTACCGTGTTGTCGAATCAAATATTTGAAATGAGGATATTAAGGAATTGTAAAAAAACAATGGGATTCACCCTAATTAATATTACATCATCCCGGTCATCAAAACTGGTTCAGTTTTTACCACCCCAACATTCAGTCATCTCCGCAAGGTGTTTTCTTATTGGATCGATGGTCTAGACGAGCGAGAGGTGAGCTACAATGATGTGTCCAGGGTAAAGATCGAGAAAACGAAAACAACAAAGTTTTGTGGCTATCTCTTCCATACCATTCCCATACAAAATAAAAATTAAAAAGGGCTCAGCGAAAAAGTTTTTTTAAGTTGTATAAAACAGTTTTAAAGTTTTATAATAAAATCTACACTTCTGTCTTTGAAAAACTTCCAAGAATCTAAAACGGTGCATCGCACCTGCTCGTACCAAGAAGTGAAATCTAGCTGCTGATGTTTTATCATTTTAAGTCCGCCTAACAATTCGTTGTCTCTCAAAAACCATGATCAGTGCTCTTACAATTTCCAAACGGAGACGAAAGCATCAGACTTCATCCGACCGATTGTCCAATCATGATTGATGATATTTCGGTAACTTCTGTATTCCATTAACAAGAGAAATAGCTACTTGTCTTGTGAAATAATATCGTGGTAATTAGACGAAAATAGCTAATTCGGGCTTGCAAACGTCCCCCCAGAAAAAATACTCGGGAATTTTAAAATGACTAACCGACCGAGGAGACAGAGAGGGGGACAAAAGGTCCGACGGGAGCGTTTATCTCAACAGGGGAGCATCGCTCAGGGGATGATGTTTTCATCGAAAGCAGTCGAAGTGTAGCCCATAACAAAATTCGAATATTTTAGTGGGACTGATAATTTAAATCCAAGCAACCATGTATTATTGTTGTGCTATAAAACACAAAATGAATAAAATAAAGCAATTTGAAATAAGGCAGGAGGAAAAAATTGGAGCAACACTTCTCAGTTATTACACATTTGTATTTACTAAGAGGCAGGGCCGTAGCCAGGATTTCGCTCGAATTCCCTGCGACAGCGCCACAAGAGCCCTGATGGGTAACAAGGGCCCTGCTTGTTACAGAATAGAGTGCTGAAGAGGGCTTGAGAGTGCGCTGTCTGGTATGAAATTTCAAATTTGGCCACAGATCATAGTGGAAGCGAGCCGCGCTTCGCGCGGTCCGTATCCTCAGGGGGCCCTTCGGGCCCCTAAGGGGGGGGCAGCTGTCCCTGCTGCCCCCTCCTTGGCTACGCCCCTGCTAAGAGGTCTCAGTAAAACATTAATGGGGCTTTGCGAATTCTACCTATATTTTTTATATTACGATTGCTGTAATATCCCAAATATATGATTAACTAATAAAGCATACACAGCATGATCAGGGGTACTGAGCATCATACTAAGCCGATGGCTACCACATGTTTTGGACCAAAAAAACAGTCAATTATGTGCAGACCCTACATTGTCACAACCATGGATGCAGTTTTTTTGCCTATGCAACAATACCGGAAATCATGGATCTGCCGATGTGATCCTTGCTCCAATTGGTCCCATAGATCCGACGGAGTGGAGATAAATCTTCATGACATACAAAGAAGATTCAACACAAAGTCGTCATTTGGGAAATGCAGTCCTGCGTTCACTTCCTTCCTATCGCTCGCTAGCTCACTCCGTCTCATGACCGCATTTCAAGCACGTCCTTTCTTTCAAGTCTTACCTCCTCTTGTGGACCAGTGAGGGTAACTAACAGGCTGTTTTCACAAAATGAGCCTCAGGTGAGACCAGGCAATTTCACTTCCAGCAAAAATATTTATTTCGTTTTTAATGGATTTATGGGCACAGTAAATTTTTCAGTGTGATTAACTGGCAGCAAAAATAGGCCAGAATCTGGTTAGCTTTCAGTCTTGCAGTGGAAAATGTAGTGCCAGAGTTGGAGACTGAAGGTCTATGGTCCCCTCACTTTCTGGCCAGTTTCGGCCTGCCTGGCCGAAGCTGGATAGCGCACATTGTTCTGCAACTGGACAATATGAGCCTTCATGAGTGTTCCAGCAAACAACAGAATAAATGAGGATTTGGATATCTATTGTTCGCCCAGTGAGTGTACGTGAAAACTGCGACAAAAACACACGAGCTTGTCAGTGACCAATAATCAAACGACGTGCCAAAACGACGTGAAACACAAATTGCACATCTAACACATTAACATGTGTAATAGTTGTAACGTAATGATGAAACGAAAGTACCTTTGATCGAGAAAACGAGACAATGGCTATAAATGCGTTATGAACGGAATAAATACAGAAAAACAGTATTTCAGACCACCTACTTCGTCCAGGGCTCAGTGCTGGGCATGCAATCGGTCTGCCACCGTCATTAGAGTGCTCAAGGAGCTCGGTGACCAATAACAATCAGCCTCAGCTTTACCCTCAATAAGCTCATGTGGATAATTTACATTTAGACTGCCTGAAACGGGTCTGAAACAAGGAGAATATCAGTAAGTAACAGATGAAGGAGTAAACAAAGAAGCATAAACCAACATTTCTGAGAGCTAAATAAAGACACATTCATACGAGCACATTTGCAGGAACAATGAGTCTACTAACATATGGAATGTTGCTGCATTGGTGTCTTTTAAAATCGATGTGGCTTCATATTTTGCCTATGTTTGTTTAAAAATGAGCGCCCCGCAAATTTTCCATGATATGGTTTATTTTGGACATCCGATCAAAATTTGGTCTTAATCAGGTCACTGTCCGCGTTCGAGAAATCAGCATGAAATAAATTTTGCATAGTTGCAGCTAAAAAAATCGTACTAGAAAGCTACGGGGTGTGTTTTCGAAATAATATTGACAGAATAGACCATTCTTAACACATTTAAAGTACAAATGAAGAATAGGCTGAGCTACTTTGTACCTGATTTGGGTCAAATGGCCTAGTTGACCCAAGACGGCGTTTTTACCGATGTGAGCTGTGTGCAATATCAAGGAGAGACGGGTGACAGGGAACGATCCTGAGGGAGGTTTATGCCGAATTGACCCGCCCGAATCCTTTTCATACCTTTTAGGTACCCAAATAATCGATTTTAGGGGACACCTAGAAATTGATTGGTCTATGATCACTAGAAGCAAAAGCCGCCGCGAGAGATCTGTTCCAACGAGTGAAAACCCCAAAAATTATCCTCCGGGGTCAGCTAAGATCTATGGAAGCCTTCTTCATTTGTTGCTCATCATCCTCCCTCAGCAGGGCAAAACTTTCGACAGCGAGAAAGGTCTAAAATACAACCTTACCAGCAGCCGGAAGATCCGGACTTTTATGGAGATGCCACTGTTACCAGCGCAAGTTTAAATGTGAATAGATTTTGATCCATGGCGTCCACGGAATACACTACAAGTGGAACTTCCGACGACTGCTTGATGGAATACTTTTGCTGACAAAGAGCAGAGTGGGAAGGTGACACTCAGAAAAAAGACGCGTTCAGTATGTTGATAATCTTTTGGATTTCGCAGCACTCCATTCTGCAGTGTCTCAAAACTGGTTTTGCATTGGGATAGTGAGTGTAAAATTCACACTTGCAAATATGGAAGGCGAGTAGAAAGTCCAAACGCTATAATATTGTGGGAGTTAGTTGAAACTCGGTTACAGCCCTTACTAGCCCTTACTCGCGCATTTTTCATCAAATTTGTCTTTCCTTCCACACTAGATGGTTTTATATATACTAGGATTATTGAATTATGCTAAAAAAAATCCCCAGGAAAAGTGTTTGGAAAAGTGAGTTAGAAAAAAATGAAGGGGAAAAAGTGAAGGAAATTCAGGGCGCCTGGGTGTCACACTCTACTAAGCATTCCAGGATTTAGATCATTGTGCCTCCATCGCCATTATCAAGGATGACACTTTCCGTTCAGCGGAATACAAACGGCAGAACACCAGGCTCTACCAATACCAGTAAGACCCATTTCTGGCCACCACGGGCTGGAGTGACAAGATCTTTCAGGGGAAAAGAAAGCAGCGATTGTCCTTTGAGCAGAGTGCTAGCGACGACGACTTCAGGGCAGCGATTAACTCAACTAGTGTGTCCCCGTAGTACACTTCTCATACGGAAAGGCAAGCAATTGTGCGAGTCAGACTTCTGTATCATATTCTGCCAGCACCTGTTATCACCGAGGCTGGTGACTAGGGTATCCTCCCCCGTAGGCGGATCCAGGATTACCGATCGGGGGGGCGGGCAGCTTCCCGAGGGGCGCCATTTGGACCAGGGGGCTGCCACTTTTGACCGGCAAAACCCATCAGTTGGGCGTAAAATCCTATCGGTTGGCACCGATTTTTGCATCCTGGGGGGACGGAAAGCGATATTTCAGGGGAGTCTTGTTAAAGACGTCACGTTTTTCTTGAAATGAAAATGGAAGGACTGAGGTCAGTCTTGATTCAATTGTGGAGTTTGCCGCACTTGTTTTAGATTTGTCTCTGCGATTAATTTTTTATGATCGGAAAAATATTGGAAGAATATTCTTTATGATACTCCCGTCATGGAACCTCCCTGAAGCTGGTTTCTAAAGATATTGTTATTTTTGGTATTTGTGCATATCTCGTGCATAGCGGGTGGAGATAATTTATTCATCGCACAATACGTAGAAAAATGTCACACTACAATATAATAATATAATGATAGCCACTAATTCGTACCCGAAATATCTAGTTACTTGTATAAAAACAGGACCGACAGACTCACGAATGCATCTCCACTCAGTGGACCAAACCGACTACCGAAAAGACTGGGCTGACGGCCAACGCCTATGCCTTGGATCACCCAAGCTGATCGAGGTTGCAATGCGGGTATCCAAGTCCGGGAAATCATCCCGAAAACGGTCCCGAAGACAGCCACCTCCGGTCCCGAGAGGGAGCCAGGTGGGACCTGGACGGCGGGGACGGTGCAACGGCGCGGGTCCTCGCCACAAATCGGCTGTCATCCAAACCGGAATCGCCAGAGCTTCCTTCGGCGATTGGGGCGACTTTAACGAAGCGCCCCCCATGTGGATATCTTTATTCGACGGCCGGAACAATCATCATCATCACATTTCAGGGGGTGCCATCAACCTTTCAGGGGGCGCCATGGCCATTTCAGGGGGCTCCGAGGGTCGATAGAGGGGGCATGTGCCCCTCTTTGCTCCCCTGGATCTGCGTATGATCCTCCCACTTTGGGGCAGCCATGTGATGACTTGGGTGTCTCGTTCCTTAGTCCATCAGCTTTATCGCATTCAATGTTCCGAATTATTTTCGACCGGTAAACCCTCTTTACTCTCGGGGCGTGAAGCCCGATGCAATTATTTGCTGCTGATGTTGCCACTTTGCAGTTTGTTAGCAAAATATCAGTTTATTCTGCTTTTTGCTGTGATGTATATATATATTTTTGGTCCACTGACACAGTAGCGTGTTTTCTTTATCCTTTAGGCTCCATAAAAGTCATTTTTGGAACTGTGAATTTCCAGGAAGAGGGTACTTTCTCGCCCAATTGAACTACGGCTTTCCCTGAAATGATTACGATACTCCTTGAAATGGCTAATGACACCCCACTGAAATTTTGCAGGGGAGGTGGTGTTGCATCACCCACTAATACTTGCCGAATATTTCAGGATCGTCGTTAAGGTCTTGAAAATCTATGCGGACTATGGAACATTTATTGCGCGTGTTTTGCACACACGTACCTTTAGCTCCTAACATCAGGGAACTACTGACTCATGACTGGAGGCATGTGAGGGTTATTTGGACGTCAGCACACGTATTCACACGAATCTCTCACGGTTCCTCTCCTCATAAAAAGGTCACACAAACAATTCCAAAATCCAATGGTGATGATGTGTGGACTCCATTGAATCTCATCAGTCTTAATTCTAAGTCAGAACTGAGGGCCTATCCATAAATTACGTTACATGTATTCTTATAATTCTAACCCCCCCTCATGGTAATACTTGCTTACGCCCTGTTGTAACGTCTAAAAAAACGGTTGCTGACTTCCCGCTCCCCCTTGTTTTTCCTTCTGTACTTTATGGACGGTCTCATATGTTTCGGAGACCATCTTTCGATGCAGGGCCCATACCTAAAGAAACTGCTTCTAATACATTACAAAGGCTTTGGTTTATATCGAACTGATGTGGTCAGAAAGCGTCTGGACGGGATTGAGACAGAACACGTGTTTTGTCGATTACAACACAAACTACCCTGTGATCAGAAACTTTTCTCGATCACAGTGAGGAAAACTCCGCACATGATCGAGGTATACAACGCCCCCCCCCATCTCCGAGCATCAGAACAATGTTCCATAATAAATACTTTGGTAAACACATGGAGCTGCGCGCCTCAGGGTTCGGTGGGTGAGCAAGTCAGTGAGTCCCGTACGAACGCACGCCCCTTTCCGTGACCGCCACGGGGCGGGTAATCTCTAAGAAAACCCCAAGGCGATCACAAATGCGGGCACCCGGCCCATGTGTCATGTATATGTGCGTGTGTGTGTTTACACACGCACGGAAAATGATGCACCACCGACGCAAGGCGGGTCGAGCAATAATGCTGAAAAACGATAGCTTTCAAAAGAAGACACTATATGTTTACAAAGTTAGGGCCCTCCGCATAAAGAGGGTATGTTATGTGAATGGGTGGACGACGTTTTTTATATTTTTTTCGGGATGGAAGAAGTCATTAAATTTCCCTGAGGTTCTCACGGAAAACAGTAAACAAGGATATCACGGAAATATTTCTGATATATTTACCAGGATGGAAAAGGACTAGCTTAGTTTGGGAGGAAGAAAGTGGGTCCACAAGGTTTGGTCACGAAAGTGGACGAAGTAGTCGAGGATCCTACAACTAACTAGCTGCTAACTGACTCAAAGAGCGTAGCCAATCCACAGCCATGCTTGAAATGCCATTTGGCTAGCTTTGGTCCATCCCAGGTGACAGTTGTGCGAGCTGCAACTGCTTTCTTATTTAGAGAAATCAAGACAAAGGTTTTAGCAGTCTGCTCTCGGACAAATACTGGGCCCGCCCCTGCGAGAGCACCTGTTACTGCGACCCGTCTGACCTTGCCCGCAGCGGCTCTTGTTTACCTGAAGGGTCGTAAAGCGTGGAATGCGGAGGCGTACTACGGTTTACAACCAACGTGTCACGTGGGCGGTCTGTGTATCGAAATGAATGAACGAATGACCTGACATCTGTTGTTGGGGAAACAGGGTATTAGTTCTGACGGGTCATGTCGTGTGGTGCATGTGTCGAGGGTAACGCACCCTTAAAACCATGTGTGGTATATCTCTGTCATCATTACGCTTTGGACGGCTTTAACATATAATAGTCCTTAAATCAACCATGATAATACCTGTTGTAACAGGCCAGCTATACGTTTCTGCGGCAGGATGCTCTCCATGGGGGCTAAATGTTTGTAGATTCTTCTGTGCCATGGGTGGATCAAAGGCTGCTCCATTCCTCGGTAAATAAGGAATTCGGGGGGTTCAAATAGTTACTCTTCGGATTTGAAGCCGTGCTTACTTAGAAAATAACATGGTGAAGCTAGAACACATCAGACATGCTCCATTGCTGCGCCCAGGGGCCAAATGCGGGGCGCGTGAGCGGACCTTTAATGACCAGATTACACTCGCGCCCGAGGTTCAGCTGTGTCGTGACTTTACGGGCCTGCGCCTGCTTAGAATCAGGGACGCTTCGTGTTTCTGGGCGTGTAACGTAACGTGGGGTATTCAGACCAGTCCAAAGTCAGATACATGACCGGTTTTTAGTGCGTTTGATCATTGTTGTTCCGTACTTTCAGGTATGTTCAGGATCGGACGGGGGCGGATTCTGCCCACACGTCGTCTTTTTCAGTAGGGGACGGGGCGGATTCTGCCCACATCTCGTGTTTTTCAGTAGGGGACGGGGGCGTATTCTGCCCACACCTCGTGTTTTTCAGTAGGGGACGGGGACCTCGTGTTTTTCAGTAGGGGACGGGGGCGGATTCTGCCCACACGTCGTGCTTTTCAGTAGGGGACGGGGCGGATTCTGCCCACATCTCGTGTTTTTTAGTAGGGGACGGGGGCGGATTCTGCCCACATCTCGTGTTTTTCAGTAGGGGACGGGGGCGGATTCTGCCCACATCTCGTGTGTTTCAGTAGGGGACGGGGGCGGATTCTGCCCACACCTCATGTTTTTCAGTAGTGCACGGGGGCGGATTCTGCCCACACCTCGTGTTTTTCAGTAGGGCACGGGGGCGGATTCTGCCCACACCTCGTGTTTTTCAGTAGGGGACGGGGGCGGATTCTGCCCACACCTCGTGTTTTTCAGTAGGGCACGGGGGCGGATTCTGCCCACACCTCGTGTTTTTCAGTAGGGGACGGGGGCGGATTCTGCCCACACCTCGTGTTTTTCAGTAGGGGACGGGGGCGGATTCTGCCCACACCTCGTGTTTTTCAGTAGGGGACGGGGGCGGATTCTGCCCACACCTCGTGTTTTTCAGTAGTGCACGGGGGCGGATTCTGCCCACACCTCGTGTTTTTCCCTGACATTTGTTACGGTTCGCGGTATGTTCCTCCAACTTTCTAACCTTTTCGAAAACTAAGTTACATAGATTCCTGGAAAGCTGCGAGATATAATTAAAATTGATCTTGAAATGTAAAAATTGATGGGCCCATCATATTTATACCCCTTAAGAATGACATTAAAGTACAGCCGAACAAATCGCAAGTCCCCTCGCTGACACAGGTAAATTTGCTTTCCTCCACTTGGCCCCCTCTACCCGCCCATAATGGCCTCAAGTGAGGGGCCGTCCATAAATCACGTGAGGCTTGTTGGAGGGTGGAGGGAGTGAGGCAATAGCGTCACGGGGCGTAACAAGGGCAGAGGGGGCTGGTCCCGATCCTTACCTAACGCCCGCAGTTTTGGGAAGTGAGAAGGTAGTATTTTCAAAATGGTGGATTGGATTAGAAGAGTTGCATGGGCGTCGAAACGGGGAGACAGGAGAATGCGTCTTCCCACCTTCCAAAATAATTCTGATTTCAACTGTGTTACGGAAATGTTTCAAACATTTGACGGGGTCTCATTTTCACTAGGGAAGTGTCACGGAGCCGACCAGGGAGCTGATGAGGAGGCGGCGCACGGCACTGGAGGAGGGGGCAACGGAAAGGGCTAAAACCATTAGCCGTCAGTGCCAAGCTGCAATTAGGAGGGACTGCCGTGAACATTTGCAGGAGAAGCTGAGTAAAGCGAGTGCGGCCAAGACGTGGCAAATACTCAAACCAATAATAGGCAATTAGAAGACGTCGAGTGCAGTGCCAAATGTGACCCCGGACGCAATCAACTCGTATTTTGTGAATGTTGGGCCGGAAGCATCCGCAAGCATTCCACCACCCAGGGCGAGTGTACCGGTTAGGTTACCTCGTGTACCAAATTGCGGCATGCGTGTTCAACCCATTTCTTTTAACGACTTGTGTATAACGTTGGGCCGTATGAAAGCATCTCCTTCCGTCGATTCGAACGGTTTTAGCGTTGTAATGTTTCAGAAATTTTTCTTTGGTCTGGGCAATGTACTTCTTGAAATAATTAATTCTAGTATCAACTCCGGGACAGTACCGCACCAATGGAAACATGGTCTTGTGACGCCGATTCCTAAGGGGGGCAATTCTACCGAGCCCGGAAACTGGCGACCTGTAACAATTCTACCGGCTATAGCAAAAATCACTGAGCGCGTAGTGCATACACAACTGAACGGTTTCTTTAATGACAACTTTCTGTACTCTGAGGCGCAGCATGGGTATCGACGAAACCATTCCACGGAGACAGCGCTTACAGTAGTTACAGATAAGATATATGAGGCTATGGATTCGGGCCAAATCTCAATACTTGTACTACTCGACCTCTCAAAATGCTTTGATGTAATTGACCATGAACTACTTTTAGCTAAATTTGAGCTCTATGGAGTAGAGAGGCACTGGTTTGAAGATTATTTGCGTGGTCACACGCAGCAAGTCAAGGTTAGGACCAAAGAGGGTCAAACAATCCTGTCAAAAACGTTGCCAAATACGATCGGATGTTATCAAGGGGTTCCCTCTCTTGTATAATGTTTTCAATTTTTGCCAACGAGATGTGTTTATACGCAGACAAGAGCACAGTAGTTCAATTTGCAGACGATACTCAACTTTTAATCAGCGGACCAAAATCTGAACTCTCTGACATGATTTTAAGACTTGAAAACGAGCTTGCATTATTCTTAGATTGGTTCAACCAGAATAAGCTGAAACTAAATACTTCAAAAACCAAAGTCATTGTAGTTGGAACACGAGCGATGCTACAAAACATGCCCAAAGTTAGGATAAGAGTTGGAAACACTGTAGTAACCGAGACAAAAGTCGTCAAAAATCTAGGACTAGAAATGGATAGACACCTGACGTACCAAACACACATTGATCACCTAACTGCAAAGTGCACAGGCATCCTAGTTGGACTTCTCCATGCCAGTCATGTCATTCCTCGCATAGTACTAAAACAAATAGTTAACGCACTAGTTATGTCCACACTGCGTTATTGTATAGCTATTTATGGCACATGCTGCGCTTCACAATTACATAGGGTACAGAAAGTTGTCAATTTTTGCGCACGAGTCATCTCTGGCAAGCGGAAGTTTGAACGTATATCTCAGGAAGCGAGACGACTAGGGTTTATGTCTGCCAATGAGCTCACCGAGTACCACCAACTATGTCTAGCCAAAAGTGTACTCAGCACAGGTCAACCAACGGTCCTACGAGAATTGTTCCGTTTTACCGATCATGACCACCGAACACGTCAGACTGGGCATCTACGCCCACCCAGACCGCGGACAAATGCAGGGAAGCGGAGACCAGCGTATGTGACGGCGGCACCTTTTAACAGCCTGACAACCGAAATGCGAAATTGTAACATGATAAGTTTTAAGAGTAGACTGAATGTTCTTCTCAGGGAGGAAGATTAGCTGGGTGCAGCCGAGTCATCGAGTTGTATATTTTAGTGTGAATTTTAACGTAAATTTTTTAGTTTTTGGTTCTACTATAATGATCAGGTTTTTAGACTCGGATTTAGCCTGCTGAGTATCTTATGTTTTATACTTTTTATTTTTACTTTTTGTACTGCCTCTTTTTAATGAAATGTGTACGACGAACGATTTGCTTTCTCTTCCATATTGCGAGTGATAGTGGTGTCGCGGTGCAACGTTCCTCAGTTTGTGCGATCCATGGTGTGTGTGTGTGATTTGACGAGGAAACTGAAAAGCCTCACAAGAGGAGTAATCCGATAATATACTGATACTGATACTGATACTGATACGGAATGGGACGGCACTTTTGGCAGTTTTACAGGTGTCATCCGGGCTATGACTCCTCAAAGCATGCATTTCACGACTGATTTAAACCAACATTCCTGAAAGAATGATATATTTTTCCATATTTTTGGCGTCGACCCTCACCAAAGGCAATTGTGCGGAACTGTCCCTGGATAGGACCGTCTTAACGCGCCCCGCCTGGGGGACGAAATTTGCTCCCTCCCGGTTTTACCCCAAAAATTGAAAATACTCAGAACAACGCAACTTCAGTACCTTATTTCTGATCGATTTCAGGCATCTAAAGATTTTTTTGGGTCACGTCATGTCAGGTCAAGGACCTGTCGAAGATCAAGAGACCCAACCTCGAAACCATGAATCACGAGTTTTAACCCGCCTCCGAGCCACCTTCACCCTGGTGGTGGGGGGTGATTGAACACCACATTTGAACACGGCCCTCATGCGGGATAGGGAAAAAACGCGAACGCTGGTAGATAGCTCATACAAATTTATGAAGAAACTATATCAGTCACTTTTTAGCTCAGGTCAATATTGAGGTCATGATAGGGTTGGAAAGTGGGATTTTGAGTGAAGTTTTTGGGCTCAAGCGTCTGACAGAGTTGAGTTAGAAAATTTTTGGGCACTATTCGCTTCCTCTCGTCACGGCAAATTGAATGATCTATAATATGACCATACTAAGTCAAAAGACAAATATGCACTGACCTCAGGTCAGGTCAAGGTCACTTTTTAATCTAGCATAGCCAATATGCATATAAATCGACTCGCAACAGCAATCCGAACGCAATGATATCACAATAAAAGTTGTATCACCATTTCATGCTAGCTTATTGACCAAGTCTGAAAACGGCTTAAATAGCCCCAGAGGACCTCTTGGAGGTCACAGGTCAAAAATTGCAACATAAAACAGGAAAGGGACCCAGGATACTACGATTTGGAGAATATGAAGGTATTCTCAGCTGTACCTACACAAATAGAGCCCAATTTCTGTTTTCCCATGTATTTCCAATGGAGAGATCATAGTCCGTACTTGACCTAAAGTCATTGATATGAAAAATCCCGGAATATGTGTTGTAGCTCACACTGGGCCCATATTATGTGGTATAAGTTTCAATTTGATATATTCACGCATTTCTTACTTATGCTACCTTAAACATTTTTGGAAATGAGGTCACTTGACTTGTATTGGTGACCTGACCTGAGATGATCCAACCTTAAAATTTTGGGAAGCGTTGTGGAATTGATCGAGGATAAGGTGTGCCAAGTACGGTGGAGCTTTGCGCCGCCGTTTTTTCGTGCCGCCAGAAAAACCCGAGCGGGGGTGTTCAAACCCCCCACCGGGGAGAGGGTTAAAGAAGTCCCAAAGGAACACCTGCAAACCAATCGGTTCCAAACTTTCGCGATATGATAAGATCTTTAGGGTCTAAACATATGCAATCTCAGAATTTTAATATTTTTGACGTAAGATGCATGCCACCTCATTATAAGTCTGGGGTGAAAAATATAAAGGGTTCTTTTTCAATAAATATTGAATACATAAACTTCAAAGTTCTACTACCAAGTATTCTTCCTTCGATCTTCACCATTAAGTTAAGTTTCTGAGCATCTGAACTCTCAAAGCTCATGTGAGGTCACATGAGCGTTCAATGATTACACTGGTCAACATCCAAAATGCATTCTGCACGTGAGCGCTTGTTTCTACCTATTTCGATACCGCTGATTTCAAATTTAGTAACAGTTTTTTTGCCATCGGACCTGGTTTCTTTCCCAGAACATGTCTGGTGTATAGCCCCTACACTTTCCACACACAGTCATGAGCTCAGCCTTTTGCGGAAAATCTAGATCAATGATGTCAAGAACCCGGCTTATTTGCACCCAGACAATGCAGCTTATTACTTTAGATACATTTGAATGTATTGCAATGAAAGACTACCTCGCATTCAAGTGCATGAACATTGTACATTGAACAAGGTTTGCGCTCGGTCACACAAGCTCGCCGGTATTGTAGACCGAGTGGAGACGTCGTAACATTATATGATGATGATTTCATGTCAGATTCAACTCCCTTGAAGGTCAAGTCCAAGTAACACGTCACAGGTCAAGGTCATACCACTATTTCAGGGTAATTGACCCTAGTGCCTTTGGTCGGATGAAGTCACCTATTATGGCGTATATTATGTTATGACATCATAGGATAGGTCACTCAATCTTGAGCTCAAGGTCCCAGGTTCAAGTCAAATGTCATAGGTCAAGGTCAAACCTGATGTCCCGCCCGACGGTTGCCATAGAGCTAGTTGCAGTATACGTTATAGGAAAAATGTAATATTTTGACGTCAAATGTCAATTGCATTGAACGACCTTGACCAAAAAGTTTCAAAGAACATTGCCTCAGACCTACCCTCCGTTACTTTAGGTCACTTTCTCTCCATATCCGGCTTCTCATCACCTAATCACGGCATTTCCCAATGGCTACCCCGCACCGACAGAATTTGGCAAATATGACCTTATTTTACTTTGAATATAATGACCTAGGTCTATGAAAATCGGGTTTAGGGTAGAATACCCTAGCCTCCACAAATACCCGAACGTTCATTTTCCCAGAACTCTTGGGTTTTGCACTGTCAAGGTCTATGATACCAAGTAGGCTTGCACAAAGACGACACACAGACATACTGGATCTCAAAATTCTGATGTGATACGGCATTTCCGCTGCCAGATTCGTCTTCAGCGCGACAAATTACCCTAGAAACGAACTATTTTGTATTGGATCCATGACGGAAGTTAAATTTTGTTGACCAGTGTTATGTTTTCTAATAACCGCGCACTGAATTGAGACAGAGCTTCCATGTTGCTTTCATTGTGTTTATACTGTCATGGGGATTCGATGATATGCACCATGACTCTACCAGGTCACCATGTGACCCTGGCCTAGCTTGAGGTCAGATCATTTTCAACATTCGACCTAGCATGGCCATATTATACATCATTTTATTCGCAACGATGAGACGACTGCAATGATGCGTAAATATTTGGTCTAGCTTCACTCAATACAAATAAGCAGGGGGAAATATACAGTGCCCTGTTGTAGGCCAATGAAACTTTCCGTGACCTCTGGTGACCTCAATGTTGACCTGAAATAAAGTAGATCGTACTGTGTATCTTCATCTTGTCAAGAGCTTTCGAACGCGGCCGTAACTTTGCTTTAGCTGCTCCAGGAAGTGAGATACGGAGGAGGGAGAGGGAGGCGAAATACGCCCTTTGGTGGGGCCTGTCATGCCAGGGATCTCAGAGAGTTAGAATGGTTAAGAATATAAAATTTTATATGCTGATATCTAGCGCTTACTTCTATTTGCGGTCAGTCTGGCACGCGTCTGTGAATACTTTACCCAGAATACGTATCTGTCTGATGCGATGTGGGGCCCACAGCCACCCTAGGGTGCCGATGGCTTTCGAGAATCGGACCACGCCCGCGGAAAGGAAAAGGGGTAAAAAAAACAAAAAAATCAATAAGGAACAAAGCAAATATTAGGTGACCAGAAGCAATAACTTCATCTCGAGGAAAAAGGCGGAGTGGTGGGGGGGGGGCTAGCAAGGCTTAACTAAAGTAATATCCGCAAACGGATCAAGGAGACAAGCATGTATGTATGCACATACACACCTTTGGTATGCCCCTCTCTAAGTCATAGTGGTATGACTTATCTGCCGGCTCACTGTGTATTATATATATATATATATATATATATATATATATATATATATATATATATATATATATATATGCCCAATGTGTGAATTATAATTCGAGACGTAGTGGCAGTGCCTGACTCTATCAATATCTTACCACATGCTCAGACCTATTGCCTGGTTTTTAAACATTGCATTGCAAAGACAAGAAGTCTGAGGTCTCAGCCCGTCCTAACATCTGCATCGTATTTCATTGAGACCAGTGATAGAAATGAGGCCTCTGCGTTTTTGTAGCAGGCGAAGACTGTGGTGGGCGTTATTGTACCACCTGGGATGCCTCTTGGAGATTTTAGAGGTGCTTTCCCCACGCTAAATTTGAGCGGGCCTAGGGTCTGTATTCTTAAAGGCTCATGAAGAAAGAATGGACTCAGGATCTCACCGGAACTGTCGGCGGCCAACGGAGTCAAAACATGTCCGTTATCGGAAGGGCGAAAAACAAATGATGTCTGCCCATCCCTTGAAAAGTTGTAAGGCACCCGCACTGGGAGCTTGTAAAATCTGTATTTTCTGTGTTGCCGTATTGTTCTGTCCATATAAGGCGCTCAGTATAAGCAAGAAACATCTGCAGACCTGGGAGAGGGGCAACGGCCCTATCCACACCTTTAGATATATTCCTGGCTGAAACTGGCAGACGCATTGTTATAGATGTGAAGGAACAGCGGGCCACTTGAAGTCCAATCTTTTCCTGTCGAAATCCAGCTGGAAAAGCCTAAATTTCCGCGGGTAAATTCCGCAACGATGAGATCAAATCTAAAAGTTATGTCATTTAAGACAAGTTGAGACCAATGGAGTAAAGGTGAAGGCTTTACGGAATCCCTCTGCCCGCCCCCCGTCCAGCGTATTTTGCGCATTTTGAAACACCTCTTTCCTGTCTGTCTTGTTCCATTCTGTCTTTGTTTTGTTTGAAGTTTTGTCCAATTTCTCAAAAAAGCTTACAGGGCCATAAAACAGGACACTTAGCAAATAACAGACCGATTCTCCTGCCAGGTACCATATGAGGAACAATTTCAGTTGGCCCAAACCAACATATTTTAATTGAGTAGTACATGGGAGCAAAATGCTATCCACTTGAACCGTCTCTTACTTGAAATCGGCTGAAACGAGGCATTCTCCATTGAGGTTGCAGCTCCGAAGGGAGCAGCGATGGCGCACTCTACTTTGTCCCACACTCATCCTCTCCATCTCGTAGGTGAAGTTGAGGCCGTGGGATATACTACTGGGCAAACACAGAGAAGCTGTGGTTCCCGGCGTATCCGTGAAATTGGCAACAACAACCAACCAGTTGTCAGTTTTCTGGGGTTGAGCAGATGAGGTTGCTCCATCTACAAAAATCCGGTTGGTCTCAGAGGAGGCTAGGGAGTGAGGTCCGCGCTCAGGCGAGTCCCAGTAACAGTCGGCGTCCTTTTTGTTGTGGCCTTCACTAATGCACGCCACAAACGAGTACAGGGAGACGTCTCCATAGACGAGGTGGTTCTGAGTTAAGTACACGACCAGCTGGTACCCGGGCTGCTTCTGAAGCAGCCATGCTGCACGGTATGGCCCTGACTCTCGCCTCCACGGCGGCAGGCCGAACCCAGGGGTCGTGATCACTCCACGTTTCACACGACCCGTCTCCACCCAGTGCACCTCCATGTCTTGTGACGCGAACTTTTTGATCTTCTGGGCGGCCTCGGTGTCCTGTGAGGACAGCAACAGCGCCACGCACATCACGAGGGCTGCCCCCCAGCGGCACGCCCTGCCGCCACCAGCCATCGCTACCGACTGACGACGCAGCTGAGTTTCCAGGCTGCGCCCTTGTGGCGCTTGCACACGCTGTACACGAGTCGCCACCGCGTACGTTCGAACTGGGGGAGGCTTCTGATTGGACAGTAGATGGAAGCCAGGAGGCTGGGTGGAGGGGAAAGGGGGTTCTGCACCAGCTTCTTCAAGAAACAGCCCCCGTCTTTGTGGGCCATATCGTGCCATTTCAAAAACCTGGTTGCAACCTCTTGCCTAGAATCTCAAATATTGCTCGAGGGTTATGGGTATCCTGAACTAGTGAACACGCTTCATTACTTTTATACAGCCTATACCAGTGACATAAACCTCGGCCTGCGGCCTCGGCAGGTGCCGCTCCGGCGCAGGAGAAGCCGGTGACAATGTACGTTAGGCAAGCAGTTCGATTGACAGGCGAGTGTTTTCAGCAGTATGATACATATACTAACGCGATGTTGGGACTTGAGGTCTAATGTTCTCATTCTGACTACATTCAGTCCCATGTGTAAGTCCATGTTTTCTTAAACTAACATGTCTCTGCACACCGCGCCACGTTTGTCGTCTGTTCATGTCATCACATAAATAATCACACGTATAAAGTTTGGTTTGTTAAGTAAAGACTAGCTATGCCCAGAAGAAAGGAGATACAATATAAAATATTCTGGGTTTGCCGACCATATTTCACCTACACCTGGAGATCTTCACACAATTCAGCCTATTTGTTGCCGAGTTAGCTTCGGTTATCCTAAGTCCCAGTCCGCATGCGCAGTAAAGTCTGCAGTGAATGAGAGCGAAGATACCGTTATAATTGACTGAAGCATGTTGGTATGTCGTTTGTTTGTCTCCTGAACTCAACTATCCCTTATAGCCTAATATTCCTTAGAATTCATACTGAGCATGCGCAGCACAATGCAATGTCATAATTCCGTGAATTAGGATTAGCAGATAGTATTCTGCTATTACTCTCAAATTTTTAGCCCAATCGGTCTATTGGCTCCCGAGATAGCCTTCCTGACCATAAGTTCTAATGCGCATGCGCACTTACCTTTGTAGTAAGCAAGGGTGTCAAAACTTTCATACTAAATTTAAGCATGTTCGCTCTCCTCTGTCCATGTCCTCTTCTGAAATATCCTCACCTTTAAGGCTTATCTTTAAGATTTCTACTGCGCATGCGCAGGGCAGTGCAGCTTCACTATGACATTATTTGTGGTTTTCACTCCGTGTCATTTTCTTGTTCACAAAATTTCAAAAAAACGACCCGTAGGTTGCCGGGATAGCCTCTGTTACCATTAGTTCCACTGCGCATGCGCAGTGACCTTTCATTGACCTGAAGACCGGATTCAAAATCTGCATGACCGATTTCCTCTCATTAATATTGTTCGACAATATGGAATAGAGTGCAACGAGATTTATATATTATTTACATGTCTAAATACGATAGCGGATACAAGGGGCGAGGCTAGTGGGCTTAAGTCCCCCCCATGTGAAAATACCTAGAGCTATAGCATGAGCAAAGGATGTTTGGAGGCAATGGCAGAGAGGCTGGAGCTAAAAGGTGTATTCAGGGTAGCGGGGGGATAGGAGGCACGTGCACCCCCCTTTGGTCGATCCTCAGCACCCCCTGAAATGGCCACGGCGCCCCTCAAACATTCGATGGCACCCCTGAAATGTCACTTCCCACCCTTTCCCCTAAGATGCAAAAATTGGCGCCCATCGGAAGGCTTTTACGTGTCAAAAGTTGCGCTCTATGCTCCGGATTACACCCCTTGCCCTGCGGACGGTGCCTCCTCTATCGGTAATCCTTGATCCGCCTATGCTCAAGCTCCTTAGCCCCACCACCGAACTGATATCCTGGATCCGCTAATGCTCCAACTCCTGAGGCCCATCCCTGTACTGATGTCCTGGATCTGCCTATGCTCGAGCTCCTCAGCCCCACCCCCTTACTGATGTCCTGGATTCGCCTATGCTCGATCTCCTTAGCCCACCCCCGTACTGATGCCCTGGGTCCGCCTATGCTCGAGCTCCTTAACCCCACCCCCGAACTGATGTCCTGGATCCGCCTATGCTGGAGCTTCTTAGCCCCACCCCCTACTGATGTCCTGGATCCGCCTATGCTCGAGCTCCTTAGCCCCACCCCCGTATGATGTCCTGGATCCGCTTATGCTCGAGCTCCTTAGCCCCACCTCCGTGCTGATGTCCTGGATTCGCCTATGCTCGATCTCCTTAGCCCACCCCCCGTACTGATGTCCTGGGTCCGCCTATGCTCGAGCTCCTTAACCCCACCCCCCGAAGTGATGTCCTGGATCCGCCTATGCTGGAGCTCCTTAGCCCCACCACCTACTGATGTCCTGGATCCGCCTATGCTCGAGCTCCTTAGCCCCACCCCCGTATTGATGTCCTGGATCCGCTTATGCTCGAGGTCCCGAGTTCCAACCCGCTCCTGATGTCCTGGATCCGCCTATGCTCGAGCTCCTTAGCCCCACCCTGTACTGATGTCCTGATTCGCCTATGCTCGAGCTCACTAGCCCCACCCCGGTACTGATGTCTTGGATCCGCCTATGCTCGAGCTCCTTATCCCCACCCCCCATACTAATGGCCTGGATCCGCCACTGCTTATTAAGTTTATTTAAGCAGGGAGTGCAAGGAGTCACGTGTCATGGTATCACCACAAAGAGGTTTATTCGGCTGGGAAAGAAATGGTGTGCAACGGTGGATCCTTTGGCCAGTGCTACCAATGGTTAGAGGATGCATTAACTAGTGGGTAGATAGATAGATAGATGATAAACTTTTATTGGACGGAAACAATATGACAGTTATAACAAATAGATTGACGCAAAAGCCCGAAGGCTTAAGTGGTGGGGCCTCTCTTATCTCTCTCATAAAACACATCTTTTTTACCGGACCTATCACACACATACACAGTAAGATTTGGACACACATAAAGAAACAAAACACAACAAACCAAACAAGCAAACCAGTTCCTGACCACCATTTTGTTTTTTATTCGTCGCAAGTCGCCGCAGCTATCCGTAGCTATCATGCAATACCGTAGCTGATCATGGATATCTAGAAACCCGGGGCACAGTAGAGGCCGAAAAGACAGACACCCGCCACCACCGGGCATTCGCTTGTCATAGCATGCGTAGATAGCTATGGTATCGTCTCGCATAGCAGCTACAAGTGCGCCGCCCGCAGCGACGCTACGGCCGAACGGCGGGGTGAGGTTTCGGCGGAAACATACTAGCATTGTTATTACATTTAATTAAAGGTACACTGTTGTTGCTATGATATGCAACCTCTGCGATGGCAAGATATGTATTTGAACTAGCTTTTGCCGAATTTATCCACTTCCATCTATATTAACCATTCAAAACCTGGTGTGAAGCAAAATGAACCGATAAAATTACCACTTCGAAATGTATTTTACGGCTGTTAGCGCGGAGCCGTAAGAGATAAGTGGGGGTATGAGTGGAAAAATGACGGCAACGAAGTTTCTATCCAGCCGTGTTAAGTTCAATACTGTAGCTATCATGGTCTGGAAACCAGGGGCTGAGAATAAAAATTTTAAAAACTTATATTTTATTTTTGCCTATAAAATAAAAAGTTTCAGTCTGAAAGTTTTTATCTCTAAATATATAATAAAGGAGGCTATTCTCTTTTATTATCTGAAATGGGAACTAATTTATCTTAATTAGATCGGAAGATATAAGGGTTTGACTGATATTTTGGGAAATGCAGACCTTCGCAGAATGGGCCAAAAAGGACCCTTAAATTTCCGTTTTTGTTTTGTTTCTGTGTTTGTGCAGTACTGCACAAACCGGCCTTTAAGTTGGTATTTGACTCAGAACCTGAACTGCTGTAGCTTCAGATATTTCGAGCCTGTAGTTTAGACCATGAGTTTTATGCCAAATTTAGGGTGCAAAGTTTAAAAGCTAATTTGGAGCCTTAAATTTATAACTTTTTCTTTCAAACTTTTTGTGTCAACTACAAATTTCCCTGATGTAAAAGGGTGCAAGTTTGAAGACTGTAGATGAATTAGCAAAAAATAGAAAAATAAAAGTTACAAATCACATAATGCAAAATTCTGGGCAAAATTTTGAAAATTTTGAAAATTGACAACCGTGGTGCTTATTCATTTGGAAGTGCCTTCTATCCACAAAAGTTTTAGGTCTCTGATACCAGCGCTCAGAACAGACAACAACAACAACCTCGGCCTGCGGCCCCGGCAGGTGCCGCTCTGGCGCAGGAGAAGCCGGTGACAATGTACGTTAGCCAAACAGTTCGATTGACAGGCGAGTTTTTTCAGGCAGTTTGATACTTATAACAACGCAATGTTGGAGTTTTAGGTTTTGTGTTCTCATTATGGCTCCATTCAGTCCCCTGTCTAGGCCCATGTTTTCCTAAATTAGCATGTCTCTGCATACTGCACCACGCTTGCCCTCTGTTCATATCATCAAATAAATAAACACACGCATAATGTTTGTTTTGTTAAGCAAAGACTGGGCATGACGAGAAGAAAGGAGATACAATATAAAATATGATGGGTTTTCCGACGGTATTTCACCTATACCTGCAGATTTTCACCCAATTCAGCCTATTTGTTACCGAGTTATGCCCCAGCTCGAGACCTCAGCCCCACCACCGAACTGATGTCCTGGATCCGCCTATGCTCGAGCTCCTTACCCCACCCCCTTACATATGTCCTGGATCTGCCTATGCTCGAACTCCGTAGCCCCACCTCTATACTGCCCTGGATCCGCCTATGCTTGAACTCCTTAGCCCCTACCCCTACTGATGTCCTGGATCCTCCTATGCTCGAGCTCCCGAGCCCCACCCACGTACTGATGTCCTGAATCCGCTTATGCTCGAGCTCCTTAGCCCCACCCCCGTACTGATGTCTTTGATCCGCCTATACTCGAGCCCCTTAGCCCCGGCCCCGTACTGATGTCCTGGATCCGCCTCTGCTCGAGCTCCTTAGCCCGACACCCATACTGATGTCCTGGATCCGCCTATGCTCGAGCTCCTTAGCCCCATCTCCGTACAGATGTCCTGGATCCGCCTATGCTGGATCTCCTTAGCCCCATCCCCGTACCAATATGCTGGATCCGCCTATGCTCAAACCCCTTAGCCTCTAACCCCGTACTGATATCCTGGCTCCGCTTATGCTCGAGCTCCTTAGCCCCACCCCCGTACTGATGTCCTGGATCCGCCTATGCCCGAACTCTTTAGCCCCTACCCCTCGTGCTGATGTCCTGGATCCGCTTATGCTTGAGCTCCTTAGCCCCACCTCTGTACTGATGTCCTTTATCCGCCTATACTCGAACCCCTTAGCCCCACCCCCGTACTGATGCCCTGGATCCGCCTCTGCTCGAGCTCCTTAGCCCCACACCCATACTGATGTCCTGGATCCGCCTATGCTCCAGCTCTATAGCCCCAGCCCCGTGCAGATGTCCTGGATCCACCTATGCTCGATCTCCTTAGCCCCACCCCCGTACTGATGTCCTGGATCCGCCTTTACTCAGGCTCCGGAGCCACACCCCTGCACTGATGTCCTGGATCCGCCTATGCTCGAGCTCCTTAGCCCCACTCCCGAACTGATGTCCTGGATCTGCCTATGCTCGAACTCCGTAGCCCCACCTCCGTACTGCCCTGGATTCGCCTATACTCAAACTCTTTATTCCCTACCACCCTACTAATGTCCTGGATCCGCCTATGCTGGAACGCCCGAGCCCCACCACCGTACTGATGTCCTGGATCCGCCTATGCTCGAGCTCCTTAGCCCCACCCCCCGTACTGAGGCCTGGATCCGCCTTTGCTGGAGCTCCTTAGCCCCACCCCCGTACTGATGTCCTGGATCCTCCTATGCTCGAACTTCTTAGCCCCACCTCCGTACTGATGTCCTGGATCCGCATATGCTCGAACTCCTTAGCCCCTACCCCCCTACTGATGTCCTGGATCCGCCTATGCTCGAGCTCCTTACCCCACCTTCTTCCTGATGTCTTGGATCCGCCTATGCTCGAACTCCGTAGCCCGTACCTCCCCCCACTGATGTCCTGGATCCGCCTATGCTCAAGCTCCTTACCCCACCCCCTTACTGATGTCCTGGATCCGCCTGTGCTCGAACTTCGTAGCCCCACCTCTGTACTGCCCTGGATCCGCCTATGCTCGAACTACTTAGCCCCCACCCCCTACTGATATCCTGGATCCGACTATGCTCGAGCTCCCGAGCCCCACCCCCGTACTGATGAGCTGAATCCGCTTATGCTCGAGCTTCTTAGCCCCACCGCCGTACTGATGTCCTAGATCCGCCTCTGCTCGAGCTCCTTAGCCCCATCCCCGTACTAATATCCTGGATCCGCCTATGCTCGAACTCCGTAGCCCCTACCCCCCTACTGATGTCCTGGATCCGCCTATGCTGGAACTCCCGAGTCTCACCCCGTACTGATGTCCTGATTCCGCTAATGCTCAGCTGCTTAGCCCCATCCCCGTACTAATGTCCTGGATCCGCCTATGCTCTAACTCCCTAGCCCGACCCTCGTACCGATGTCCTGGATCCGCCTATGCTCTAACTCCCTAGCCCGACCCTCGTACCGATGTCCTGGATCCGCCTATGCTCTAACTCCCTAGCCCCACCCTCGCACTGATGTCCTGGGTCCGCCTATGCTCGAACTCTTTAGCCCTTACCCCCATGCTGATGTCCTGGATCCGCTTATGCTCGATCTCCTTACACCCACACCAGTAACGCCCCATCTCCGTGCCCCCGCCCCCCGAAACGACATAGGCGGATCCAAGGGGAAAGGGGACAGGTGCCCCCCATAGAATCTTAGCGGCCCCTGAAATTGTCCCGGAAACCCCTGGAAAGTTCGATGGCACCCCCTGAAATGTCGTTTTCCCCGAGATGCAGGTATCGGGGTCTACTGATAGGTTTTAGCGCCTACTTGATAGGTTTTTCCGGCCAAAAGTGGCGTCCCTGGTGTAGATAGCGCCCACCAGGAAGTTTCCCCTTCCACCTCGCCCCCGATAGGCAATCCTGGATCCGCGTATGGGAAGCGACATTTCAGGGAGCGTCATCGACCTTGAGAGGCGTGTCTTTACAATTTCAGAGGGCGACGATGGTCGATTGGGGGTTGGGGGAGAAGGGTGGGGGGCACCTAGCCTACTTATTCCCTGGATCCACCCATGGTCCAAAAACAGAAACATAATACTCTTATTGTAAACTCAGACTTTTACGGTACTCTAATTACTTGTGATGCATTATGGGTAGTGTTGGGTACTTTTTTACCAGACCATAAATAAACAGAAACGGCCGCGCCGATCGCCGGCGTTGCCGCGACGTGGACGCAGGGGTGACGCGTGGTGATTTGCTACAACGATGCGTGGAGAAACGGCATGTTAGTAAAGGTAACTTGGTGTGTCATTGATTATATGCAGATGGAATGTCGACATATGTCTCTTACCTAGCTGCATGCAAAATTTCATTTCCCTCCAATGACTCTAACCACCCTAAACCCCGGTGTGAAGCAAAAATGAACTGATAAAATTACCACTGTGAAATGCATTTTACGGCTTACAGCGCGGAAGCCGTAAGAGATAAGTGGGGGTATGAGTGAGAAAAATGACGGCAACGAAGTTTTCTATCCAACCGTGTTAAGTTCAATACCGTAGCTATCATGGTCTGGAAACCAGGGGCTGAGAATAAAAATTTTAAAAACTTATATTTTATTTTTGCCTATAAAATAAAAAGTTTCAGTCTGAAAGTTTTTATCTCTAAATATATAATAAAGGAGGCTATTCTCTCTTATTATCTGAAATGGGAACTAATTTTTATCAATTAGATCGGAAGATATAAGGGTTTGAATGATATTTTGGGAAATGCAGACCTTCACGGAATGGGCCAAAAAGGACCCTTAAATTTCCGTTTTTGTTTTGTTTCTGTGTTTGTGCAGTACTGCACAAACCGGCCTTTAAGTTGGTATTTGACTCAGAACCTGAACTGCTGTAGCTTCAGATATTTCGAGCCTGTAGCTTAGACCATGAGTTTTATGCCAAATTTAGGGTGCAAAGTTTAAAAGCTAATTTAGAGCCCTAAATTTAAAGCTTTTTCTTTCCAACTTTTTGTGTGAACTACAAATTTCCCTGATGTAAAAGGGTGCAAGTTTGAAGAGTCTAGATGAATTAGCAAAAAATAGAAAAATAAAAGTTAAAAACACATAATGCAAAATTCTGGGTAAAATTTTGAAAATTTTGAAAATTGACAACCGTGGTGTTTATTCATTTGGAAGTGCCTTCTATCCACAAAAGTTTTAGGTCTCTGATACCAGCGCTCAGAACAGACAACAACAACAACAGACAACCTCGGCCTGCGGCCTCGGCAGGTGCCGCTCTGGCGCAGGAGAAGCCGGTGACAATGTACGTTAGCCAAACAGTTCGATTGACAGGCGGGTTTTTTTCAGCAGTTTGATACTTATAACAACGCAATGTTTGAGTTTTAGGTTTTGTGTTCTCATTATGGCTCCATTCAATCCCCTGTCTAGGCCCATGTTTTCCTAAATTAGCATGTCTCTGCATACTGCACCACGCCTGCCCTCTGTTCATATCATCAAAGAAATAAACACACGCATAATGTTTGTTTTGTTAAGCAAAGACTGGGCATGACGAGAAGAAAGGAGATACGATATAAAATATGATTGGTTTTCCGTTGGTATTTCACTTATACCTGCAGACTTTCCCCCAATTCAGCCTATTTGTTACCGAGTTATGCCCCAGCTCGAGACCTCAGCCCCACCACCGAACTGATGTCCTGGATCCGCCTATGCTCTAGCTCCTTACCCCACCCCGTTACATATGTCCTGGATCTGCCTATGCTCGAACTCCGTAGCCCCACCTCTATACTGCCCTGGATCCGCCTATGTTTGAACTCCTTAGCCCCTACCCCTACTGATGTCCTGGATCCGCCTATGCTCGAGCTCCCGAGCCCCACCCACGTACTGATGTCCTGAATCCGCTTATGCTCGAGCTCCTTAGACCCACCCCCGTACTGATGCCCTGGATCCGCTTATGTTTTAACTCTTTAGCCCCTACCTGTGTTAACTCTTTAGCCCCTTGATGTCCTAGATCCGCTTATGCTCGAGCTCCTTAGCCCCACCTCCGTACTGATGTCTTTGATCCGCCTATACTCGAGCCTCTTACCCCAGCCCTGTACTGATATCCTGGATCCGCCTCTGCTCGAGCTCCTTAGCCCGACACCCATACTGATGTCCTGGATCCGCCTATGCTCGAGCTCCTTACCCCACCCCCTTACTGATGTCCTGGATCCGCCTATGCTCGAACTCCGTCGCCCCACCTCTGTACTGCCCTGGATCCGCCTATGCTTGAACTCCTTAGCCCCACCCCCCGTACTGATGTCCTGGATCCGCCTCTGCTCGAGCTCCTTAGCCCCACACCCATACTTATGTCCTGGATCCGCCTATGCTCCAGCTCCTTAGCCCCCACCCCCGTACTGATGTCCTGGATCCGCCTCTGCTCGAGCTCCTTAGCCCCACACCCATACTTATGTCCTGGATCCGCCTATGCTCCAGCCCCTTAGCCCCACCCCCCGTATTGATGTCCTGGATCCGCCTTTACTCGAGCTCCAGAGCCCCACCCCCGGACTGATGTCCTGGATCCGCCTATGCTCGAGCTCCTTAGCCCCACCCCCGTACTGATGTCCTGGATCCGCCTATGGTCGAGCTCCTTACCCCACCCCCTTACTGATGTCCTGGATCCGCCTATGCTCGAACTCCGTCGCCCCACCTCTGTACTGCCCTGGATCCGCCTATGCTTGAACTCCTTAGCTCCCACCCCCTACTGATGTCCTGGATCCGCCTATGCTCGAGCTCCCGAGCCCCACCCCCGTACTGATGAGCTGAATCCGCTGATGCTCGAGCTCCTTAACACCACCCCCGTACTGATGTCCTGGATCCGCCTATGCTCGAGCTCCTTAGCCCCACCCCCGAACTGATGTCCTGGATCCGCCTATGCTCGAGCTCCTTAGTCCCATCCCCGTACTGATGTCCTGGTTCCGCCTATGCTCGAACTCCTTAGCCCCACCCCTGTACTGATGTCCTGGATCCGCCTATGCTCGATCTCGTTAGGCCACACTCGTACTGATGTCCTGGGTCCGCCTATGCTCGATCTCCTTAACCCCACCCCCCGAACTGATGTCCTGGATCCGCCTATGCTGGAGCTCCTTAGCCCCACCCCCTACTGATGTCCTGGATTCGCCTATGCTCGATCTCGTTAGGCCACACTCGTACTGATGTCCTGGGTCCGCCTATGCTCGATCTCCTTAACCCCACCCCCGAACTGATGTCCTGGATCCGCCTATGCTGGAGCTCCTTAGCCCCACCCCCTACTGATGTCCTGGATTCGCCTATGCTTGAGCTCCTTAGCCCCACCCCCGTATTGATGTCCTGGATCCGCTTATGCTCGAGGTCCCGAGTTCCAACCCGCTCCTGATGTCCTGGATCCACCTATGCTCGAGCTCCTTAGCCCCACCCCGTACTGATGTCCTGGATCCGCCTATGCTCGAGCTCACTAGCCCCACCCCGGTACTGATGTCTTGGATCCGCCTATGCTCGAGCTCCTTAGCCCCACCCCCATACTAATGGCCTGGATCCGCCACTGCTTATTAAGTTTATTTAAGCAGGGAGTGCAAGGAGTTACGTGTCATGGTATTACCACAAAGAGGTTTATTCGGCTGGGAAAGAAATGTGTGCAACGGTGGATCCTTTGGCCAGTGCTACCTATGGTTAGAGGATGCATTAACTAGTGGGTAGATAGATAGACAGATGATAAACTTTTATTGGACGGAAACAATATGACAGTTATAACAAATAGATTGACGCAAAAGCCCGAAGGCTTAAGTGGTGGGGCCTCTCTTATCTCTCTCATAAAACACATCACTTTTACCGGACCTATCACACACATACACAGTAAGATTTGGACACACATAAAGAAACAAAAACAAAACAAACCAAACAAGCAAACCAGTTCCTGACCACCATTTTGTTTTTTATTCGTCGCAAGTCGCCGCAGGGAGCGGGACCCTACTGCACGGCCGCCACCCGGCCGTCCGACTGATATGAATATCTAATAGACAACGCGCCCGCCGCACGAGTAGAGGAGCCGAAACGAGACAGGCTACCCTGCCACCACGGGGCATTCGCGCTGGTCTATAGCATGCGTAGATAGCTATGGTATCTGTCTCGCATAGCAGCTACCAGTGCGCCGCCCGCAGCCACGCTACGGCCGAACGGCGGGGTGAGGTTTCGAGCGGAAAACTTACTAGCATTGTGTATTACATTTAATTAAAGGTACACTGTTGTTGCTATGATATGCAGCGTGCTGCGATGGCAAGATATGTCTTTGAACTAGCTTTTTGCCGAATTTTATCCACTTCCATCTATATTAACCATTCAAAATCCTGGTGTGAAGCAAAAATGAACCGATAAAATTACCACTTCGAAATGTATTTTACGGCTGTTAGCGCGGAAGCCGTAAGAGATAAGTGGGGGGTATGAGTGAGAAAAATGACGGCAACGAAGTTTTCTATCCAGCCGTGTTAAGTTCAATACCGTAGCTATCATGGTCTGGAAACCAGGGGGCTGAGAATAAAAATTTAAAAAACTTATATTTTATTTTTGCCTATAAAATAAAAAGTTTCAGTCTGAAGGTTTTTATCTCTAAATATATAATAAAGGACGCTATTCTCTTTTATTATCTGAAATGGGAACTAATTTTTATCAATTAGATCGGAAGATATAAGGGTTTGAATGATATTTTGGGAAATGCAGACCTTCACGGAATGGGCCAAAAAGGACCCTTAAATTTCCGTTTTTGTTTTGTTTCTGTGTTTGTGCAGTACTGCACAAACCGAACTTTAAGTTGATATTTGACTCAGAACCTGAACTGCTGTAGCTTCAGAGATTTCGAGCCTGTAGTTTAGACTATGAGTCTTATGCCACATTTAGGGTGCAAAGTTTAAAAGCTAATTTAGAGCCCTAAATTTAAAGTTTTTTCTTTCCAACTTTTTGTGTGAACTACAAATTTCCCTGATGTAAAAGGGTGCAAGTTTGAAGAGTCTAGATGAATTAGCAAAAAATAAAAAAATAAAAGTTAAAAATCACATAATGCAAAATTGTGGCCAAAATTTTGAAAATTTTGAAAATTGACAACCGTGGTGCTTATTCATTTGGAAATGCCTTCTATCCATAAAAGTTTTAGGTCTCTGATACCAGCGCTCCAGAACAGACAACAACAACAACAACAACCTCGGCCTGCGGCCTGGGCTAACGCCCCACCGGCGCAGGAGAGCCGCATGACAATGTGCCGAAAGCAAACCATATTTCGTTCTTAATGTATCTCTTCATAAGCCTGCAAGTCAGTTTTATCATTCTTTTCTTTGAAATAACCAATAAAGAGTACGTGTTCACCCCCGGATTCGAACCGGACCTACCTGATCAAGAGACAGGGCCTCTAACCACTAGACCACCGTGCCACACTACTCATCCTCCCACTAGCTGAACAGCTGTTACCCGTCAGGAGGTCACTGGCTAGTACAACTCCGCCGAATATGCCGGGCCGCTGGCGCCGGGTGCTGTGCTTGTCCCGAAAAGGCACGATATAAAGGTGCTTCTAGAAGAAGAACCAAACATTCCTTTGGGCTGAAATTAGTTGTATCGTCGAGCTAGGATCGTAAGCTAGCTTCATGCCAAATTACTTCCACTTCCATCTATTTTAAGGACTTGAAACCATGGTGAGAAGCAAAGGTGGTCCGAGAAATTTAGCATCTTGTAATACATTTTGGACTAATTACTCGAAAGCCATTAGAGATAGGTGGGTAGTATAAGTGAGCGAAATGACCGCAAGTAACTTTCCTCTTCAGCCATGTCAGTTCTGAGTTTGTGAATGACATGAGCTTGGAACCAGGAAGATGCAAATAAAAAGTTTTTGACTCCATTTCTATTTATGCCTATAAAACAAAGAATTTCACATTCACAATTTCCATCTCCAAATATTATCAGGCGGAAGCAATGTTCTTTCATTATTTGAAATGAAAACTCAAATCGGTCAATTAGATTGTGAGATATTAACGTTGAAATGAAACGAACCAAAATTCAGTCTTCCGGAAGAACATTAAAACGTAGGTCAAAATTTTGCGTTTTGCACTCAAAACTATGCCTAAGCACTATAAAATTTTCCTAGCTACCCCTGGGTAACTGCCTTTCAGCTAACTGAGGCCTGTCTTCTGACATTTCGAGCGCACAAGTCGGGCATCAACTTTTAGCAGGTTTTTTGCTCGCGTGAGAAATGCCGCGTTTTCGTGCAATAAATATTCTCGGATCAGCTCAATTCGTTTTCCCTAGCTGGCCCTTGTTATCTTTCGAAAAGGACATAAGTTTCAAGTTCGTAGGTTAAGAAGTAAAAATTAGAAAAATATAAAACAGAAAAAGTTTGAGCCAAAATTTCTCAAAAACTATTTTGGATTTCGACTCGGGGCTTCAGTTTGGGTGTCTGGAGCAGAAGGGCTATCACCCTACAAAATTCCAGAGCTCTGACATCAATTCTCAGGACTGACAGACGCCAACAACAACAACAACAACAGACCACGACGAGACCCGTCTGAGCGGCCAGAATAGAGCCGCTTGAGAAATCTCAATGCGCTTCGCTCCATGGATTTCGTCATGCGGCTCTGACAACAACAACAGACAACCACGACGAGACCGGAAAAACTGTCAGAATAGAAGCCGTTTCTTACTTCGTTCGTCACCGGCTTCTGACTCGGCCTGCGGCCTCGGCAGGTGCCGCTCTGGCGCAGGAGAAGCCGGTGACAATGTACGTTAGCCAAACAGTTCGATTGACAGGCGAGTGTTTTCAGCAGTTTGATACTTATAACAACGCAATGTTGGAGTTTTAGGTTTTGTGTTCTCATTATGGCTCCATTCAATCCCCTGTCTAGGCCCATGTTTTCCTAAATTAGCATGTCTCTGCATACTGCACCACGCTTGCCCTCTGTTCATATCATCAAAGAAATAAACACACGCATAATGTTTGTTTTGTTAAGCAAAGACTGGGCATGACGAGAAGAAAGGAGATACAATATAAAATATGATGGGTTTTCCGACGGTATTTCACCTATACCTGCAGATTTTCACCCAATTCAGCCTATTTGTTACCGAATTATGCCCCAGCTCGATACCTCAGCCCCACCACCGAACTGATGTCCTGGATCCGCCTATGCTCGAGCTCCTTACCCCAACCCCTTACATTTGTCCTGGATCTGCCTATGCTCGAACTCAGTAGCCCCACCTCTATACTGCCCTGGATCCGCCTATGCTTGAACTCCTTAGCCACTACCCCTACTGATGTCCTGGATCCGCCTATGCTCGAGCTCCCGAGCCCCACCCACGTACTGATGTCCTGAATCCGCTTATGCTCGAGCTCCTTAGCCCCACCCCCGTACTGATGTCCTTGATCCGCTTATGTTTTAACTCTTTAGCCCCTACCTGTTTTAACTGTTTAGCCCCTTGAGGTCCTGGATCCGCTTATGCTCGAGCTCCTTAGCCCCACCCCCGTACTGATGTCTTTGATCCGCCTATACTCGAGCCCCTTAGCCCCGGCCCCGTACTGATGTCCTGGATCCGCCTCTGCTCGAGCTCCTTAGCCCGACACCCATACTGATGTCCTGGATCCGCCTATGCTCGAGCTCCCTTAGCCCCATCTCCGTACAGATGTCCTGGATCCGCCTATGCTGGATCTCCTAGCCCCATCCCCGTACCGATATGCTGGATCCGCCTATGCTCAAACCCCTTAGCCTCTAACCCCGTACTGATATCCTGGCTCCGCTTATGCTCGAGCTCCTTAGCCCCACCCCCGTACTGATGTCCTGGATCCGCCTATGCCCGAACTCTTTAGCCCCTACCCCTCTGCTGATGTCCTGGATCCGCTTATGATTGAGCTCCTTAGCCCCACCTCTGTACTGATGTCCTTTATCCGCCTATACTCGAACCCCTTAGCCCCACCCCCCGTACTGATGCCCTGGATCCGCCTCTGCTCGAGCTCCTTAGCCCCACACCCATACTGATGTCCTGGATCCGCCTATACTCCAGCTCTTTAGCCCCACCCCCGTACAGATGTCCTGGATCCACCTATGCTCGATCTCCTTAGCCCCACCCCCGTACTGATGTCCTGGATCCGCCTTTACTCAGGCTCCGGAGCCACACCCCTGCACTGATGTCCTGGATCCGCCTATGCTCGAGCTCCTTAGCCCCACCCCCGAACTGATGTCCTGGATCTGCCTATGCTCGAACTCCGTAGCCCCACCTCCGTACTGCCCTGGATTCGCCTATACTCAAACTCTTTATTCCCTAGCACCCTACTAATGTCCTGGATCCGCCTATGCTGGAACGCCCTATGCCGAGCCCCACCACCGTACTGATGTCCTGGATCCGCCTATGCTCGAGCTCCTTAGCCCCACCCCCGTACTGAGGCCTGGATCCGCCTTTGCTGGAGCTCCTTAGCCCCACCCCCGTACTGATGTTCTGGATCCGCCTATGCTTGAACTTCTTAGCCCCACCTCCGTACTGATGTCCTGGATCCGCATATGCTCGAACTCCTTAGCCCCTACCCCCTACTGATGTCCTGGATCCGCCTATGCTCGAGCTCCTTACCCCACCTTCTTCCTGATGTCTTCGATCCGCCTATGCTCGAACTCCGTAGCCCCTACCCCCCCACTGATGTCCTGGATCCGCCTATGCTCGAGCTCCTTACCCCACCCCCTTACTGATGTCCTAGATCTGCCTGTGCTCGAACTTCGTAGCCCCACCTCTGTACTGCTCTGGATCCGCCTATGCTCGAACTACTTAGCCCCCACCCCCTACTGATGTCCTGGATCCGACTATGCTTGAGCTCCCGAGCCCCACCTTCGTACTGATCAGCTGAATCCGCTTATGCTCGAGCTTCTTAGCCCCACCGCCGTACTGATGTCCTAGATCCGCCTCTGCTCGAGCTCCTTAGCCCCATCCCCGTACTAATATACTGGATCCGCCTATGCTCGAACTCCGTAGCCCCTACCCCCTACTGATGTCCTGGATCCGCCTATGCTGGAACTCCCGAGTCTCACCCCGTACTGATGTCCTGATTCCGCTAATGCTCAGCTGCTTAGCCCCATCCCCGTACTAATGTCCTGGATCCGCCTATCCTCTAACTCCCTAGCCCGACCCTCGTACCGATGTCCTGGATCCGCCTATGCTCTAACTCCCTAGCCCGACCCTCGTACCGATGTCCTGGATCCGCCTATGCTCTAACTCCCTAGCCCCACCCTCGTACTGATGTCCTGGGTCCGCCTATGCTCGAACTCTTTAGCCCTTACCCCCATGCTGATGTCCTGGATCCGCTTATGCTCGATCTCCTTACACCCACACCAGTAACGCCCCACCTCCGTGCCCCCCCGCCCCCGAAACGACATAGGCGGATACAAGGGGAAAGGGGACAGGTGCCCCCATAGAATCTTAGCGCCCCCTGAAATTGTCCCGGAAACCCCTGGAAAGTTCGATGGCACCCCCTGAAATGTCGTTTTCCCCGAGATGCAGGTATCGGGGTCTACTGATAGGTTTTAACGCCTACTTGATAGGTTTTTCCGGCCAAAAGTGGCGTCCCTGGTGTAGATGGCGCCCACCAGGAAGTTTCCCCTTCCACCTCGCCCCCGATAGGCAATCCTGGATCCGCGTATGGGAAGCGACATTTCAGGGAGCGTCATTCGCCTTGAGAGGCGTGTCTTTACAATTTCAGAGGGCGCCGATGGTCGATTGGGGGTTGGGGGAGAAGGGTGGGGGGGGCACCTAGCCTACTTATTCCCTGGATCCACCCATGGTCCAAAAACAGAAACATAATACTCTTATTGTAAACTCAGACTTTTACGGTACTCTAATTACTTGTGATACATTATGGGTAGTGTTGGGTACTTTTTTACCAGACCATAAATAAACAGAAACGGCCGCGCCGATGTTGCCGCGACGTGGACGCAGGGGTGACGCGTGGTGATTTGCTACAACGATGCGTGGAGGAACGGCATGTTAGTAAAGGTAACTTGGTGTTTCATTGATATATATGCAGATGGAATGTCGACATATGTCTCTTACCTAGCTGCATGCAAAATTTCATTTCCCTCCAATGACTCTAACCACCCTAAACCCCGGTGTGAAGCAAAAATGAACTGATAAAATTACCACTTTGAAATGCATTTTACGGCTTATAGCGCGGAAGCCGTAAGAGATAAGTGGGGGGTATGAGTGAGAAAAATGACGGCAACGAAGTTTTCTATCCAGCCGTGTTAAGTTCAATACCGTAGCTATCATGGTCTGGAAACCAGGGGGCTGAGAATAAAAATTTTAAAAACTTATATTTTATTTTTGCCTATAAAATAAAAAGTTTCAGCCTGAAAGTTTTTATCTCTAAATATATAATAAAGGAGGCTATTTTCTCTTATTATCTGAAATGGGAACTAATTTATCTTAATTAGATCGGAAGATATAAGGGTTTGACTGATATTTTGGGAAATGCAGACCTTCGCAGAATGGGCCAAAAAAGACCCTTAAATTTCCGTTTTTGTTTTGTTTCTGTGTTTGTGCAGTACTGCACAAACGGGCCTTTAAGTTGATATTTGACTCAGAACCTGAACTGCTGTAGCTTCAGATATTTCGAGCCTGTAGTTTAGACCATGAGTTTTATGCCAAATTTAGGGTGCAAAGCTTAAAAGCTAATTTAGAGCCCTAAATTTAAAGCTTTTTCTTTCCAACTTTTTGTGTGAACTACAAATTTCCCTGATGTAAAAGGGTGCAAGTTTGAAGAGTCTAGATGAATTAGCAAAAAAATAGAAAAATAAAAGTTAAAAATCACATAATGAAAAATTCTGGGCAAAATTTTGAAAATTTTGAAAATTGACAACCGTGGTGCTTATTCCTTTGGAAGTGCTTTCTATCCACAAAAGTTTTAGGTCTCTGATACCAGCGCTCAGAACAGACAACAACAACAACAACAACAGACCTCGGCCTGCGGCCTTGTCAGGTGCCGCTCTGGCGCAGGAGAAGCCGGTGACAATGTACGTTAGCCAAACAGTTCGATTGACAGGCGAGTTTTTTCAGCAGTTTGATACTTATAACAACGCAATGTTGGAGTTTTAGGTTTTGTGTGCTCATTATGGCTCCATTCAATCCCCTGTCTAGGCCCATGTTTTCCTAAATTAGCATGTCTCTGCATACTGCACCACGCTTGCCCTCTGTTCATATCATCAAATAAATAAACACACGCATAATGTTTGTTTTGTTAAGCAAAGACTGGGCATGACGAGAAGAAAGGAGATACAATATAAAATATGATGGGTTTTCCGACGGTATTTCACCCATACCTGCAGATTTTCACCAAATTCAGCCTATTTGTTACCGAGTTATGCCCCAGCTCGAGACCTCAGCCCCACCACCAAACTGATGTCCTGGATCCGCCTATGCTCGAGCTCCTTACCCCAACCCCTTACATATGTCCTGGATCTGCCTATGCTCGAACTCCGTAGCCCCACCTCGATACTGCCCTGGACCCGCTTATGCTTGAACTCCTTAGCCCCTACCCCTAATGATGTCCTGGATCTGCCTATGCTCGAGCTCCCGAGCCCCACCCACGTACTGATGTCCTGAATCCGCTTATGCTCGAGCTCCTTAGCCCCACTCCCGTACTGATGTCCTTGATCCGCTTATGTTTTAACTCTTTAGCCCCTACCTGTTTTAACTCTTTAGCCTCTTGATGTCCTGGATCCGCTTATGCTCGAGCTCCTTAGCCCCACCCCCGTACTGATGTCTTTGATCCGCCTATACTCGAGCCTCTTAGCCCGGGCCCCGTACTGATGTCCTGGATCCGCCTCTGCTCGAGCTCCTTAGCCCGACACCCATACTGATGTCCTGGATCCGCCTATGCTCGAGCTCCTTAGCCCCATCTCCGTACAGATGTCCTGGATCCGCCTATGCTGGATCTCCTAGCCCCATCCCCGTACCGATATGCTGGATCCGCCTATCCTCAAACCCCTTAGCCTCTAACCCCGTACTGATATCCTGGCTCCGCTTATGCTCGAGCTCCTTAGCCCCACCCCCGTACTGATGTCCTGGATCCGCTTATGCTTGAGCTCCTTAGCCCCACCTCTGTACTGATGTCCTTTATCCGCCTATACTCGAACCCCTTAGCCCCACCCCCCGTACTGATGCCCTGGATCCGCCTCTGCTCGAGCTCCTTAGCCCCACACCCATACTGATGTCCTGGATCCGCCTATACTCCAGCTTTATATCCCCACCCCCGTACAGATGTCCTGAATCCGCCTATGCTCGAGCTCCTTAGCCCCACCCCCGAACTGATGTCCTGGATCTGCCTATGCTCGAACTCCGTAGCCCCACCTCCGTACTGCCCTGGATTCGCCTATACTCAAACTCTTTATTCCCTACCACCCTACTAATGTCCTGGATCCGCCTATGCTGGAACGCCCGAGCCCCACCACCGTACTGATGTCCTGGATCCGCCTATGCTTGAGCTCCTTAGCCCCACCCCCGTACTGAGGCCTGGATCGGCCTTTGCTGGAGCTCCTTAGCCCCACCCCCGTACTGATGTCCTGGATCCTCCTATGCTCGAACTTCTTAGCCCCACCTCCGTACTGATGTCCTGGATCCGCATATGCTCAAACTCATTAGCCCCTACCCCCTACTGATGGCCTGGATCCGCCTATACTCGAGCTCCTTACCCCACCTTCTTCCTGATGTCTTGGATCCGCCTATGCTCGAACTCCGTAGCCCCTCCCCCCCCCCACTGATGTCCTGGATCCGCCTATGCTCGAGCTCCTTACCCCACCCCCTTACTGATGTCCTGGATCCGCCTGTGCTCGAACTTCGTAGCCCCACCTCTGTACTGCCCTGGATCCGCCTATGCTCGAACTACTTAGCCCCCACCCCCACTGATGTCCTGGATCCGACTATGCTCGAGCTCCCGAGCCCCACCCCCGTACTGATCAGCTGAATCCGCTTATGCTCGAGCTTCTTAGCCCCACCGCCGTACTGATGTCCTAGATCCGCCTCTGCTCGAGCTCCTTAGCCCCATCCCCGTACTAATATCCTGGATCCGCCTATGCTCGAACTCCGTAGCCCCTACCCCCCTACTGATGTCCTGGATCCGCCTATGCTGGAACTCCCGAGTCTCACCCCGTACTGATGTCCTGATTCCGCTAATGCTCAGCTGCTTAGCCCCATCCCCGTACTAATGTCCTGGATCCGCCTATGCTCTAACTCCCTAGCCCGACCCTCGTACCGATGTCCTGGATCCGCCTATGCTCTAACTCCCTAGCCCGACCCTCGTACCGATATCCTGGATCCGCCTATGCTCTAACTCCCTAGCCCCACCCTCGTACTGATGTCCTGGGTCCGCCTATGCTCGAACTCTTTAGCCCTTCTCCCCATGCTGATGTCCTGGATCCGCTTATGCTCGATCTCCTTACCCCCACACCAGTAACGCCCCACCTCCGTGCCCCCCCCGCCCCCGAAACGACATAGGCAGATCCAAGGGGAAAGGGGACAGGTGCCCCCATAGAATCTTAGCGCCCCCTGAAATTGTCCCGGAAACCCCTGGAAAGTTCGATGGCACCCCCTGAAATGTCGTTTTCCCCGAGATGCAGGTATCGGGGTCTACTGATAGGTTTTAGCGCCTATTTGATAGGTTTTTCCTGCCAAAAGTGGCGTCCCTGGTGTAGATAGCGCCCACCAGGAAGTTTCCCCTTCCACGTCGCCCCCGATAGGCAATCCTGGATCCGCGTATGGGAAGCGACATTTCAGGGAGCGTCATTCGCCTTGAGAGGCGTGTCTTTACAATTTCAGAGGGCGCCGATGGTCGATTGGGGGTTGGGGGGGGGGATGGGGGGAGAAGGGTGGGGGGCACCTAGCCTACTTATTCCCTGGATCCACCCATGGTCCAAAAACAGAAACATAATACTCTTATTGTAAACTCAGACTTTTACGGTACTCTAATTACTTGTGATGCATTATGGGTAGTGTTGGGTACTTTTTTACCAGACCATAAATAAACAGAAACGGCCGCGCCGATCGCCGGCGTTGCCGCGACGTGGACGCAGGGGTGACGCGTGGTGATTTGCTACAACGATGCGTGGAGAAACGGCATGTTAGTAAAGGTAACTTGGTGTTTCATTGATATATATGCAGATGGAATGTCGACATATGTCTCTTACCTAGCTGCATGCAAAATTTCATTTCCCTCCAATGACTCTAACCACCCTAAACCTCGGTGTGAAGCAAAAATGAACTGATAAAATTACCACTGTGAAATGCATTTTACGGCTTATAGCGCGGAAGCCGTAAGAGATAAGTGGAGGGTATGAGTGAGAAAAATGACGGCAACGAAGTTTTCTATCCAGCCGTGTTAAGTTCAATACCGTAGCTATCATGGTCTGGAAACCAGGGGGCTGAGAATAAAAATTTTAAAAACTTATATTTTATTTTTGCCTATAAAATAAAAAGTTTCAGTCTGAAAGTTTTTATCTTTAAATATATAATAAAGGAGGCTATTCTCTTTTATTATTTGAAATGGGAACTAATTTTTATCAATTAGATCGGAAGATATAAGGGTTTGAATGATATTTTGGGAAATGCAGACCTTCACGGAATGGGCCAAAAAGGACCCTTAAATTTCCGTTTTTGTTTTGTTTCTGTGTTTGTGCAGTACTGCACAAACCGGCCTTTAAGTTGATATTTGACTCAGAACCTGAACTGCTGTAGCTTCAGATATTTCGAGCCTGTAGTTTAGACCATGAGTTTTATGCCAAATTTAGGGTGCAAAGTTTAAAAGCTAATTTAGAGCCCTAAATTTAAAGCTTTTTCTTTCCAACTTTTTGTGTGAACTACAAATTTCCCTGATGTAAAAGGGTGCAAGTTTGAAGAGTCTAGATGAATTAGCAAAAAATAGAAAAATAAAAGTTAAAAATCACATAATGCATAATTCTGGGCAAAATTTTGAAAATTTTGAAAATTGACAACCGTGGTGCTGATTCATTTGGAAGTGCCTTCTATCCACAAAAGTTTTAGGTCTCTGATACCAGCGCTCAGAACAGACAACAACAACAACAACAACAACTCGGCCTGCGGCCTGGGCTAACGCCCCACCGGCGCAGGAGAGCCGCATGACAATGTGCCGAAAGCAAACCATATTTCGTTCTTAATGTATCTCTTCATAAGCCTGCAATTCAGGTTTATCATTCTTTTCTTTGAAATAACCAATAAAGAGTACGTGGTCACCCCCGGATTCGAACCGGACCTACCTAATCAATAGACAGGGCTTCTAACCACTAGACCACCGTGCCACACTACTCACCCTCCCACTAGCTGAACAGCTGTGACCCGTCAGGAGGTCACTGGCTGGTACAACTCCGCCGAATATGCCGGGCCGCTGGCGCCGGGTGCTGTGCTTGTCCCGAAAAGGCACGATATGAAGGTGCTTCTAGAAGACGAACCAACCATTCTTTTGGGCTGAAATTACTTGTATCGTCGGGCTAGGATCCTAAGCTAGCTTCATGCCAAATTTCTTCCACTTCCATCCATTTTAAGGACTTGAAACCATGGTGAGAAGCAAAGGTGGTCCGAGAAATTTAGCATCTTGTAATACATTTCGGACTAATTACTCGAAAGCCATTAGAGATAGGTGGGTAGTATAAGTGAGCGAAATGACCGCAAGTAACTTTCCTATTCAGCCATGTCAGTTCTGAGTTTGTGAGTGACATGAGCTTGGAACCAAGAAGATGCAAATAAAAAGTTTTTTGACTCAATTTCTATTTATGCCTATAAAACAAAGAATTTCACATTCACGATTTCCATCTCCAAATATTATCAGGCGGAAGCAATGTTCTTTTATTATTTGAAATGAAAACTCAAATCGGTCAATTAGATTGTGAGATATTAACGTTGAAATGAAATGAACCAAAATTTAGTCTTCCGGAAGAACTGTAAAAAGTAGGTCAAAATTTTACGTTTTCCACTCAAAACTATGCCTAAGCACAAGAAAATTGACCTAGCTACCCCTAGGTAACTGTCTTTCAGCTAACTGGAGCCTGCCTTCTGATATTTCGAGCGTCCAAGTCGGCCATCAACTTTAAGTAGGTTTTTTGCTCGCGTGAGAAATAAAGCGTTTTCGCGCAATAAATATTATTGGATCAGCTCAATTTTTCTTCCCTAGCTGGCCCTTGTTACCTATTGAAAAGGGCATAAGTTTCAAACTCGTAGCTTAAGGAGTAAAAATTAGAAAAATATAAAACAGAAAAAGTTTGGGCCAAAATTTCTCAAAAACTATTTTCGATTTCGAATCGGGGCTTCAGTTTGAATGTCTGGAGCAGGAGGGCTATCACCCTACAAAATTGCAGAGCTCTGACATCAATTCTCAGGCGGGACAGACAACAACAGACAGACAGACAGACAGACAGACCACGACGAGACCGGTAAAGCGGCCAGAATAGAGCCTCTTGAGAAATCTCAATGCGCTTCGCTCCATGGATTTCGTCATGCGGCTCTGACAACAACAACAACAACAACAACAGACAACCACGACGAGACCGGAAAAACTGTCAGAATAGAAGCCGTTTCTTACTTCGTTCGTCACCGGCTTCTGACAACCTCGGCCTGCGGCCTCGGCAGGTGCCGCTCTGGCGCAGGAGAAGCCGGTGACAATGTACGTTAGCCAAACAGTTTGATTGACGGGCGAGTTTTTTCAGCAGTTTGATACTTATAACAACGCAATGTTGGAGTTTTAGGTTTTATGTTCTCATTATGGCTCCATTCAACCCCCTGTCTAGGCCCATGTTTTCCTAAATTAGCATGTCTCTGCATACTGCACCACGCTTGCCCTCTGTTCATATCATCAAAGAAATAAACACACGCATAATGTTTGTTTTGTTAAGCAAAGACTGGGCATGACGAGAAGAAAGGAGATACAATATAAAATATGATGGGTTTACGACGGTATTTCACCTATACCTGCAGATTTAACGGATGTTAAGTATGTCTGCGGTCCAGCACCAGGTGTGGATACGCTCCGTGGTGTTTCCACGTGGGGAAAACATAATAGATAAGTGTCTATTTAAGCTGCCAAAATAATAGGTAGAAAATTCCAGTTTCTCTGCCGGGATGATTCAAAACACAAAATTAACCATCTAGCTGATATGACGAAGGAAACCTTGTTTCCATCTCTCATCCCGTTGCCCAGGGCGCCCGGCGGGGACGGGAACTGGTAGCGCGCCCCATAAATTTTGCCTGTGGCAATGCAAACCACTTAATCAAACTAAAAATAAGAGCAATATTGTAATTTTTTGCGCTGAGCTTTGCTCAGCATGATTTGACCTGACCTGAGGTCAGATCAGGGTCAAATTATATAAAATGCATATCATTAGAACCGCAAAGCCCAGGCAAGTCTAATGCAGCGAAAATAAATGCTCTATCACCATCCGTTACTGAGTTATTCCGTAAAAACCATTTTTCCCATGTATTTCCAATGGAGAGGTCATGCCTCGTACCTGACCTTAGGTCATCGAAATCAAAAATACCGGAACATATTTTAGAGAACTCGGTGGGGCCATTATGTGATATGAGTTTCAATCGGATAAGTTCACCCTGCTCCGACTTATGCTATCTTAAACTTTTTTTGAGGTCGGGTCACTTGACCTGTAATGGTGACCTGACCTGAGATGACCTAACCTTAAAATTTTCACAGAAATTGTAAAAATGATGAGGGAAAAGGTATACCAAGTACGGTGGCGCTACGCGCCGCCGTTTTTCTGCTATCTCCGAAAAACCCGAGGGGGCGGGTACCCGCCCCCGTCAATGCGCGTGTTAAGAGGCGTGTCTTTGCAATTTCAGGGGGCGCGCCAACAGCTGACAACTGTGGCCGTCTGGCTGGGGTACGTTTGGGATACATGTCAGTATAGGCAGATCCAGGCAGAGAAGGTGGCACTTCCCCCCCCGATTGACCCTTGGCACCCCCTAAAATGTCCATGGCTCACCCCCGAAATTTTGCTTTCCCCCATCAGGATGTGAAAATCGGCGGCCAGCTGATGGGTTTTCCCGGTCAAAAGTGGCGCCCCTTGGTCCGGATGCCACCCCTCCTTCCGGGAAGCTGCCCCCTCTCCCCCAATCGGCAATCTTGGATCCACCTGTGCATTTCTGTCTTGGATCCGCCTATGCTCGAACTCCGTAGCCCCACCTCCGTACTGTCCTGGATCCTTCTATGCTCGAGGTCCTTAGCCCCACCCCCGTATTGATGTCCTGGATCCGCTTATGCTCGAGCTCCTTAGCTCCACCTCCGTGCTGATGTCCTGGATTCGCCTATGCTCGATCTCCTTAGCCCACCCCCGTACTGATGTCCTGGGTCCGCCTATGCTCGAGCTCCTTAACCCCACCCCCGAACTGATGTCCTGGATCCGCCTATGCTGGAGCTCCTTAGCCCCACCCCCTACTGATGTCCTGGATCCGCCTATGCTCGAGCTCCTTAGCCCCACCCCCGTATTGATGTTCTGGATCCGCTTATGCTCGAGGTCCCGAGTTCCAACCCGCTCCTGATGTCCTGGATCCGCTTATGCTCGAGCTCCTTAGCTCCACCTCCGTGCTGATGTCCTGGATTCGCCTATGCTCGATCTCCTTAGCCCACCCCGGTACTGATGTCTTGGATCCGCCTATGCTCGAGCTCCTTAGCCCCACCCCCCATACTAATGGCCTGGATCCGCCACTGCTTATTAAGTTTATTTAAGCAGGGAGTGCAAGGATTCACGTGTTATGGTATCACCACAAAGAGGTTTATTCGGCTGGGAAAGAAATGGTGTGCAACGGTGGATCCTTTGGCCAGTGCTACCTATGGTTAGAGGATGCATTAACTAGTGGGTAGATAGATAGACAGATGATAAACTTTTATTGGACGGAAACAATATGACAGGTATAACAAATAGATTGACGCAAAAGCCCGAATCCTTGAGTGGTGGGGCCTCTCTTATCTCTCTCATAAAACACATCACTTTTACCGGACCTATCACACACATACACAGTAAGATTTGGACACACATAAAGAAACAACAAAACACAACAAACCAAACAAGCAAACCAGTTCCTGACCACCATTTTGTTTTTTATTCGTCGCAAGTCGCCGCAGCGAGCGGGACCCTACCGCACGGCCGCCACCCGGCCGTCCGACTGATATTTCAGCCCCCGTTCAAGTTGCCTGGCATTTTGCGGCGGTGACGTCATCGCCGCGATGCCGCAGGCGTTTTGCGGCTTGAAGTATCGGCAAACTGGGTATATTTGACGTGATCAGGAAAGCTTGCAAATGACTGAAAGACGTCAAAAATGGCTTAGTTTACAAGTTTAATCATATTTCTAGCAATTACAGAGTTTCTGCAGCCCTAAGACCGGCCTGCAGGAACTTCAGGGGCTTTTCTCACAGTGATGTTCCGTTGCTCTTAAGAGTCATTATCAGTGTAATAGCAATGTAATTTCATCCTTCACGTCATCGTTGCTAAGATGAAAATACGAAGTACGGGTTTTTCCAATGGAGGTTTTGTAGCAAGACGAACAAATTGTTTGAGGTATCGCGCGGTCCCGGGTCCAGGACTTATTTTGGGGAGGCTAGAAAAATCAAACCTCCCCCACTGCCAGTGGCGGATACAAGGGAACTAGGGCTCGAGCCCCCCCCATATGTTAGTGTCTAGTAAATGCATAGGCCGATGCTGATGTGAGGCAATGGTGAGGAGGCTCGAACCCCCTTGCCCATACCCCAAAAGTCCTGTACCCGCCACTGTCCCCCGCCATAGCCTCCGAACGGCCTTTGCTTATACAGATATTAGTAGACATCTCGGAGGGGTCCCCTCGAAATTTAGGAGGCTCGTGGGCCCCATACCCTCCTTATATCCGCCACTGGTACCATAAGCGGATCCAGGGGACAAAGCCCGGGCGGGTGTCCTTCGATGTGCCCTCGAGGTCACACCTAAAATGGTCACTGCGCCTCCTGAAAGGTCGATGGAGCCACCTGAAATGTCGTTTCCCACCCCCCCTTCCCTCCACAGGATGCGGAAAGCAGCGCCCGCCGATAGGATTTGGCGCCCACCTGATAGGTTTTTCCAGCCAAAAATGGGGTCCCCTGGTCCGAATGAAGCCCCCTGGTCTGGATGGCATCCCCTCCCGGGAAGAATGCCCCCCGACTGGTTATCCTGGATCCGCCTATGACTAGTGCCCTGTATATATAAACAGCCGAATTACAATAAGTTTGGGTAAAATTTAATCACATTTACGGGTTTCAGTGGGGTGAGTCAGAGGCGTAGCCAGGGAATTTTTACGGGGGACAGAAGTGGTCCAGCAATGATGACGTAGGAGGGGGAAAAGTTGGCACTTGGCGGATGTAGGAGACAAGAAGGCACTTGGTCCTTCAATATTCAATGGGGAGCACATTCCACGTCCATACTGCTTTCGACGCCCATGACTTCAACTGTTGGAGCGATCGGCACGTGTTGAATTTAGGCCTTGAGCAGCGGCAATAATCGGGCTCTGAGTTGCGATATTTCCTACTATCGTTACAGTTTCCGCATTTGCCCAAACCCAATAACTTTACCCCGTATGTCGTTTCATTGGTTTTTATTCTCGCTCGGTCCTGTCATGTTTCTCTTTTACAGTATTGCGGATCAGTAAAAACCGTAGAAGGATTGCCAGACTAGTATACTTTTTAGTATAACATACCAAATGCTACTAGGTTTGTCAACATATTTCACTTTGCAGACATTAAAGTGCAAAAAGTGTATTCCAGGGCTCTTTTCTTAAATGTTTGAACTTGATTTATCCACAAACCTTAAATTTTAACCCTCAAAATAAGGAGATGTTTCCTTTCTTAGTGGATACCAAGAAAACAACCAAAATTTTTCTAGTAGAAAACTTGAACCAACCTGGGATTCTAGGGCCTTAACTGATATGAACATCTAATAGACAACGCGCCCGCCGCACGAGTAGAGGAGCCGAAACGAGACAGACTACCCTGCCACCACCGGGCATTCGCGCTGGTCTATAGCATGCGTACATAGCTATGGTATCTGTCTCGCATAGCAGCTACCAGTGCGCCGCCCGCAGCCACGCTACGGCCGAACGGCGGGGTGAGGTTTCGAGCGGAAAACTTACTAGCATTGTGTATTACATTTAATTAAAGGTACACTGTTGTTGCTATGATATGCAACCTGTTGCGATGGCAAGATATGTCTTTGAACTAGCTTTTTGCCGAATTTCATCCACTTCCATCTATATTAACCATTCGAAATCCTGGTGTGAAGCAAAAATGAACCGATAAAATTACCACCTTTAAATGTATTTTACGGCTGATAGCGCGGAAGCCGTAAGAGATAAGTGGGGGGTATGAGTGAGAAAAATGACGGCAACGAAGTTTTCTATCCAGCCGTGTTATATTCAATACCGTAGCTATCACGGTCTGGAAACCAGGGGGCTGAGAATAAAAATTTTAAAAACTTATATTTTATTTTTGCCTCTAAAATAAAAAGTTTCAGTCTGAAAGTTTTTATCTCTAAATGTATATTAAAGGAGGCTATTCTCTTTTATTATCTGAAATGGGAACTAATTTATCTTAATTAGATCGGAAGATATAAGGGTTTGACTGATATTTTGGGAAATGCAGACCTTCGCAGAATGGGCCAAAAAAGACCCTTAAATTTCCGTTTTTGTTTTGTTTCTGTGTTTGTGCAGTACTGCACAAATCGGCCTTTAAATTGGTATTTGACTCAGAACCTGAACTGCTGTAGCTTCAGATATTTCGAGCCTGTAGTTTAGACTATGAGTTTTATGCCAAATTTAGGGTGCAAAGTTTAAAAGCTAATTTGGAGCCTTAAATTTATGACTTTTTCTTTCAAACTTTTTGTGTGATCTACAAATTTCCCTGATGTAAAAGGGGTGCAAGTGTGAAGACTGTAGATGAATTAGGAAAAAATAGAAAAATAAAAGTTAAAAATCACATAATGCAAAATTCTGGGCAAAATTTTGAAAATTTTGAAAATTGACAACCGTGGTGCTTATTCATTTGGAAGTGCCTTCTATCCACAAAAGTTTTAGGTCTCTGATACCAGCGCTCAGAACAGACAACAACAGACAGACACGACGAGACCGGAAAAACTGTCAGAATAGAAGCCGTTTCTTACTTCGTTCGTCACCGGCTTCTGACAACGACGAGACCGGAAAAACTGTCAGAATAGAAGCCGTTTCTTACTTCGTTCGTCACCGGCTTCTGACCTCGGCCTGCGGCCTGGGCTAACGCCCCACCGGCGCAGGAGAGCCGCATGACAATGTGCCGAAAGCAAACCATATTTCGTTCTTAATGTATCTCTTCATAAGCCTGCAAGTCAGTTTTATCATTCTTTTCTTTGAAATAACCAATAAAGAGTACGTGGTCACCACCGGATTCGAACCGGACCTACCTGATCAAGAGACAGGGCCTCTAACCACTAGACCACCGTGCCACACTACTCATCCTCCCACTAGCTGAACAGCTGTGACCCGTCAGGAGGTCACTGGCTAGTACAACTCCGCCGAATATGCCGGGCCGCTGGCGCCGGGTGCTGTGCTTGTCCCGAAAAGGCACGATATAAAGGTGCTTCTAGAAGACGAACCAAACATTCTTTTGGGCTGAAATTAGTTGTATCGTCGAGCTAGGATCGTAAGCTAGCTTCATGCCAAATTACTTCCACTTCCATCCATTTTAAGGACTTGAAACCATGGTGAGAAGCAAAGGTGGTCCGAGAACTTTAGCATCTTGTAATACATTTTGGACTAATTACTCGAAAGCCATTAGAGATAGGTGGGTAGTATAAGTGAGCGAAATGACCGCAAGTAACTTTCCTCTTCAGCCATGTCAGTTCTGAGTTTGTGAGTGACATGAGCTTGGAACCAGGAAGATGCAAATAAAAGTTTTGTGACTCAATTTCTATTTATGCCTATAAAACAAAGAATTTCACATTCACAACTTCCATCTCCAAATATTATCAGGCGGAAGCAATGTTCTTTCATTATTTGAAATGAAAACTCAAATCGGTCAATTAGATTGTGAGATATTAACGTTGAAATGAAATGAACCAAAATTCAGTCTTCCGGAAGAACTGTAAAAAGTAGGTCAAAATTTTGCGTTTTGCACTCAAAACTATGCCTAAGCACTACAAAATTTTCCTAGCTACCCCTAGGTAACTGCCCTTCAGCTAACTGAGGCCTGTCTTCTGACATTTCGAGCGCACAAGTCGGCCATCAACTTTTAGCAGGTTTTTTGCTCGCGTGAGAAAAGCCGCGTTTTCGCGCAATAAATATTGTCGGATCAGCTCAATTCGTTTTCCCTAGCTGGCCCTTGTTATCTTTCGAAAAGGACATAAGTTTCAAGTTCGTAGGTTAAGAAGTAAAAATTAGAAAAATATAAAACATAAAAAGTTTGAGCGAAAATTTCTCAAAAACTATTTTGGATTTCGACTCGGGGCTTCAGTTTGGGTGTCTGGAGCAGAAGGGCTATCACCCTACAAAATTCCAGAGCTCTGACATCAATTCTCAGGACGGACAGACGCCAACAACCAACCACGACGAGACCCGTCTGAGCGGCCAGAATAGAGCCGCTTGAGAAATCTCAATGCGCTTCGCTCCATGGATTTCGTCATGCGGCTCTGACAACGACGACGAGGAGACCGGAAAAACTGTCAGAATAGAAGCCGTTTCTTACTTCGTTCGTCACCGGCTTCTGACAGACAACAACGACGACGACGAGACCGGAAAAACTGTCAGAATAGAAGCCGTTTCTTACTTCGTTCGTCACCGGCTTCTGACAGACAACGACGAGACCGGAAAAACTGTCAGAATAGAAGCCGTTTCTTACTTCGTTCGTCACCGGCTTCTGACAGACAACAACAACGACGACGAGACCGGAAAAACTGTCAGAATAGAAGCCGTTTCTTACTTCGTTCGTCACCGGCTTCTGATTTCGACCCCAGTGAATTCACAAGATCGCTGATAAGTGAAATGTTTGGTTGCAGCATTTTTTATGAAGGCTTATGCCAAGTTATATGCAGCATTGGAAATTTTGGCAACCCCGAGCAAGGCTTCTGCAGGGGTCTGAAAATCATACCTTTCCGACAATGATATTTTTTATTTCAAACATAATTTGAAGCGATGTTTTTTTCAGTTTGTTTGGTTGCTCATGCGAATGTAAAAACGTGCTCATAGGAAGGGAATTCTTTTCCTTGACCAAATGTGTTAAAAAACACAGTTTTGTTTTAATATATTTTAGCAGGACATGAGTGGCTGCTTGCACCATCCAAGCCCTTAGACCAGGGGCGTAACTTAGAGGGCGGTAGGAACAGCCGCCCTCCCCCCTGAGGGCCCGAAAGACCCTCCTGAAGACACAATTCTGTAACAAGCAAGGCCATTTTTACCCATCAGGGCCCTTTTGGCGCTGTCGCAGGGGCCCTTTTGGCGCTGTCGCAGGGGCCCTTTTCGGGGCGCCGCCCCCTGAGCGAAATCCTGGCTACGCTCCTGCCTTAGGCCTTGTCCTGCCCGCCCCAAAGCGTCGGTGCCTGCTTGTGGGCAGATTTAGCCATGCGCCACAGGTGCTCGACGTCTCTTCAGCCAAGTGTTATGATATGCTTGATACCATTTTATATGAATGAATGCATAAGCTCAAATAAGGTTCTTTCAAAAGAACACAGTTTGTTCAGGTGCGAAAGTGAAAATGCTAAAAGAATATGTCAAAATATCCAGCTAAAAGTAAAAGATTTATATCGGACATTCTTGGGATGCTCAAACAGCTATATTCTGCAGGATTCGTTCTACAAAAATGTATGATATATGTAACAAATCCCGCATCTCTTTATAATGAACATTGTTATAAAAATAGCACTGTACCTATGCCAGTGCCGTAAAATTGCGAGTGCGTCTAGCCATAGGCAGATCCAGGATTTCTGATCGAGGGCGGCATGGTCTGAGGGAGGGCACCATCCGGACCAGAGGGTTACACTTTTGGACGGCAAAACTTATCAGGTGGGCGCCAAATTTTATCACAGGGGCGCCGATACTGGCACGAAGAGACGTTTCAAATTTCAGGGGAAGGATGCCACAGCAATCTTTCAGGGGGCGCTGTGATCATTTCAGGGGCAACGACGGTTCATTAGGGACGGGGTGAGTATCCCTGGATCCGCCTATTGCTCCAGCCTCGAACGCGCTGATCAGAGGGACAGAAATTTAGCAGGTGTCTCAACGGGTGGTGATAGCTTGGGAGGCAGGATCTCTTAAAAATATCTGACATGAGGGTGTATTTAAATACATGTGACCGCTGACCTTATCGATATTTCGAGGTAAACTGAACAGTGCAAGGTCACTGAATCTTTCCCCACCAATGGTGTGGAACATGGTCTTGCCCTTTTGTGAACGTCATGGATTCTTTGCCACACCACGTATCAGACGTTGTGGTACGCTTTAAGCATCTGTTTTGCATTGGTAATGCCTTTTTATTGTGTCTGGTTTCCTTAAAAAGGACGAGAAGTGACAGCCGTAGGAGGATTGATGCATCAAGTAGAGAGAAAGGGCAATGCAGGGACGGATCGGCCAATTTTTGCAGAAATGTTCACCATCACCCCTTCGAATTCGCTCAAACTTTGTATGCAAGCTTGCCAATGGAAGTCATTTTGTCTGCCATATTTTTTGGTCCGAGTTGAAATAGGTCACGGGATAGGGGTCACGGAAATTTCGAGGTCAGACGTGAAGTTATGACACATTTTTTATTGCCGGGAATAATTAAATAATCCTCGGAAAGTTGACAGGTTTTGGAGTTTGATGCGAGGAGCATGATTATAAGTTGACAATCTATATACTGGCCTGTCTCCTCGAATCCTGGATAAAAAATGCATTAAGATTCATCTAAGTGAACGTCCTGTCATCAAAATCGGAAACTGCATATGCACTTCTTGGACGATTTGCATGCAATCACCCTTGAGGCAAGTGGTACAAATCACTGGTTAAAATAGGAAGGGAATCGGACTTAAATATGCACCTTATCAGGAGAGGGAAAGAAACCAGACAATGAATATTCAATAGTGTAACATTTCTACAGGGTGTTTCATAAAGAATGATATTTTTGAATTGATCATAATGCTGTTATAAATTGGTTGATGTGGTATGATTTACATATCAATCGAAAGATGATTTTGGGACATTTAAGATTATTCGTATTTTGATAGCTGTTTTGATATTTTTGCTAGTAAAAGGTAGTCTTAGAAATGACTTGAAAAATACTGTCTATCTTGCCTTCATCGAAAATGTTCGTAGAAATCACGTCCGTATCACGTGACAAGTATCACGCCAATGGCACTGCAAACATGATATCGTCACTATGGTACGTCTCAGTCCACATGCACATTGCCTCTGGAAATTAATTCTAAAAAAACACCTCTCAAGCTTAGGAAAGCTCGGGTCCAAGCAAGCAATCCCCAATTGGTCCATGTCCCTTGTTCTGCGGTGAACAGTGGGGTCTTTTGCGCTGTGTCCGCCGCATCCAGTCATTCATATGGAAGGTAAACCAATGAGCCATACGGAGCTTGAGCCAAAAACTTTTAACTTCTAATATTACTGAGGCTTTTGCTTTTGATTTGCACGCTCACGTGCCATTTGTGTGTGCTGAGGCCTTTTTAGAGTGCTGCAAGTTCCGTTTTCTCAAATATAAGCTGGCATATATTATGTTTCTTGCACTATTTTCCGAGTACATTTAAGACGAGAGAAAACATGTGATGCAAATGAAACATGTTTATATAAAAATGTCCTACAATTTACCATTAAAATGAGTGTTTTGTGGACGGATTTGAAGGATTTTTAGTACTTTACTGACCATTTAAAAAATATCATTCTTTCTGAAACACCCTGTAGGTTCCAGAAAACCCTTCAACTACATCATCAGCGGGTGCAAATGCTAGAGGACAATGCAATTCCCAGAGTACATTTGTGACGGCAAATGGGTGTAATGAATCAGAGCCTAGCAATTCCAAGACAGATCGATCAAACATGTTCACCATCACCCCTCCGAGTTCTCTCAAAACTTTTTATGTCAGCTTTCCCATGAGAAATAGTGTGTCTGCCAGATTTTTTGGTCCGAGTTCAAACAGGTCACTAGAGAGGGGTCACGGAAATTTCGAGGTCAGACGTGAAGCTGTGACACATTTGCATTTTATTGCCAGGAAGCAGGGGTGTAATTTTCTATCTCTTTGGGGGTGCCCGAGCACCCCCAATCCTAAGTCGAGCACCCCCAATCATGTGTTGAGCACCCCCAATACATGTGCCGCCCCTGGCTTATCACCGCTACCCTGAAGAGTGTCACCCTATCTCATCACTGCCACCCTGATTCGTGCCGCCCCTGTCAAGTTTTTCCCGTCCTGGGCTCATTACTTCCACTCTGATTGGTTCCACCTCTAGCTAATCAATGTCACCTGACTTATCCTTTCCCCCTGATTTATGACGCTACATCACTGCCGCTCCCGCCTGATCACTGTCGCCAGCAATTAATCACTGCCGCCCCCCCCTCTGGATGATAACTGCCGCCTTTTGTTCATCACTGATCAGCTGGCTGATCACTGACACCCCTGGTTTATCACTGCTGCCTTGATTCATGCCGCCCCTGGCTTAACACCCCAGTTTACTTCAACACCCATATACTTGCCCCTCCTGGTTAGTCACTGCCGCCCACCGAATTATCATTGCCGCCCCCGGCTGATCACTGCCGCTCCTCGTTCACCACTGCCGCCCCTGGCTGATCACTGCCGCCCCCTGGTTGATCATTGCCGCCGCCTGACTGATAACTGCCGCCCCTTGACTGCTAACTGCCGCCCCTGGCGGATGACTGCCGCCCCTGGCGGATAACTGCCGCCCCCTGGCAGATCAATGCCGCCCCTTGGCAGATCACTGCCGCCCACTGACGGATAACTGCCGCCCCCTGGCTGATCACTGCCGCCCCCTGGGCCGATCATTGCCGCCCTCTGACTGAAAACTGCTGGCTCTTGGCTGATAACTGCCGCCCCTGACTGATAACTACCGCCCCTTGACTGATAACTGCCGCCCCTTGGATGCTAACTGCCGCCCCTGGCTGACTACTGCCGCCCCCTGGCTGATTATTGCCGCCCCTTGGCTGCTAACTGCCGCCCCCGGCTGACCACTACCGCCCCTTGGCTGATCATTACCGCCCCTGACTGAAAACTGCCGGCTCTTGGCTGATAACTGCCGCCCCTGGCTGATCACTACCGCCCTTTAACTGAAAACGGCCGCCCCTTGGCTGTTAACTGCCGCCCCTGGCTGATCAATACCGCCCTTTAACTGAAAACGGCCGCCCCTTGGCTGTTAACTGCCGCCCCTGGCTGACCACTGCCGCCCCTGGCTGATAACTGACGCCCCCTGGCAGATCACTACCGCCCCCTGCCTGATAACTTCCGTCCTTGGCTGATCACTGCCGTCCCCTGGCTGATCATTGCCGCCCCTGACTGAAAACTACCGGCCCTTAGCTGATAACTGCCGCCCCCGGCGGATTGACAAGTGCCACCCCCTGGCTGATAACTGTTGCTCCTGACTGATAGCTGCCGCCGCTTGACTGATAAATTCCGCATCTTGGCAGCTAACTCCCGCCCCTTGCTGATCACTGCCGCACCTTGGTTGATAACTGCGGTCCCTGACTGATCGCTGCCGCCCCTGGCGTATCACTGCCGCCCCTGTTTGATAACTGCGGCCCCCTTGGCTGATAACTGCCGCCCTTGACTGATAACTGCCTTCCCTGGTTCATCACTGCCGTCTCCCGGGGCAGTGAGCATCCTGGGGATATCTGGGCAGTGAACGTTCTGGGGGAGCATCCTTCTGTGGATATCACTAACGTCATGTTATATCTGAGGAGCGTTAGTTTTAATGTCATATATTTATCCTAGTAGTCTTTCAAATTTTACATAACGTCGAGTTTCATGTTACCTATAGTCTCTGACTTTGGTATACCGTGTGAAACTGTCTGTGCCATTTTTTCAGTATTTGTATTTCATTTCATTTGTTGTGTTTTATATAATCTTATGATACAACTTTCACAACGTGACCTGTTTTACCACTGACTTGTTAAAATTCGTGCGGAAATGTCTTATTTGCGTATCCTATGTAATGCTATGGGCGCCATATGACCCTAGATGTCAGCGCGCCCTAAAACCCCAAACATGATGATGGACCGTCTCACGGCTGATCACTGCCGCCCCTGGTTTATCACTGCCGCCCTAATTCATGCCGCCTCTGGCTCATTGATGTTGTTCCTGGCATATTTTGACCCAGATGCGCGCCGCCCCGACTCATCGCTGCCGCCCCTGGTTCATCACTGCCGCCCCTGGCTGATCACTGTCTCCCCTGGTTCGTAACTGCTGCCCAGATTAATCATTGCTGCCTTGATTCACACCGCCCCTGGCTGATCAATGCTGTCCCCGTTTTTTTATTAGCCCATATATGAGCGGCCTCTGGTTAGACACTTCCTCCCTCGAATCTTCACTGCCGCCCCCGGCTGATCACTGCTGCCCCTGGTTTATCTCTGCCGAGGAGACCAGTCCGGCCATAGCCCCCAAAACCGGTCAAACTTAGGCCCTGCTGTCCGCACAGTTTTGTCAGGAGGAATCTCTAACACCCTTCGAGAAAGCAAACAGAAGCCCACAATCGTCTTATCTTTATCTGTTTGTCTATTGGAGGAATTATCCGAGCCGAGTAAATGGTAGACTGCTGCTGCCGTGCTTGTACTCTTTTAGTGTCAGCCAGGGGGGAATTTTTTTATCTCTTTGCGGTGTGCGAGCACCCCTAATCACAATGAGAGCACCCCCAATACATGTGTCGCCCCCCCCGCTCAGCATTTCTGCCCTGATTCATGCCGCCTCCGTCTTACCACTGTGATCATGCCGCCCCCGGTTCATCACTACCACCCTGGTTTATGCCGCCATGGTTCATCACTGAAGCCTCTTACCTATCACTGGCCCCCTGATTCTTGCCAACCCTGACTTATCACTGCCGCCCTGATTCAAACAGCACCCCGCTCATCACTGCTGCCAGTGGCTCACCAGTGCTATCCCCAGTTATCACTGCCACCCTGTTTCATGCTCCCTCCAGTTCATCACTACCGCCTCGGCTAATGAATGCCGCCCCGTTGGCTTATCACTTCCGCTCGAATTCGTGCCGCCCTGTGCTCATGACTGCCACCCCCAGCTCGGGGGCGGCGGATTCCATTTTCGGGCGGTTGTACAAGATTTTCGGGAGGGGGCGCTTTCCTTCTCAGGGGGAAGGGGGTGCCTCCATCCCCAGGGGGCATCTTTTGCTTCCTAGGTGCGCCCACTCAGGGAGGGGGCGCCGTCATCATTTCCCTGCGTTGAGTCGATAAATAGGGTCTATTTGCTCTCCATGGGATGGCTTTGATGAAAGGGGGCACCATTCATATTTGAAACTGTTTTGATTTCGCACAAAGAGCCCTACCTATTCAGGTAGGCGGTGTTTAGGTCTGATCTTTTCTTGGCCGGTCGGGGGCGCCGCCCAAATCCGGGGGCGCTTCCCCGGACGAAGCCAAAACCGGGTGTGCAAAAATATACTTTTGCACAACCTCCTTTTTCAGGGTGTGCAATTGCACACCCTGTGGTTGCATGATCTGGCAACCACTACCATATTCAATAGGCTGCAAGGGCTTCAATTGGCTGATACCGTGACGTCAGCATATGTCGTCACACCAACAGCTGACAACAGTGGCCTGCTGCTAAGGGTACATGTGGGGTATATTTCAGGTAGTTTTTAGCTTTACTCTACGGGAATTTTGAGTTTCAAGACAAATGATACAGAGAGTACCGGGTTTTCCGGCATGCTATAAACTTGGCTATCTCAGTTAAAATCACGTTATAAAGGTGCCACATTCCCTTTAGGTCCTTTGCTTTCATTTCAATTTCCATCCACTATGCAATACTGAAGGTAAAATTTTACCCCACAAAACTGATACACTTTAATCGTGAACAGGGGCGCAGCCAGGGGGGTACGTGCCCCCCATCGGTGCCGGAGTGCCCTTTGATTGCTAGGCGGTGTACCCCGCTTGGGCTGTGCCGCTCGAAATTTTTCGCCGTACGCCGTAGAACCTAGGTACAATTAAATCACATTTAGCGATTAAAGCTTTTGTTTTACAATTTAGTACCTTATTTGGACAGCTAGGGCATTCTGCTGCCTTTCCAAGCTCCCGAGGAGAGTATGGGTACTTAATCCGTGAACAACTAATGCCTCATCGTCGCCAACAATTGTACCGGCGAAGCTATCTGGTGCCCCTTGAGCTCATCTGGTGCCCACTGAGCTGGTCTTGGCCACTTGAGCTATCACGTGCCCTCTAAGCTGATCTGGTGCCCGTTGAGTCAATCTGGTGCCCCTTGAACAAATAATTGTGCCTCTTGAACCTAACTAATGCTCTCTGAGTTAGTATGATGCCTCCGAGCTCGCCTGGTGCCCTATTAGCTGTTTTAGTGCCCCTTGAACGGATCTGAGCCCCCTGAGCTGATCACATGCCTCGCAGAGTTGATCTACTGTCCCCTGAGCCAGTATGGTGCCTCTTGAGCTGATCAGGTGCTCCCTGAGCTGGTCTGGTGCACCCTGAGCTGATCTTGTGTTCTCTGAGCTGATCTATGCCCCTGTTTTGGACTGGGGGCTAGGAGCTGATCTGGGCTCCCGGGCTGATCAATCTGGTTCCCCTGAGCAAATATGTTTCCCCCTGAGCTAAACTAATGCCCCCTGAGTCGAACTGGTGCCTCCTGAGCCAACATTTTGCCTCCTGAGCCCATCTCATGCCCTCTGAGCTCGTCTAGTGCCCCTGAGCTAGTTTGGTGCCCCCTGAGCCAATCTAGTGCCTTTCAAGCTGATCTGGACCTCCTGAGTTGATTAAGTAATTTCCTCAGCTCTGGGGCCCAAAGCTGAGTTGTGCCCACTGAGGCTGATGAAGGCCCCTGAGCTGGTATGGGGCTCCTGGGCTGATTAAATGCCTCCTGACTTGATCTAGTACCTCCAAATTGATCTGTGCCCCAAGCTGATCGGGGACCACTGAGCTGATCACTTGCCCTCTCTCTGAGCTGATATGGTGCTCCCTGAGCTAATCTAGACCCCTGCTGCTGGGACTAGGAGCTTATCTGGGACCCCAAGCTGATCGATCTGGTGCCCCCCCCGAGCAGGTATATTGTCCCTGAGCTAAACTAATGCCCCCTGACTTGATCTGGTGCCTCATGTGTCATCATTGGCCTCCTGAGCCCATCTGATGCCCTATGAGCTAGTCTGGGGTCCCCCGAGCTAATATGGTGGAAGGCCCTATGAGCCTATCTGCGGCCCATTGAGCTAGTCTGATGACCCCCCATCTTTGGGGCCACTGAGCTAATCTAGTCCCGGGCCAAGCATGAGCTGCTCTGGGGGTGGGGCTCTGATCCACACCAGGGACCCCCTGAGCTGGTCTTGAATAGATAGATAATAAGAACACAAGGCCAACTCCCATCACCTCGGGGGTCACGGGGCCAGTCTTATCCCAGGGGGCACATCTGGGGGAATGAGGGGCAGTTACTCTGGAGGTCTCTGATCCACACTAGGGGCCCCTGAGCTGGTCCTGAATAGATGGGAAATAAGGGTACAGTGCAAACTTCCCTTGTAAAATGGAGCTAACGAGGAATGAGCCGTCATCGCTAAAACGGCTTGTGATGCCTAGGCACCCCGGGTTAAATAAATTGCTTATTATACTGGTGGATTCTGGGCACGGGTGATAAAAAGGCATGTGCCCCTGAGCTCAGAGCACAGTTCCCTGAACCAGGATTTCTACTAATTAATTCAAATGAATGAAGAACTAGTTTTTCACAATTTTCAGCCCTGTCACATCATCCCCATCCAAACTACCAGCTTGTTTACTTTTTCTTTACTCCAACTGGGACCGATCCTTGAAAATATGGAACTTTTAAACGCGTTAAAAAAGTATCTCCCTAATTATTCCGGCAACAAAAACTGTATTCGTCCAAAAACACTATGCCACTCCTCCTCCCACGGCCCTTGTGGGAGCCGCGGAACTTAATCCGTGTTCAAACAGGGCTCACTCGTCACGACAAAACCAGTGGGCATAATAAATGAATTTTCGACTCCAATATGTCTTATCCTGCACAGAGTGACAGATATCACAGGCTCCACTGATTTCTCTGATGTCAAGAACTTGCATGAGTTGGCTGATTTGTCCTTAAATCTATCCCAAGAAGTCGTGTTCTGGCTATTTTCATGAGATTTCGGTGACACTTTTCTTCTTTCTGTTTTTATTTCAGTTTTCCTTCTCCGTCAATGCTTGATTTGCATTTTTCTTGGACCAAAGGTACCCAAAAGTTGATATTGACTAGGATATAGTAAGTTTTTTTAGGTTACGTTAAAAGTGCCCTTTCTCTCCCGGGGTGCCCCTGAAAGGTGGTGTGCCCCTATACCAAAGCTCTGGCTGCGCCCCTGATCGTGGAAAGATTGGATCAGATTGGATTATTTTAAGACGTGTCGTAGCTTTGGGATTTCGCCGAAAAAGCAAACACGTTTGGCAAAAGCTGTAGAATACCTGCCCAATATTAAAATAGAATGTTTCCTGTGCTATAAAAGGCGCAAAAAAGCGATGAATAACAGATTCGGTGCAATAAAGGGGTGCCGCCCCCCAAAGCTGCCACCCCTTTGGGGTGCCGCCCCCCACCGGCTGAGCACCCCCAAATATTTTGGGAAAATTACACCCCTGCCAGGAAGGATTAGATAATCCTCAGAAAGTTTCATACCATTAGAAAGCTTAGGCATGGGGCTATTCATGAAATATATAAATGCTGACGTGAGGTCAAATATTGACCTGTTGACCTCCTGTCCTTTTTCTTTAAACTATTTTTTTCTTCAAAAAGTCCTTTTGGTATTTTCCTATTTTTGGACTGAAACCTTGCTGGGGTTCATGCAAAACATCTCTCATAATTTTGTGTGGTAATAGAACTCTTAGTTGGGTTACTGATGTTACAAAATAGGTCAGATCACTGGTTTTGGTAGCTGTCAGGCTCCTAAATGACAGTCAATTTTTTTCGGCGATGGCGGATAGACGAACCACGAGATGGTGAGGTGTTTCCAAACATTACTGGTATCTGTGCATACCTATAACGAGCGCAGTCGAAAATTAATTGGAAATATTTTTATCCATCGAAGCATTCCAAAGGTAGCAATTAATCGGTATCTTAGACATTTCAACTTTGCAGTTGCGCCCAAGAGAGCCCTCCCTCTGGTCCGCCTGCCCCTCTCCCGACCATGTGCTCCCCCTGATCGGAAATCCTCGATCCGGCTATGGTTCTGAGTGTGCTTGCAATTTAGGGGATACCGTTCTACAAACTATTCATTTGTTTCCTTTGCATTCTATTACCGATATCCTCAGTTATTGATTTTCTGTCACCAGTGACGGATCCAAGGGGGGCCCAGGGGGCCCGGGCCCCCCTTAGCTCCGAAGCGCCCCAGTAAAGCTCAGCTCATATCGGGCGCCGAAGGCGCCCGATATGAGCGGCGCGCCTGTACCCATTTCGTGCGCCAAGGTGGTAGATACCACTTATTCCACTTGAATGAACACATACTCCTTAAAACCATGGCAAAGCGCCCCTGCCCAAACACTAGACGCCTTTACTGGTCTTTTGCGCCCCAGCAAAATGTTGAAGATGAAATTTAGAAAGCTAACAAAAGAGCCCCGGCAAAGAAAAGGCGCCACTAGATAGCAAGATTGCGCCATGGGGAACTAATGTACCCCTGAGTAGCCTAGGCGCCCCCTGGATGAAGCGCCCCTGGGTAGCCTAGGCGCCCCCTGGATGAAGCGCCCTACGGATACCATATGCGCCCTTGGCTAGGAAAGGCGCCCCTGGGCAGCAAAGGCAAATCTTGGTAACATAGGTGAACTGGACAGCATAAGCGCTCTTTAGATAGAAATAGGCGCATTAGGAAAATAAAATGCTCACCTTCGGTAGAAAAAGGCGCCCTTTGATAGCCTAGGCGCCCACTGGAAAAAGCGCCCTACGGATGTCATTTGTCATATGCACCCTTGGATAGCAAAGGCACCCCTGGACAGCAAAGGCGCCCCTGGGTAGCAAAGGTGCCCCTAGGAAGGCACCCCTTCGATAAAAAAACCGCCTTTGTGTAGCCTAGGCGCCCCCTGGATGAAGCGCCCTACGGATATCATATGCGCCCTTGGCTAGGAAAGGCGCCCCTGGGCTGCAAAGGCAAATCATGGTAACATAGGTGCCCTGGACAGCATAAGCGCCCCTGAGATAGAAATAGTCGCTTTAGAAAATAAAATGCTCACCTTGGGTAGAAAAAGGCGCCCTTTGATAGCCTAGGCGCTCACTGGAAAAAGCGCCCTACGGATGTCATATGCACCCTTGGATAGCAAAGGCGCCCCTGGACAGCAAAGACAACCCTAAGTGCTGTGGACAGCAAAGGCGCCCCTGGGTAGCAAAGGCGCCCCTAGGAAGGCACCCTTTCGATAGAAAAACCGCCTTTAGATAGCCTAGGCGCCCCCTGGATGAAGCGCCCTACGGATACTATATGCGCCCTTGGCTAGGAAAGGCGCCCCTGGGCAGTAAAGGCAAATCTTGGTAACATAGGTGCCCTGGGCAGCATAAGCGCCCCTTAGACAGAAATGGGCGCTTTAGGAAAATAAAATGCTCACCTTGGGTAGAAAAAGGCGCCCTTTGATAGGGTAGGTGCCCACTGGAAAAGGCCCCTACGGAAGTCATATGCACCGCACCCTTGAATAGCAAAGGCGCCCCTGGACAGCAAAGACAACCCTAATTGCTGTGGACAGCAAAGGCGCCCCTGGGTAGCAAAGGCGCCCCTAGGAAGGCACCCCTTCGATAGAAAAACCGCCTTTAGATAGCCTAGGCGCCCCCTGGATGAAGCGCCCTACGGATACTATATGGGCCCTTGGCTAGGAAAGGCGCCCCTGGGCAGTAAAGGCAAATCTTGGTAACATAGGTGCCCCGGGCAGCATAAGCGCCCCTTAGATAGAAATGGGCGCTTTAGGAAAATAAAATGCTCACCTTGGGTAGAAAAGGCGCCCTTTAATAGCTTAGGCGCCGACTGGAAAAAGCGCCTACGGATGTCATATGCACCCTTGGATAGCAAAGGCGCCCCTGGACAGCAAATACAACCCTGGATAACACAAGTGCCGTGGACAGCAAAGGCGCCCCTGGGTAGCAAAGGCGCTCCTAGGAAGGCACCCCTTCGATAGAAAAGCCGCCTTTAGATAGCCTAGGCGCCCCCTGGATGAAGCGCCCTACGGATACTATATGCGCCCTTGGCTAGGAAAGGCGCCCCTGGGCAGTAAAGGCAAATCTTGGTAACATAGGTGCCCTGGGCAGCATAAGCGCCCCTTAGACAGAAATGGGCGCTTTAGGAAAATAAAATGCTCACCTTGGGTAGAAAAGGCGCCCTTTGATAGGGTAGGTGCCCACTGGAAAAAGCCCCTACGGAAGTCATATGCACCGCACCCTTGAATAGCAAAGGCGCCCCTGGACAGCAAAGACAACCCTAATTGCTGTGGACAGCAAAGGCGCCCCTGGGTAGCAAAGGCGCCCCTAGGAAGGCACCCCTTCGATAGAAAAACCGCCTTTAGATAGCCTAGGCGCCCCCTGGATGAAGCGCCCTACGGATACTATATGGGCCCTTGGCTAGGAAAGGCGCCCCTGGGCAGTAAAGGCAAATCTTGGTAACATAGGTGCCCCGGGCAGCATAAGCGCCCCTTAGATAGAAATGGGCGCTTTAGGAAAATAAAATGCTCACCTTGGGTAGAAAAGGCGCCCTTTGATAGCTTAGGCGCCGACTGGAAAAAGCGCCTACGGATGTCATATGCACCCTTGGATAGCAAAGGCGCCCCTGGACAGCAAATACAACCCTGGATAACACAAGTGCCGTGGACAGCAAAGGCGCCCCTGGGTAGCAAAGGCGCTCCTAGGAAGGCACCCCTTCGATAGAAAAGCCGCCTTTGGATAGCCTAGACGCCCCCTGGATAAACTAGGAGCCCGAGAAGGGAAAACAAGTGCCCCACTGGGAAGTACAGGCGCCCTCTGTATAACATAGATGTCCCTTATCCACCTTCAGCTGCCCTGCATTGGAGCAGCGCCCCCAAGAGCAAAGGCGCCCCTGGACAAAAAGCCGCCTCCTGGTATCAAAGGCGCTCCTAGATAACATATGCGCCCCTTAGATAGGAATAGGCGCTCCAGGAAAGCAAAATGCGCCCCTTGGTTAAGAAAGGTGCCCTTGGATAGCAAATGCGTCCCTGGACAACAAAGGCAAATCTGGGAAACATAAGTGCCCTGGACAGAATAGGAGCCCCTTAGATAGAAATAGGCACTTCAGGAAAATAAATGCAACCCTTGGATAGAAAAAGTGCCCTTTGATAGTCCAGGCGCCCACTGGATAAAGCGCCGACGGATATCATATGCACTTTTAGATAGCATAGGCGCCACTGGACAGCAAAGACAGCCCTGGATAACACAAGTGCTTTGGACAGCAAAGGCGCCCCTGGATAGCAAAGGCGCCCCTAGGAAGGCACCCCTTCGAAAGCAAAGGCGCCTTTGGATAGCCTATGCGCTCCCTAGATAAACTAGGTGCCTGGAAGGAAAATGAGCGCCCCATTGGAAAGTACAGGCTCCCCCTGTATAACATAGATGTCCCTTATCCATCTTCAGCTACCCTGGATTGGAGCGGCGCCCCTCAAGAGCAAAGGCGTCGCTGGACAAAAAGGCGTCTCTGTATATCAAGGGCACTCCTAGATAATATATGCACTCCTTACATAGAAATAGGCACTTCAGGGAAGTGAAAGGCGGCCTTTGGTTAGGACGGCGCCCTTGGACAGCCTAGGCGCCCTCTGCATAAAGCACCCTACAGATATCATATGCGCCCTTGGATAGCAAAGGCGCCCCTGGACAGCAAAGTTAACCCTTCTTGAAATAGATGATCTGGACAACATAGGCGGCCAGGGATAAACTAGGCGCCTGAGAAAGAAAACAAGCGCCTCACCTGAGAGTACAGGCGCCCCCAGGATATCATAGGTGTCCCTTTCCATCTTCAGCTGCCCTACTGTCTATGGTTTGGCACACCTGTCTGACAGTCGCGCGCTCTGTTACAGAGCTCGAGCGCTCAATTTGAGCATGGACCGCCTTTAACCACATTTCATTAACCTATAACTGAAGGCTTAGTGCTCCATCGCTGCAACCGGGTGCCTTTTTCAGTATGTGCGCCCCGTTTCCGAGAACGCTGCCCTCACCAACCAGCAGTCCTCCCCGCTCAGCAGATGAGCGCCTCTTTCTGATAACTAGGCACTTTATTTCAGTGTTCGAGCGCCTTATTTCAGAATTCTTATTCTCCATCTATTTTGGGCTCCTCCTGGATTGCAGAGGCGCCCCCTCAAGTGCAAAGGCGCACCTGGATAGAAAAGTGCGCCCCATGTCTGCAAAAGGCGCTCCAAGATAGCATATGTTCCCCTTAGATGGAAATAAGCACTCCAGGAAAGTAAAATGCTCCCTTTGGGTAGCAAAGGTGCCCCTTAACAGCGAAGGCAGCCCTAGATAAAAAAGGTTCTCTGGACAGCATAGGTGCCCTTGGATAAACTGGTGCCCGGAAGAGAAAAATAGCGCCTCACCGGAGACAAAAAGCACCCCAGGGTAACGTAGGGGCATGTATTTCAATCATGTCTGTGATTGAAAAATACACCTAGACAGCATATGCGCCCCCTGGATAGAAAGACACCCCTGGGCAGTACCGCCGCCCCTGGAAAGCAATAGTGCGCCCCTGTGGAGAAAAAACCGCCTCCTGAATAGCCTAGGCACCGCCCCCGAAATATCAGATGCCCGTGGATAGAACAGACTGCCTTGAATAAAACAGCGGCCCTGGATAGTAAAGGCGCCCTTTGATAGCATAAGCGTTCCTTAGCAACAATATGGGCGCTACATGAGCTCAAGGTTCACGTGCACCTAAGCCCAATAATAGAGCAATCAATCGATGCCGAAGCACTCCTTAAAGCACGGGCGCCAAATTTCCTAAGAAGTAAAGGCGCCTCTGGGTAGCAAAGGCGACCCTCGACAGTGGTGTAGGTATTCCTGAATAACAGCAGCGTCCCTTGATAAGAATAGCCCCAAGATGGCACAGGTACCCTGTTGATAGGAAAAGCGCCCCTGAATATCAGAGGCACCCTCTGAATGAGGTGCCCATGGAGAGCATAAGGGCGCCCTATGGATAACAAATTGCCACCCCCTGGATAGCCTAAGCGTCCCTTTCATAGGGTAGGCGCCACTGGGTAGTATAGGTTACCTTGAATAAAAATACGCCCCTCAATACCATGGTGAACCTGGATAAGAAAAAGCTCCCCTTGAGCACTGGGTATCAAAGGCACCCCCGGAACAGCAAAGATGCCCCTGGATAGCTAGGTTGCGCCCATTGGGGAGCGAAGGCGCCCCTGGGTGGCACAGGTGCCTCATCGAAGCAAAGGCCCTCCCCCCAGGGAGCATAGGTGTCCCTGATGAGCACAGGTACTCCTGGACAGCCCCTAAATGACGTTGCATGATGTTACGATTCCTATTATGACGTATGCTATTATATCAAAATAAAGGTTATTCAGTGTTTAGATCAAGGTTACAGGTCAATTTTAAAGGTCACTGGCCTTGGTGATCAAGGCTTGATCAAAGGTCATTGGTAAGCTTGGGCACAGTGCTAGTTATAGCGTAAATTAGGCATAATATGTTGGGTTGTGCCGTGATAGGTCAATGACCTTGAAGGACCTTGACCCCAAAAATTGCAAACATTGTTTAGAGCCTTCCTTTTTGGCCTCAACCCTGTTCTAGAGTATTCGAGCCCCGTTCCGGCCCGTTGGGGGGGGGTGCTTGAACACCCCCTCGAGGTCTCCCAGTGGCAGGAAAAAACGTCGGCGCGAAGCGACACAGTACTTGTCACACATTATCATTGATCAATTCCGCAACTTTCCCTCAAACCTTAAGGTTGCGTCATCTCAGGTCAGGTCACCAGTGCAGGTCAAGTGACCTCACCCCAAAAAAATGTTTAAGTTGGCGTAAGTAAGAAAAGGGTGAATCTATCGAATTCAAACTTGTACCATATAATGGGCCCAAAAAGTACTAATACATTTATTGCAGAATTTTTCCCATCGATGGCCTAGGGACAGGTACGAATCATGACCTCTCCATTGAAAATGCATGGGGTAAAACGAAAATTTGCCGAAAAATTGCTCTATGTCTGCAGACGCCGCTTGGAATACCCTCGGATTCCCCAAATCATGGTATCCTAGGCCTCTTTATTGGTTCATGTTGCAAGTTTAGACATGTTACCTCTGAGAGTTCATGTGGGGCTTCCTAAGCAGGTTTTAAGACTTGGGTTAATTGCTTTGCAGGAAATATTGATAAAACCCGTATTTTGATATCATTTTTATTGCTATTGTGAGTTGATTCATATGCATACTGACTATGCTAGGCTAAATGGTGACCTTGACCAAGCCTTAGGTCAGGTCATTTTTTATGTTTTGACCTAGTATAGTCATATTATGCATTATTTGATGATTCGCCGTAACGAGAGGAAGCGAAGCCGTAACGAGGAAGCGAAATGATTCTAGCTCAACTCTGGCAGATGCTAGAGTATATACACAGAGACATGTTGTAAGCTTTGTCTCGGGAGAGGGGCCCTAGCGCTGATCGCGGGAAAAATCCCCAATGGCCCCCAGGGGCCCTCAGGGAGTCAGGAAATCTGGCGTGGGTGGAATCCGGTAGGAGGATTTTGGGTCTCCAAAATCAGCTGAGGGGTCCGTGCCAGTTAAGGGGGCCCAGATAAGGGCCGCCGACGAGCTCATTTGACCTCAGTGCCAACACAGGATTCTCAAGACCAGCGTGGGGTGCCTACCTATTTAAACGGTTTCTAAATAAGCTCAGGAACCCAAAACTAACCCAGGGGTCCAATTTTCAACTCATGGGGCCCAGACACTCTGAGGGGAACCTGCAGAAGCTCAGAAGGCCCATAAAACTAATAGGGCCAGACTAGCTGGGTGCCTCGACGAACTAGTGCCCAGATACGCACAACGGGCTCCAAACAAGCTGAAGGGATCTATATCAGTTAAACGAAAACAATACCAACCCAGGGGACCCTGACCAGCTTAACCCGCGCCCCACCGGGGGTCCGGCGCCACCTTCGCCCCACGGGGGGCATCGATGGCCCCCTCTAACTCCGAAAATATGGGCGTTAGCGCAAATCTGCAAAGTGCAATAGAAAGCTCGCGTGAATTCAGTAAGAAATTAATTCACATGTTTTAGTGCTCAGGTCAATGGTTTGACCTCCAGAGGTCAAATTAGGTCAAGATCGGCTATTTTCACTCAAATATGCAATGATTAAGCAAACTGGGCATAACTCTTATATCATTAGAGCTATTGAGGCCTGGTAAAGTACATTTGATAGCAAATTGCCAGTACTTTTTCCGCTATGTGGAACGTAAAGACCTCCCGCCAGTGGTTTGACCTCCAGAGGTCACCTCGTGACCTAATATGACCTGAGGTCACGAAAGGTCAAAAAGTAACCTTGCCGTATATGAAATGAAAGCCAGTGACAAGACGAACACGATGGTGTTTGTTTCACCGCTCTAGCTTAATTAGGTCAAAAGTTATTGTCAAAATACTGTTTTTGACCTCTGGTGACCTTGGATGACCTTGGAAAAGTCAAAGGGCAAATATGACCCTGGGATCCGTGAAAGGGTGTCCTAAAACGCTGTTCTAAGCAGTCTGAGTATTGGCAATCATTTTTTTGTGGCTTTTATATCATGAAACAGCTTTTCCCCATGCCTTTCCAATGGGAAAGGTCGCCTCTTGACCTGACCTCAGGGCACGAAATCGAAAAAATCCCGGATATACACCTTGTAGACCCTGGAGGGTTCATGACGTGTTGGAAGTTTCAAATCGATCGACTTTGAAATGTAGCTCTTACAGAGCTCCAAAGTTGAAGTGAGGTGACCTTGGTTGACCTCGTCTGGTGACCTGACCTTGGATGATCCGGGGTAAAAATTTCAGGGATGATAGGAAAATGATGCAGTGAGAGGTAGAGCCCTCAACCGCGGTGCTGCGCCTCGTCGTTTTTCTGCTATCCCGGAAAAACCTTTGGGGGGCAATCGATGGCCCCCCGGTGGGGCGAGGGTTAAGGGACACTAATCCAGCTTGGGGCTCAGAGCTCAGAGCTCCAGCTTTTAGCTCAGAGGGCCCAGGACCGGTTGAGGGGGCCCTATATCAATAAAAGGGCCCAAAAAGCTTAATAGGCTTCAGCGGCGACATATAGGTTTCAAGTTCAGTGTGAGAGCCTGGTTAACTAAAGCGGTCCCAGATCAGCTGAGGGGACTCGATATAAACTCAGGGAAGTCACCGAAAACTCAGGGGCCCAGGCCCGCAGAGGTTCTGCGGCCTATGAGGCTCAGGTTAGCGTCAATCGGCTATTTCAGTATGGAGCCGTTAGCCAGGACAACTGTGATAAGTGGAGGTGGTGGATACGACACCTCAGTTTTTACCATGACCGAATATAACTGTATTATTTGCTCATCGTGCTTCAGTTAGTGTCAGTGGGTGCTTTCAGCATTTTCTACCACGGTACCAGTCGTTAGCTGGGCTGAAATATGTTTGATGGTAAACGTGAACATGTCCTCACTGAGAGGAAGCTTTCATGAAAATAAGCATTTACAAATCCTTTTTAAACGCGTTCTTCATTGACACTGGCCGCCTTTTGGGTGTTAAATTGGCCAGTGGCGGATCCAGGGGGCATAGGCGGATCCAGGATTGCCGATCGGGGGGCACCTTCCTGGGGGGGCGCCATCCGGACCTGGGGGCGCCACTTATGACCGGCAAAAGCTATCAGGTGGGCGCCAAATCCTATCGGTGGCGCCGACTTTCGCATCCTGGGGGGGAGGTGGGGGGGCGCCATCGACTTTTCAGGGGGCGCCGAGGGTAGATCGGGGGGCACGTGCCCCCCCTTGCCCCCTGGATCCGCCTATGCAAGGGGGGAGGGGAAAAAGGCATTCCCCAAACGAAAAAGCTCGGGGCAAAACTGCGTTTTCGCCCCCGAAAGCGATCGACCTCCTTTTTCCCCTACTCCTTCTTAGTTTATAAGCAAGATTTTGGTGTTCCAACTCTCAACTTCAAACAGAACATAAGTTGATAAGATGTTCCCTGGCCTGTCCCCTCGAATACGGAAATGTTAAAAACACTGAGGATTATATATTCGGGCACAGCCCTTCATCAGAATCATGGAGTAAATATCAATAATTCTCAGTTATAGTATAGCCAGACCTCCATAGTATTGCCAGCCTTGGATGGGAAGAAGTATCTCGAGCCCATATTTTTCACCCCGTGAAGTTTTTTTTGCTTTTCGCCTCAAATACCCAAAATTCTACGGGCAAGTGGTGTTGGTAGCGCAGCTTTTTACTGCGTGACGTTTTTTTTTTGCTTTTCGACTTTGGTTTGCTCCTCCCAAACCGACCGGCTAGATCCGCCACTGAAATTGGCGCCCCTCAGGTTCGGCGCCCCTCAGGTTCGGCGCCCTCCGAGCCTGGGCCCCCCTTAACGAAATCCTAGATCCGTCACTGTCTGTCACCCATATTGACTGCCCAGCTGCTGGGCAACGCCTGCGGAGTGTACCGGCGCTGCGGTGCACTCACGTGGGTCCGTGGGACCGAGCTGACAGCGCCAGATCCGCCGGAACCGGAGCAACACCTGCCGGCCAGAGATGTGGTCTGGTCCTGCAAGCACAGCTTTGTGTATGCTATAAGGATGAGGCGAGACCGGAGCTTCGTCAGACCTTTTCAGCTGTTTCTTACGCACCTTGTGTGAAAAATAGTAAAAAAGTGATAAAAGTATTTGACTTAAACAATTAATTATGCAATTGCTCTTTGCTCGGTGCTCGGAATGCTTCTAAAATGTCTTCGTTATTTGGTCAGCTTAGGAAGCTGGCAGAAGAGAACACCACACGCGGATTTATGTTCAGATGTAGCAACCAGAGAACTATTTTCGGTGACGGATATTTTGGTACTATTCATTTGGAAAGCAAACAAAAATGTATGGTAGCCTGGTACTTCCGGGCGTCGCCGCGGATCTTGAACTCGAAGGTCGGTGACGGCCTCCAAAATTAGCGACGACCGAGCACGTGATAACGGTAAACATCAAACATGTAGGCTGTCTTTGAAAACGCTGTACATGCCTTTTTCGGATACTAAAATTGGAAGTATTGACGTAATCTCACACAAGTGATTGGGAAAAAAGTGGGTGAGCGCAAAGGCGTAAGTGGATGTGCCTGCTGTCCTAGATATGGGGGTGGGGGCGTACCCCTGCTCTCGACGCCCATGCTGGTTCCCGTCACAAAGTGAACAGAAAATGTGAACTTCCACGGTAGATGCGTCAATTTCACTGCTGTCCGAAATCACACCGTCACTCGCTATCAATGGCGGGGACAGGGGTACACGCGACTGCGCTCCACTGCGGCCAATACTTCCTGTGCATAGATGTGAGAGTCTTCCGCCCCTGATCTGGGTGGTCGGTGCTGCCTGCGTCCTTGACGAAATGTGGGCCTCGCCACTGCTCCCTTCCCAATTCGTGGCAAAAGGACGGCACCTACATCATAACCAAACCTGCGCTGATGGTTGAAGCTGGTAAAATGTAGAATGTTTTGTCGGAAAACGTCAAGCTAATTTTAATAGTTTTCTCACTGCTGAGAAAATCCTAAGCATATGATGTCGAAAGTGGCAGATATGTTCTTTTTTAGGAAAAGTCAAAGAGATACGATTGTGGCAAAATGTGCAGAATCTGGGACCTTAGTTATAAGACCCGATCGGATACGTGGTGCATTGGAGACAAAACAATTATTTTTCTAGATAGGTCATAAGGTTCTTTTGCAGGTAAAACCCTGATGTCTGAGAATCACGCCATGCCTGAGAATCACGTTAACTTTTACAAAGGTAATTGTGGTACAGTGATAATGGGATGCCACTCCGCTGCCTGTCTTGTTATGACTAAGCATCGTTACGAAAATATATTTATATTTGTAAATAGAGTATGTCAGAGCACATAAAGTCAACACACACAGTCACACGGTAAAATGAGATCAGATCCCTGAAGTCTTCGCCACCGTGGAGCGTCCTCTCCGCCGGTGTTTGACACAGGATTTTGTGGACCAGATGACGCTCCAGTGGCTAGCCTTGCAGTGCTCGGGCTGCGGACGCCAGTCGTTCTTTGTCTTCCGGCCTCACGATGTGAAGAGCCTGCACACATCCCACGAAGAAGCGAGAACTGAAGCAGTCCTGCCTGTGGGAGAAGGTGGTGATCAGGCGTCCGCGCGAAAACTACTTGTCGAGCCTGCATCATTGGCAATAGTGGGATATTTTATGTGGCTGTCTATACCGTATACCCTCATGAAGTACATACCTATGCTTTATTTGGTGTGGAATACGCAACCCTTCCAATCCTGATGTCGCACGGTATCACTAAACTTCACGCCGTGAGAGGGATTTGCGCGATGACACAGCACTTGTTCCGAGAACCCGATGGGACTTATCGGAACCTGTAGCTTAGAAATAGGTGCCTTATATGCGTTGAGCTACCCATTTTTGTTTTAAACGAGTAAAGTCTCGTCTACAGTACTGTTTCTGTTACGTTTTACATGTCACTTAGCATTCTGATCAGAGCTTTAGAGTCCCTAGATTATGACGTGGGCATGCCGTGCAAATCTACACCTGTGTCTTTATTTTAGGTTTAAAAAATTAATAGAGTTAGTTGACATTCACAAACCCCAAACCGGCGGGACGTTTCGAAAAATTGCGAGTGAAGGTGAACGAGAAGGGGCAATGTCATTGAAACACAGCTTTGGATGCTTGGAAATACATTATTAGCGTAAATTAGCATAATTAATTAGCGCTTCACTTGGAAAACCTACTTTGATTTCCATTTATTTTTCCCATTTAGGTACTGCTAAAAATTGGCCTTTAGGTACTATCTCAAACTTCCATTTTTTAGATCAAACGGGAAGTTAAAGACTAAAGACTTATGTTTGCCCCTTTCATGGATAAGTACACAATAGTCTGGATATCTATCTATCTATGTGTTAATTACACTTATGTATATATATATATATATATATATATATATATATATATATATATATATATATATACTGCTGCCCCCGTAGCTCAGTTGGTAGAGCTTCGGTCTCCGGCCCGCTGCTCAGGAACATGAAGTGGCAGTGCATGTAAATGCTTAGGATCGGTTCCCATGAGGCGCTCCGGCGCTCTATGTTTATCCGACGTAGGTCGGCTGGTAACTGACCCGTCACTGTGGGACTTGCTCGTTCGTATGGTGGGGTCGGGGGCTCCGTGACAAGTCTATTGATGACTTTAATGAGACTCTGACTTCAAAAACCGAACTTGAAACAACTTGTACAAAATTAAAAAAGAAGTATTTGTGTAGATGTCGATGGTACTGGGGAATTGAGCAGACTGAAACAGGCACTTATCGGCAGCTCTTGTCTGAACTTTACTATTGAGTTGAATGCCAACAATAAGCTGTCCCTTCTAGACGTCACGATTGATGCAGCAGGAGGGACCTTCGCCACCGATGTTTATAAGAAACAGACAGATGGAGGCAGATGTGTGAACGCGAATGGGACAGCGCGGACAGCTACAAGAGGGGTGTTGTGAGAGCGCCTGTCCGAAGCGTAGTTAAAGAGAATGTGGCACCTTCACAACGTGATTTTAACTGAGATAGCCAAATTGTAAAGCAAGTCAGAAAACCCGGTACTCCATATTTCATTTGTCTTGGAACTCGATGTTCCCGTAGAAAGAAAAGCTAAAACCTACCTGACACCAGCCCCCCATCAGCCCGTCGCCGGGCGGCCATTGTTGTGAGCTGCTGGTGTGACGACATATGCTGACGTCACGATGAGCATCAGTCAATCGAAGCCCTTGAAGCGTTTCAAGTATGGTAGTGGTTGCCAGATCGTGACATCATCAACAGGCTGATATTTATTTCTTTTTCTAGAGGAGTATTTTTAAAAACAAAATATTGAGCTTATTGTACATTTTTCAGAGAAATCATGAGCGATTTCATTATTTTTGGCTAAAAGTACGCCTAATTTCACTAAATTCCAGGATTTGACCAAGGTGCCACATTCCCTTTAAAGCTTGTTCAACCTGGGCACTCGTTCACCGCGTTGAAAGATGGGGCGGAGCCCCAACTAAGGGGGAGAGGCTCATCTAGGAATTAGTCGCGGGTAGCGCGGCTTCTAGTTAAGGGGGAGAGGCTCATCTAGGAATTAGTCGCGGGTAGCGCGGCTTCTAGTTATCATATAATGAGCAGCCCTTACTTGGTTTTGCTTTGCTATTTCACAGCTTACATGACTGAGTAAACATCCATGCCTGTGCAAGCTAACATTTCATGTTTATGTTCCGTATTCGCCACAACTGTTGCACGCGTTATCTCATGGCTGAAATTTGATCGGCTAGTCGTATCTTATTAGTTAGTCAATCGTAGTTTGGTGTGTATATGTAACTAAAGGGTTCATTTGGGTGGGTGTGGAAGTATTTAAAGTTATTTAAAGCTAGTTAAGGGAAGCATGTTATCTGTTAGCGTCGTCGCATGATATATTCCTGTTTTTTATGAAAACTTATTTACATGGAAAGTCCAAATGTATACGACATCTGTGGCCTGGACCCACGCGTGATTGCAGGGATCAGTAATCACTGGAACTTTAAATCACTTACAGAAAAACATACTTTTATCAACATTTCAGTTTCAAAAGTTGGTAGCTTTCGCTTTCCGAGGTGGAGTGCATGTTATAATACAATAATGTGTGTAATGATCTACTTTCTTATGAAGATTCGTATGAAGTACTGTGCCCAAAGTGAGGTGTTCAATTTTGCATCCAGGACTCGAGTCAGGCCAATTAGCAAACATTTTAGTTCAGTCATTGCAAAAAGCAAAACATGAAACTGGTGTAAAATCATAAATTTTATTGAAAAGTATTATAATTTTTTCATTTTCAATGTCAAAATTTTCTCAAATTTAATTTTTTCTTCTGGCCTTTCACCACACCCATTTTTTTAAGTTGTGTCCAAGTTCTCAGTACGGCTGTTGGAGTCAGAGTCTCACTAAAGTCCTCAAGGGACTTGTCACGGTGACCCCTACCCCACCACCCGAACGAGAGCAACTCCCACAACGAAGAGTTAATTTAGAAGCAAAAGTTTAACGTCTTACAAAGCACAGGGACGGCGGTCCCGCTCAGGTCACCCTTTCACCAGTCGTTTGCCAGCCGACCTACGTCGGGTAAACTATTGAGTGGCGGAGCGTCTCAGGGGAACTGTTCCCAATCCTGGACACGCACTACCACTGCATGTTTCTTAGCAGCGGACCGGAGCCCAACGCTGTACCAACTGAGCTGCCCGGGGCGGCATTTATGTGTCCACCAGTGCTGGCAGATAATAATACCGAAGCTCGGTTCGTAATTTGGCGGTTATCAAAGCAGAATTCGACCGCTGTTGATCCATATCACACATTTACCAACCATTTACCACCAACCACAGTTCTGTCTATCTCCAGAGGCGTGGCACGCCGCAGAGGTCCGCTCCGACGCTTACAGCCGTCAGTTATTTCTCGTGACGGGTCGGCGTCGGGTGAAAAACCGTCAGAAATCTCTGATTCAGCCCTCACCGGCAGTTGTGACAAAACCGCCAGAAGTCCCTAGGACTGAACCCTCACCGGCAGAGTCCGAAGAGCTCCGGGTCCTGGTAGATACGGCTGCAGCCGCGGCAAACGATGGTCAGCCGCGCCACCAGCGACCGGTCGAAGGGGCCGCCGCAGCCCAGGTCACGGAACTCCAGCCGCGTGTACGGCCGGCCCACCAGCCGGCCCTGCCACTGTCTCCTCCGGCTCTCGCCGCCAGACGTCAGCACCAGCAGGGCCGCCAGCGACAGCAGCGCTCCACGCGGACTCATTCTGAAACAGAGGTAGCGACAGTGGCAAATGGACAGTTTGGAGGTCGTTTTCGTTGATGTGGAAAGAAAATTCCCGGTATTTTGATTGCTTACGTGTTAAGCCAGTCGCAACAAAAAACTGGATGCTGGCTCTTTCCTATTACATAATTCCCTAGAATTTTTACCCACTAGCTAGATACGGCCAGGGGCGGACGCAGGCCCGAGTCTTGGGGAGGGGCCAAACCCATTTCTGCCTCTCCTCGGGGGGGGGGTAGGACGTGCGATTTGAGTGCTCGACAGACCTAGTATGAGCTACCTGTTCAAGTACATGACCGTTCTCCTGGGGGGGTGGGTGGGAGCGAAGTTTTAATGGATCGACAGACCTAGCGTAAACACCTTTTTCCAATAATTATCTGGCTTTTGGGGGAAGATAGTTTGGCCCCCGTTCCAGCGCTTTGGGGGGCATGGCCGGAATGCCCCCCCTGCGTCCGCCAATGGATACGGCGCACAGTAACGTAACTAGTATCTCTATAGGGATTGAGGGAAGCCTGAAAGGCGGCCTTCAGCATTTGGAGGTCGCCTCTTGTCCACTGTGAGGCACGCCATCTGGTTGTGATTTATTCTGCATTTTAAGAAGTTTGGGTTAAGTGTTGCCGTGGAGGAGGGAAACAAATTTGGCCAAAAATGGTGCCTCTGTCCAGAGATGGAGGCCAAATAAGCGAACGGAATCCTGCGGCCAGCAGCGGACGAGTGGAAAGCAACAAGAAACACCGGGAAATAGGGTGCTTCTGCCAGAGACGCCTTTTAAAATCAATTCTACGGAACATGCGTCGCTATGTGTTCGCGTTTCAAGCGCGTTCAGTGCGCCTTTAGCGCCCGACATGGGGGTGGACGTCAACAGGGAGAGGAGAGGCTCCACAGACTACTGGGTGTGGAGTGGATAACAACCTCCTTCGCCCCGCCCCGCTCAAATCCATCTCCGGTGGGCATTAGGCCATGTTGTGATCACCACTTTTTCACAGGATCTTTGATTACCGGGTGTTTTCTAATGTATTAATGATCGCTGATCACGATTTTCTGGTCGAAAATGTCGAATTCGAAAAATATTTGCCCGCGCAAGCCGTTTGAAATTCTTCCGGTTTGCCAAAATTTCCATGTTTTCATATCTCACGGACAATAAAATGCAATTAATGTATGGAAAGGGCTCCAGAACTTTAAAACCATTGAATTTGAACAATTTGAAACCTTTTTGACTCCTTGAAATATATACTTACCCGATAACGTACCTTGGAAAGACAGGGATGTTTGAGCTTAAAAAGAAGATAATAGATGGCGCGCATGACGCAGCCGTCAATCAGTGTCCCGCTACGTCGCTTATGACAAGAAGCTATTAGCCAAAGGAGCTGGATATAATATTTGAGCCTATTATGAATTCGATGAATGAACATTTACCTTCACAAGATGATCTAGATTTCTCTCGCTTGCAGTTTTAAATATTATTGGTAATGGTTGCTTTCAAAGCAGGTCCAATTAAGATCAGCCAGCCATATAATGATTAGGTATCTAAGCATGTAGTCACTGCGGATCAATTTCAAGTATTAAAACGTATGCAAGAGCCAGTCGATTATATTTAGATTAGTCTTGCTATCACTAGCAAGGAGAATACCGCATTTCGGGAAAAATGAAGCTACACCACACCTAACGCCGCCGTCAAGCCATGTATGCTGCCGCTTAACCAGCTCTCGACAGGGGCTGACGTTATCGTTCACATTATGATGCTGCGGCTTGAAGAGATGGACGAATTTCACGTTTCAATAGCTTGAAAATTCGAACCGACCGCTGCACTGTGGGCCCGCGGACCCTCAAAAGCGCTTATTATTCGGATTTCGTAAGTTCAAAAATATTGCTGTTTTATGGGTGTCATCAGCGCGAAATTGAATGTAGAACACGATGGCATTCTTATTTTTCTAAACGACTACAAAACTCTGTGCAGAAACAGTCTGAATACGAGGTTTCTACCGAAAGCGTTTCGGAGCGCACTTATCGCCTGAATTTCCTTATTTATTCACAACTGTTTTTCAACGTTTCAAAGGCTTAGAAATTAGTTTTATGGCTTTTGTTTCTAGGAACGGAGTGTTCCAAATATGTTAGTGCATGTTTTAACGTCATTTGGTGTATTGGTCAGGTATGGGGAGCAAATTTACCAAGTAATGTTACTGACGGAGATAGATTTGATCAGACTATATTTGAAATAGAGTTTTAAAAAATATATCACCTTGTGCCGCAGTGCAACTTGGTCCACAAAGTACCTGACGGTGTTTACTTTCATGCCTTATAAGTACTTTTTGCCCGATTTTGCCCGAATTCGTATTATGAGCATATTTGTTGTTCAGTGTAATGCATGGGTGCGGTCATAGTATTACACTATTACAAGCCAAATGGTAGAAATTGTTCATTTTTAAGGCAAGTGTCGGCAAGTTTTCCCTTTAGGATTCGTCTCGAGTCCCGGTTACCACAATTCTGAGCTATTTCGTAGACCTGCAAGTTAAGCAATCTTTTCCAGGTCACATTGGGTCAAATGCTTTACACAGGAAATATGGGTATTGTCTAAACACCGCTCAGGATTAAGATACTGTGTAGATTGGCCTGGGTCTGCCACTCGCTTTACACTAAATGCATCAGATGATTACGTCGCTTCGCACGAGAACTGATCATGAGAGCTCAAATTTGAGATGAGACGAAACATAAGACGGTCGTTTCCTTGAGTCAGAAGTAGTCTGGTACAGAGAAACAATAGGCCCCTGACTCAGTTGGAGAAGTGCCTTGCTCTAGCGAACTGTGGTTTTGCAGTGGGAAAAATGATCTCACGAAGGGATGTGCTTAACTTTGTGCGTGGCAATATTGGTATCAACAGAGTAGCGGCGGATGACGAAGTGTCATATGTTAAGGACACATTACAGGGCGGATTTAGTGAGCATAAAAAAGACACGTGCAGTTGGAAATTACAATTTTTATTGCAAGGCTGAAGCGGAAATGGCAAGCAAGTCACAGGACCCTAAACCGCTTCTTGGAGAAAGAGGAACAGTGGCTGAATGAGTGTTCCATCGCAGCAGATTCACCGAGGGTATTGGAGCCTGTTGACCTTGACCAGCCATCTACAAGCCGGGGTCCTTGTCGGCCTGTGGGTTTATGTGGAACACTTTCTGGTAGCTCCAAACGTCGTCGAACCTCCGCTTTCATGGCTGGCTACTCCTCTGCAGAGGTTTTGAATGTCACACGCTCCAAAGCGCCAGGGCCTTTCTGGTTTTCTCAAAGACGTGACCGTGACTCCCACAAGATCTACTAAGGTAAGAAAAATGCTAAGAAAACCAGCAAATACCCCAATACGATACACAGACAAAGAAGCACTTGCTGTGTACGAAGCAAACCTGGCAGTTTACCAGAGAGTTGGCCAAGAGTCAGAATCAGGGGCGTAGCCAGGATTTCGCTCAGGGGGGGCGGCGCCCCGAAAAAGGCCCCTGCGACAGCGCCAAAAGGGCACTGATGGGTAAAAAGGTTCTGCTTGTTACAGAATAGAGTGCTGAAGAGGGCTTAAGAGGGCCCTGTCTGGTATGAAATTTCATATTTGACCACAGAGCATAGTGCGGGCAGCCGCGCTTCGCGCGCCCGTGTCCTTCAGGGGCCCTCAAGGGGGGTGGCTGTCCCGTTCCCCCCTTGGCTACGCCCCTGGTCAGAATGTCAGAATGCCGACATATGTCCTCCATACGACATCCCGAAGGCAAAGGAAAATTGTTATCCGGAGGGGTATATTACTATGTATATTATCCTAGTAATATTATGCCAATAGCTGGACATAGGCTGCAGATACAGCAATAACAGCCTCGAAAACTACTCGGGGGCATCTAAAAACCCTAGAAATAAAATATTGCTGATGTAGCCTCAATAGTTCGACGGTAATTAATTTTAAGCGCTTTTGAGCGCCCGCCGGCCCACTGTGCGCTGATGAAGTTACCGAGACTTACAGAAGAGCATCTGTGGCAGCAAGAAACAAGTGCAAAGTTCGCTGTGAAATAAGGAAGCATTTAAACCTGAAGGAAGTGATCAGAAGGCGCCTACAAAACATGAAGATATTGTAAGCATGGACAAAGCGCGACAACATTGTTTGACATATAAAGCAGAGCTTTACCATCAAAGGCATCGGCAAACAGAACATTTCTGGAAGACCAGCGAGAAGCACAGATGTTGTATCTTGGTGGCTTGGATGCAGTCGTGACGGACTATTGGAGACGGCAGCAGCTGCGGCAAGCCACTGCTGCTGTCGTTGTGGCTACCAGGAGTTCTCCGATGTTGCGTTCTGACGACGCTGAAGCTGCGTCAGAACGCAACGGCACCATTGACAGCGACCTCTGGTGGTATATGCAGCAGCGAGCTTCCTATTTGTAGCCTCACACCAGCTGCTGACAGACGCCGCACGCGAACAGGCTCTGGCAGGCATAAATCAATCTCGGAAAGAAAACTTATTTCTAAATGTTACACGGAAGTCGTTTATAGACTTGTCCGGGTGATTGTCATCTTATTGTGCTCGAATGCGGACGAGCCGGCCTCCCGATCAGGCCTTATTGGCGGCAGCAGCAGTGGCTTGCCGCAGCTGCGCCGTCTCCACGGTCCGTCACGACTGCATCGTGTGTATTGGGGTTTATAGGGCGCCTTCAGCATCTAGGCTATATCGCGCGTCACGACTGCATCCAAGCCACCAAGATACAACCTCTGTGCTTCTCGCTGGTCTTCCAGAAATGTTCTGTTTGCCGATGCCTTTGATGGTAAAGCTCTGCTTTATATGTCAAACAATGTTGTCATGCTTTGTCCATACTTACAATATCTTCATGTTTTGTAGGCGCCTTCTGATCTCTTCCTTCAGGTTACACTGCTTCCTTATTGCACAGCGAACTTTGTACTTGTTTCTTGCTGCCACAGATGCTCTTCTGTAAGTCTCGGTAACTTCATCAGCGGTCGGTTCGAATTTTCAAGCTATTGAAACGTGAAATTCGTCCACTTCCCTGGCTTCCATCTCTTCAAGCCGCAGCATCATAACGTGACCGACAACGTCAGCCCCTGTCGAGAGCTGGTTAAGCGGCAGCATACATGGCTTGACGGCGGCGCTAGGTGTGGTGTAGCTTCATTTTTCCCGAAATGCGGTATTCTCCTTGCTAGTGATAGCAAGACTAATCTAAATATAATCGACTGGCTCTTGCATACATTTTAATACTTGAAATTGATCCGCAGTGACTACATGCTTAGATACCTAATCTTTATATGGCTGGCTGATCTTAATTGGGCCTGCTTTGAAAGCAACCATTACCAATAATATTTAAAACTGCAAGCGAGAGAAATCTAGATCGTCTTGTGAAGGTAAATGTTCATTCATCGAATTCATAATAGGCTCAAATATTATATCCAGCTCCTTTGGCTAATAGCTTCTTGTCATAAGCGACGTAGCGGGACACTGATTGACGGCTGCGTCATGCGCGCCATCTATTATCATCTTTTTAAGCTCAAACATCCCTGTCTTTCCAAGGTACTTCTTCGGGTAAATATATATTTCAAGGAGTCAAAAAGGTTTCAAAATGTTCAGATTCAATGGTTTTAAAGTTCTGGAGCCCTTTCCATACATAAGTTGCATTTTATTGTCCGTGAGATATGAAAACATCGAAATTTTGGCCAACCGGAAGAATTTCAAACGGCTTGCGCGGGCAAATATTTTTCGAATTCGACATTTTCGACCAGAAAATCGTGATCAGCGACCATCAATACATTAGAAAACACCCGGTAATCAAAGATCCTGTGAAAAAGTGGTGATCGTGACATGGCCTAGTGGGCATCCAGAGGTTGTGGTGTGGGGAAATCTTTTCCTGCCATACCCTGAATTGATCAGTTCAATGCACTGAGACAAAATGTGGGCACATATTACCGAGTGCGTGGTGTTGCTGTACTTTACCGCTCTGGTGCAGTACCTTAGTGTACTGGCGCAGTACATTAGTGCTCTGGTGCAGTACATTAGTGCTCCGCTGCAGTGCATTAGTGCACTGGCGCAGTACCTTAGTGCACTGGCTTATCACCTTAGTGCACTGGTGCAGTACCTTAGTACAGTGGCACAGTACCTTAGTGCACTGTTACAGTACCGTGATGTTAACACGCGCATTGACGGGGGTACCCGCCCCCTCGGGTTTTTCAGAGATAGCATAAAACGGCGGTACGTAGCGCCGCCGTACTTGGCATACCTTTCCCTCATCATTTTTAAACGCTTGTGAAAATTTTAAGGTTAGGTCATCTCAGGTCAGGTCACCAGTGCAGGTCAAGTGACCTGACCTAAAAAAAGTTTAAGATAGCATAAGTCGGAAGAGGATGAAACTATCCGATTGAAACTCATATCACATAATGGCACCACCAGGTTCTCTAAAATGTGTTCCGGTATTTTTGATATCGATGACCTAAGGTCAGGTACGAGCCATGACCTCTCCATTGGAAATACATGGGAAACATGGTTTTAACTGAATAACTTAGTAACGGGTGGTGATAGAGCCTTTATTTTGACTGCATTAGATTTGCCTTGTTTTTGCAGTTCTAATGAAATACATTTTAGCTAGTTAACCTTGACCTGACCTCGGGTCAGGCTAGATCCTTGATTTGACCCAGCAAGGTCATATTATACATAATTCGATTCGGTTTGCTGCGAGTATTCATATAGTTCAGGTCGTTTTGCTCTATCTTTACTTGTTCAGATGTAATAACCGAAAACCTTCATTTACATGGTATCCCTATGACGGCATCTTTTGACCTCTATTGACCTTAAATGTGACCTGACAAAAAATGGTTGAAGTATTTTCGATGGAGAAGTGGATGGGCTACCCTACGCCGTTTACCGTTTTTCGCTACCTACCGTGGTTTTCGAGATCTTGGGGGGGGCAGGTACCCGCCCCCCTCCTCAAAGCGAAGGTGGCTCAGACCCTCGTCAACGCGCGTGTTAAGGTAGTGATGATTTCAAGCATGATAGCTGTGATAGGCCCGGAAGTTGTCCCAAAACTGGGTTTTTCATTAAATGCGTGAATGCAAAGCTTTAAGTCCTTTCTTCTGCAGGGAGTACAACGAGCGAATACATATAAGGCTGGCGGGCAAGATAACTTATGCATTAATCATGAGAAAATAAACCGGCTCCGGGAAGGGAGAGGGCTTCAGCTCAGGCAAGATGAAAGCTGCCTGCAACGCCAATCCTCAAAACTTTGGGTAACACAAAGTTGTAGTGCCGTCTCTTTCTGCAAAAAAAGAACACTGTGCCACGGCCAAGTCCCTACCAATCTAATCCACATATGAGCATACATGCGCGCTGCAGCCTCCTCATTTGCATAATCTTGGTAACCCACTCCGGTAAGAGTACGGATTCAACTTTTGATTTCTTTTTGGCTGCTGACGCCAACCTAATCGTGGCAATGACCTGAAACAAGGACCCTGCGTAGATAGTTGATTAAGCTAGCCCACCATATTTAGATTTCAGACACGAGCCATTCATGAAAGACGTGAACGCGTCCATAAGGTTAACACGCGCCCCGCTGAGGTCCCTGGCATGACGCGCCCCGCTGGGAGGGGGCGTTTTTGGCCCCCCTCCGTATCTCATTTCCCACGAAAGCTAAAGAAACATTACGGGCGGTGTTCGAAAGCTCTTGACAAGACGAAGAGATTTTATACGATTAATTTTTATGTCAGGTCAATATTGAGGCCAGCTAGGTCAAAGAAGGTTCCATAGGCTTACAACAGAGTAGTGTACGTTTCTCTCTCTGGATCTGTACTCACTGGAGCTAGAGCAAATATTTATGCATCATTGGATTCCTCTCATCGCGGCAAATCGCATGATGTATAATATGACCTTGCTAGATCAAAAAGTGAAAATGACCTAACCTCCAGCTAGGTCAGGGTCACAGAGTAACCTGGTATGGTCATGCTGCATATCAATCGACTCGACTCCCCGTGACAATATAAGTACAATGCAATCAAAATTGGAGCTTTATCCCAATTCAGTGAGACGTTATTGGCAAAACAATCACTCTATGCTCCTATGGTCTGGCATGACCTTTGAGACGTCAGATGCACAAAAACTCAACTTTATGGTTAAGATCGGGGTAAGAATAGACGTTTTGAGGATTTTCAGATTTATCTATCCTGTATTTTCTGAAAACGAGCCCATTCTATTTTTCACCATAGACTTATAATGATGTGACCAAAAAATTGACCCCACCTTAGGTCAACAATATCGAAATTCCCAGATAGCAGATTTGCAGACCCTGATGATCTCATCATATTGTGAAAGTTTCAAACTGATCGGTTCGCTGATGTTCCCTGGGCGCTGCTTCAAGCTCGTGATTTTAGGTTTTTAGGTCGGGTCACTTGACCTTGAATAGCTCCTTGACCTGACATGACCTTACCTAGAAAATTTGGTTAGTTGTTTAAAAGTAATCAGGAATAAGGTACTGTAAGTTTCGTTGTTCTGCATTTCTTCGTTTTTGCGTTATCTGGGGAAAACCAGGAGGGGGGGCGAATTTCGCCCTCCCCCAGCGGGGCGCGTGTTAAGTGCGTACTATTGTGCATCTTAACCTTTGTAACCAATTTAAGTGTTATGCAACTACCCCCCCGAAAAAGTCGATGTGGAGACTCAAGAGAGTCTGAAGAGAGATGGGACACACTGCGGGTCGGGAGAAAGTCGGCATTTCCCATTGCAGTCAACAACAATATACAGCAGCTGAAATGAAAATAGCAAGAAGTGCATGCAGTTTTCATGTCATCCCGCTAATGCTTTTGGGGGGCAAATTTATAAGTCTGCTTGCCATCCCTGCCAAGTGAAGTTCATTTTGTAACATTTTGCGTAATGACAGGACGGGATGGGCATTTAGTATTTTGACTGAAATAATGGGCACCCTCCTATGACTTGGCACGGCCAAAAACATTTTTGTTATTATTTGTATATTTTTATATTATTTTTTTAGCCTGGAGCACTTGTTTCTCCGGGTGTGAGCGGCCTGACTGACCGAAAGTGAGATCGATGACCAGGCTGTCTACCGTTTAACCTCACCAGCGTCCCGCCGACACTTTGCAGGCGGCCAGACACCATACTGTGAATTATGTGTTTACAGCAGGAACCGTTTTCCCATCATTCTTCACTTTCCATTCACTTTTATCTTCTCCTCCACTCTTTCCGTTTCTCTCACCTTCCCTCCTTTATCGCCTTTTCTGCATTTCCTTATATTTCCCGACTTCCACCCTTTCTTTTTCTCGAGAATCCCGAGAGGAACCGAGACTTTTGCCCCATGATATGGCCCCGTGACCACGCATGTGGACATGACCCATCGTTTGAGGTCCACTAACCGGCTACCCTATACATTACTATAGCAAGCTGTCGCGTTTATTTTATTCATTCAGACTCATTATGTCCCATGATTTAATTCGTAGCATGTAATGCTTCTTAATATTTGCATATTTACCAGTATGTATTAATTCAATCAACCCCATCGGAAAAAGTAAGGAAGAAACAATAGAAGAGGCCTAAATACATAAAGCATACTAGCTTAAATATTTCAATATATTAAGATGAACGCTGAGACATTCAAACCTGATAAGCAAGAGAGCTCACAAAATCAACTTTGCACACATTGACAATGTTTTGAATTTGTTCCGGTTATCGAAAATAATTGGTGGCCCGCATGGACGTCGAAATTGCAGTTTGGAGGGGCGGGAAGACGGGGGACGCGTCCTTCCAGCTTGCGAGTCAGAGGGGACGTCTCCCAATAACGTTGGTACTTGACGCTTGTTTTTCGCATGTGTTCTCTCTAACCAACGTGAAGTTATCTGAATGTGTTGGCGAAGTGCATCGTTATTAAGGCTTTCAGACGTCTCATAATTTCCCCCCCGGTCATTGCCAGATCAGGGTCCCCCCGCCCAGCAAAAATTCCGTGGCGGTAAGTTGCCTAATGCGATGCCACGGAAATTAGTAGATGTCTTTGGGGTTCCTATGGGGTGCACCAGAGTGTACATACCTACGGGATGCGAAGAAAAATGTAATACATGGACTGTGATGCTATTAGATAAAAGCTATGCTTAAGCAATTATGATGATAGAATCTTCCTAGTGCTGCATTTGTTCTCGCCTCGAACGGACATAGCAAACATCTTCATGTCGCGATATTATTCTTTTTCATATTTAAATAGAATAATGAAGTAAAAGTTGCAAACGACACAAAAACGATGTGGTTTAATTGTACGAATTTAATTGAAACACCAAACATCAGAAAAAGCATGCATTTTGACTTTAGCCATAAAAAGAAAAAAATTGGTGATTCATACAGTCTTCCTGAACTCAGGAAACCTTGAATTTACCTTTGTGCGCTGGTCTGAGGCTCGGCAGGGAGAAGTTTCCTCTTGTCACCTCAGGTGAGGTCGCTGAATTGTGTCTCTCCTGGAGCACCAACTCGCCTATATACCAGGTGCGTGGGCCCCCGCGGCGCCGGCGCGCCGGACAGGCTGGTGCTCTTCTTCGGGAACGGAGCTGACCGAGTGTTTCTGTCATAGCTTGTTGACAGTCTGGTATAATATTTGAGGAAAATTGGGGCGAGTTTGCAGGTTTTTGCTCCCAAGAGAGAGAGAGAGAGAGAGAGAGAGAGAGAGAGAGAGAGAGAGAGAGAGAGAGAGAGAGAGAGAGAGAGAGAGAGAGAGAGAGAGAGAGAGAGAGAGAGAGAGAGAGAGAGAGAGAGAGAGAGAGAGAGAGAGAGAGAGAGAGAGAGAGAGAGAGAGAGAGAGAGAGAGAGAGAGAGAGAGAGAGAGAGAGAGAGAGAGAGAGAGAGAGAGAGAGAGAGAGAGAGAGAGAGAGAGAGAGAGAGAGAGAGAGAGAGAGAGAGAGAGAGAGAGAGAGAGAGAGAGAGAGAGAGAGAGAGAGAGAGAGAGAGAGAGAGAGAGAGAGAGAGAGAGAGAGAGAGAGAGAGAGAGAGAGAGAGAGAGAGAGAGAGAGAGAGAGAGAGAGAGAGAGAGAGAGAGAGAGAGAGAGAGAGAAGAGAGAGAGAGAGAGAGAGAGAGAGAGAGAGAGAGAGAGAGAGAGAGAGAGAGAGAGAGAGAGAGAGAGAGAGAGAGAGAGACGGAGACGGAGACGGAGACGGAGACGGAAAGCCTGTTGGACTTTTCAAATCTTGAAGGAATCGTTTCCATCTGGTTCCAGTGGTTGGATCAATTTAAGCCATCCTTTCGTGTTTGATGGGATACATAGGCTTACACAAAACTGGCTTATCGTGTCATAAACCTATTTGAAATATTATTTTTAGGTTTTGTAGCATAAGGGTTTTTGGAAACCTGTAGTTTATACTACGGAAACATCAGGTTTAAAATGTGAAACATCGACTGTAAAACTTGTAAGTGTTGTTCCCCATTCAGGTGCTCTTTGAGCAAATCTATATTTCTCCCCAGAGCAATGTTTGCATTATTAGACCTAGGAAAACGTTTTTATGGCGTCAGAAACAAGACAAAGGCAATATTTCGTTTTCAACGTCGAAATCCACAAAAATGTTGACTTTTCGAATTTCATATTTAATTTCCGATATCAAGAAGTACTTATGGACTTTCAAGATAGTGGACTTCTTCTGCCTTTAACGCATTAACATGTGAATTGACGGGGGTCTGAGCCACCTTCCCTTTGAAGGGGAGGGGTACCCGTGTCCCCTAAGATCTCGAGAACCACGCTAGATAGCGAAAAACGGTAAAGGCCCTGGGTAGCCCATCCACTTCTCTATCTAAAATGTTTGAAACATTTTTTCAGGTCATTTTTAGGTCACCAGAGGTCAAGACATACTGTCATAGGGATAACATGTAAATGAAGGTTTTGGTCATTACATCTGAACAAGAAATGCTAGAGCATAACAATTTATTGCAGCAAGCCGAATCGAGTGACATATAATATGACCTTGCTAGGTCAAATCAGGTCAGATATGGTATTTGACCTGATTTGAGGTTAGGTCAAGATCAAATTAGGTAAAATTGCATATCATTAGAACTGCAAAGGCAGGACAAATCTAATGAAGTTAAAATAAAAGGGACTCTATCACAATCCCATACTAAGTTATTCAGTTAAAACCATTTTCCCATGTATTTGCAATTGAGAGCTCATGGCTCATACCTAACCTTAGGTCATCGATATAAAAAATGCCGGAACAAATTTTAAGAGAACTCGGTAGACCATTATGTGATAGTAGTTTTAATCGAATAAGTTCACCCTGTTCTGACTTATATTATCTTAAACTTTTTGAGGTCAGGTCACGACCTTTTCTGGTGAACTGACGTGAAATGACCCAACTTTAAAGTTTTGACAAAAGTTGAAAAATGACCAGCGAAAAGGTATGCCAAGTACGGAGGCGCTACGCACCGCTATTTTTATGCTGTCTTAAAAAAACCTGAGGTGGGGGCGGGTGCCCGCCCCCGTCAATGTGCATGTTAAGTATCGTTAAATATCTTCTATGGAGCAGACACTTATTGAAAAAGAAACTAGCACTTTTCTAACATGTTTATAAAAGGTAATTTGAAAGTTATTATGAAATTCTTGCAATTCGCGGATCAATAACCGATTGAGTGCGGACCCTCGTCCGGCCTTGCCAGTGTATCCGAGAACGGAGGAGCTGCGCGGGTGCCGAGCGTGGGAATTACCAACGAGCTGGTAAACGTCATCGCGCGGAAACAGGACTGCTTAGCCCTTTTAACAGAAAGGTTTTCTTTTCCTACGGAAAAATGCTCGATGATCTTTTTTTGCTACACGAGACATGGGGTTCCCTTTGGGCCACTGCAACCGAACTTGTTTCATGGTAGAATTGCAGAGGTCTGTTTTTTCCCTAGACTCAGCTGGAAGATTTTGCATGCTGAAACGTGTCAGAAAATTTGCAACGAACTTTTCTTTCACGCAATATAAAAACAGTAAAATCTGTGTTTATATTACCAAGATACTTCTGTTTTAGATGCGGCTGTTACCTTTACGACACTATATCCGATTATACTCATTGAGGCGTATCATGCACTATGCCTTAACCCGCGGCCCGATTGGCCTCCGAGCCACCTTCTGCCTGGTGGTGGGTGTTTGAACACCCCCGTCGAACTCGGCCCTTATTTTGAGATAGCGAAACAACGCGAAGGCTGATGGATAGCTCATAGAAATTCATGAAGAAACTATATTAGTCATTTTTTGGCTCAGGTTAATATTAAGGCCATGACGGGCCAAAGAAGGTGGCATTTTGAGTGGAGTTTTTGGACTATAGCGTCTGACAGAGGTGAGATAGAATCTTTTTGTAGGCACCATTCGCTTTCTCTCGTCACGGCAAATCGAATGATGTATAATATGACCATACTAGGTAAAAGCACAAAAAATGACCTGGCCTCATGTCAAGGTCATTCTTTAACCTAGCATAGTCAATATACATATCAATCGACTTGCAATAGCAATCCGAACGTAACGATACCAAAAGAAAAGATGCATCATCATTTCATTCAAAGTTATTGACCTAAGACTGATAACTGCTTAAATGGCCCCAGATGACCTCTCAGAGGTCACAGGTAAAAAATTGCAACATGAAACTGGAAAGCGGCACAGGATACTACGATTTGGAAAATATGAAGGTATTCTACGCTGTATATATGTTACAATGTATCCGCGAAATCCGGGAATCCGCGGATTTCCTAGTGAGTTCGCGAATCTCCTAGTGATTCCGCGGATTCCCAAGAACGCTCGTAAATCCGTGGAATTCCGGCTGTTTGTTTAGTGAGTCCGCGGAACACCTGAAACAAAGCCGGGTGTCCGCGGATTCACTAGGGAGTTCGCGAAATACCTGAAACAGAGCCGGGTGTCCGCGGATTCACTATGGAGTTCGCGAAATACCTGAAACAGAGCCGGGTGTCCGCGGATTCACTAGGGAGTTCGCGAAATACCTGAAATAGAGCCAGCGATCCGCGAAATTTTGTGAAATAGCCGTGTATCTAGGCAAAGCGGGGAAACTCATGTAGCCGCGTACTATAGGCACAGGAAACGTGTGGGCGGTAGTGACGAGTCCGTAATCGTCTCAAAGTTGGGGAGGCACTGTCCTCAGTTCAAAATTTGGGGCCGCCGCCCCCTGCCCCCAGTTCCTGCGCCTATGACAGGTACAGATGCAGCCGAGTGAGTTTGCAGTTGGAAGGTAAACATGCGCCGATAAACCGTCGGGCGAATTCTAGGGCTAAGTTCTTAGATAGATTTTAACATCAACTCAACCTAAACAAACTTTTTCAAAGAGTACCAACCAAATATATAAAAAGCACCGTGAGAAAAAATTGGCATCGCCTTGTAAACGACAACATGCGTGTAAACACGTTTTTTGTTGTTTCTGTGTGTTTGAGTTTTATTGGAAACACCCCTCCCTCCGTTTTCGATCGGAGGTGACGCCTTTGCGAACAGGCCGACATACCCGGGAGGTCGGGTCATGCTGACTGCTCAATCGCGGCCGTACCCGTGTCCTGTGCTGTGGCGTGTGTTACATTTTCTGGAGATGTCGGAAGCCCTTTTCAATGAGAGAGTGCAGAAGTGGCTTTCCGAAAGCCCAGCTCGAGTCATCGATTTTTAAGCGATGAGGAGCATTCTTTAATGATAAAGAAATTGCTCTCATTTGAAAGAAAGGAAGAAAAACCAACCAACAGCAAAGAATACAGATGGCTGAATACCCTCAAGCTGGTCCAGTATGGCAATCACTCATGCAAGATCGTCAGAACTGACATTGGCAAGGAAGTTGTTCCCTCCTCCAAACTCTGCCAAGTAATACATGAAGCCTATCTAATGTGCCTGCATGGCGGGAGGAACAAGATAACCTCAGAACTGGGAAAACATTATTGGAACATCACGATTGAGTTTGTGAACATGTATCTGCAAACATGCCAGCAGTGTGAAGAGAAACGCCCACGCGCCCGCAAGAATCTCGTCGTGTCTCCCATCGTCATCGACGACTTCAACTCACGAGCGCAGATTGATTAAATAAACTTCTAGTGTGAACCAGATGGGAAATTTAAGTGCATCTTAACATACCCGGACTATTTGACAAAATTCGTCATGCTGAGGGCGCTGACCTACAAACCAGCCGCACAGGTTGCTCTGCACCTGCTCGATATCTTTTGCGAGATAGGGGCGCCGGCCATCCTCCAGTCCGACAACGGGCGCGAATTTATAAATGACCTCATCCGCGAGCGTGCCTCGAAGTGGCCGTCCTTGAAGATGGTGCAAGGCAGTCCACGCCACTCCCAATCGCAGGTAAGTTACAAGTTTCAATCACATAAATTAACCGAGCCCTGACTCATGCAGTTATAAACATTTTTGGTGAGCTTTCTTTTGCTGGCCTAGTGGCGTTTACCGGGATTGGTATCTGCTTCTGGCACCGGAACACAGAAACCATACATAGAACGTCTAGTTTTTTTCAACTTCGTTTGGTTTAACACGCGCACTGGAGGGGGCCTCGGAGCCCACCCCCACCTGTTTTTTCGAGGAAGCCGGAAGAACCACTCGTAGCCGAAAAACGATACTTAACCACATCTAAGAAAATTTAATAGCGAGTTGCTAAGATGTTCCCTGGCCTCTCCCCTCGAATCCGGAAATGGAAACATCTTAGCAACTCATCATCATGCTCTTCGCCGCAGCACTTCAAAACTTATCAAAATTTAATTGCGTGTTGATTGGTGAAAATGTTTTGAAAACCAGTGGAAAATATTTTGACTTTTAGGCTTTCAAAGTCAGACCTGCATTTTGAGATCGCCGTAATCGCGCGGTCGGACCAGTTCACTTGCATTGGAGACCGAGTGGTGAGTCGTAACACCATATAACCGGGGTAGTATGTCAAGGTCACCTTGCATAAAGGTCAAGGCCAAGGTCAAAGGTCACAGGTGAATATAAAATCCGCACTTTCAATGTCACTGACCTCTGTGCTTCCGGTTACCCGGTCTGACGTATATTATGCCATGACGTCATATTTAAGGTACCTCAATGCAAAAGTCAAGGTCAAATGTCATTTGGTAAGGTCAATCCTTTTTCCGCCAAGCAGTTGCTACTGTGCTAGCCATATTGCACATTATCAGTAGTATACCATATTGTGACCTTATGGTTCAATGACCTTGAATGACCTAGAACCCAAAACTGTACAGAAGGCTCTTTAAGACCTTTCCTCTATGACTCTGGTCCGACTTTAGATTATTCCCGCCGTTTCCCGCATATTCACGGCATTTTCCACTCGGTCCCCAGCATGGCCAAGATTTTACCTTTCTGACGTCGTTTTATCTTAAAATCATTCACCAAGGTCAATACAAATTGGTCATGATGTAGTTGACCATAGCCCCCACCCACCCTCCAAATGACGTTTTTCTACGCCTCTTAGTTTCCGAGATCTTAGGGGGCTTACCAGGCCCCCTCCAGTGCGCGTTGGTGCCAGACCCCTCTCTAGTGCGGGTGTTAAACCAAAATTTCTAATTTAAGATGGTGAGTTCCCTCGTGCTCACATCCCCTTTTAACACTTATGGTTATCACTAATTTTTCAACACCTTGACAGTACCCTTAACGACATTGCCTCGTACAATTTTTTCGAATCATTTAGGCAATATTGATCACTCTTAAATAGGCAAAATGTCTTCAAGCAACTGATTCTTATGTAAAAAATGAGAAGCCCTTTGAAAGGTTCCATGGCTCCCTCTGAAACGTTACTTCCCAGCCTAACTTCCCCCAGGATCCGAAAATCGGCACTCCGTAAGAAGATTTGGCGTCCATCTGAAAGGGTTTTCCGGAAAAAGACTGGCACGCCCTTGGTCCAAATGCCTTCCACCAATGTCCCCCCCGATCGGCAATCCTGTATCTGCCTATAAAAAGGTAAGATGATATACTACATCAATTATTTGAATGAAACTGATAGAAACTACGTGATCCAACCGTTGGCGATAGTGGCTACATTAGTATCTTTTTTACCCTCGCCATTATCGTGCACATGAAACTATCAAAGAAACCTTACCAGACCACATACACCATTAAAACATAGACATTGTTTTGCTCTGAAGATAAATTACATCCGTCCTGCATTGATGACAATACCCAGGTTGACCCACATCTGAAAGTGCCAACTATTTGGTAGAGTTATTCGAAAGAGGCCGGTGAGCAACGATTCCTCTAATTTTCCACAGATACACGGCCTATTCCCAGGGATTTCGCGGACACCCGGTTCTCGTTTCAGTGATTCCACGGATCCCCTAGTGAATCCGCGAACACCCGGGTGTTGTTTCAGGGATTCCGCAGACTCCCTGGACAAACGGTCGGAATTCCACGGATTTCCGAGAGTTTTTGTTAGTACGCGGAATCACTAGGAGATTCGCGGACTCACTAGGAAATCCGCGGATTCCCGGATTTCGCGGATACACTGTAACATATACACAAATACAACCCAATTTTTGCCCAATTTTCCATGTATTTTAATAGAGTTATCCATGATCCGTATTTTACTTTAGGTCATCGATATGAAAAATACCGGAATACATATTGTAGCACTTGGTGGGCCCATTATGTGGTACAATTTTCAATCCGATATATTCACCAATTTCTTACTAAGTTACCTTAAACATTTTTGAAGGTGAGGTCACTTGACCTGCACTGGTGACCTGACCTGAGATGACCCAACCTTAAAATTATGGAGAAAGTTGCGGAATTGATAAAAAATAAGATGTGCTGAGTACGGCGGCAATTCGCATCGCCGTTTTTTCGTGCCGCCGGAAAAAACCCGAGGGGGTTGTTCAAACACCCCCACCGGGGCGAGGGTTAATGCATATTTATCTACGAATGATATACACAACATGCCCAACATCTACCTAGGTCAGACATCTGGTGTGAGCACGAATCTTTGTTTTCATTTTGTGTCTGAAAAACTAAGATAGACATTTATTTGTAAAGACTTTATAGTTTTTTAGTCTGTTAGCTTAGTTCGTGGCATATGATATGTGTTCAGTGGGAGATGAAGATCCAGACAGTCGAAATATTGATTACCTAATTTAATATATTCATATTTTCCAATCAGGTGGTTGTCGAAATAATCTTCTTTTTCGCCCCATTCCAAAGCCTATAGCCACGTGTGAAATTTGCCACAATTACCCCTCCCACTTGTCAGTTCTATTTTTGTCCGTGCCATGTGCCGTGGGTGTCAAAAACATGGCACCTCTTCTTCAAACGGCATGTGATACAGGATTTTTCATAGGAAGTCGTCAAGCTATTTTGTTATGTGACATTCCATGCCTCTTACGTGAGGATGCCACATTTATCACTGGACAAATTGCGAATGCAAAAACCCGTCAAAAGGTTTGTGATGGTATTGATCGCATTATCCACGTGCTTTCAAAATGTATGATCCCCCATTCCCAGTCACTGAGCTTGCCTCTGGTAGGGTCGTTTTCAAACATCCGGAGCCAATTGTATCTCTGCCCAGCAAACGAGTCCATTCACCAACCAACCGCTTCAACAAGCGCCGAGAGCGTACGCTCGAAGCGCCCACCCGCTCGGAAACACGTGGTTGGTAGCGAGGTAGGTGGCGCCAAAATTCACCGACCTTATGAACAAGCGTCGCAAGTCCGCAAGCCAAATGATGAATACGTGCAATCTTGCCCCTCTTTTTAGGAAAAATTCCGTTTTATATTTTGGTAAAGTTTCGCAAGAAGTATTGCAAGAGCATGAATCGCCCTCTTTAATTTTTTATGGGAATTTTATGAAAGGCCAAAGAGCGAGAGCTTGAAGAAGCTATAAAGCACGTAAATACCCTGTCGCACTACGTCAATTTATTGTAGCGATAGCGTCTGAAGCAATCAGCCGGTGTTTAGGGTTATCTCTGCGTTTTCCATTCGTAATTAACCCACAGGCAATTCTTAAAGTACCGACTGGAAATTGTACACTGGATGTTACTTAACAAACCTGAGACACGAATTTATTAATGATTAAGTCCAATTAAAGCTAATGGCTGTTTTAGATGAGAGGAATTGTCTATGTTAAGCCCTGCCAACAAAGAAAAATAGTTATTTTTGCATCTTGTTCATGCTTATAATGTAAACTGTAACTACGTGTTTGTGACAAAATGCATAGAGATGCACCATCTCTATATCTGTATACCAGTACATGGAGTCTGGATAAAGGAGTGACCTTAAATCCAAGCATAAGAGAGGGAGAGCTAAGAAATAAAGTTTTTGACGTAAAGGAAAACTTAACCCCTGAAATCATGTCTAAAACAGACTAAAACCCATAGAGGAACAAAATTGTCACAGAAAACTAGAAAAAACCCTGCTAACTATAACCCAGTCCCATTCAAGAGCTCTTCCTTTAGCATTTGAAACTATGAGCATAATAAGATTTTTCCCAAGACCGTGTAAAATTGTATCTAGGAGACACTGCCAAAAATACGTCAAGAAAAAGAATAATAAATAAAAATTCTCCCAAAAAGCACTCTGAAGTGGGCGTTAATTCCCTCATGGGGGGAGGGGGCTGGCAGAAAGCCTTAAACTCCCCGAAACTATGCAGTCTCTCATGTGTTTGCGAGTACGAGATGGTGTGGGCAGTGGACGCCATAAGAAACGTTGCGTGCCCTGGAGTTTCGCGCATTCGCGGTCGGATTATGCAGACCCGCATTCAAACTTTCGCGGACCCACTGAATTGTGTACAATGCTTATATGTCCGCTGCTGAACAGACCTCAAAATTGTGTGCGTCCTGAGAGCCCATCCGGGGGTTTGCGAGCTCCTGGGGTTCTCAATCCGACTCCGGCTTTATGCGGGGCGGATGGAGGACGTAGGGCCCCGTGCCAATTGCAAAGCCTTGCGGGTCCCTGTAGTTACAGGGAATGCTCCCCTTTTTTCCAATTCTTACAAGGATTTTTTGTTACAAAATATGTCTGAAACATAAAAACCACGAACCAGCAGTTTTCGTAATCACATCAATCCCAAACACAACGTAGAATCGTTTTTAGCCGCAATATGGGTGAAATGAACGCATTGCACCAATTAAGGCATTCCACGACAGTTCAGCACAGGATTTGCACCCTCATATCTTCGATTTTCTTCAAACTTTGTCCACGGGGTTATGGGCAGCCCTGAACACGCCTGTGACATTTTTGGCTCGCCAGGTGCAACGGTTCAGGACTTAAAACCTCCGGAAATTTTACCCTTTGCCGGCACAGCAGTTTCTTCTACAGCTATTTAATCCAATTAGAATAATGATCAATGGGTAAAAGTATATATCAAAATGTTTGGAATAAGGCAATCAGCATTACGGTGTTAATTTTGAAACATTTTATTTTCATTGAAAAAGTTGTAATTATTAAAACAATTAAGTAGTTTAAAACTGTTCTCCACCGTCAATTTGAAAACTGGCCATAGTGCGTAAAATAGCACGTCTCAAAGTATTAATATCACATATAAAACCACGGGCATTTGCTTCCAGACACGAAAAAACTTCCAAAATATACCATGGACACGTGCCGTGAGTGCACCCCGTGCGGTGCGCATGACACGTTTGCCTCCCCTATTCTCCAGATCGTAGCTTAAAATCAGCATATTCTCCAGATCGTAATATACTGGGACCCTTTCCAGGTTTATGTTGCAATTTTTTACCTGTGACCTCTGAGGGGTCATCTGGGGCTACTTAATCAATTTTCAGACTTAGGTCAACCTCGGCCTGCGGCCTCGGCAGGTGCCGCTCCGGCGCAGGAGAAGCCGGTGACAATGTACGTTAGTCAAGCAGTTCGATTGACAGGCGAGTGTTTTCAGCAGTATGATACATATACTAACGCGATGTTGGGACTTGAGGTCTAATGTTCTCATTCTGACTACATTCAGTCCCATGTGTAAGTCCATGTTTTCCTAAACTAACATGTCTCTGCACACTGCGCCACGTTTGTCGTCTGTTCATGTCATCACATAAATAATCACACGTATAAAGTTTGGTTTGTTAAGTAAAGACTGGCTATGCCCAGAAGAAAGGAGATACAATATAAAATATTATGGGTTTGCCGACCATATTTCACCTATACCTGGAGATCTTCACACAATTCAGCCTATTTGTTGCCCAGTTAGCTTCGTTTATCCTAAGTCCCAGTCCGCATGCGCAGTAAAGTCTGCAGTGAATGAGAGCGAAGATACCGTTATAATTGTCTGAAGCATGTTGGTATGTCGTTTGTTTGTCTCCTGAACTAAACTATCCCTCATAGCCTAATATTCCTTAGAATTCATACTGAGCATGCGCAGCACAATGCAATGTCATAATTCCGTGAATTGGGATTAGCAGATAGTATTCTGCTATTACTCTCAAATTTTTAGCCCAACCGGTCTATTGGCTCCCGAGATAGCCTCCCTGACCATAAGTTCTAATGCGCATGCGCACTTACCATTGTAGTAAGCAAGGGTGTCAAAACTTTCCTACTAAATTTAAGCATGTTTGCTCTCCTCTGTCCATGTCCTCTTCTGAAATATCCTCACTTTTAAGGCTTATCTTTAAGATTTCTACTGCGCATGCGCAGGGCAGTGCAGCTTCACTATGACATTATTTGTGGTTTTCACTCCGTGTCATTTTCTTGTTCACAAAATTTCAAAAAAATCGACCCGTAGGTTGCCGGGATAGCCTCTGTTACCATTAGTTCCACTGCGCATGCGCAGTGACCTTTCATTGACCTGAAGACCGGATTCAAAATCTGCATGACCGATTTCCTCTCATTGATATTGTTCGACAATATGGAATAGAGTGCAACGAGATTTATATATTATTTACATGTCTAAATACGATAGCGGATACAAGGGGTGAGGCTAGTGGGCTTAAGTCCCCCCCATGTGAAAATGCCTAGAGCTATAGCATGAGCAAAGGATGTTTGGAGGCAATGGCAGAGAGGCTGGAGCTAAAGGTGAATTCAGGGTAGCGGGGGGATAGGAGGCACGTGCACCCCCCCTTTGGTCGATCCTCAGCACCCACTGAAATGGCCACGGCGCCCTCAAACATTCGATGGCACCCCTGAAATGTCACTTCCCACCCTTTCCCCCTAAGATGCAAAAATTGGCGCCCATCGGAAGGATTTTACGTGCCAAAAGTTGCGCTCTATGCTCCGGATTACACCCCTTGCCCTGCGGACGGTGCCTCCTCTATCGGTAATCCTTGATCCGCCTATGCTCAAGCTCCTTAGCCCCACCACCGAACTGATATCCTGGATCCGCTAATGCTCCAACTCCTGAGGCCCATCCCCGTACTGATGTCCTGGATCCGCCTATGCTCGAGCTCCTCAGCCCCACCCCCTTACTGATGTCCTGGATCCGCCTATGCTCGAACTCCGTAGCCCCACCTTCGTACTGTCCTGGATCCACCTATGCTCGAGCTCCCTAGCCCCACCCCGTACTGATGTCCTGGATCTGCCTATGCTCGAGCTCCTTACCCCACCCCGTACTGATGTCCTGGATCCGCCTATGCTCGAGCTCCTTAGCCCCACCCCCGTATTGATGTCCTGGATTCGCCTATGCTCGATCTCCTTAGCTCCACCTCCGTGCTGATGTCCTGGATTCGCCTATGCTCGATCTCCTTAGCCCACCCCCGTACTGATGTCCTGGGTCCGCCTATGCTCGAGCTCCGTAACCCCACCCCTGAACTGATGTCCTGGATCCGCCTATGCTGGAGCTCCTTAGCCCCACCCCCTACTGATGTCCTGGATCCGCCTATGCTCGAGCTCCTTAGCCCCACCCCCCGTATTGATGTTCTGGATCCGCTTATGCTCGAGGTCCCGAGTTCCAACCCGCTCCTGATGTCCTGGATCCGCCTATGCTCAAACTCACTAGCCCCACCCCGGTACTGATGTCTTGGATCCGCCTATGCTCGAGCTCCTTAGCCCCACCCCCCATACTAATGGCCTGGATCCGCCACTGCTTATCAAGTTTATTTAAGCAGGGAGTGCAAGGAGTCAGGTGTCATGGTATCACCACAAAGAGGTTTATTCGGCTGGGAAAGAAATGGTGTGCAACGGTGGATCCTTTGGCCAGTGCTACCTATGGTTAGAGGATGCATTAACTAGTGGGTAGATAGATAGACAGATGATAAACTTTTATTGGACGGAAACAATATGACAGGTATAACAAATAAATTGACGCAAAAGCCCGAAGGCTTAAGTGGTGGGGCCTCTCTTATCTCTCTCATAAAACACATCACTTTTACCGGACCTATCACACACATACACAGTAAGATTTGGACACACATAAAGAAACAACAAAACACAACAAACCAAACAAGCAAACCAGTTCCTGACCACCATTTTGTTTTTTATTCGTCGCAAGTCGCCGCAGCGAGCGGGACTCTACCGCACGGCCGCCACCCGGCCGTCCGACTGATATGAATATCTAATCAGCCCCCCAAGTTTTCACTACAATCACACCGACAAATTATCCCGCATTGACTTCATGTAAAATTGCCTATTTGGCGGGCTCCACCGGTAAACCAACAGGGCCCTCACAAAAATGGTATCATCGGAACAATCGTTCTGTCCAATTTCATTTCTGGGGTCCGATAAGCGGAGCCCATGGAAAATTGAGAATAATCAAAACTGGAGCCATGTTTCCGGTCTCCCACAAAGCTGGTTCGAATCCAGGTCGAAGCCAAAGTTTTCGCCGAATACGATCTGCAAGTTCGCCACGATGGTTCAGGCCCTCGTTTTCTCCTGAAATGGAAGTGTTAACGACACAATAGGACAAGAAGGATGAAGTATGAGTCAGATAACAGTTATATGCCTACGAATGTTTACTAAGTTCCGCATATAACCGAAAGCAGCATTTCTGGTTATCGGAAAGCGGCTGCGCTCCTGCAATATCACATACGGACCCAGGAAAGGAGGCAGTGCCCCCCATCAACCCCTCGGCGCTCCCTCAAATGGCACGCTGCCCTCTTGAAAGTCGATGGCGCCCCATGAAATGTCACTTCCCACCCCCCACCCCAAGAACAAAATCGGCGCCCACCGATAGGATTTGCGCCCACCTGATAGGTTTTCCGGTCAAAAGTGGCGCCCCGGAAGGACCCCCATTGAAATCCTGATCCGCCTAGGATATCATATAAATATTACAACAGAACAATAACGGCAATACCAATAACCATGTCGAGTTCGAGAGGAGGCCATATTACCGACTTTTCAAATTGTTCGCTCAGAGCCTGCTCAGCCCCCTCCCCGGGTGCCAAATAAATCGAGAGGTTAGATTATAAAACAACCAAAAAACACCCCAAATACAACATATTGGCGTTTATTAGCCAGGGGACCACGTCCTGTCTGGATTATCCCCAGAACTGAAATATGATTTGGCGGGCAAAGCTGAACGTGTGCATGTATTCTTACTTCCATCCAGGACAATCAATAAACAAATGTGCCGAGTTTATCATGAAGTTTTCATGACAGGAATGCTAATTTTGATCTCATATGATGGTTGTCCAGTGTGCAAAGTATGGCATTTTCGACGAGAACTCGTTGGTGCGAGTGCCCTGGAGACAGGAGCGAGTGGTGCGAATTTACCAACCTGGTGCGAATTTGAACTGGGCGAGTAAGGTACCGAAAACCAAACAAAAAGCCATATGGTTATAAAGATACAAGGGGACTTAAAAGTCCCAACTAACTAACTAATAAGAGAGGTAGCATTGCATCTTGTGGGTAGGAATGGGTGCGTTTTTCTCCCTGGTATAGGGAAGATTGGTGCAATTTTTGGTGGCTGGCGGTGCGAGAATTTTAGATGGCTGGTGCGACTCGTCTGGACTGCTGCCATACTTTGCAGACTTGATGGTTGTTTAATTATCAACATTTATCAAATGAACTCCTCTATGAAATTTGCCACTCCCATTAACTAATTGCAGACAATACAATAGGAAATACCTCAAGAAAGCAATACAAACATGAATGTTGCGCTACTTATTGCCAGAGAAAAAGATAAAGGTACAACCGAAAGTAGTCTACTTTGATCCACTTTTAACAAATACCAACCGAAGTTTAAACCAATGTTCATAAAAGAAAAACTGCAATGTTAACTTCAGAATATTAAACAAGCATTAAACTCGGCAGTCAAGGCCTCAGATAACAATATATGGAGGGGATGCAAGGAGTTGGGGCTAGAGACTTAAGTTTTCCCCCAATACGTTGGAGCATCTACACAAAATGCATAGATGGAGGTTGTTTCCATGCGATCTGGGGTGTTTGAGAATGTAAATTTGTTTATACCCACATGATTATTTACCTGAAATGTATTCTCCATACTAGAAGTTTTAAAAGAGTCACAACACAAAAATGCAAGAAATAATTATTTTAAATGCAACAAAGTGGAGAAAGAAAAGTTAAAAAACCTAAAAGTACGAGAAAGAGAAAGTGAAGACTCAGGATGAATTGAGCTTGTCAGAGAATGGAACCAACAAACCACAAGCACCTCCAAAATTAACTTGATAATTGTAGGTAAGGTAAGGTAAATGACCTTACAAATCAGCAATTACAGCACCCAACATAATTTTTGTACCCTAGACAGCAATTACCTAAAATAAAATTGGCATGTGCCAGCAAAATGAACCTTGAATGAATATCAGAGAATCTTAGACAAAATACCAAACTAATTGCAATATATCAAAATACCAAACTACTGTGCCTTGCCAGACTGGTCTGGTGCGCCTTGCCAGATCACTGCTTGTACTGATTGACCTTCTCCGCAGCCCTCAGCTAAGCAACATACTGGCGAGCAGCATTAAGGCTGTTTGGCCTCACCATGGTAAAGCTGAAAGCGATGTCTTCCTGAGGCTTGATGGACAGCAGGAGACTTATCTTCCAGCACTGCCATGAAGTCATTCACCAGGCTTTAATTTCAATTTCACCTCAACAGTGAGGGTCTGAAGTACCTTTCGAGCTTCGTTCTAAATTGTTCTAAATATCAGAATATTTTAAACCCTCGTTTTTAGATTGTTTTGTGGCAAGCTTAAATGAAAATGGGCAGATATTGGCAATAACCTCCATTATACTACAACCCAACCACAGCCAGATACTGCCCGTAAAAGGCGCCTGCATTAGCATTCTGATTCCACTGACTGTAGAAATACCAGTGCACACTGACCACAAGAAATTGGTTCCACGTTTTTCTTTTGTCCTATAAACAAGGAGAACAAGAAATAACTCTTGCCTTCTCTTAAAGCACCCACAAACTAAAGCAAACTCTGCCTTATAAACAAACAAATAAACACACTACACAAACTGAAGTGACTTCGCCGCAGAAATAGAGATGTGTTCAATTACAGCCGACAGCACTACTGGCACATTATGGTTGGTACTACTTATGGCATTGTTCCAATTGATTTCGTAGAAAATGGTTTTCAAAACAAATTGTTTACCTCCCAGAAACAGCCTGAAGATCCCCTACACACAACGGTGGAAAAACGGATCGTGGGGAAATATTACCCACAATACATCTTGGTCAACCGCTATCAGGGAAATATTACCCAGAATGCATCTGGGTCTACTGCGATCAGGGAAATATTACCCACAATGCCTCACAACTTTGGAGTACCCGTCCTTTACTACCCTGTATCTAATAGACAACGCGCCCGCCGCACGAGTAGAGGAGCCGAAACGAGACAGACTACCCTGCCACCACCGGGCATTCGCGCTGGTCTATAGCATGCGTACATAGCTATGGTATCTGTCTCGCATAGCAGCTACCAGTGCGCCGCCCGCAGCCACGCTACGGCCGAACGGCGGGGTGAGGTTTCGAGCGGAAAACTTACTAGCATTGTGTATTACATTTAATTAAAGGTACACCGTTGTTGCTATGATATGCAGCCTGTTGCGATGGCAAGATATGTCTTTCAACTAGCTTTTTGCCGAATTTCATCCACTTCCATCTATATTAACCATTCGAAATCCTGGTGTGAAGCAAAAATGAACCGATAAAATTACCACTTTGAAATGTATTTTACGGCTGATAGCGCGGAAGCCGTAAGAGATAAGTGGGGGGTATGAGTGAGAAAAATGACGGCAACGAAGTTTTCTATCCAGCCGTGTTAAGTTCAATGCCGTAGCTATCATGGTCTGGAAACCAGGGGGCTGAGAATAAAAACTAAGTTGAGGTCCTATGAGTCGATTTTAATGTCTCCAGAGCTTCTCGGGGCCCCTGAACTGACCTCTGATGCCATACGAGCTAATCTGAACCCCTTGAGCTGAACTGAGCGCCCCTGAGATGGTATGGGCAGCATGAACTGTTCTAGGATGCCACCGACCTGGGGGCCCCTGAGCTGAGCTGGGACCGTAAAGTTAATATTGTACCGTGAGCTAATCTGGATACCCTGTGGTGCACAGAAGACCCTCAACTTATCTGAGGCCCCCGCACAGTAATAGGGCCCCTGCCCTGAAATTGGGTTATAAGCTTTAATTGGAACCCTAAACTGTTCTGAAACCCCATATATGCCGACAAGGGGCCCTGGATGATCCGGGCCCTAAAGATTATCTGGTCATCAGAGCTAATATGGGCCTCTGTGTTGAACTCAGGGCCCCTTGAGATGGTCTCTGACCCCTATGAGGCTTTAAAGCCACTGACCTGGCAGCCGTGAGCTTAAATGGGCCCCTTGAGATGTCCAACAGTGGCGTAGCCAGGGGAGGGGGTCCCTGGTGTCCGCGGACCGTCTTAGGCTGACCTTATGCACTAAAAACACGAACATTCCTCTCGGGGGCCCCTGAGCTTGGTCTCGGAGGGGCCCTTCCAAGCTTGGTCTCAGGAGGCCCCCGATAATCGGCATCGAGGGCTCCAGAGTACCGAATACATTGATGTATTGATGTATTGATCTTGGGGGACCCCTGTGCTCACTCTCAGGGGGTCCCGAGCTTGGCCTCAGGGCCCCCGAGCTTGGTCTCAGGGCCCCTCCCCCGAGCTCAGTCTCACAGACCTTTCGATCTTGGTCTCACGGGCCTTTCGATTTTGGTCTCAGAGGTCCCCGAGCTTGGTGTCAGTGCCCCCGAGCTTGGTCTCAGGGGCCCCGAGCTTAGTATCTGAGGGCCCTCCGAGGTTGGTCTCAGGGGCTCCCGAGCTTGGTCTCAGGGGGCCTTCGAGTTTGGTCTCAGGGCCCACAAGCTTGGTCTCAGGGGACAACCGAGCTTGGTCTCAGGGTCCCCTCGAACTTGGTCTCAGGGGCTCCCGAGCTTGGTCTCAGGGATTCAGGGCCCCTCTCGGGGTGCCCCCGACTATTGAAATCGAGGGACTCATGAGTGGGGCACGAGCATTGGCCTCATGAGACCCAGAGTTTGGTCTCAGGGGCCCCCAGACCTGGGTTCAGGACCCCCGAGCATCAACATCGAGGGGCTCCAGAATACCGAGCACTACTCTCGGGGGGGGCTCAAAATACTGATCTTGAGGGCCCCGGAACATCGGTATCGAGTTACTCCTGAGAAAAGCGCGAACATGGGCCTAAGGGTGCTCCTGAGCCTGATCTAAGTGGGACCCCGAGCTTGGTCTTAGGAGCCCTTGGGCATCAGTATAAAGCAGGGCATATTTTAACCTACAAAGTGGTGGGCATTTTGCCCACCAGTCCCCCATGCTGTGTCCACCAGAGAACGGCTCGGAACGGCCCAGTGCCCACCAGTTACCAGTCACATGATGCTCTAAGAGTGCCCTTTTGATGGGAATGCTTGCCCTTTTTAGCCGGATGCCCACCAGCCCCAATTCCTTAAAATATACCCTGGTATCAAGGGGCCCCGGAGTATTGGTCTGGAGGGAGCAATTATTTTAGGGGCCTCCAAACGGTGATTTCTGAGGGCCCCCGAACGTGTGGATGCAGTGGTGTAGCCAAGGGACCCTAGGCGTCCGCAGGCCCCTCCCTCTTGGGCCAATCTGAACCACTGCAAAGGATTCTCTGATCGCGGGGCCCCCCAGAGTCAGTCTCAGGGGCACCTGAAGATTCGTTCTCAGGGCGTCCCGGTTCGGCCTCAAGGCCCTCGCCCTGAGAGTCGGTCTCAAGGCCCCCCGAAAGTAGATTTCGGGGGCCCCAGAGGGTTGGTCTCAGGGGGCCCCAAAAGTCGGTATCAGGGGCCCCGGGAGTCTGTCTCAGGGGAGGGGGCCGAGCTAGTCTCAGGGGCCCCCAGAGAGTAGTTTTCAGGGCCCCGCCAAAGTCTATTTCAGGGGGCCCCCGAGAGTCTGTCTCAGAGAACCCAAAGAGTCAGTCTCAGAGCACCCCAAGTGTCGGTCTCAGGGGGGCTCTCATAGTCTCACGGGCTTCTCTCTCAGGGGTCTATATTTATTTTCAGGTGGCCCCGAGAGTTAATCCGGGGGTCCGAGAGTTAGTCTAATGTGATCCGCAGAGTGCTGGTTTCAGAGGGCCCCAGAGGGGTAATTTTGGGAGCCCTCGAGATTTAGCCTCAGGCTGTGCCCCCCTCCCCCACCCCGAGTTTTGGTATAAGCGGCCTCGAGAGTCAATCTCAGGGAGCACCCAAAAGTTAGTGTCAGCGCTAGAGGGCTCCAGGTTGTTAGTCTCAGGGACATCCGAGAGTTGATCTCAGGGTTCTGAGAGTAATTCCCAGAGGTGCTCCCGAGTTTTGGTCTCACGGGCCTCGAGTTAGCCTTAGACCCGCGAGAGCTAATCTGGAGCCTCTGAGAGTCAGTCTCAGAAACGCCAAAGACTCAGTCTTAGAGGTGATTCCTCCACCCCCCCCCGGCGTGTTTGTCTTAGGGGCGCCCTAGAGTAAGTCTCAGAGGGCTATCGAAAGTCATTCCCAGCCCCCCTCCCCCCACCCCAAAAACAGCCACAGGGGACCCCACGAGCTAATCTGGATGGCCAGGATAGTTAGTCTCAGCTCCCCCTCCAGAGCAAATCTGGGGGGCTCAATAATTAGTCTCAGAGGAGCTGCCGACAACTAATCTCAGGAGCCCCGAGAGATTCTCAGGGCCCCCAGTTCTGATCAAGTGACGCCGTGAAACGGTCACAGAGACCCCTTGAGATCTAATCGGGAGAGCGGCCGAAAATTAGCTTTGAGAGTGCCGCCAAGTGTTGGTCTTAGGTGGCCCCAGAGCTCAAATTTAAATCTCCAAAATCATATGCCTCGGAAAAAATGTATCTACCCCTATTGCGTACTAAAAAAGACAAATTGAAACATGTCGATTTGGCACCATTATCTAAGGAAAGGCAAAAATTTATATAATTTTACCATAAGAGCAAATCGAACAGGGAATTTGGCACTTCAGTCAATTTTTAATATATTAGCTTAACACCAATAACTACATTCCTAAATATTCCTAAATAAACAACTTTCAAATATTTTCGTAGGAAACCAGACAAACAAGGGTAATAACAGAAATTGATCAGCATAATCCCAAAAAGAAAACTAGGCATGAAAGGTTAAAAATGACAATAACAGATTGAGCCAAGGCGATAGATATCTTCGGCGCCTTTTGTCTTGGTAATTTGCTCGTTTACAAGATAGCAAGGGCAAGAAAGTAACTGGATCTCAACAGGATCTACCAAGGGAATAGAGGCTGTGTAACGTTCGGGACACACTACCCTATCACTTGTATTTTTATTCGTTTTGTTCCGTTTCTTTGGAAATTTCCAGATTAAAGAGTTCATGGATTCGACACCGGGAAATAATTGCTAATCATTTCCCGTAGAAGACCATTTCTTCGTACTCAAAACGACTGACCTCCAATAGCATGTCTGATTACCCGAGTGAATTGAGGTAGACTCAGGTTTAACATCATGCGCGCATCAAACATTGAACTTCCCGAAATATGGCACAAAGCTGTTATTATAGCCACGCTACCATATAAGGTATGGGCCATCCTTAATATTTGGTGACCTTAGTTTACCAACACTTGGTCGGATCGAAAAACTCAAGCCATAAACAAAATAAGAATAAAAGCTTAAACAGGCAGAACAAAATTTCCTTCGTGTGAATGTTATAATACAATAAAAAATATATAGGAGATGGGCCCCGGTTACTAAGGGGGCCCTCGGCCTGGGGCGCCCCGACGGTAGTCGGACCCCTCCTGGGCCGAATCCTGGCTACGCCACTGTGTTCTGAGACTATATCAGCCACCCTGGGACCCCCCTAAGCTCTGAGCTAATCTGGGTACCCCTGTGCTTAACTGGGGCCTCTGATCTGGTATGGGGCCCTGAACTCTTCTAGGGTCCCTGGGCTAAGCTGGGGCCGTGAGCTTGAATGGAGCCCCTGAGCTGGTATGAGAGGGGACCCTATATCAGCCGATCTGGGCCCCTGAGCTGAGCTGGCCTGTACTGAACAAGAGCCCTGAGCTGGTCTGGGGCCTCTGAACTGTTCTAGCATCATTGAGCTAAGCTGGGATCCGTGAGCTTGAACAAGCCCCTTGAGCTGTTTTGAGACCCTACATAAGTCGACCTGGGGACCTCCGAGCTGAACCGGGCCCCTAAGTTAATCTGGCACCCTGTGCGAATCTGGGGCTCCCCCTGTGATGAGCTTCTAGGGGTCCTGTGCTTATGTAAGGTCCCTTGATAAGCTGGTCCCGAGGCTAATGCACTGGTCTAGGCCCTTGAGCTGACTGACCTGGGTTTCTGAGCCATGGTCTGGACCTTGGCCCTCCGAGATAATTTGGCGGCCCCTGGGCGGCATAGGCATAGGAACTGGGGGTCAGGGGGATACTGCTCCCTTTTTGAGGTGGACCCCCGCAACGAATGTAAAAATATCAGCAACTGTAATATAGAACAAGAAACCCCAAACGGCCCCGATAGCTTGTCTGGGAACGTTCAAGTTCGGTAGTACGCTGCCTGCAAGCCTCTGGAGGAGAAGCGCTTCGTAAAAAAAAGCCAAGGCACCTACTACCCGAGTGTTTCCAAATGAGTCCCAAGAACTGGCCCAATCAAACTCCATCCCATATCAATCCCAACACAAAGCAGGAATCAAACACGGACCCCGCACCAAATGCCGAGCAACAGTCGTCCCTGAGTCATCGAAAGGCGTGACGTCTTTCGATGCCAGGGTTATATGGCGTCGCTAACTCTTTCCCTGTTGGAGGGGTTTCTTGGGGGTCAAATCGTTCCTGGCACAAGGAATCTGCCGTGCCTTAAACCCGGGTTGGTTGCGTGGAAAGTAAGGTTACTAACCACTATAACACCATGCCCACACATCCTCGGCATCACAAAGCTGGCTATCAAGTGCCTACATTGAACTTGCAGTCATGCTGGAACTCTGCATTCTAGGCATCGAAATATAGCTAGGCGTATTTATTGTGATCAGCCTTTACCCAAATCAATCTCTAATGATGGCAAGTAGGGACCCGTAATAAATTAAATACATTTTCCCATTTTTGTCATCAAATAAGGATATACAATTTGATTAGTCATAGCAAAGTGAGGCTATTTGGTATCAAAGCATTGTCTGTAGTTTTCTAAACAGTTTTTAATTTTTTTTATTTTTTTAATTTTTTTTAAATGTGATGAAAAGGGCCTAAACATCTGGAAATATAAAAAACTCACTCGTGGTAAAAAATGATTGAAATCCTCCAAAAGAGCTTAACAATGTATTTCGTAAACAAAAGAGCTTAACAATGTATTTCGTATTTGAAAAGGGTCCATGTAAAAAAAGTTTTTTTTGACGTTTTTCTATGATTTATTAGATCATAATAGGTACAGCTCGAAATCATAGGGCAAAATTTAATTTCTCAATTTTCCATATATTGACATCCTAGTGTGCATGCGTGCCTTATTAACACCAAACAAGCTAAATAATTTTTTTCATAATTATGGGCCCCCGTGGACTGGGGCCCCCTTGAGGTGGGCCCCCTCTAAGGTTGGCCCCCCACTTTTCAAACCGTTCCTACGCCCCTGAATGATGATACAGCTTTTATTCGGATATCATGAGGTTTAGATTGCTATTGCGAGTCAATTGATATGCATATTGACTATGCTAGGTTAAAAAGTGACCTTGGCCTGACCTGAGGTCAGGCCATTTTGTGTTTTGACTTAGTATGGTCATATTATGCATCGTTTGATTCACCGTGACGAGAGGAAGCAAAAGGTGCCTAAAAATGGTTCTAACTCAAGGAGCTGTCAGATTCTAGGTGATAGAGCCCAAAAACTACTCAAAATGCCACCTTCTTTGACCTGTCATGACCTCAATGTTAACCTGAGACAAAAATGACTGATATAGTTTCGTCATGAAATTGTATAAGCTATTCACCAGCCTTCGCGTTTTTTTGCCAGCCCTCATAGGGGCCGAGTTCGAGGGGGTGTTCAACAACCCCCCCCACCCACCAGGGCGAAGGTGGCTCGGAGGCCCACCGGGGCGCGGGTTAAGCGTGTATCTGAACAGTGATACAAGCATGTGAAGAAAGACGCCTCAAAATAATGAGATTAAAGCCTAAAACTGTTGAAATGTGTTCGCAAGCGCATAGCAACTCACGTACGGTAACTGTTCATAACAAATGTTTAAGCACTCTCTCACCAGTTAACCACATGTTTCGTGAAGGACTTCAATACGTTTCGTAAAGCGGTGTTTATAATGATTAAAGTGATTATATTTCAGTTATTTTTTCCTTAGCTGACGAAGGCTGGCTTTGTAACTTCCCTTCCCCATGCCATCGTAGGAAGGAAATTTTTGTAGGAATCCCCAAATCTGAAACATTTACCGCTGGACCTCGCCGTTCCCATGATGGCAGACTGCGAGGTGAAATTTCAATTCTAAAACGACGGAAAATTGTTACAACCTCCAAATTTTAGGTCTTATTTCACTTTGGGTTCGTTCCCAACCCCTTTCAGGGCACAAAGTTATGTTTGTCCGTACTTGCAATTATGCCTCTGGGCGTTGAGGCGGAAGGGAAATAAAGTAAGATACCTACTTGTGATAGTTGAAACGATGAAGTGCCAAACAGTTCAGTCTGCACTTTGTTTGAATCAAAATTATGTCCCGTATCCTTTGATACGGGATATTCATTCTTTGATTTGGGACGGATATGATACGGGACACTGATACTTTGATATGAGGTCAAATGAGCAAATTTCTAACTGAACTTATGGCGAGCTCAAAATAGAGGCCTGACTTTGGAAAAATATGTACACAATTTTTGCCCGTTTTCAAAATTATTTCTACAATCGATGCGCTCTTAAATTCTCAAAGGTAGCCGAGTTGCGTTTTTCACCTGCAAAGGATTCTTCGGCCACCTTGGAAACATAGGTGGGGCGGCGGACTCCATGGCCTTCTTCAGTGAGCGTGTTAATTTCGCTACTCCGCCACTTCGCAACTTGTGCTCCCCAAACGGCGGCGGAGTAGCGTTGGCGCTTTCTTAGACCAAAAGTAGTGGGGTGGTGGGTTTGGCCTCAACATAATTCAAAACAGCTACTTCTCAAATGAATCCAACACTGTAGGTCTATCGGAAATTTGTGAAATGCACGTTTCTCAGCATATACGCCGTAGAGAAGCGTGAAATTTCAACACCATTTTTCCTGGCCCATTCCTAAGTTTGAAACCGACTGCTTAACATTAAGGGGATTGCTTCCCAAAAACTACCAGGCAGATATTCAGAGGAAAGTTTTCTTCATCAGAAAACAATAAATAAAGGAGATAGAAGCTGTTTCACACTTCATTTGTCATCGGCTTCTAATTTAAGGAATGCTGTGTCGTTAGGTTTTGTTTAAATGCATTATGATAAAAGTTGTAATGATCTGCGTAACATACAGATGTGGAGTAGTTTTTGATGCAATGTAGTTAAAGAACACAATCCACGATTAGTTCTTCTGGTAGCGCTGCAGTAGCGCTGTATAGTAGAAAGCTGTGATAGTGGACAAACGGAGTGGCCGGTAGCAGTTTTGTGGTTTTGAAAACGAAGCACTTGTAACGGAAGCGGTTTCAGCGAGCCAAGGTGGCGGAAGTAGTGGTAGCAGTGTTAATGATTTAGTGGCATTGGCCCACCTTTGCTAAAATTCTTACCTACATGTTACTTAGATATTCGTGCATATACATCTCTGAAGACTCTCGCTACGTTCATGGCGATTTTGGGTGAGAGGGAGGAGCAGCCTGGAAACGTATCCTTTTTAAATTGACGATAAAAGGAATCAAGACTGGAGGAAACATATTCTAAAACAAGTTCGAGAATGTGCCGACAAAAGCTGGTACTCGCGAGGAAGTTCCGTCCTTTCGTCCGTTTGGGGAGAAAGTAAGTAAACCACCCTATTTAACGACTTGTTCATATAACTTCTACAACGAAATGAAATTGTACCGTCGTAATGTTAAGAGGTCCAGAGCATTGGCTTAAAGTAACCAGAACCGAGCGGTCCGCTACTAAATTTCGCTATTCCGCTTCTTGCGGGCTCCGCAAATGGCAGTAGAGTGTCGGGAGCGGTTTCAATTACCAAAAAGTAGCGGAGTGGCGGATAGCGGACTCAGGAGAATTCCTACCCTGTTCCGTTACCAACAGCTTGTCACGGGTACCACTACCCGAAGCAATTATTGTATCGAACTTTAGATAAATAGGTTTTCTTCAAGAAAAAAACAAACAATAGAATTATCTTTGTTCTTGTATGCTTTTGTTTGCATATCCTGTAATAGGACTGGTAACTGTTAAGGTGATCAACGGTTAAATAGAAGTTTTCCTGGACATTTCTTTTAAAACAGCAATACAATTAGTTTTGGATAGCACTAGTGTTTTATGATGAAAAGTAGCGACAGGGGAGTAGCAGATAAAAGGGTAGCAGTTTCCTGATTTTAGAAGAGTAGCGCTAGCAGCGGTAGCTGTTTCATCCGGTCAAAGCAGCGGATGCAGTGGTGGCGATCTAGAAAGCTTGAGAGCGGTGCTTCTAATCTTTACATCGGTGATCTAAAAGGCTCAATTGTCGGGGAATAATCGACAGAGAAGGACCTGAGCTGTTGTTGTGGCTCCCTTCAGTGTTCCATCTGTTTTTGGTTATAGGCGGTAGTGCTGCCGTCCTTTTGTGGGAACGGGCGCTGGTGCTGCCATCTAATGGATACCTGTACTTGGTGCTGCCAATCTCAGATATGGGTGGAAATCCCGGGGGGGTAGGGGTCAGGACCCCCTGAATTTGGGTCTCTCATAGGCTTTGTATAGGGCTTGTATTGCGGTGCCAGCGTGAACCCACCCAGGACTCCCTGGATCGAGAAGAGATATTCCGCCATGCTCTCAGACATATATGTATACATATAGACATATACCTACCGAAAAGTTTGTGCTTAGCATATATGCTAAGCACAAACTTCTCTGTAGAAGGTTAGGAGTGTAATTGGAGACCGATTGTTTGATTGTCATGACAATTAGATTTAAGCGTTTTGATAAGTACAGATCCACTTAAATCCTCCGTGTATCCCACAACCCAGTCAGCCTAAGCTTCTGGTTCCTCCAAGCCAGTGGAACCATAGTGGGCCAGCTTTGCTGCCGACTTGGAGCCTGAGACGCAGCAAAGGCTGCAGGTCAGAAATGTGACATAACCGGTGGCTAGACCTGCTTTCATTCTCTTTTATCTTTTTCTCTGGGCAGTGGAAGCTCACATCTGGTGAGCGATTTTTGCCCGAAAAAGGCGGAGGGGAAGATATGAGACCTGAACGCCCAGTGTGCCAAAAATGACTCTACTTTCGAAGTCACTCTGCATTTACATGCACATGCCTACGAGTCACATCTCTTCTAAAACTGCAATTCGTATGTTGTGGTAGATTGCATTCGACTGGGACATATTTTCATGGAATATTTGTCCAGGCACCAGTCAGATATGGAATGTATTATGGGAGCTTTCGAACGTTGGTCAGCGATAGTAAGCTAAAAGCCTGGTCAGCGCTTATTCAAAAAGTACCCAGGTTGAGAAATATCTGCATGCACACTCGTGCTAAAATTACCCTTCTATTTTGTTTACGTGAAATTAGCAATAGAAGAACAGTTCCGATAGTTGATGAAGATATAATCAACGGTAGAAATAGAAATGAGCTCCAAAATGCATATGATACTGCATATGATAATTTTTGGGCTTATCGACACACCAACTGCTAGGGTCAAACGGCATCGCCAACTCTTTCCCTGTTGGAAGGGTTTCTCGGGAGCCAGCTTGCCCCTTGCTCAGGAAATCCGCCGGGCCTTAAAGCCGGGCTTGACAGGAGGTACACCGGAGAATCTGAACATGGAACCAGTGACGAGGAGCGTGTAGCCTAAGCCGAGGCCGCCTTTCTCACGAGAGATCAGCCCGAAATCTGTGAAACAGTCTTCTTATACAGACTTGACAATGCACAGCCTGCACTGCCCTGCAGCATATTTGCAAGGGCCATACTTTTCCACTGGGAAATCTAAAGAAAGTGGCCGCAATGCTGCAGCGGTCTCGGCTAGCTGAAATGGTCCCCGCCTGCAACAAGCTACTGGGTATTATTTTAACAGCTCCCCCGACCTCATGCACCGCGGGCTGGTCATTCATCCAGCTCTTAAAAGGCTGGTTCAGAACCACCGAGTGTCCGCCGAGGCTAACTCACTCTGCTGTATGCGCTGTGTTCATATAACTCACTCTGCTGTATGCGCTGTGTTCATATAACTCACTCTGCTGTATGCGCTGTGTTCATATAACTCACCTGCTGTATGCGCTGTGTCATATAACCACTCTGCTGTATGCGCTGTGTTCATATAACTCACTCTGCTTATGCGCTGTGTTCATATAACTCACTCTGCTGTATGCGCTGTGTTCATATAACTCACTTTCTGTATGCGTGTGTTCATATAACTCACTCTGCTGTATGCGTGTCATAAACTCACCTGCTATGCGCTGTGTTCATATAACTCACTCTGCTGTATCGCTGTGTTCATATAACTCACTCTCTTATGCGCTGTGTTCATATAACTCACTCTGCTGTAAGTGCTGTGTTCATATAACTCACTCTGCTGTATGCGCTGTGTTCATATAACTCACTCTGCTGTATGCGCTGTGTTCATATAACTCACTCTGCTGTATGCGCTGTGTTCATATAACTCACTCTGCTGTATGCGCTGTGTTCATATAACTCACTCTGCTGTATGCGCTGTGTTCATAGAGAGGGACCAGCCCCAGCCACGAGCCGAGCGGAGCTCATGCTCCAGTTTGCGTCGCGGACCCCCCGAGGGCAAAGGCGTTTGACTGGCAGCAGTGTGATAGACGGAGTGGTCGCGACCAGACTCTAGACGGACAGATCACCCGACTCACGCGTGAAGAAAGTCAGAGCTGCTGCCTTTTTACCGATCCTCGAGAAACGAAGAAATCGTGCGTATTATTTTGGGTGCTTCAACATTTATTAGGGGTCTGATTTGCAGTATTGTTTCGATGACTGACGAGAGTGTTTGCGGCGCTGGACCAAGCTGTATATTGTAACATATACACAATATACGGCGGTTCGATGCAGTGGTAGATGGATACTTTCCCCGGAGCGTATTAAGTCCTTGATTTTTTTGTTCACTTTTCGTCCACAATATCATTCTTGTGGCTTTTAGGCATTCAGAAAAAATAAGACAGAATTCATTATGTTTATCAAAAATTTTTCTAAAACCACAAAGTGCCACATTCCCTTAACACCTGTACTGGACAACGGTCTGGCACTGACGCCTCCTGTAGGGGGCTGCCAGGTTCCCTGATATCTAGGAAATGAAGAGGATTAACAAAACGCCCGTTCGGGGGTGTGTGGTGGCTATGGTGATCGATATCATAGACAAATTTCATTTCACTAGTTCAATATCTTCAAGGTCAAATGAGGTCACAAAGATCAAATCTTGGCTGTGCTAGCCACCTGCTAGGAAATGCCGTGATTATGTTGAAACAGTCGGGAATATACTAAACACGGACAGAGGTTGTAAAGGAAAGGTCCCCATATTTTCCAAAATTCTGGATTCAAGGTCATTCAAGGCTATTAAGTTGTAACGTCGCAATACGGTGTACTTCCTATAATGCACGTTAGAACTAGCACTTTAACAACCGTTGGGCGGGAAATAAGGACCGACCTTGACTCATGGCCTTTGGCTCTGACTTTGGACCTTGACCATTGCTATGTTATGACGACATAGCATAATCTACGTCATACTAGGTAACGCCATTTAACAGGAAGCACTGGGTCTTTACCTGTGACCTTTGACCTTGACATTGACCTTCATGTGAAGTGACCTTGACCTATCATCTATATGGCGTTATGACGTCATCACTCGGTCTACGATGTGGGCGAACTGGTGCGACCGCGCGATTGTGGTGATCGCAAAATATAGGTTTAACTTTGAAAGCCCATAAATAAAAAAATCATTCACCGATTTTCGATTTTTCACCAATCGGCGCACCAATAAAGTTTCTTAAAGGCAGTCAATTAACATTTTCTGGCTGCGAACGTTTCTCCGGCCACCTTGGAAAAATAGGTGGGGGTCTCCAAGCCCCCATCCAATGCGTGTGCCACAGGTGTGCGGCAACCCTTTTCGCCCCCCCACCTATTGGACCTGTTACGCGGGCGTTTGTGGTATCAGCCTCTAGATGATCTGGCGCCAGTGCCCGTGAAATGAACCGGTGGGAAGTTTTCGTTACAGTACTTTGCCTCTGGAAATCCTATCTTTATGGCGTACATTAAGCCATCATCGCAGATCAGGTACGTTGATAAACCTATCAAAGCCGCGCGGTTCCAGTAACACTGAGTCACCGCCGGGGGCGCCGCCGCGGCGCCTGAGGGCCTGCCCGGCCCGGCGGCTGCGGGGGCGGGTGGTGTTAGGTGCCCCCCTGCAGCGTGCAGCGTGGGACAGGGTGGCTGCAGGCAGCCCCGTCAGCGGCATCCGTCTGCAATGTCGGAACCTGTCGGAATGCACGGCGACGCTGCGGCCGAAACGGTGCACCGCGGTGGCTCAAACGGTCATGTAATTGTTTGTCTCCTCAGTGCATGACGGGGAATAATTCTGCTCTGTAGCTCGATGCAGTGAACACAAGATGTTAGAAACGTGAGCGTGCAAGTCGGCCACTATGCCATTGGAAGAGACGCAGGCAAGCACGCAGTACCTGGAGAAGGAGAAGGCGTGCGTTCCCTGGACGCCGCCGTTCTTCCCGTTCGCCTGGCACGCGCTGCACCTGCTGTCCTCCTGCCGGTGGACTGTACGCAGCCTTGACACCGAGTCTGTGAGATGGCTCCATTCTAGTGGCGATGGCGCCGTCCCCTGAAGCAGAGACTCTCACCGCTACACTCTCGCGCCGCTCTAGTTTGTCTCTTCTGAAATGCCTGCACACGGTTTCAATGTCACCAGCGTAGCTTTTTTATAGTTGACACATTATGCCTTTTCATTACCTCTTCATTATGCCGAGAACACATTCTGCTTTATATGAAATTGAATTTTTGGCTCAAAATTGATACAATGAGCCACCGGTGTAGGATTTCATGTATATGTTTATTGGCTTAGGGATACGAAGGACAGGGCTCTGCACCGCTTCCTCTATTGTTTAGATTTAAGTATCTGCTCTTATAATGTTGCATGAAAAATTCCCTAAACATACCCGCTGCCTTAATATTCTCAATATTCTGGACGTTCCTATGCCTATACCTATCTTTAAGAACACGTAGATACCTTTCTTGGAGTCCGTGACAATAACTTTAGTTTGGAAACAATTAATCTATTTCCCCAAAACTCGTCATTGTGGTACGAAAATGGAAATAGCTACACCTGTATGGCCACAAATTGGGCTAGGGTCTTTGGCTTTGAGTCTCTTGGCTTTTTGGGTCTATTCTGGGTCCATGTTTCGGTGGTCAGGGTTATATTTTCCGACTGAAGCTCATTGAGAACACTTTCTATCATTGTTTTGTACCCTTGCGGGCATTCAACAGTTACAGCGGTTACGCTCTGATCTGACGAACGCTTTACTTACATAATTTCACTGGCTGTATGTAGGCCATACTTCTGCCAAGTCGGCTGGAAGGAGACTGAGGATAACATGGACATAAGCTGCGGAGGTGAAACAGGTACGGCAACAGCCAGACCAATGATGTCGCGTCATTTTTTGCTTCCCGCCTCAGCATTGCCGCTGGAGCAATTATAGCCTGGGACTGAAAAATACTGCTGAGACGCGATGGTAAAGGTAAGGACATTTATAAAACGTGGTCTAACGCTTGTGCGACTGGCATTAAAGGGAATGTGGCACCTTGGTCGAATCCTGGAATTTAGTGCAATTAGGCGTACTTTTAGCTGCAAATAATGAAACCATTCATGATTTCTCTGAAAAATGTACAATAAGCTCAATATTTTTATTTTTAACCGGGCCCCACCCCCACGGGGCCACGAGCCCCCCCAACCAAAAAGGCGAGCCAATCCAAGTGCAAGAAGCTCGTGAACAGTAAGAATACCATGTTTAGTGCCAGGCAATGGTTACCCCAGAGGCAATAGGTCAAGATCGGCTATTTTCACCAAATATCAATGATTAACAAACGGGCAAACTCTATGTCATAGAGCTAAGGCCGTAAAGTACATTATACAAATGCCAACTTTCCGCTAGGAACGTAAAGACCCCCGCCAGTGGTTTGACCGCCAGAGGCACCCGTGACCTAATAGACCTGAGGTCACGAAAGGTCAAAAGTGATCTCCGTATATCAAAAAAGCCAGTGACAAGACAAACACGATGGTGTTTGTTCACCGCCTAGCCAATTAGGTCAAAAGTTATTGTCAAAATACTGTTTTGACCTCGGGGCCTTGGATGACCTTGAAAACAAAGGCAAAAGACCCGGGATCCTGAAAGGGTGTCCAAAAACGTTGTCGAGCAGTCTGAGTATTTGCAATCATTTTGTGGCTTTTATATCATGAAACAACTTTTCCCTATGCTTTCCAATGGGAGAGGTCGCCCGGACCGACCTCAGGCACGAAACGAAAAATCCCGATAACACCTGTAGACCCGGAGGGGTCATGAAGGAGGAAGTTCAAACGATCGACTTAAATAGCCTACAGAGCTCAAAGGTGAAAGGACCTTGACCTCGTCCGACCACCTGGGGACCCGGGTAAAAATTTCGGAGATGAAAAATGCAGTAGAGGTGAGCCCCAACCGCGGTGCTGCGCCCGTCGTTTTCTGCTATCCCGAAAACTTAGGGGGCCATCGATGGCCCCCGTGGGCGAGGTTAAAATACCCCTCTAGGAAAAGAAATAAATATCTGCCTGTGGATGATGGCATGATCTGGCAGCCACTACCATACTCGAAACGCTTCAAAGGCTTCGATTAGCTGATGCTCATCGTGACGTCAGCATATGTCGTCACACCAACAGCTATGACAACTGTGGCCTGCTGCTAATGGTACATGAGGGGTACATTGCAGGAAGGTTTTAGCTTTTTTCTACGGAAATCTCGAGTTTCAAGACAAATGATTTATTGAGTACCGGGTTTTCCGACTTGCTTTACAACTTGGCCATCTCAGTTAAAATCACGTTATGAAGGTGCCACATTCCCTTTAAAGTAACGCTTGTTTGCTTATTGAAAAAAAAACATGATGAAGTTGATTATATCTGATCTCTTCAATAGGTATTAATTGTATATACTATTCATGTAAATAATGGCTCTATGCGAGACATATTTTTTGGTTTTAGGCATATGAAGCGAATTGCAAGCATTGGTATAGAAATTAGAGGTGGGACTTTCTAGGCCCGGGGGCCCGGGGCAAAAGCCCGGCCCAGGCCCGCGGGCTTTGGCCGGGCCTGAAGGCCTGATTTAAGCCAATGTCGGGCTGATAACGGGCTTCACCCAGGCTCATTCCGGGCTTCAACTAAACTGGGACTTCAAGTCAATTTTCTGTAAGTTAAATAAGCCTTTTTCAGTACAGACCTAGTTTTTTCCACTGAAACATAATCTTATTCATGCACCAGCAGCTTTTGAAAATGCATTTACAATTAATTTTGAGACTTTTAGACATACATCAGGAATGTAAAAGCATGAAGCTCTAGCTTTCTATCTGTTACTCATGCCAGGGTCAAAAGCAAGTTACTTAAACCTGAATCAATATTTAAAATCAAATATTGAATAATGCCTACAGTTGCACACATCCATGCCGTACTGTCATCTTATGAATATCCTGATTACTTTAAAATTTTCAAGACATATATGGGTGAACAAAATATAAATTGTGATAGCATATTTGTTACTTCCATATTGTCAGTATACCATTTCAAAGGAAGTCATTTAACCAATTTGCTGCTAACATATTGATATTAACACCTAGCTCTAGCTAGAAAATTCTTTCAAGAAGCTTTCTGCTCCAGGTAAAAAGAAAATGTTATCTATGGAGCCATTCCCATGTCCTCTACGAAAAATGGTGAAGTAAATATGTCAGGTACAAACTATCTAGTAGGAGCCCATAATTGTCAAATTGGCCTCCTAACTCTAGCTGCAAGAACAAATGTTGATAAGTTTGACCCTTCCACAGCTTCATCTTGCTCTTTCATTGCCCAAAAGATGTAAAATCCACTCAGAAAGGGCTAGTATAAGCAAGGAAATAGCCACAAAGAAAACATGTTTTTGATCGAAGTACTTCAAAACATAAATTAGTCAGTTGTGGGGAGATACTGGGGAGAGCAGTCAGCCTTAGAAGGAACCTTTGAAATTACACCAAAACATGAATATACTTGACACTATGTGTTGCATTTTCCTTGTGGAGATACTTCCCTGGCCTCTATGAAATACAACTTCTATTATAAGCTTTGAACCTGAACATAATAGCACTTCCCTCCCACCACACTAAAGGTATTATCGCAGTAGGTGGATCACATCTCGCGGTTCAAAAGGATTATATCAGAAGGTCCACTGATCAAAGGGTCTAATGTTCATAAGTTCTACCCTGTGAAAGTTAGACCTTTTGAATAAGAAGTCCACAAACAAGTGCACAAAAAGTGGCCTATTCTCAGGAAGAAAAGAAATGCACCACACACTTTGTGCTTATTTTTTAAATCTGTGAAATTTTGAAATATATTTTCAAAAGTCTTGAAATATTTTCGCTGAAATAAACTTACTATTCTGGTAAATTTTGGTGAAAAATGTTTTCATAAATGATTGCCCTAATGTAGACAAGCACGGCGCTTCAGATACCTACTAAGCGCAAGCCCGTAAAATACAACAAAGCAAACAGAAATAGTGTTCAAGCCCAAATGGTGATGTGGATGGGATTGAGTTGTTTTTTTGTGTCAGATTTACTTTTTGGTGGAGATTGGTGCAATATTTTTATTCAATGTTTGGTGCGAACCTGTGGAAAACTAGTGGTTCCTTATCAAGATAGTTCTTTATGGCTGGTGGTTTGATAATTGTATATGGCTGATGGGCCTTGTTCATGTTGGCGTGTTGGCTTACGTACTTTGCAGACCGGGCTGACTAAGCAGGACATTCTTTTAACTATCTTCCAAGCTGTTTAGTGACTAAACTAAAAGAAAATGTTCACATGTATCAATTGAGGGACAATGTATTTTGGTTCATTCACAGTCATTCCGCCATGATATTCTGAAAAGTTTTAGCTGAAAACTTGTCCCTGCTCTCTACTCTATTCATAAACATTATTGGAACTCAATTGTGAGGCTCGTACCAGCATATAATGATTTATAAAAGTGCAAAGATGGAGGAAATGTCTGACATGAGTGGACTTATTTCATCCCGATTCTTATAGCTGCCATGTGCATACCTCTATCTAGAATACCCTTTGTTTTTATAAGGTGATGCTGGTCATTACCTGAAGTAAGCTTGCATCATAAGCAAGCCATGTTTCATACAGTGTTTTTCAGTATGATTTTCTGCTGAATTATTAAGATAGCTGAGGCTACTGATGCTACATGCACCTTTTTGATATGGTTTTGGGTGAAACCAAAATTTTTAAAGGATGAATTGGCTTAAAACATATATTTGAAACAGCTTTAAAGTAAATAAATGTTGTATATAGTCGTTCATGGTTTTCCATGATACCGGGCCTTCCCGGGCTTAATAATCCATTTCTTCCACAAACCGGGCTTGTGACGGGCTTCTTAAATCAGCAGCCGGCCGGGCCCGGGCCCGGGCCTGCAAAATTGCCCAAAACTCCCACCTCTAATAGAAATATAAATTACTTATCTTTCACATGAGCCGTCATATGCCAAAGTTTTTTTGGTTTCCTCTTATTTCCATCCCTTGATTTGCTATTATTTTCCGTGTATTTATTATATCACAGTCCCTAGTAGCAGAATGCTATATCTTTACACCATGTGTGTGGTAAAAATGGAGACGGCTCCGTTAATGGTAATAGTGGAAATGTCGTGACCGGTAATGATACCGTCTTGGATTAATGTCAAATCATGGTGATAAGTTCATTTTAGAATGGACAGCAAGAATTTCACTGGCTTGCCTGTAAGTCCAGTGTAACGTTTTATACACGCAGTCTTATTGTTTTAGTTGCGTTGAAATGGTGTTGGAGCTGCTTTAAAGTTGATGGGTGACACCTCTGGCTAGGCCAGGTACGAGGGCTCGGATCACACCGACCGGCGCAATTATAGGGTTTCCACGCAGAAGGATGATAGAGAACAAACAGATCACCGATGTACAGTCCCCCACAATTGAATTTGCCATTACCAGGCTCGACCGGTTTAGGATGGATATCTCGCAACCTATGGTGTCTATAGCTTTACAAACGGGTTCTTCATGTGTATTTTGCAAGAGCTTTCCAGTGGTCACCATTATTTTCTAATCTGACATCTGCGTGAGAAAATATTACACAATTACTGATTTTGCTTCATTCTGACGGGGTAGTCTTCGCCTGACTTGCCACCGCCTCTGATAATCCCCGACCCTTCGCTCGACTGGCACGCATACCTGGGCCACGCGATTACTACGTGTTTACAACGACAGGTGCAAGGTCACACGTATTAAATGGTGTGCGGCGCGCAGGGGGCACAGTGTTTTGAACCGAGGTGATCAGTACTGTCTCGCAGGTGTCTAGCCCCAGGCGGTCCGTTGAGTGACCGAGGCGCCTGGGCACGAGAGTCCAAGACTGGGTATATCTGAGTTATGGCTTCAAACAATGTTTCCAGCCTCATAAGGCACACATGATCACTGCTGAAATATTTACTCCGGTAGATTACAGTTCATGGAGCTTAAAACGGCACCTTGTGGCCATATGACTATACTACATGAAAACATAAAACTAACGTGACCTAAGGTTAGGTCAAGGCCTTCATCTGATCTAGCATAATCAATATGCATATCAATCAACTTGCAATAACAATCCAAACGTAATGATATCAAAATAAAAACCTTTTCATCATTTCCTGCGAAATTATCGACCTAAGTCTACCTGTTTAACCCTCGCCCCGGTGGAAGGTGTTTAAACACCTTCCACGGATTTTTTCCGGTTGCACGAAAAACGGCGGCGCGAAGCGCCGCCGTACTTGGCACCCTTTATCCTTGATTGGTTCCGCAACTTTCCCCAAAATTTTAAGGTTGGGTCATCTCAGGTCAGGTCACCAGTGCAGGTAACCTCACCTCCAAAAATGTTTAAGCGGCATAAGTAAGAAATGGGTGACTTTATCGAATTTAAACCTATTCAATATAATGGGCCCACCGAGTGTTCAAAATATATTCCTGGATTTTTCATATCGATGACCTAAGGTCAACTACGGACCATGACCTCGCCATTGTAAATACAAGAAATTGGGCTGTATTTGTGTAGTCAACAGCTGAGAATACCTCCATATTCCCCAAATCGTAGTATCCTGGGACCCTTTCCTGGCTCATGCTGCAATTTTTGGCCTGTGACCTCTGAGAGGTCATCTGGGGCTGTTTAAGCAGTTTTCAGACTTATGTCAATAACTTTGCATGAAATTATACAGCTTTTATTTTGATATAATTGCGTTCAAATTGCTATTGCGAGTCGATTGATATGCATGTTGACTATGCTAGGTCAAAAAGTGACCCTGAGCTAAGGTCAGGTAATTTTTGGCTTTTGACCTAGTATGGCTCGTTCGATTTTCCGATTTGATTCATCATTCGATTTTCCGTGACAAGGGGAAGCAAATGGTGTATAAAAAATGACTCTCACTCAACTCTGTCAGACGATAGATCCCAAAAACTCTACTCAAAATCCACTTTCTTTGACCTGTCATGACCTCAAAATTGACCGGAGCCAAAAAGCGACTAATACAATGTCTTCATGAATTTGTATGAACTATCCACCAGCGTTCGCTTTTTTCGGTATCACACATAAAGGCCGAGTTCGAAGGGGTGTTCAAACACCCCCTCCCACCAGGGCGAAGGTGGCTCGGAGGCCCACTGGGGCGCGGGTTAAGTAATTCAAGACGACCTCTCAGAGATCACAGGTCCAAACTTGCAGCATGAGCCTGGAGAGGGGCTTAAGCTACTACGATTTGGAGAATGCGAAGATAATCTACTACATATCAACAGAAATAAAGCCATTTTCTCAATTTTCGTTTTCCCATGCATTTCCAATTGAGAGGTCATGATCTGTATCTGATCCAAGGTCATCAATCTGTAAAATCCCGGAACATATTTTGCACTATTTGATGGGGCCAGTATGTGATATGAGATTTAAGAAGACAGATTCACACCGTTTTTACTCACGAAATCTTAAACTTTTTGGAGTTGAGGTAACTTGAGCTGCACTGTTGACCTGACCTGAGATGGCACAACCGTAAAATTCTAGAAAAGGTTGAATAATTAATTACGGAGAGGGTGCGCCAAGTACGGCGGCGCTTCGCACCGGCATTTTTGTGCCCAGTCGGAAAGACCTGAGGGAGGGTGTTCAGACCCCCTCCGGAGCGAGGGTGAAGACGACTCCAATGCATTTTTGATCTGTTTGAATCCAGTCAGGTGCAAGGGATAATAATGGGAAAAGCCAAGTATGTCAACCAGACACCACCTGGCCTCTTTTCACACCCACTGCGACGTGGGGCGTCAGTCCAACTCCCCTTCCCCCTGTTAACTCAGGAGTCAAAGGTGATACGAAAAATAGAAATGGCACTGGAAGCTCCTTGCTGTCTTGTTCTAAAGATATAGACACAAACAAGCTCGAAACTATGACCTTTGGTGATCCCTGGTAGCGTCATTATTGACGTGATCTCAAAATAACTAGACGATATCTGGGTAATTTTTATCTCGAAGAGCTTTTGAATGAGGAGGAAACTCGACCTGGGCCTGCTATAGGAGTCGCGTTTTTCCCTTGCTTTGTCGTCCTAATCTAAGAATAACAAAATTACCTCACATGGGCGTGGAAATCGCGTTAAAACTCGTTCACCTGACCTGAACTGTTATCAATTTACAGCCATAAGTTGTCAGGCTGATAACCATAAGTCGGTGTAAGGCGAATAGTCTCTCATTCAAATCGGCTCCGAATAACTCGCCAAAAAAATGAGGATGGGGCCCGAGAAGAGCACCAAGACGATTAAAATTATGTTTATGGGCATATTTTTTCCTTTATCTTTCCCCCTCAGCTTCTTGCTTGTTTTCGCATTTTTTTCAGAGACAAAGGAAGAAAATGGGTTAAAAGCAGCTTTGAGTTTTTACACACACCGACTGTTGAGGCTATATGGTGTCGTCAACTCTCATGTTGTTGGGAGTGGGCACAAAGGGAACATTTCATGAATCGAAAAAGAGCTATTGTTTTCTTTATTAGGCTCTTCGGTTTCCTACCTTCCCCTTGCTTGCCTGGTTATGTGCTCTTAACGACCTTCATCAAAGGTCGCATTAGCCCTTGCCAAACGGGAAAGGCCTTCAAGTATTTCGAGCTAGAGGCGTACTGTTTGCCAGTTAGGGAAAAATTCCAAGAGCTGGGGACCATTGGAAGGGACTGCCAACCAACAATGGTCATCAGCTTACATTCAAACATACCCTGATTGGCATAAATCAGTATTCAGATAAAGGGATGTCTTCGACTTCAATTCAATGTAGTGGAGTGGTCAGCGTAGCTGGATTCCACCCAGGGTTCAAGGCCCGGCGGTTTCCCTGAACAAGGAGCAAGCTGGCTCCCGGGATATCTTTTCAACAGTAAATGATTTGGCGACGCCATAGGACATTGGCAGTTGGTGCATCGATAAGCCCCCAAAATTATATATTACGTACAATATCGTATAAAGTTAGTGATAAATGATTATGTGCCCCTTCTCCGGGCGACCAAAACAAATGCAGATACGTTAAGTTGAGATGACAGCTGAGGGTGCACAATAGCTAAGGGCCTCTCTGAGCCAGCTAGGCTTTCGAAAGATTACACCGATGATACCTCCACAGAATTTGAGCTTAAATCGGCCTTTAGTCCAAGCGGCTCAATATTAGGCTGCGGGAGTTCTCAAAAGGCTTATCGAGGCCAAAGATTTAAACTCAATGAAATCCCAAAACAGTATACTGATAATAATCTCTCGGGCTGAACCCGAATCAGTCCAGCTTAACACGCATTGTCCTCTTGAATGTGAAAGTTTCAGGATAAGTAAACACTATTTACTCCCTGCAAATATTTCTCGAAATTTAGAATATCGGAGCTTTCGCACTATCTCTCATTGTTCAGTTTTTTATTACTGACTTTTGCGGAAGGTCCTAAAGCATTCAAAGGAGGTGTCGCATTCTGAAACATTTCACTTCTGGGAACCGAGTATTTATGTGTCTTAGACAATCAAGCTTTTTTGTTAACTGTTAAGCAAATGTTTTTTTCAGTTTACAAAAACACAAATTTTTATGATTTGTGTTATCTACGCGTTTTAAGCTACTACGAAGGGTTAGGTTTAATAACTTCATTCCCCCAACATCTGTAACTGATGATCCGCAAATATCCAAGTTTCCAGTCCAATTTTAATCTTGTTGGTAATATACCCTCTCAGGTCAAGGGAGCAGCTGCTTTTACAAGGTCCCAATATTCTTTCCACAACCAAAATATGTGAAAATTGTTTATCCTAAAATATTTTCATTTCAGCGACACATCGACAAATTTTACCAGCAAGAATAGCTGGAACTAATGTCGAGCTAAATTTCGAGGAGTAGTAGCCCTCGAGTTGGTGGATTTCATCAGAGAAATATTCACTTTTCACTGCCCTCCTAACCTCGGCGGTCGCACGTGGCAACGAGACCCCTCAAACAGCACCCAGTTCTAGTGGAGGACCCAAGGGGGGAACAATACGTATTTTCTCCCCGAACGAAAAAGGTCGGAGCAAAACCATAATGTTGTCCCCCTTCCCCAAGCTGTCGAACTTTTCCCCGGCTCCTTTTAAGTTCATAAGCAAGGTGTTGGTGCTAAAACTGAACAAATCATTTTCAAACAGAACCAGTCAACTTCAGTATGAATATTTGAGCCTGGTCCTCTTGATATTTAAAATCATATATGAGTGAATGATCCTTGGATATCGAAAGCAAACATTTTGTGGCCACATATTTCACCCTGTGACGCTTGTTTGTTTTGCTTTTCGACTTATATTTACTCCTCACTCCCCGCCTCCCCAACCTGCCGGCTATTTAGATTGTTGCGAAAGCTTTCACTGCGTGACGTTTTTTCTTGGGTTTCGATTTTTGTTTCTCCCACCAAAACTACCGGCTAGATCCATCACTTACCAAATTTACCGCTAATGATACGCACAACAACGATCACTATCGCCGCTGAAGCTGCTTCATAGGCTTCTACACCTTTGTAATACTGCTAAAAAAATATTTAATATTTTCAGCATAAAATATGACAATATCCTTCCGACAAATGAGGGTGCTGCCAAAGGGCCGCAGGAAACCTAGCGCTAATGCCCTGGCTCAGCTCCCCCGGGTTCATCTCCTTGGGTTCATGCCCCGGCAGATTCTCTGAATAGGTATGCTGATCAGATGCACCAAATCCCTCCTTACAGGGTGAGAGTTGGTAACGCCATACCTATAACTTTGGGAGCTGGAGCGTCGTCTAACCCCAACAATTTTTATTAGAGATTATCGCAAACGCTATGTCAAGCTTGAACCGTGTGATGTCAGTCTAGAGGCCAGTTCATGGAAATTCCATCCTCCCCAGTTAAAGCAATGGTTGCCGTTCGTTGAGATGAGACGACTGCGTGATTTGAGTCAAGCGAGGGCAGAGTTTTATTTCTCCCGAGAAATAAACTACAAAGGTTCTCAAGCTGGAAAATTAAAAATTTTCTGTAGACGGGATTCAGCCCATTTAGTTGGAAACAATTGTCCGATAATAAATAATCGTCGCCTACGACGAAACAGTGATAGAGCCAGCGAATCGTCACCCTTGACAAGAAAATGTCCTTTAAAAACAAAACATCGTCAGATTCAGGCTTCTTGTGACCTTCGCAAAATACTGCCCACAGAATGTCCGATTTTCCATTGTTTCTTAAATTGCGATGTTTAATGAAAATTGGGGGCCTGCCCCCACCATAGGGGGGATCCAGGATCGCCGATGGGGGTCACCTTGCGGGGGGACGCCATCCGTACCAAGTGGGTGCCACTTTTGGCCGACAAAGGCTTTCAGTTGGGTGCCAAATCCTATGGCGGGGCGCAGATTTTCGCATCCTGGGGGGGAGTGACATTTCAGGAAGCGCCATCGACCGTTCAGAGGAATGCTGTGATCATTTTAGGGGCGCTGAGGGTTAATGAGGGGGACCTGCATTCCTGTCCCACTGGATCCACCTATGGCTCCAACTGTCCGCTCTTCTGACAAGTATCTGAAAATATGATTTTAATGGAACCTCCAAACAAAGTTGTATCAATTGCGTCTCAGCCGTTTTACCAGAATCCTCTCTAAATAAACAGACAGGTGAGGGGAGCCCCGGCAGCCAGTGACAGCTTACATGTTTCGCAACCCAAGCACAAGGACGGATCCAGGAGGGAAAATTCGTTTGCTTCTCAGCAGCAAAATATATTCCAAAGGCTTGCCCCATGTGTGACCATCTAATTGGATATTGCCCCCCCTCAAAAAGTAACTAGTGGTTCTGCCATTGCACTGCCCCAGGTCATTGGCGCCAGTTGTCCAGCACACAGCAACACAGTGGGAGCAATTGCAGTACGAGTGCCCCTCAGACACGACGAGATTTGTGAGAGGGTTGAATGAGTTGGCGCAATGCCAACCACCCATTCATCTGTGAGGTCACGTGGTCCAGGTATGGGCGAAAGGGTCAGGGATTTTCAGAGGCGGTGGCAAGTCAGCCGAAGACTACCCCGTCAGAATGCAGCAAAATCAGTAATTGTGTAATATTTTCTCACGCAGACGTCAGATTAGGAAATAATGGTGACCACTGGAAAGCTCTTGCAAAAATACACATGATGAACCCATTTGTAAACCTATAGGCACCATAGGATGCGAGATATCCATCCTAAGCCAGTCGAGCTTAGTCATGGCAATTTCAATTGCGGGGGACTGTACATACGCACTACCAAGCCTTATCACTCAATTAGACCTCGTCTCAGGACTGCGGCGGATTCACAACTTCATTTCAGGGGGGCTAGGGGGCTCGAGCCCCCCCCCCACCACTGCCTCGGATCAGCCTCCGGCTATGTATTTGCTACAGACACCGACATTTCGGGGGTAGGCTTGAGCCCCTAGCACCCTTGTATCCGCCACGGTCTCAGGATATTTATATACAAATAGTGAAATCATCGATGAATAATACACCTGCGCATTAACTGGCTGCCAGTAAGTACTCAAGACAAGAAAGACAAAGATAAAACAGGGCTGGTATCGAGTGCATCTTATCGTACTTCTCGAATGTCGGACTATGCTTGGATAGGTCCAGCGCCTTTGGCGCCTTGTGTTTGTTGCCTTTGACCTCGGGTGACCTCAATATTGACCCCACCACATATTTCGTCGGCACTCACGTGGACAATACTTGATATTTACTCGGAGTCTGAGGCATTACCACAATACAAAGTTCAATTGTTTACAGCTAAAACACAATTCCCATCAGAAAAGGAGAATTCACGTCTACGGGGATGGCATTGCAAACTTTCCGCAATCGATAACTTAGAACAGCCTATCTGAATGGTCCTCTCCAGATGTAAACATTCGCGTTCCAACACACTAGACTTAACTTGCACCACGCTGAGGTCCCTGGCATGGTGAACCCTGTTGGGGGTGGGGATATTTTGCCCCCTTCCTATCTCATATCTCAGAAGATCTGAAGCAAATTCCGGGCGCTTGACGAGACGGAGCAAAGTCATGAGAATAATTTTAACGTCGGGTCAATATTGAGGTTACCAGAGGCCACAGAAGGTTCCATTGGCTTCTAACTGGACATTGCTGATAAACCCTTATTGAATGTTGCTGAGTGGCGCTGAAGTACATGCTTAAGCATCTCCGGGGTGCTCTCGTCGTTGAAAATCCAATGATATGAAATACGATCATGTTAGGTCAAATGACGAATATAACCTTACCTCAAACTAGGTCAGGGTGCTGTTCACCTGACCTGACCATAACGCGTATAAATCGACCCCCAGTAATAAAATAAACGCCATGAACATCACAATGGAAGCTGTGTCTTATTCAGCACGAAGTGATTGGGAAAATAATTACAACATGCTCAAGTGACTTATTCTACTTTTCACCTTAACCTGATGGGGTGGCCAAATAAACTGACGTCACACTAGGCCAATGATACGAACGTTCCCAGACAGCGGATTTTTAGACCCTTTCCTAGACGTCTTTGACCTCTGGTGACCTTAAAATTGACCTGGCTGAAAATGGATCTGATAATTTCGGTTATTTCCGTCAAAACCTTTCGAACCTTTGTTTTAGCTATTCCCGGAAGTGGGATAAGCATGGTGCTGGGGGCCAAATACGCCCATCCACAGTGGGGCGCTAGTTTATGTTCCGTCATTGTATAACTATATTCTGACGTTGAAAATTGTCATTTATCCTATCTTATCTCAATGCATTGGGCTTCATTTATCCTGTCATATTGCAATGGATTGGACTTTAAATTGACAAACTGATAGTGCACTGATCCTTAAGCTGCGACGGATAAAGGGTCAAAGTGGCTACGAGTCACACCGACGTGACTCCTTGCATGTTTCGGGGGTATAAGAGCCATATTTTGCACCACTATTGGGGATGGGGAGAGTGCAGCCCGCACGAACGGCAGCGTGGCCAGAGCGCGGTACTGTGCCCTGTGTTGGACGCCTCTGCCTGGCCGCATGAATCCTTGTCGCCAGCTTGAAGTGCCATATACTGTTTCACACCTTGTCAAGTTTCTGGACATGTCCGAGATTGTTGGGCTTCCTTCTAGGGCACGTAATTTGAAGCACCTGCGAGTAACCAAATGCTTGTTTTTATCCAATGCATTGGATATATCCTATACATTGTATGTACATACATACGTCTAGCACTCGAGGTCAGAGGCAGAAAATTTGCCAACTCGCATGCAATGTCGGTGACAGAAATAGTTTTATTCATATGGACGTTTGAGGCCTCAACACGTTTATTTGTAAACGCTGCGTAATATTCGGCGATTTCCATCACACAAGGACAATGTTGTCGTTTTGCTCCGCTTGTCTCAGAATCATAATTTTTTATATAGTAGGTACGTTCTTCTCTCAAGAGGAACCTGGTTGACTGCTAGCGAACACATCAGCTTCAGCAGCTTTCGAGAGCCAGGTTAAGCCAAGCGCCCTCGCGGTCATCAGATGGTAATTAAACTAACGTGGTGTCATCGCCCATGCTATCTGTTTTCTCCGCCGCTACTTCTTCCAAGTTTCAGTGTACCTACGGACCTTACCATAATATACAAATGAAACATAGGCGTGAGAGTGACGTATAAAGCACGCTAGCAAAAATTAGCCACAGAATCAAAGAATGATGCAAGTCGAGGCGTTCAGAGCGCAAAAAGAACAGGAAATATACGTTGGAAAAAAACATGACTACATGGTCTGCGTAGTACAAAGTAACTGGACAGCTTGAAACCAAATTTTGGAGTTCGTAATTTTATAGCAAGAATGTCCGCAGAGTTTGTTATATTTTGAATGCGCTCATTTGCGCAAGTGTGCGTTAGCGGTGATAATAGGTAGGTACCAAAGGTATTGGTGCTGACTCCTAAACATTAACATCTTCCATCCAAATAAGAGACTGAGCTTGAATAGATCTTCGCTTCACCTCGCGCAGCAAATGGCTCTCAATATGTCAATACGCGTTTAAAGATTGAGAAGATTGCTGACCGCCCGGTAAATAATCCCTTCTCGTACATACATGTGTGCGTAATGTATATGGTTTGAATTTCCGTTGGTGACGCTCATACACTTTTTACCTCTGCTCGAGGTTTTGTTTTGAAGATGTCAATTACACGCACACCATATCTATACTGCAGAGTTGCACAGGCATGGCTGATGCAACACGGTGCGACAGGTGGGAAAGTGAAGCGCAGGCAGTGAGTGTAGCCTTATGTCAAGGTACTGCTGGTCCCCGCGGGATCCAAGCGGTTGATGAACTGGTTTATTTGGTATACGGCATCGAACCTCCGATAGAATCCGAGTCCCGTCTGTCTACCACCCGTGCTGGCAATATAGCGAACCCTGCTGCACTCTGGCTGGCAGAGCACGTATTTCAGGCCCGGTCCGGCGGCGAATTAATGTCCCATCCCCTCTCCTCGATGCCCTGCACCATCCGTACCATTGTCAAGGCCCGACATCACTCTCACTGAAGGTGTAATAACTCTGCCCTGCCGTCAGCCGGGTAAATACCGTGACCCTCAGACGGTACCCGAGAAGCCAGCCGGCTCCAACCATGAGCTGACGTCACCTGCTGTATTTTCGTCGAGGTCGACGGAAGAATTCGGCCCACATCCACCTGTCCGACCAAGCCCCGGCCCTCCCATCCCTGCCGGTGGTTCTCGTGACCCACCTCTGAGGCTGCCGGCCGAGCCGGCCAAGCGCTGGCCACGCGAGTTGGTTTGTTTCAGGCTTACCTCACCGGCGGCTCGGCAGGGGAGATCAAACAGACCGTGTTTAACTGCAGAGTTCTCGTCTGCTCTGCCAGTTGTCAGCTTCAATCGATCTGGAGTGAGGCTGCACCGAGAGCAGCAAGGTATAAAACATCAGCAATCGGTGCGAGTGTCGGTGTTTGATGCATGAGTCGCGAATTGAACAGGGTGTTTGTCGTTAATCATGGTACGAGTGACAAACCCTTCCCTTTTTGCTATTTTTAGTCGAAGTGTGCAAACCAAATTATCCCTCTCTTGCAGCCCCATTTCTTGGCTACCCTCCTACCCAGTATTGGTTTCAGAAACTAATGAAAATAAAAAATAAATATTTTTTGTTGATATTGTCCTCACTAAAAACGGAAAATAAACATAAAGTTCGGAAGAAAACTCCCAGAGGTTCTGGATTAATGTGCCGGTAGAGCCTCTGAACAAGCTGATCTGATCCCCTAAATCCCTCCCAACAGGGTTAGAGTTGGTGACATGGTATAACCTGGTGCGTCGTTAAATCCCAACAATTATGATTATTGGAAGAAAACTCCTAACATAGTCGGTACCTCTCGGTGACCGTGAGTAGAGCAACACTTTTTGCCTTGAATTCCAAGGGATTTCAAGGCAAAGCTTGAAACCCAGTATGGCCTTTTTAGAGTGTTGGCATATTATGTGAGGCTGTAATGGATGGTGCTGCTTTTGACTCATTATTGATTTTACGGCATTCATGTCGCTACCGTTCACCATATCAAAATATGGAGTAGTATGGCTTTCAATCTTCGGACCACGCGGAGTAAGTCTGGCAAGGCATTTTGGAGGACTTTATTCGACTTTGATCAGCAGTGGGATTGGGACCTAAATACGAGGCAAACCAACCAACGTCATATTTGCCACAACAAGCAGAACAACAAAAATGGCAGTGTTAATGATAAACATTAGCATTATGACGGCAAGAAAACATTGACGAGACTCGCCTCCAACCAGCCATAAGAATATCCTGAACATGAGCCTCCACGCTTAGCAACTGCATATCTGGCAACACCGTGCAAAGCCACGTCTGTCATACACGATAGCAAGTAACTGTTTACATCATAAAACACACCAGATAGGACACCACCATACGCTCTCCTGACATCTGGACAGGACACCTGCCTCTTCACATGTCTGATAGCCCGTCTGGTTCTTGCCAAAATCCTTGTCTGCCAACTAACACTTCAACACATCTCAGTCGTCTTGGCACGTGAGCTACATGATCCGAACGGCCGCACCCATGGCAGCTCCCCCGCCCACATCAGTTAGCTCTCTCTGCCTGAATCCCTGTTCTAGCCAAAATTTACACTGCCCTGACGCTGCGCAAATGGCTGTGAAAGTTTGTGGAAACACGAGAAGCTTTTGCGCGCATTTGGCCTTGGAAAGGGGCATCGGAGCTCCCCTCATTAGGACCACCGGTGCTTTTTTTCTAGCGCAGCTGAAAGTCTTCATTTAAAACACACACTGTAGATGTGTGAATTCCCCCTATCTGGAACGGGTTAGTATTTTCACGTCACAGCTCTCTCTCTCTCTCTCTCTCTCTCTCTCTCTCTCTCTCTCTCTCTCTCTCTCTCTCTCTCTCTCTCTCTCTCTCTCTCTCTCTCTCTCTCTCTCTCTCTCTCTCTCTCTCTCTCTCTCTCTCTCTCTCTCTCTCTCTCTCTCTCTGTTTCTCCTCATAGCTCGCTTTTCGTTCCTTTTGCTCTTGCTTGGCGTCGTTTTTGACGCCTCCCGAGTTAGTCTCGGGCCGTTGGCCGGTTTTGTCACACTTTGGCCCGTAAACTGGCAGAAGCCGTCCAGTCTCGATGTGTGAGAAGTAAACTGTGTCAGCAGTCTCGCTTCAAAGGAACGAATGTGGACCAACATGTCAAAGAGACGAATCGACTGCCACGCGAAATCAGTCCAGGGTCTGCGCCGTTAACATGGATGGAACCGGTAGCACCCAAAGCAACAAGTCTCCAAATACACCAACGTATCAGCGATTAATAAGAAACACTTATAGACAGTGACTACCAATCTTCCCTCTCTGTTTCATGCGCTTCACACACCTCCGACATCGTGAAAGGTAACCGCGCAAGGGCGACCTCAAACCAACTCCATACTAAGCCACTGTTCTAGACTCAGAACCATACAAGCAGAGGCAGCAACAGATCTCACGCATTCGCTCTTTGCACGCGTAACCGTTCATAGTGCCTGAGCTCGTAGTTCGTACTTAGTACGACTGGCGGTCAGTGCCCTGGAAGTCGGCACGATTGGTGGCAGCACATCGCTGCAACTCACTTTGCTTCCTGTAGCTTCAGCATTCCCTTGACGAGTGGGGTTCTGGGTGATCAGGACATCACGTTGCTCTGCGTTATTTATTTTATCTTACTGTCCGCCACATGCACAATCTGCGTTGAAGAATGCTTATTCAGATCTAGACAACTTACTATTTTCCAAACCGCAGTCAGTTGTTTTATTTCATCACTCAGCACCTCATCAAGTTATTGAAACATGTGAGACTGTGCTTCCAGCAAAGCTACTTTTCACAGCGGCCTATTTCCTGGCACATGGGTGACGATCTTTCGAGCCTGACTAGCCGCTATATTCACGGTCAAGACAATTCAAACGGCATTTTTCATTATCTAGAAGCTGTCAGCCATCGATCGCCGCCCATTTCCCGCCGAGTGCGCCGCACGCAGCTACTGGCTGTCGCTGGGAGCTCTACAGCGGCGCGCCTCTACTGCTTGGCGCCCTTGTGGTGACGTCTGCTGCCGTGGTGGCGCCGGGACCTGCGGTAGTTGCGGTACCTGCCACGGGCGCGGCGGCTCGGCTTGGCCCACGAGCCCACCACGAACGTCTCGATGTCAGCCTCGTTCTGACCGCGCACGATGCGGAAGAGGCCGTTCTCTCCCCACTGTTCGCCCCAGGAGTTGGCCACGATCTGGGAAGACAACACAGGTCAGCATCATCACCTTGAGGTTGTAGGGTGTGCCGACGTTTGACGTTTTTGTAGGCATGGATGTGGCGTGCGGTTCATCAGGTGTTTTATACAGCGCATCGGTACCGCAGGCAAGGCGGAATCTAGTTAATAATTGAGTTGATTTATAAACAGGCTACGACATTGGTTGAGGAGACCCGAGCTGATTTTTGCGACCATTTATGTTTGGCTACACAATTATGTGTCCTGTTTTGTTACAGTAAACTCTCTGGTTTTCTGTTTTGCGCACTTAGAGGGAATGAACACGATGCAAATTAAATTAAGGGTGCTTTTTAATTTTCACATGGCGATAGACGAGCTTTCAGCTTTGTTAGAGCCCATAAGCATCGGAGAAATAGAGAATGATGCGCAGACTAGGGCGTGTCAATAGTAACACATTCCCCTGGCAAGCCACCGAGGCTTCGTCCCCCCAACGCGCCAACAAATGCTCTTCGCTCAGCTGGCCTTGAACTTTTCAGAATGCCACAAGCTCCTCTATCGGGACCAGGGCTTTCACCACTTCAGGCAATCGAAGTAGGAATAAGAAAGAGAAAACGCAGCCAGCCCCCAGGAGACATATAAACGCATTAACTAGAAGCCTACCAGCTTCGCCGCTCTGCCCGGCTCTCCATTATACCACTCTGATAGCCTGAGGCACCGGTTATTTCGAGACGCCACACTAAGCAGCGACAGAAGGACTGACTGATGACGACAGAGGAGCGGCGGCGCAGATTAAAGCTCTGACGTGGTCACCATTGTCATGCGGTTACAGTGTTCGCAGAGGAGGAAGTGTCAGCCAAGGCTGTGATAAATGAGCCATTTGACGTTCGGCACCCTCGACAAATTCTTCGGTGTCGAGCTGACACTCAATTTCACGAGGAGTTTTTGTTATTATTTATATTTATTGCTGAGGACCTGGGGGTGCACAGCAATGTGGGCGCGCTGAAAGGCATTGGGCTTTCATGCCACTAAAACGGGTTCCAATCCTGGGCAATAATACTGAATAAGGACCTCATGATCCCCAATATATTCTTCCATTAGGGTGAGAGTTGGTTACGCCGTATGACCTCAGCAGTCGGTGCGTCGTAAAACCCCAAGGCTTCTCTACTTAGCAACGTAGCTGGGCTCAGATAGCCAAGTTTATCATTTCTAGTATTTGTAAGATAACCGGACGAGAGTGACACCAGGGCTGCGTACTTAATCCCACATTAAATATTGTTTTCATGACGCTTTTTGAATTTATTGCAAAGAAAATCGGAAAACGCAATTAAAATATACGGTGTTAAACCGCGGTAAATGGCAATATTTGACTTTCTGTTGCTGCCCATTTTTGTCAGGAGTGCAGTGAAGTGTCGCATGGCCGTGCTCTTCGTCTTTTTAACAACCCTTCCCCTCGTCAGGACCTAATGGCGGAGAATGTTGGAGCTAAGGGAGTCTTCTCAATCGACTTGCAGTTTCGCCCCTCGCTATAGACCAGTAAGGTCAATATATCACTCTAGGTTTTCAGGGAAAACGAAGAAAATAAATAAGAGCATAATCGCAACCAGAAGTTGGCTAACAACCACAACATCGCATAAGTATCAACATCACAAACTTGGAAAGAGCGAAGAAGAAACGCTTCATGATTGCACAATGGGAAGAAACGTCTTGTTCTATCAAAATATCACAGATCACCGTATGGACCACGCTTTGCACGGCATGCCTGCAGCATTGCACTGAAGCGCCGCCACGAGCAGCGCCGCTGCCGGGAAGAATGGCCCGTAGCCCCATGCAGCCTATTTCAATTTGAATATGTAAATCCCCACGCTGCTTTTTATGCGGGCGGTGACGTTTAGCTCTCATGTTTTAGGTGTGTCTGGACCATCTCGAGCGGCGGCGACATAGGCTCTGTATGTGTGCGGCCTCACAGGAACAGAAGAGCCACTTAGGCGCATTTATGCATTCCGGCCAGGTGGCCCGGTGCCAGCAGATTTGACGCGTCCCTCCCAGTCAGGAGAGCACGCAAGGTCAACGACGTACCGCACAAAACGCACAGACGGCACACACCGGGTCTCATGAGGACAACTATGTGCTGTGCTTTCAGTTGAAAGGGGCTGGAATTCCAGATTCTGCATGAAATAGATGAATGGAAAATGTAACCGTTGGTGAGATGGGACATGCTTTAGTGACCAAAACTGTTACTTGAATTTACGCTTACGGTTTGATACTAGTTATTTTCATGCTTTTGCGAGACAAAATTGTGATGATCGAAGAAAAAAACGTGGATAACCAGGCGTATTTTTCTCCCAAATTCGCCTACATTTGGGATCATTCAACCTCCTTCGGAGTGTCTCAATTACGCTCATACGTGATACTCACAAAAACCATAGCATTCATATAAAACGAACTTTTGTGCAGGTGGGTTCACCGCTCTAGTTCTGTTCTCTCCCGTTGCAGTAAAAGCCGTACGTCTTTTGAAACTCAGCTCTTAATCGTTAATAGTGCATTTTGCAACAGTCGACTGCTTTTTAGAAGTTGCTACCGGGGCTGTGTGTGTCAGAAAGTGTTTGGTATGCAGTTCAGGAGTAACTCTAGACAGCTTGCATGCTTATGCAGAAACGTGTAGATGGACCGTTTTCGAATACTTGGGAGATGAGACATTGCGGCGTTTGAGGATGCTTCACGGTATGGAAGGAATGCCAGACAGTGAGGTAAACAGGAGTCTGGTGTAGCATGTGGGTGGGTGTAGAACGCCCGCCGCGACCCGGTGCATCGAACCCAGGGCTGATATCATCGGTCACGCCTCACTGCTGGCGAGAAAATCAACTTCTGACAAAGGTGAAAAGATACAGAGCACTGGCCAGAATAGCGTAGTTTAATGATACGCGGTCCTGTAAGCTTTGACAAAGTTGATGTTTTGCAGGGTAATATTGATAAGCTAGAGATAGCGGCGCACAAACGCGGCGTTCAGCTGTTGGCTGAGTGCAGCGTCACGCTTGCGGTCGTGAAAAACACCGCCCACTGGCGTCAAAGGGCACTTTGGTGGCTGTTTTTGAGGCCTGAGCGGCAGCAGCGCGAAGACAGGCAGGCGGCAGCATCTGCCTTCTGCCGATGTTACCAACCCACGTAACTGGCAGTTTCATTTTATTTTCAGGTCACCAAGTTGTTAAATCTTTCGTTCAATGCCATTGGACAAATATATGTTCTGAAAGGTGACATTTACAATCTATAAATTCATCCAGGATGTAGTAGGCCAGGCTCAAGTGTCAACCGATTGAGATACCCGTTGTATGGAAGATGTATGAACAAACGACGATCTTGGCACATCCTTGACCCCAGGCTGTGCATGATGGCAAGTACACAATAATGAGACAAAATTGGATACAAAGTGGGCGTAAGAGGGATCCAATTGCGCGGCGGCTCCTGTATGCCCTGCAAGTGATCTATCTTGCAGTATCTGAGCCACTTCTGAACAAATCAGCCGGGCTCGCTGCAGCCCACTATCTGGCGCACTATTTCACTGAAGTGGGCTCAATGGCGGACATACCGGGCCGTCTTTGAGCATCGCTTCACTCGCGTGATATCTTTGTGGTTAAAGCCTATTAAGCATCAGGTCAAAGGGGATGCTAAGAACATTGCAGCATACCAAATTAAACGCAGTTTATAATAATGTTCCGAACTGACACTATTTCATCGCCTTCGCCCATGAGACATGCGTTTGAGCATGCCACCAGCACAGGCGCAGCTACACCATCAGGCCTTGTCCCCTCGTCCACTTCTGCAGCCACCCTCTATTATCCCTCACTGATGTACCAACGCAGTAACATGTGGTGCAACTGGAAGACTCGTCCCGTTACCCCACATAGATACGCCGGATAAATATTCTAACGCACTGAATACCAAAGGAATGCAGTTATAAGTAATACTGTTATTCTCAGTTACCTTAATTCATCATTTATTCTTATCCTGGGTTCATTCATTCATCCATTTTGAAGGTCTGCTTTAGATGGCAAGGAGACGGCTTGTCATTCATAAACAAGGAGTAGTACTCAAAACTATTACATCATCAGCTGGCATGTCATTCCAGTTCAAGGAACCCTTGGTAGCTGCCGCACCTTGGCGGATGTGGAGGGGAAGTGACACAGCGTAATCCAGGCAGCTTGACCTCGTCCGGCTTCTCACCTTTACTACATGGCTGCTCACAATTTCCGCAACCAGAAATCACTTACCCAACCGTCAGCTTTGTGATTTATGTAAAAATGTATGCCGTTTCACAAATTACACATGGTGTTTCTTTGACCATGGATGCAAAGTTGGATTCCGTCAGCAAGGAGCAATCTGACTCCCAAGAAACCCTCCCAACAGTGAAAAAGTTGGTGACGCCATATAACCCTGGCAGTTGGTGCGTCGATAAGACCCATACCTTAAAAAAGGGCTGTGAAGTTAATCTAAGAATGTCTTCGCATGCTCCGCTCGTGAAAATTCAACGTGGTGGACGGCATGGTGAATCGTTGACTTACCCAGTAGCGGACTGGTTCTCCGCGGACTCCGGTCTCCTCTCCCCAGCCAAGAATACGGACCGAGTGGTAGGCTGTTCGAAGGGAAGGCCGCAGGCCCGTGGTACGGTACACGCCGGAACGGTACGAGAAGAAGTCCTCGTGTACCTTCATGATGGCTGTAAGAACACGGGGTAGGTGTCAGTGCAGCTGTGAGTTTCATTCTGTCGCTAGTTTTAGCGTCTCCAGAGGCGCCCTGAAAAGGGCCCCTGCGACAGCTCCAAAAGGACCCTGATGGGTAAAAAGAGCCCTGCTTGTTACAGAATAGAGTGCTGAAGAGGGCTTAAGAGGGCCCTCTCTGGTATAAATTGCCAAATTTGGCCACAGAGCATAGTGCGGGCGAGCCGCGCTTCGCGCGGCTCGTGTCCTCAGGGGGCACTTCGGGCCCTCAGGAGGGGAGGGGTGGCTGTCCCTGCCGCCCCCCTTGGCTATGCCCCTGGGGGAACAGACCAGGGGTGGTGCGGACCGGGGGAGGCAAATTTCGAGCATATTCAGTACCTGACAGCATTAATGACGCTGGACCAAAAATTTTGGGGGACGTCCCCCTGGTTAGCCAACAGGGGGACGCGTTCCCCGTCCCCCAGCTTTTGGCGCCCATGGGCGTCAGGTTACTAGTTAGTGCATGATACCCAGTTCAGGAACTTGAGCTCGAGTACTTGTCTTGCGTGAGGACTCGCTTTTATAACGGAAACAACTGGAAGCGCCAAACAAGTTTTCTTCAGAACCCACATATAATACAAAACTGAAACCACGTGCACGCACCCACGTGCCTTTTCACCGTAACCACCTCTGGTATAAACAAATTAAATTAATCACGTCCTTCACGGAGCAGCGAGCATGATCTAATGTAGCAGAGTAATGCAGCAGCATTGTCTGACACCGCTATGTGCGATTAAAGAGCCACGTTCCTGGAGCCCTGCACCTCTTTCATCCTCGCTCAACGTCCAGAATTTGGCTGCTTTGAAGTGCCCGCCCATGCCTGACGAGATGAGACGTCCCGGTCGAATGCCACGGGCGCTAGACCAGTGGCATCACCTCAAGTCACCGGCCGCAGTGCTAGCATTAACCTCCCCAAATCGCCCGCCCTGGCCACTACTAGCCTTCAATTTGTATTGGACTGGTACGTAGGTCTACATGTTGGTATAGAGTTAGTGAATGTTTTTACAGGGAGTCAGGTAAAACTGTTTGATACCAGCCGAGGAAGCCCGTTGGAGAGCTTTATTCTCAGGATCTAAGGTCTGCTATGCAACATCGGCCTGGAATGGTTGATTGGCTGTTAATTTAATTTAAAGCCGGAATTTTGTTGGGATACCAGGATCTGATCACCGTTGCATCCGGCTGTTCATTCCTGGAGGAACGTTGTCTAATAAAACCTGATGGGGACTGGAATTTCGACGGCGAGGCAGTTTGTATTCACGGCCGGGTGGGGAAATAAACCAGGATTCCAGTACTAGACTTCGGCACAAATCATCGCTCCCCTCCAGATTGAAGATAAGGTCGGTAGTGGTTTCGGGTGGCCATCTAATCAGCAACGTATTCCCTGATAGAGCCAGTCACCTGAAGATGTTTGGGCCGGCGCGACGCCTTTATATTTTCACGGGGAGAATAAGCAACAAGTCCTTACTACCCTATTGCAAGACATGGAGGCTATCTGCGACGGACTGGCTATTGAACACTAACTGGATAAGAGCGTCAAGTTCTCTGCTATCAAGTGTTGAAAGTCATCGGAACAAAGACGAATGGAAGCCCGCAGGCTGCACTAGTGAGTCTAGACAGGCCATTGTCTCTGGTTGTCTTATTGGCGGTGGAGAGAACCAGTCGCCCTCAAAACCCGAGCGGCGGAGAAAGTCGGCTCTAGGATTGACAGCTACCTTGGAAAATGAAGCAAAACGATATATTTGGGGGCATATGCATTTAACAAACCTCAAATCTGGAAAACGAGGGATTAAATAAATATATGCTATTCCTATTGATGTTTAGAAATGAGCATGTTAGGTAGCTGAACAAGTGAAAATGTGAAAAAATTGCCCTGGAGTAGGTGCCTTGCCTTTTCGGTTTGGCTCTTTTGTCGTGAAATAAACAATTCTGACGGCGCTAAAAGTGAGCCGTTACCTGACTGATTTTCTAGCATGGGATTACATTTTGCCGTTCATGTCCTACAGTCCCAGAAAGCTTATTCAGAACAGGTTCCGGTCCCATCCAATTTCGTTATTTTGTGCATTTAGGAAACAATTGTCCAGTTGCGTCCCGTCCCAACTTAGATATGATCATTTTTTTCCTATTCCATCCCGTTCAATAGCTGCCATCTCAACTCGAAACATGCCTGGAGGACTCGCTATTAGAGCCCGTCGATAAAGTCAGAAACAGTCTTAGCTTTGTGGGAAATGGAAACAATGTGATTACTTTTCTCAGCATGCCGGTGCAATAAAATTATATCATTTTAAATATTTAGCTTTCGGAAATTGCGGCGTTTTGCTGGATTTTTTGTCGAATAAAAACGCTGATATCGCGCAGGTTTATGACATGACATGGTTGTCAGTGTGATGATGCGCTACGATCAGACGCAGCCTCATGCGGACCGCGATTCACTGCCTCTTCTACATATATCTTTGAGGATTAAACCGCCGTCGTCCATTGGCCGTTGTTTTGGAGTCACAGATAACCGTGGTTGGCGAAGCTCTGAGGTGACGGCTCGGAATCCTGAGCAAAGGGAAATAGGGTGTGTTGCTCCCCTTTGGATGATCGCTCACTAGACGAGTTTCTCCCAGTGGGTACTGTTTTTGCAGATAAAGTTACAAACTTTAGTTATTTGTCTGCTTTTTAGAAACATTGCCTTGCTTAAATGTTCTTTTCTTTTAAGATTGAACTCCGATGTAAACGAAAGTATTCAAAGGGTGCTTTGCAAAAGTGTAATGATCACTGCACTGGGAGAGAGCGCATTATTATTCAGTTGCATCCTTCCCTGATACCATGTCAAGTGAACGACACAACAGAAGCAGGGGCATTTGTGCAAAGGGGAGAGGCCATCCTCCTAATTTTGTGTGTTATGCCTGTATAGTGTTTTAATGTGATATTCTTATATTTATAATCAGTGGCGGATCTTGCCGGTAGGTTTGGAGGGAAGCCAAAGTTGATAAGCAAAAAAAAACAGAAGACAAAAAGACACGCGATGAGAGTATGTCACAATTTTACTGGACGGTAGGTTTTGGGGGTAAAGCCATGTCAATAAGCAAGTAAAAAACCAGGCCAGGTCAAACGTGTGGCCGCAAGATTCTTGTTTTGCTATCCAAGGCCCATTTTTTTACACTTGAAGCTGACTGGTTCTGTTTGAAGTTGAGAGTTGAAGCACCAACACGTGAAAATACACAAATAGAAAATAGTGGTAAATAAAGGAGGTGTATGGAGAATATATGACACTGCCTTTTGTGTTTCTCTACCGGCGCTCGTTTTTAAGCCTCACACAATGCTCCTTTAATTTAAATTTCTGTCAGTGTCGTCACACGTGAATTTTTGGAGAAAACCATCAAACTTTAATAGTTTAAAAAGTTTTAACTTAGTTGAGGATGTTGGTTTTTGATATTTCAACCATTTTTATTTGTATTGAATGTCAAATTAAAATCATGCCATGAGGAGAAAATGTACTAAAAAGTGGCGTTTGTACCCAAAACATTTTAGCAAAAGCCTGTTCTCCCGAACAGCTTGGAATCAAATGTTGAATTCCTGGGTCTGTTGCACGGACCTGCATAAAATGGAGGCATTTGCATGTGTTTTCACCTCTGCCGTATTCAGATTTCTAACTTTGAACTTTCTCAACACACTGTCCCGTATATTCTTAGTCTCCTTTCATTATCTGTAATTGGTACCAGCAAATTTCAAACTCACGAATAATCAAATAGCAACAGATATCAGGCCTAGCATTAATGAGAGGAGGCGTCGCGGGGGCGGGGGGCACCAGGCGCGCAAAAGCCGAGGCACGTGTGCAGGCAGATATATTCTCCATGATGGTATCACTATTCGTGGTACAGAGTTCGCTGGTGGTTGAAACGGGTGAGTCATGGAGCCCCACTGAAATACCTTGGCTGTATCAGCTGTGAGGTCAGGCGAGAGAGGCAAAGGAGTCAGGTGGTCCTTAGTGGGCCAACATATGTCAGCAGGTGTCCTCGTTTGTTGTAGGTGTGACAGCAGAATGGCGGTGGCCTAAAGAGGAGTGCTGCGTAACTATTTTGTATTTGTGTTTCATCTGCTAGCAATCTCAATGCGAGCTGTGAATCTTAAACTGAACCACGTTCTTAAACCGTGCGATGCAAAAGGGAAGACAAGAGGCTTGAAACCAAAGTGTAACAGTAATAGGTCTAAGTGTGGGTCTTAAACTGAAATTGTTATTCCAATGTGTAAGAACTGCCCGTAACCTCAGGTATTTGGACATAATTGTGAACGCGTACACTTTTTTTCCTTCTGCTCTTCTTTTGCACCATTGCATATGGAAACGGAATTTTTTAACTGTGCCCATATTTTTTAATTTTCTAATATTAATGAGTTAAGGAAATATAACACGCGCATTGTAAACCAGATGAAACAGTTGGGTAGCTTTTAGTCATCAGCTAAATATTTCATAGACACACTTGTACAAAGACTTGTTTCACTTCCTTTCGACGCGGCGCATACAATTTTCGCCTAATCACAGTAACAGACAAGCCCTTGAGAACTTGTTTTTCGGACTCGGCTGGTTGGCCGGGAGTTCAACATACAAACCGCGGAGTTAGCCGGGCGGAGGACGGGGCCGACTCGGCTGCCAGGGCTGTTTACACCCCGAGGGCAGCATTGTATCTGACCGGCGCGTACCCGCTTTTGTTTGGCGCCTCCCTAGACAAGGCAAACCATTAGTGACGAGTTCGTGAACTGATTCTTCTATTCACAGCTCACTTCATTTGGTTCACTAAAGTGCAGTTTCACCTGCTTTTAAAGCTGATCTCTTGATGTTCACAGTAAAAGTGCACTCTTGACCTAAGAGAAATATATAGAATCTATTTGACTATCAAATGAGGGATGCTGCTAGCAGGCCATCTTATTGTATTGACACTAGTTAGTTCAACCACAAACAGCCAAACAGAATATGAAGTTTAGGTTTACACTATATATCAATTATATATAAATAGCCAAACGTTTCAGGGATAGACCCTCTTCTTCAGTGGCAACAAGAATGGCACAAGTTATATTGTTATGAGTCACCTGAAAACACTTTAAATTATCAAATAATATTACTGACAATCGCAATATGATTTAATAATATGGTTTGAGGTTTGATGATCGCTTATAATACTTTCAGAGGTCCCATATCAATATAACCCACGTCATTTTTCTAGCCACTGAAGAAGAGGCTCTGTCTCTGAAACGTTTGAGTAATTTATTTGTAATAATTAATCTGTAATATGAATTTAAACTTTATTTTCCGTTTGGCTGTCTGTCGTCCAGCCGTATTGAGCGAGTCCTCATATTTGATACTCCTTCTCAATAGGGCAGGGGAGGGGAGGGGTCATCCACCAGCGCGACAGCTTGTAATTGGCATAAATCCCCGGAGACTTGTAAGATGATTACTCAAAGGCCATCTCAGACACCCTTCCGTCTGCGAGAGCATATCGGATGTCGGCCGCATGCAGTGGCGGCCCAGCTTGGTAAGTTTTACGACAAACATCTGGCAGCTCCCCGGCATGACGCAACGCTTAGCGACATTGCAAACTGATAACGCCACTACCTTTTTCGCGAACCATGAGGCGTCTGCGACGAGATCAGGGGCGGGGTGAAGCCAGGGACTGGGGGCGAGGGTGCAGCTGAACAAACTCCGCCACCCCCGCCCGCCCTCCCCGCTGGCAGTCATCACTGGGAGCGACCTGCCAAAGGCCGGCGGGGTCCAGACGTTGGACCTGGTCCTTCCTGACCGTGACGGAGCCCTTGGCTGCGGGCGGGATGTGCGTATTGGTCCATCAAAGCTGTCAAAACTCGGTTATGTGCTGGGCTGTTATCGGCGGCGAGCGTTTGCTTAAGCCGATAAACTGGCCGATGTTGATTCTGTGATTAGTCGCATTGGAAGGAGATTAATCATGTTGGTTATCGTTGACATATCCTGAGCGATCCAAATGAAATGCTCTGGCCATCGAATGAACGCTAGAAACCGTCGTCCAGCATTCTATGTGTCTGATTACCCCAATTCCCACACTTTCCCCACAAATCTGAGCGCTTCTAGAAACTGAGCGCAGCTCACCCATTGACGCGCGCGTTTGCGGCATTTTGTGATAAAACGACTGACCGTGTGCAGTACGCACAATAGCATATCCAGGACGGGCACCGGGTAGCTTCCCGAAAGGGTGCAGTGTGGCCGTTTCCCTTCCCTTAACCAAAGTAGGGTACTGCCAAGTGAATTCAGATCCAACGGGTTGATGTGTCCGATGTTTTCCCCGCAAATCCAGCTCAATCCATTTGCACACCATAACGATCAGTGTATAGCACACCATAAAGATCACCATAATGATCCATGTGTATAACGTGCGACTAAATTGACGAGTCGAAAACCAAATCAATACCTAGATACGAATTCTGATCAATCCAGTCTATTTCGGAATCCGTTAGAATGTCCATTTGCAAATTAAAGTTATGACGCGCTCTTCTCCAAATGGTAGACTAAATGAGAACACAGATCAAGAGCAAATGAGTGCTTGCTCTGTTGATTACCGCAGTTTCATCTCTCCATCTCTCTTCCGTTCTTGTCTTAAATTTGGTCACATTAATCCTTCAAAACTCAGTCCTGTGGCTGTCAGTGTCTATACCTAGATCCCATGATAATAGAAATGTCAAAATAATCACACACCTCTCTTCGACACTGACCTTGCCCCGGTCTCCCGTAGTACAGCTCGTGTCTGCACTTACCTTATCTGGCCCCCACTAACCTTGTACGAATCTGCTGTACTACAGCCCGTGTCCCCACTGACCTTGCACGGGTCTGTTGTACTACAGCCCGTGTCCCCACTGACCTTGCACGGGTCTGCTGTACTACAGCCAGGGGCGCCGCCACAGAATTTTTGCAGGGGGGACCAGTGTCCCAAAACCTGGGGTGCTGGGTGCAGAACGACACCCAGTCAAGCAGAATATTCCACTCGCTTTTATATATTTTTTTGCTGAATTTTCCTCTCACTTCCAACAATACTTACTACTATTTACTTTTACTCAACAATACTTACTACAAGGGCCAGTTCCATTGCCTCCTCTACCAACGTCCACTGGAAAAAGAGAGTAGCAGAATCGACTAGAAGATCGCCAAATTAACTCGGCTCTTACGCGCTTCTTTCGCTTTTCTGAAAGAAAATCTGGCGATTTCTATTTTCTGGCCAATTATACCTGCCATCCTTATTTCCACCGATTTCAGTGGAACAACTGAATAGAAATTCTGGCGCGGGCAAGACGCTCAGTGCCCCCTGCCCCACCGGAGAAAGTTCCAATGGGTGAACACCGCCACTAAATTCCACCACTCACAAAATTGTTGAGTGGAAAATTAGACACCCTAGCCTTGTGTGGCAAAAAAAAGAGCTGACCGCTTTGAAAGATACATTTCTGGAAAGCAGTTTATCTGTGCACATGGCTTCTAGGCTTACATCCTTGAAAAGTTTTTTTTGTATTTCTGGTACCGAGAATAGTGAAAAACCAGTTTTGGTCATCTTGTTATTAAAAGCAATTATCTTGAAATTTGTATGCTAAGCATCATATTTTTTGACATTGTATGGTAGAAAATTGACCATTTATCTCAAAGAAAATAATTTTTATCCATATCAGCCCTTCATTGCTGCGTCCACGCCCTGTGACACCCAAATCCACTCACGACACCCTACGACACCCTAGGCATAAATACGTAGATATTTAAGTTCAACTCAAAGTGTCCGGTACTTGAATACATTGAAACTCTACATTTTCATTAAATGATTTTTTGGGCAACAAGAATGCATCCAGTTATCCTTCAAACATCGGCACTTTCATTAAATGATTTTTGGGCAACAAGAATGCATCCAGTTATCCTTCAAACATCGGCACTTTTTGTATGGCTGGTCTACGGCGTGGACTTACCAAATCGCCGTCTTTACATCTAGTAAATAAAAGTGGCATCTTTAGGCTTTTTGAAAGGCAGGTTTCATATTCGTTATTAACAAAACATTGTTAGTCTTCCTCTTTGTGTGCTTTTAGTTGTATAATTTTTTAGTCTATAAGGATTTAGAAAATTAATTTAGAGCAAGTTTTGAAATACAAATTATGTTGCTCATGCGACCGGCAACTGGATTGCGATCAGAAATTTAAATTAGTAGTTGCTTCGACGCTGTCGCAACCTGCCGCGCCTGGCTGATTGTAGACGAAAGGAAGAAACAACAGAAAGGAGGGTGTAGTAGCTTCGATTAATATTGATAGAAAGCAGCATACTCATATGAAGGTGAGTATATATGTGAAGAGAAGCAGGGGAATGGACAGGTAAAAAAGAAACTTTTAGCAAGAGTCTGGACGAGTTTATTGCCATGATAGAAAGTTTGTAGTTTCGTCCGGGTTAGTTTCGTTAGGGTAAGTGTAAACCAAGGCTCTACTGGGCCCTAGCATAGGTGTATGCGAGGTGCAGTGATTGAGGTCAGGAGTGGCCTCCAAAATTCCGATAGCTATAGGTATAGGTATAAGAGGGGCGTTGTGCCGGACAGGAAAACTATACAGTGTATGCTTAGATAACTAATTTTGGAACTAGGTATTGCATGAAAAAATCCCTTTTCATTTTTCACCACCTGCCGATCTCGGAGGCCCCTCTGCAGAGTTGGTCTAAGGGGGGCCCCGATATTTCGTCTCAGGGGCCCTTTAAAGCTGGTCGTGTGGGAGAGGAGAGGTGGGGCACAAGAGTTGGTCTAGGGAAGCCCCCCCCCAACAGTCTTGGTGGCTCCCAGAGTTCTTTCCCCCGAAGGTTGGTCTCAGAGGCCCCCAAAAAAAAAAAATTTTTTTCTCGTGACAACTCACCAATGCCTTAAAAAAATAATTGGAGACTGCATCAGGGGGTTTCAGCATGTAAAGATTTACCTGCTTAACCCAAATTTTTCACATGGGAATGGTCAAACAATGCTGTTTGGGGATAATTTAAAAATATTTACTTTGAGAAAATTAAAGGAAATATCCATCCTTCAGTTCAAACAAGGGCTCTGAGAGTTTACCACCGGAGTACTCAAATTGGAAATTTTTTACTCCGCCATACATTTTGAGGGGAATTTTCCACTCACTCGCCTTACATTCCGAGCTGAATTTTCCACTCGACACCCTAGCGCAAAACCTTTTTTGGGTCACTGGAGGGGACGGACCCGGGCTGGTGTTGACTGGGGAGGCGAATTTTGAGCATTTTCGGTACATGACAGCCTTAATGACCATTGGCCCAAAAATTTTGGGGGGGACGTCCCTCCTGGTTGGCCAACAGGGGGGGACGCGTCCCCCCCCGTCCCCCCGGCTTTCGGCGCCCATGACTACAGCCCGTGTCCCCACTGACCTTGCACGGGTCTGCTGTACTACAGCCGTGTCCCCACTGACCTTGCACGGGTCTGTTGTACTACAGCGTGTGCCCCCACTGACCTTGCACGGGTCCGCTGTAGTACAACCCGTGCCCCCACTGACCTTGCACGGGTCCGCTGTAGTACAGCCGTGTCCCCACTGACCTTGCACGGGTTCACTGTAGTACAGCGCGTGTCCCCACTGACCGTCCGCTGTAGTACAGCCGTGCCCCCACTGACCTTGTACGGGTCCACTGTAGTACAGCGTGTGCCCCCACTGACCTTGCACGGGTCCACTGTAGTACAGCGTGTGCCCCCACTGACCTTGCACGGGTCCGCTGTACTACAGCGTGTGCCCCCACTGACCTTGCACGGGTCCGCTGTAGTACAGCCGTGTCCCCACTGACCGTCCGCTGTAGTACAGCCGTGTCCCCACTGACCGTCCGCTGTAGTACAGCGCGTGCCCCCACTGACCTTGTACGGGTCTGCTGTAGTACAGCGTGTGCCCCATTGACCTTGCACGGGTCTGCTGTACTACAGCGTGTGCCTCCACTGACCTTGCACGGGTCCGCTGTAGTACAACCCGTGCCCCCACTGACCTTGCACGGGTCCACTGTAGTACAGCGCGTGTCCCCACTGACCTTGCACGGGTCCGCTGTAGTACAGCGCGTGTCGCCACCGACCTTGCACGGGTCCGCTGTACTACAGCGTGTGCCCCCACTGACCTTGCACGGGTCTGCTGTACTACAGCGTGTGCCTCCACTGACCTTGCACGGGTCCGCTGTAGTACAACCCGTGCCCCCACTGACCTTGCACGGGTCCACTGTAGTACAGCGCGTGTCCCCACTGACCTTGCACGGGTCCGCTGTAGTACAGCGCGTGTCGCCACCGACCTTGCACGGGTCCGCTGTACTACAGCGTGTGCCCCCACTGACCTTGCACGGGTCCGCTGTACTACAGCGTGTGCCCCCACTGACCTTGCACGGGTCCGCTGTAGTACAGCGTGTGCCCCCACTGACCTTGCACGGGTCCGCTGTACTACAGCGTGTGCCCCCACTGACCTTGCACGGGTCCGCTGTACTACAGCGTGTGCCCCCACTGACCTTGCACGGGTCCGCTGTAGTACAGCCGTGTGCCCCCACTGACCTTGCACGGGTCCGCTGTAGTACAGCGTGTGCCCCCACTGACCTTGCACGGGTCCGCTGTAGTACAGCGTGTGCCCCCACTGACCTTGCACGGGTCCGCTGTAGTACAGCGTGTGCCCCCACTGACCTTGCACGGGTCCGCTGTACTACAGCGCGTGCCCCCACTGACCTTGCACGGGTCCGCTGTACTACAGCGTGTGCCCCCACTGACCTTGCACGGGTCCGCTGTAGTACAGCGTGTGCCCCCACTGACTTTGCACGGGTCCGCTGTACTACAGCGTGTGCCCCCACTGACCTTGCACGGGTCCGCTGTAGTACAGCGCGTGTCGCCACCGACCTTGCACGGGTCCGCTGTAGTACAGCGCGTGTCGCCACCGACCTTGCACGGGTCCGCTGTAGTACAGCGTGTGCCCCCACTGACTTTGCACGGGTCCGCTGTAGTACAGCGCGTGTCGCCACCGACCTTGCACGGGTCCGCTGTAGTACAGTTGGTGTCCCCACTGACCTTGCACGGGTCCGCTGTAGTACAGCGCGTGTCGCCACCGACCTTGCACGGGTCCGCTGTAGTACAGCGCGTGTCGCCACCGACCTTGCACGGGTCCGCTGTAGTACAGCGTGTGCCCCCACTGACTTTGCACGGGTCCGCTGTACTACAGCGTGTGCCCCCACTGACCTTGCACGGGTCCGCTGTAGTACAGTTCGTGTCCCCACTGACCTTGCACGGGTCCGCTGTAGTACAGCGCGTGCCCCCACTGACCTTGTACGGGTCTGCTGTAGTACAGCGCGTGCCCCCACTGACCTTGCACGGGTCCGCTGTACTACAGCGTGTGTCCCCACTGACCTTGCACGGGTCCGCTGTACTACAGCGTGTGCCCCCACTGACCTTGCACGGGTCCGCTGTAGTACAGCGTGTGCCCCCACTGACTTTGCACGGGTCCGCTGTACTACAGCGTGTGCCCCCACTGACCTTGCACGGGTCCGCTGTAGTACAGCGCGTGTCGCCACCGACCTTGCACGGGTCCGCTGTAGTACAGCGTGTGCCCCCACTGACTTTGCACGGGTCCGCTGTACTACAGCGTGTGCCCCCACTGACCTTGCACGGGTCCGCTGTAGTACAGCGTGTGCCCCCACTGACTTTGCACGGGTCCGCTGTACTACAGCGTGTGCCCCCACTGACCTTGCACGGGTCCGCTGTAGTACAGCGCGTGCCCCCACTGACCTTGTACGGGTCCGCTGTAGTACAGCGCGTGCCCCCACTGACCTTGCACGGGTCCGCTGTACTACAGCGTGTGTCCCCACTGACCTTGCACGGGTCCGCTGTACTACAGCCGTGTGCCCCCACTGACCTTGCACGGGTCCGCTGTAGTACAGCGCGTGTGCCCCCACTGACCTTGCACGGGTCCGCTGTAGTACAGCGTGTGCCCCCACTGACCTTGCACGGGTCCGCTGTAGTACAGCGCGTGTCGCCACCGACCTTGCACGGGTCCGCTGTAGTACAGCGCGTGTCCCCACTGACCTTGCACGGGTCCGCTGTAGTACAGCGCGTGTCGCCACTGACCTTGCACGGGTCCGCTGTAGTACAGCGCGTGTCCCCCACTGACCTTGCACGGGTCCGCTGTAGTACAGCCGTGTGCCCCACTGACCTTGCACGGGTCCGCTGTAGTACAGCGCGTGTCCCCACTGACCTTGCACGGGTCCGCTGTAGTACAGCGCGTGTCGCCACCGACCTTGCACGGGTCCGCTGTAGTACAGCGCGTGTCCCCACTGACCTTGCACGGGTCCGCTGTAGTACAGCGTGTGCCCCCACTGACCTTGCACGGGTCCGCTGTAGTACAGCGCGTGCCCCCACTGACCTTGCACGGGTCCGCTGTAGTACAGCGCGTGCCCCCACTGACCTTGCACGGGTCCGCTGTAGTACAGCGCGTGTCCCCACTGACCTTGCACGGGTCCGCTGTAGTACAGCGCGTGTCCCCCACTGACCTTGCACGGGTCCGCTGTAGTACAGCGCGTGCCCCCACTGACCTTGCACGGGTCCGCTGTAGTACAGCGCGTGCCCCCACTGACCTTGCACGGGTCCGCTGTAGTACAGCGCGTGTCCCCACTGACCTTGCACGGGTCCGCTGTAGTACAGCGCGTGCCCCCACTGACCTTGCACGGGTCCGCTGTAGTACAGCGCGTGCCCCCACTGACCTTGCACGGGTCCGCTGTAGTACAGCGCGTGCCCCCACTGACCTTGCACGGGTCCGCTGTAGTACAGCGCGTGCCCCCACTGACCTTGCACGGGTCCGCTGTAGTACAACCCGTGCCCCCACTGACCTTGCACGGGTCCGCTGTAGTACAGCGCGTGTCCCCACTGACCTTGCACGGGTCCGCTGTAGTACAGCGCGTGCCCCCACTGACCTTGCACGGGTCCGCTGTAGTACAGCGCGTGTCCCCACTGACCTTGCACGGGTCCGCTGTAGTACAGCGCGTGCCCCCACTGACCTTGCACGGGTCCGCTGTAGTACAGCGCGTGCCCCCACTGACCTTGCACGGGTCCGCTGTAGTACAGCGCGTGCCCCCACTGACCTTGCACGGGTCCGCTGTAGTACAGCGCGTGCCCCCACTGACCTTGCACGGGTCCGCTGTAGTACAGCGCGTGCCCCCACTGACCTTGCACGGGTCCGCTGTAGTACAGCGCGTGCCCCCACTGACCTTGCACGGGTCCGCTGTAGTACAGCCGTGCCCACTGACCTTGCACGGGTCCGCTGTAGTACAGCGCGTGCCCCCACTGACCTTGCACGGGTCCGCTGTAGTACAGCGCGTGCCCCCACTGACCTTGCACGGGTCCGCTGTAGTACAGCGCCCCCACGACCTTGCACGGGTCCGCTGTAGTACAGTTCGTGCCCCCACTGACCTTGCACGGGTCCGCTGTAGTACAGTTCGTGCATGATGTCCTCCTCTCTGCTGGCGATCCTGTAGGGCGGCTGGGTGCCCTTCAGCTGGTACCTCTTCAGCTCCACAGTGGTGCCGTTAGTGCAGGTGAGCTGGAAGGGCCTCCTCGAACGCCGCGGCATCTTGCACTGGCCCTTTGTGCGGGTCATGTCCGACTCGTAAGGGTAGCAGCCTTCCTCAGCCACCCTGGCGGCGTAGGGTGAAGAGGGTTAGTCTTCGATAGTACCTACACGTTGTACTGCGTCGGTTACGAAAGGTATGTGCATCCATCTAAGGTCAAATATAAGAAACACTTCGACTTTATTATGTTTATTATGCATTTGAGAGAACAAGCCAAATTTATTGCAGAATGATTTCCGACCCCGTAAAGTGCAGCTCCTTAGGCTTTGACCTGACCCGAAAATCATTCGCACTTTAATGAAAGAGCGACTCAAGAGCTGTCGAACAGTGTTAGAAATTTTTTCTAGCTATTATAGTTTCTGAGACATATGAGGTTTTCGTAGTACACCTCATATTAGGCGATTTTTACCTAGTTTGACTTCTGGTGGCCTTGATATTGACCTGACGAGAAAAATGACTGAAGTAATTTTGATATAACTTTTTAAGAGGTTTAGATTGCCGTTTTGCGCTTTTTCTAGCTCTCTTAGTTTTTTTTAGATCGTGGGGGTCTTCTTTAGCTCCCCACCAGGGCGAAGGTGGCTCGTACCCGCCACCGGGGCAAGGGATAATCCGCGTTGAACCAGGGCTCACTCGTCACGACAAAACCAGTGGGCATAACAAATGAATTTTCGACTCCAATATGTCTTATCCTGCACATAGTGACAGATATCACAGACAGATAAGGCTCCGCTGATTTCTCTGATGTGATGTACTTGCATGAGTTGGCTGATTTGTCCTTAAATCTGTCCCAAAAGTCGTATTCTGGCTATTTTCATGAGATTTCGGTGACATTTCTTTTTTCTGGTTTTAGTTCAGTTTTCCTTCTCCGGCAATGCTCGATTTGCATTTTTCTTGGGCCAAAGGTACCCAAAAGTCGATATTAACTAAGATATAGTAGGTTTTTAGGTTACGTTACAAGTGCCCTTTCTCTCCCGGGGTGCCCCTCAAAGGTGGTGTGCCCAAGCCCACCCCCATACCAAAGCTCTGGCTGCGCCCCTGATCGTGGAAAGATTTAAAGCTCCGATTGGATTATTTTAAGACGTGCATGTAGGTTTGGGATGTCACCTAAAAAGCAAACACGTTTGCAAAAAGCTGTAGAATACCTGCCCAACATTAAAATTGAATGTTGACTGTGCTTTAAAAGGTGCAAAACAACGATGAATAACATATTTGGTGCAATGAAGGGGTGCCGCCCCCCAACGCCGCCGCCCCTATGGAGTGCCGCCCCCCACCGGCTGAGCACCCCCAAAGATTTTGGGAAAATTACACCCCTGCCCGTAAGTCAAATAAAAATTGTGTTTGGGCTTCCGTAAATATCACCAATATTATATGAAATGAGAGGAACTGCCACTGCTGCAGTGTGCGGGCACCGGATGTTCGGCTTGTGCAGTTCTGCACAAATCGGCGTGCTTCACCCCTCACTAAATTCTAAGAGTTTCAGCACTATTGGAATCAACTCAAAAGACTTCTAGGAAGAATCATCCCATGCCTTCCACCATTTTTAGACCAAACTTAACAACCCGTTTTGAGGCTTCGTGTGCGTGCTGTCCTACTTTTCAAAAGTGGACTGGACTATCGCACCTGCACTCACATGAGACATGAAAACACCCACTTGTATTCTCCTGTGCCGGGAGTGTCAGACTGATACAAATGTGCGTGCACTGTACACACAGACGCAGGGCTTGCATACTCTGACGCTGCAGGTCTCAGGTCTCGGATCGGGGCTACATGTGGTTGGGTCTCTTATCCTGACCGTATCAAGTCGCGGCTGCCTGTCTCAAGAGACTGCTTCCCTCGCACATTCTCTAGCTCTGTGTTAGATGTGATGAGGAAGGAATCTGTCCTCTCAGAAACCCTTCGGTTAATCATTTCTTTTCAAAGAGAAACATAAGGGGGATATCTCGCCGGGCCATAAACTGCTGCTTTCTATGAGCTGTCCCAGTACGTTCAGTTGAGACACCGATGGTCCAGAGCGTGACCTGGTCGGTCGGAGAGCACCGCTCCCGGACGCGGCCGACTGTCCGCCCACGGCGACGGCCAAGGCTAGGCCGCCGGGCACGCAGCCGGCTCGTAAAAGCCGCCGTGCCGGGACTCGGCTTACCCGGATACATGCCAGGCCTCGCAACTCGCCACTGCTCTGGCCAACTTCCACAGCCTACTGCCCAAGTCTATCGCTGTCGAAAATGTCTGTCCCTCTGCCGGGCTGCGTCTTGAATCGTCGTGTTTGAGACGGGGTCCACCGATTTGGAGCGTCACCCTTGACATCACAGCTCTAAGCTGCACCGGTACAGGACTCTGGCGCCAAGGTGGTTGTGACTCACGCCGCCGCCTCCGATCCGGCTCCGCGCTGCCAATTGCGCCACTCTGCTTAACTGACAGCGTTCTCACGAAGCTGACGGATTTGATTGTGTCCTGTTGGCCAGCGGAAGCTTATTTCTTAGTTTGAGTTCTGCTGCTTCAGCTTTACCAACAAAACCATGGGGATGAGACTAGGTGTTGTGGTCTTGCTCCCATTCCACCTCTTTCTAAATCTGGCTCTAGAAGAGAAAATAAGATCGCTAATTAAAAGCAGCGGGTGACACATTTTGAGCTGGACACTCCGTATTTTTCTTTTTGTTGAAATATTAATAAAGGCAACGAGTAGAATTTCAGCATCCGAAGCCCTCGTATCAACTTATCATTTGTCTGATTTATAATTAGAGAGAAGATCCTGAACCTTATTTCGGTGATCAGCCTGTGACTTGGCCAATGATGTTTCTTTCCCCGTTGCTAAGTCAAAGACATTAAGCTCACAAACCTTGTTCCATTGAGAATGGATTATGGAGTGTTTGAGACACGTCTGTCTGTGCTTGCAATGTTGTAACACTTGGATGACTTCAGGATGAGGTGCAAGTATGTAAAGTGCAAATTTTCCGAGAGGGTTCAACAAATAAGGAAAACAGCACAAAAAACGCTCGTTTACTTTTAATCTGGAGATTATATAAATGTATCTGCGTGAATCCATCACATTTCTCGTTCTCTATCTCTCACTTAAATCGTTCTTGCATTATAAGAATATATCAACCTTCGTAAGCCTTCTGCATTTGGGGCTTTTGGGATTTTGCGTGACATCCAATTTTGAAAGATTTTCTATTTCCTAGTAAAGCCGATGGATTTGAACTGTTCCGTGAATAATCTAAAAAATAATGTCATATTCCACTTGTGTGTTTTTTGGGCGGCAAAAACTATTTGTAGCTCACTTTTTCAAACACATTGCATGAACATAAAGATCAGTCACACTCAAACAGAGCATTGCTTTCTCTCATTTTCTCCCCCCGTTCTCCCCTTCTCCCGGCGCTGACCCGTAGGTTCGCAGGTAGTTCCAGGCTCGGTCCAGGTTGCCTCCGAGGCAGCCGTCCTCTCCTGGTGAGGAGGCGCAGTCAACCACGTTCTGCTTGCTCAGCTCGGACCGCCGGCCTCCCTGGATGGCCAGCCGGTCGGCGGCGGTGGTGGCGGTGGAAACGGCCCACGAGGCGCCGCACCAGCCCTGGTCCACCACCGGCCCGATCCTGCCCTGCCACTCAGGCTTGTCGCGAGCGTCGAAGGAGCGGGGCAGCAGATTCGGGTCGTAGATCTTGGTGATCGGGTACATTGTGTTCATCTGGCGGGTCAAAGAGCGGAAGTTAGATACGAAAGAAGCTGCTTAGGACTGGTGATAGCACGAAGAACCTGCAACATTGTGGTCAGAGCAAAAATGCAGTTATGCGTAGTTATTTCTGCCACTGTCTTATCGATCAAGAAAAAAACTTATCAGTTGGTAAGGTGATGATAAGTTGATAAGGTGGCCTGTCCCCTCGAATCCGGAAATGTAAAAAACACTGGAAGATTATATATTCGGGCACAGCCCTTCATCAGAATCCTGTATTAAATATCAAAAATTATCGGTCATAGTGTAGCCAGACCTCGAATTGAGCTTCACACAAATGCCTTTTAGGATGAAAAGTTCGGAAAAGGCAAAAGGCTGATTCTAAAAGGCATTTGCGTGAAGCTCAATTCGAGGTCTGGCTACACTATGACCGATAATTTTTGATATTTACTACAGGATTCAGATGAAAGGCTGTGCCCGAATATATAATCTTCAGTGTTTTTTTTACATTTCCGGATTCGAGGGGGACAGGCCACCTTATTAACTTATCATCACCTTACCAACTTATCATCATGCTCCTCGCCGCAGCACTTCAAAACCTAAGAAAAAAACTTATCATCGCTTTTAGAAACGGCTTGATATTTAGGCAGTATGACCGCAATCCGGAGGCGCATTCTACGTGTACGAGATTCCGCGCAGCCTTATCCTGTGGTCATCACCATGTCGTTAGGGTAGCGTGTTCCCAGTAGGTACTGCAGTCCGGTGGACATTTTCTTGCCCCAGAACTGGGAGTAGTTGCTGGCCGTCCAGCCGTAGTAGCGCTGAGCGTTGATGTCATTGATGAGGTCCGGCTGCACCAGGCACTGGGCCATGTCGCACATCAGCTCGGCGTTCGTCTCGCTCAGCTGCATGCATTTGCTGCACGGAAACGACAGAAGAGGGGATCAGTGCGGACTGAGCAGCTCGACAGGCTAGGGAAGCTGCGTCCATGTATTCGATATTAGTTTTAGGCCACGTTTCATAGCTCGTTTCAACCAAACAATACGCCAGTAAAACTGGAATGCATTAGCCCTATAACCTTGAAGCTGGGCCGTCATACAACTCTGAACTCTCATGCATTACAAGGTAAAATATTTTATATTTTTAAAAAGGAAACAAATCAAGTCATGGAAGTCCACAAGAGGCACCACAGCAGAGATACCCAGCATCGCTAGCGTGACGCGTTTGTGAAATGCAGTATCACTAGTTGCGTTTCCAGGCATTGTTCTGTTTACCAGGTATTACAGTTCTCCTGTACGTCGTCGCCAGGTGCCAGGTTTGCGCCATTGTGCGGACATCCAACTGGAGAAGAGCACGACAGTAGTGTTAGTGGTGCGATGAGCCCAACTGTCGGAGCTGCCAATAATGCACGTTTGAGTCTAGTCTAGGTTTTTGGAGATGAATGAAGATAAAGTCCTCGAGGAAAGCAATGGTGGATCCCGGCTGGGCAGTTAAAAGTTGAGTTCATTCATATACGACGAAATCCGCAGCATGTAAGGCGAGGATTGTGCCGTTATTCTCACCAAGTGATTGCCGGTTACTTGGTGGAGAGCAGTGCTCTCGGATCGCGTGGTGCACATGCTGTCGTCTAAGAACGATGTTAAGTTAAGCTGCCGAGCCCATACCTAGCATAACTTTCAAGGAGCGTCGCCACCGACAAAAAAATTGAGGGACTAATACATGTTCAACCTACTGCTAACAATATATGTTTCCTTTAGAACAAATAAATGACATCGTGACTGGGGTCATTGTAGCTTTCCGCATTGGCTGGCAACAAAATTATTCGATTTCTTAGAATTTTGGCTGAATTCGGTATTTTTACGAAAAGTGGGTTGCCTCCCGCCCCCTATTCCGGTTTGTATGTAACTTCGTCGAGGACTGTGCGCATGTTCATATCTAAGTGTAGATGTGAGTCGAGGCTACGTGCTTGCATCGTCACGCAGTCTTCAATGAGTAAAAAGTACACACTTCAATCAATTATAACCCATCTTCTAAAAAACGCCCTCATTTTCAAAGAAGTCAAATCACTTTTCGGCCCAAATTTCTTGAACTGCCTTTTTTATTTGTCATTGCTTAACAGATAATGACTGATTAGTGAGACAAAAGTAAAATACGATTCTTGAAACTTAGCAAGTCCAATCTCCCAAATCTCACACAACACACTCGGGCGAATGCTACATCAGCCAGCCTATAAACATCACGAACTTCCCTTACGTTGAAGAAAACAAGCCCAGCCAGAATTCACACGACGGGAATAAGATCCGCAGTGCGGCCGTGACCACCCTCCGGACTAACGTGTGATTGGATCGGGCGGTGTCTCTCCCAGACAGAAGGTGAAGTAGTCGGGACAGCAGTCGCCTGAGGCGCCGCGGTCGCAGAACTGGTCGCAGTAGCAGAGGGTGTCGCGGATGGGCACGCTGCAGGCGTCAATACGCGACGGACAGCAGCTGCCTGCGGGCACGGTTACAGCAGCTGGGGTCGCGATGGTTTGATGTCGGCGGGTGACGAATTCAGAAGGCCAGATCGCTTGACAAGAAATCAGGTGGGTGTCCCTAAATAGGCAGGTGGGTTTCAACGTGGATTGCCCCTTTAAAGGGAATGTGGCACCCTGGTCGAATCCTGGAATTTAGTGTAATTAGCCGTACTTTTAGCCGAAAATAATGCAACCACTCATAATTTCTCTGAAAAATGTACAATAAGCTCAATATTTTGAGTTTTAAAATACTCCTCTAGGAGAAGAGATAAATATGTGCCTGTGGATGATGTCATGATCTGGCAACCACTACCATACTCGAACCGCTTCAAGAGCTTCGATTGGCTGATGCTCATCGTGACGTCAGTATATGTCGTCACACCAGCAGCTCACAACAATGGCCACCTGGCGAGAGGTACATTTCGGGTAGGTTTTAGCTTTTTTCTACGGAAATATCGAGTTCCAAGACCAATGATATATAGAGTACCGGGTTTTCGGACTTGCTTTACAACTTGGCTATCTCAGTTAAATAACGTGTGCCACATTCCCTTTAAATTCCATCAAATGTAGGTTTGTTGAATGATTACACTTTCGACCTACCTCGCCTCGCGCCCGGTCGACTCGCGCAGTAGCTCCCCGGTAGAAGGTCTCTGTAATCAGGCCGGTACTGTTGACCTTGGACGGGTCCCAAGGTCACGCTTACCAGCAACACCAAGGTCAACAGGGATAACATGGCGTCGGCCTGAAACGGAAGGGGATCAAATGTTCCGAATCGTTGTCTTGTATCGCCATAGTTGTCGGAACATAGAGTTTGAAGGAACACATGTTTGAAACATATCCCGACGATATCAAGGGGTTGAACCAGTGATGGCGGAACGTCCGAATTTAAGGGGAAGGGGAGTGTGCACCATGGACTTAACCACAAATTTCTTTCCAGCCAACGCCATAGGGTTAGTGTTAAAATTTCTGATTTAAGGGGGGCGCCGTGCCCCGGTGCCCCCCCCTCCCAGTTCCACCGCCAGTGGGTTGAACGAGAGTTGCAGGGGTAAAGAAAAATGAAAACGGTTATTTGGCGGCTACTCCCCTGGGGCTATATATTTTGTTATATATTTCACAACCTTTCCCAATTTCTGTCATGAAGACTGTATAATGCCCATGTGGTCCTGTTCCGTGCCGTACCCAGATCCTGTCTTAACAAGGAAACTACAGGGAACATTATGCAACTTGCCTCCTCCCCTGTCCCGGGCCATCCGACCAGATTTTGTAGGAGCTCTGAATGTCAAAGGCAGCGGTGTAGCCATGCTTTGGCCATGGAAGGGTCCGACGGGGCATTGTGTTTTCTAGGTACCGGGGCCTATCATCTATATGTTTTCGTATCGTATTTTGGCCTTACATTTCCACCAACTGAATTCTGCTATGCGTATTTAAGTGTGTGTTCTGTTCCACAACTTATTCATCATGGGCGGGAAATGATGTTATGACCTTAAAAAAGACATTTGGAATTGTCATTGACTGGCCTTAAATGTGGAGTCATACCGTAACATATGTCGTACGGAGTTATATCATCTGACCGGAAAACTTGGGCCAATGACCTTGAACTGTGAAATTTGGCCTTAACCTTCATGTGGGGTGACCTTGACCTGGGCTGGATATCTCTTCTCGATCCAGGGGGGGCTCTGGATAGGTTAACGCTGGTACGGCAATACAAAGCCTTTGGGGGCTCAAAAATCGGGGGTCCTGACCTCCCCAACCCCCCAGGATCCATGACCTTGAAATATAATCCGGATTATATGACGTTATTGCGTCATCACTCGATCTACAGTGCAGGTGAACTGTTGCGACGGGCTCAAAGTATAGGTCTGATCTTGAACGCCTATAAGTAAAAGGTTATGACCGATAAAGAATGAACCAATCGACGCGCTCACGAATCTCCTCAAACGTAGTCGAGTAACGTTTTCTGGCTGCGAACGGTTCTATGGTCACGAGGAAAATAGGTGAGGGGGGCACTTTAGAACCCCTTCCACTGCGCGTGTAATTAATGCATAGTTTGGGTGCTCGGTTCTCGTGAACACACCTTGTGTTAAAGGAGCCTTGGAGCTTAGTTAGGAATCGTAACCCATGTTTATTTCGAATACAGCTTTCAATAATTAAATAGATGCAAATTCGGACCTTATCGCTCTTCTGTTTGGACAGCCCTGATGCAGGTAACATGTGAACGTAACGTTTCTTGTGCCGATGTGTTGCATTATAACCGTATCTAACCCCGCAGGCCAGAGCCGGAGCATAAATAATGTCAACGAAAGCCCATCACACTATCTGGCCATGATGCTGACGTACAAATCAGTTTTCGATGTTATACAGAAGGCCCCTTATCGAGCATCCCATCCAGTTGAGTTATTTGCGAGCCTGACACATTTGTTATGGCCGGGAAATACCTACAGGTTCCGAGGGAACAAATGTTTAGAGTTGGTCTAGCCGGCTTCTTTAAATATGTATGCCGCGACACCGCAGCCTTTAAACAATGCATCAATCAACTGAGGCTTGAATGCAGTGTGCATTCCACTTAAGCCAGAAAAAATTACAGAGAGGTATAAACAAACTTCTTGTGAGTTGGTGTTCCTGTCAACATTTGACGACCTGGCACAAACCACTGGAAGACATGGGTAAAGAGAGGCTGCTTTTTGGGCTCCAGTGCTCTTCCAACTCTGGATGTGCTGAAGAAGGATCCACGCTGTGTCTGCCCTGGCCCATACATTCTAAACACAAGCCTTCTAATTGAAAAAGACATTATAAGAAACCAGATCCACGCTATCCAATAATAGTTTGCAGTCAGACAAGGGATTGCGGTTATCGCTGCCAGTGTATCTGAACTATTCAACCACATTCCGTTCAGACTCAGTCTCTGGGCTATCCCAGCACTAATAACAAGATTTACAAGATCTAGCACGCCCACAGGCGGATCCAGGATCGCTGATTGGGGTTGGGGTGGCACCAGCGTCATTTCAGGAGGGCGCCAACAACCTTTCAGGGGGAGGGCGCCAACGGTCGATCAAGGGAGCAAGTGCCCCCCCCTACAGCCCTGGATCTGCACATAAGCACGCCCAAACACACTGCCAAAACAGCAATAAAAGTTGTTATACTTCTTCAACAGCTTCTAGTTTCAACATGAATATTGAGGTTTGGATGGATATTCGCCTCACCCCTAACTATTTTCACAGATCGCCATAAAAACGGCGGCGCAGAGCGCAAGCGTACTCAGAATTTACTTTGAAGTTTTAATGGTACGCAAAGCCAAATGTTGTGTTTAATATGCGACCGGTTGTTTTTTAATGGGGCCCGGGATGGCCCCGAAACTGATCGTATCATACATACAAGCTTTGGCCTCGCGTAGCATAAAATCTTTCAATCGTTTCTTTCACCCCCAATGAAGTTCTGAATTCGCCACTGGCTGAATTAGTATCTATTTTCAGCCGTTATTCTCTTTCTTGCTTTACGGCAAATCGAATGACGTGTAGCATGACCCTACTTAGTCAAAATGTAAAAAATGAGCTCAACTAAGACGAGGTCCAAGTCATCATCTAACCCAACAGTCAAGATGTACATTAATCAATTTGTGATGATATTCCAAACGTAATGGCATCAAGACGGGAGCTCTGTAATCATTTCCTGCGTAGTTATTGACCCAAGTCTGAAAGCCTGCTGAAGCAGTCACACATGACTCTCTCGGAGTTCATATATGCAAACGTTCAAGATGAGCCAAAAGCGGGGCCAAAGATAATACGTTTTCGAGAATATGAAGCTATTATTAGCCTTATTACAGAAACAGCCATTTTTCGGTCGATTTCCGCTTTTCAGTGCATTTCAAATGGAAAGATCATGGCCCTATCTGACCCTAGGTCATAGATATGAAAATACCGTTACCACAACTTGTACTTGGTCAACCCATTAGGTGATATGAATTCCAAGTTAGACATTCACTGTTTCACTAGTGTCAATTTAAACACTTTTGGAGGTGAGCGTCATTGACCTGGCCTGGTGCCCGAACCTGATACGGCATAATCATGTTCAGAAAAAATAGGTAATTGGTCAATGGTAAAGTGTGCCAAATGTTCTTGTACCATCGGAAAAACCCAAAGTGATGGATGTTCAAACTCCTCTCCATCAAGACGAGGGTTAAGTTCAATAACTTCGCAGGGAATGACGTGCAGCGTTTAGTTTGATGGTATTGTGTTTTTCTGTTACTGGGATTCAAACCATATATATCCTGGTCCAAGTTGACCTTGAACTGACCTTAGGTACGGGAATTAAGATTATACCAAGAAAGGTCACATTATGCATCATTCACCTTAGTTTAATGAGCTGATCCAAATAAAACTTGAACCTTGAATAACCCTTAAAACCTTGAACTGACCTTGGGTACGGGAATTAAGATTATACCAAGAAAGGTCACATTATGCATCATTCACCTTAGTTTAATGAGATGATCTAAATAGATATAATTTTTTTCTATAGCTCTACTTAGTTGGATACTGTCTACTACTAGACTGAAAGTCCATATTTATGTTGTATCCTTTTGAGAACATCTGCACTCTGCTGTTCTCAGGTTTGAACCGAAGAAAAACTGAATAATGCACTCGCTTTAGAGATTACGTCGCGCTATGTAACGGCGCTATCTGCTTTTCGCTACTAAGCGTGATTTTCAATATGGGGGGAGTGAATGGGTATTTTCTTCGTCAAATTGAATCCTGCGCGGGCCCCGTCAACGCGTGTGTTAACCCTTGCCCCACCGGGGGCCATTGATGGCCCCCTAAGGTTTTTCCGGGATAGCAGAAAAACGATGAGGCGCAGCACCGCGGTTGAGGGCTCTACCTCTCACTGCATCATTTTTCCCACCATCCCTGAAATTTTTTACCCCGGGTCACTTAAGGTCAGGTCACCAGACGAGGTCAACCAAGGTCACCTCACTTCAACTTTAGAGCTCAGTAAGAGCTACATTTCGAATTCGATCAATTTGAAACTTCCTACACTTGATGGCCCCTCTAGGGTCTACAACGTGTATATCCGGGATTTTTTGATTTCGTGCCCTGAGGTCAGGTCACGAGGTGACCTCTCCTATTGAAAAAGCATGGGGAAAAGCTGTCTTATGATCTAAAAGTCACAAAAGCGATTGAAAATGCTCAGCTTGATCAGAAAAGCGTTCTTGGACACCCTTTCACGGATTCCAGGGGCCGTATTTGCCCTTTGACCTTTCCAAGGTCATCCAAGGTCACCAGGGGTCAAAAACAGTATTTTGACAATAACTTTTGACCTAATTAAACTAGAGCGCTGAAACAAACACCATCGTATTTGTCTTGTCACTGGCTTTCATTTGATATACGGCAAGGTCACTTTCTGACCTTTCGTGACCTCAGGTCATCTTAGGTCACGAGGTGACCTCTGGAGGTCAAACCAATGGCGGGAGGTCTTTACGTTTCACATAGCGGAAAAAGCACTGACAATTTCCTATCAAATGTACTTTACCAGACTTCAATAGCTCTAATGGCATGAGAGTTATGCCCAGTTTGCTTAAGCATTGCATATTTGAATGAAAATAGCCGATCTTGACCTAATTTGAATTCTGGAGGTCAAACCATTGACCTGAGCACTAAAACATGCGAAGTAATTTCTTACTGAATTCATGCGAGCTTTCTAATGCACTTTGCAGATTTGCGCTAACGCCCATATTTTCGGAGTTAGAGGGGGGCCATCGATGGCCCCCCGGTGAGGCGAAGGTGGCGCTGGACCCCCGGTGGGGCGCGGGTTAAGTTCCTGCCGAAAAATTTCAGATCCTGTGTGTACTTTCAGGATGTAGCTGTATATCACACGTTATGACCCGCTTTTCACCTTTCTCATCCCTCTACTTTCACGACCAGGAAGTGGCCCACTAAGTTTAGAATATTTGGTCAAACTTTGGTACAAAATGAGATTGTTCATTTCAGGCTCTTTTTAACCGACATTAGCGCTGTCACTGACGTCGCCAGAGAAATAAACATAAGATGCGTCTTTCAAAAGTTGATAGATGTCGCACTGCTGAGTCGTGGAGGATGATAGCCGATCATCTTATCAACTGCTAAACTGTTCGTATCAGCTGTTGCTGTGTAAGCCTGACGCCGGTGCCTGCAGGCCAACAGAATATTGATTGCTATTTGAGGGGTTTCAGTACTCCTTTGAGCAACGTTCACACTATTTTTAAAAGACGATGCGCTGTTTTCAAAGTCATTGGTCACGGCAGCATTAGCATGAGCTCACGCGCTTTCATATTTTTGGAGCGCTATTGCTTCACAAAATGGTATAACAGAATGACTTTGAATGAAGGTCATGCATTCTCTCTCTCTCTCTCTCTCGCTCTCGCTCTCTCTCTCTCTCTCTCTCTCTCTCTCTCTCTCTCTCTCTCTCTCTCTCTCTCTCTCTCTCTCTCTCTCTCCACAGTCTCTATGCTCGTGCTTATTTTAACAACTGTCCTCAACACCAAAGCAATAGGACTAGCTTCCTCAGTACAAAGAGCCAGCTGAAATGGAAAATATAACTGATAGCGAAATCCACGGGGACAACATTGTGCACTAGCCATCCGTCTCACTTAGTCCAATGGTGTACCGCAAGCGCTAAACATGAAAACGCACTCTGATGTACACGGCTAATTATATTAAACCGACACGATGTTTAGATTGGTTCTTTGATCCAACGGATGTTTGATGTTAAAATAATCTATCGGATTGATTGATCATGAGGTTTGTCTTATAAACAAAGGCAATCGGGCTTCAAGGATATACGAGCGTTTGCGTTGCTATGATTCCTTTAAATATGACATGAGGTGGCGTTTTATTTTGACTTCTATGACTGGCAGGGAACAATGATGCTTGACACTGCAAAAAAAACATGTTTTCTGATATTTCAAGGATGTATAGAATGCCAATATTTATAGGCTAAGTCATTTCAGCTGATGCCCGAGGTCAGGCATCAAGCTCCAAATCAAGGGGTATATGCGTTTTATCGTACGAGATATTACTTTGCTTCTTGTCTCAAGGTTATTCAATGGCTACTTTTACGTTTCCTCATTTAGATTGAAACATTATTAGGGTCTAAAGATAATAATTTTCAAAATGACCTCTTAGTGATACTGATAAAACTACAATATAAAAACGGTTATTATATTCAGCTCACACATTTCTGTCCTACGCCTTGACCGCAACCTGTGACAGAAGCTGGTCACAGTTCAATATACTTTATAGTTAATTATAGTTAACTATATACTTAAGTATAGTTAATTATAGTTAACTTAATAGTTAAGTATATCATAAATATAGTTGATTATATATTCAATATGATTAACAGTTCAAGATAGATAATATTCAATCTTTTGCCGTACTCATTACTGCAGCAACGTCATGTTAAATAACATTTAACAATGTCGTATATCCAGCAGCTTTCCAAGGGAGTATGTCACCTTTATAATTGGAATTCAACTGAGATAGAATGTGAAGAAGCACGCAGGAAAACCCCCAGCTGGGCATTTTTATTATCCAAGAACCCCCCCCCCATTTGCAAAGAAACAGCGTGTATCTGGAACGTTTACGCAACCCATCGAGCCCAAACTGCCCCGCCCTGAGATCTATGCATCCTTCGCCAGCCGGGAAACTTACAGAGGGGCGGGGCTGAGTAATGCAGGCATTTGTGCGCTCAAAAATTAGTATACGTATGAAGCATTTATTTGTGTGTGAAATTTGAGTACTTAGAAAAGTGAGTTATGAAGCCAGTGAGATGTTTTCAATATATTCTTCGCGACTGATTGCTCAGTTCGAATCACACGAAGGTGTTATATTATCCGTTAACCGACCTCTGACGGAGATGGTTCGATCAACCGTGATCATGAAAGGTCAGACGCACGTCAGCTTCAGCACACAGTCAGGACCCACGTGTCAACAGCACACAGTCGTGGCTAGTGACGCCGCATGACGTCGGGAGCTGGCATGACGTCATATCAAAACCGCTAGCACCACTGGGCGGCGCAAACATCCACGCCCACACACAACATCTCAGCATCTTGCACGGGATGTAACTCGCCATTTTGTCAGATGTAGAACAGTTATATCATCATGCATTGAACCGGCCCTGGACTAGGTATCCTTTGATATGTAAGGTTGCTTTTTTAGTTTTTTTTTGTGCTTCCGCCGTGCGATCATGTGCCGCTCACCTGTAGTTGAGATCGAGCAAATGACATTAGAAGCCATGCCGAAGTTTCACGAATAAAAACACTATGTAAAATAGCGAGTACCGATAAAACCAACCGATAAAACCTTAATCAGGATGATTATGCATGTGTCTTGCTAACTATTTGTCTTTCTCCAAGAATTTCCGTTTGGATTAATGCGGAGTCAATGTAAATGTTCAAGAACCAGCCGCTGCTTTTGAACTGAGCCGATGTGATTAGCTATCTAGCCCTCCGACTGGATCAGACCCACACCGCCGTAACAAGACCAAGGTCAGCAGTTCTCAACACGAGGGATTCAAACCTCTCAGGGGCGAGGCTTTCGGGGTTGATACGGGGCTGTTGTAACTGGCTGTAGCAACTCATAAAAACTCGTTGAGGGATTCATTTGCTTTCCACCTTTGCTTTCGTGACCGGGCCAGAGGGAAAAAATCGGGCAAAACAAGTATTAGCTTATGATGGTGGACGACAGTGTACTTCATACCGTTTGTATACCTATTGAGACTGTTGTCTTCGTTTCGAGTGTTGGCTTTCACACAAAGTATCTGCATACGCTGTGTGAAACTCCTGCTCCTTTGCGTTGCTTAGAGTTTTTATACATTCATGTCCAGGATCTGGAGGTACTGCGAAATAATCTAGTGTTTGAGAAGGCACTAATAACCCCAAATCGGCTTCCTCCGGGACAGCGTACAGTGTTGGAGTTCCGAACAGGAAACCCGAACTAAAAATACCACAAACTCCATCCAATTTCCAAATCAAGTTGCCAGTCGAACAGCTGGTCTACTCAAGGGACCTATCCGAAATCTGGGCAACTTCTGCAACTTCTAGAACAATAACATCAAACCTTTTCTTCCAGTTCTAGCACCCGAGGACAGGCATCGGAGTAACGGATCGAAAGAAGTAGTTAACTGACACTTATGACGGGATCAGTCTAAGTGAAAAGACATACCTTGTTGAAATAATTCCGCCAAGTAATGCCAGTGCATTTGCTTATAACTTCTACGACGGATCTGTCTTGCGCTTGAAATACGCACATCGTATAGGCTACGGTTGGCCCGTTGGACCTAGGGTTACCTAACTGCAGAATTCGAACAATAAAGAACGTAAGTGTAGCTTTGATTGCACCATGTTCTAGGAGACATTTAAGATGTTGTTAGATAGCTTTGAATTGGGTGCTTCAGAATAATAAGAAGAGCAGATATCTCTTATTTAACTTCTTCTCATCTGAATAAAAATTAAATATAAAGAACATGGGTGTCAAGCAGTGACGGATCCAGGACTTCATTTTTTTCGATGGGGGAGGGGCTAGTAGCTCGATCTTTGAACATTGCCTTGAACAGCCTCTCGCTATCTATTTACTATACGGACCGTTACATTTCGGGGGGAGTGGGAGGGAGCTTGAGCCCTCTAGTCCTCTCTTGTATCTGCGACTGACGTCAAGAGCGGGTGGGCACAGGGCGTGCGCTCCCCCAAATGGAGCAACAGGGAGGGTGCCCCTCCTAACTGCAGACCTGTGTGCTATCGATTTTACTGCTGGTGAACGGCTTCATTAGCCCTCTCCAAGACAACTAAAGAGTTCCGAGTTTTATCTTCCACCGCCTCTTCCGGTCGTCGCCAGGTCTAGCTCTCCCCCTCCAGTAAATAGATATGGCCAGGCCCCGTGGTCAAGAACGATAGGGAGTGCTGAAAACATATGATGTAGACTCCTGTTAGTTCATAGGCTGCTGCTGAACTACGGAAACTAACGCAGCCAAGCTTCAGGATCATTTAACGGAGCTCCAGATGCTGTTTTCTTGAAGTTGCTGATAGAACAAACATACCGAAGTTTACTCCGATATCAGTCCGGTGAAAAATGGCAAATAAATCGTCCCACCCCGTCGAGGTACCTTCAGAGCGTCTCAGCATACTTTTTCTCTGGCCATCGGTTCTGGTCTCCTGAGCACAGCAGTATTGTTACTTGGACTATCAAACGGCGTAGGCTCCGGAGTTGATAAACCTGAGGGGAAAGTCACGAGTCTGGCGCGGAGCCATCACAAACCATGAGAGGTGCACCGACTCCGCCTCACCCTCTCTCTCTCTCTCTCTCTCTCTCTCTCTCTCTCTCTCTCTCTCTCTCTCTCTCTCTCTCTCTCTCTCTCTCTCTCTCTCTCTCTCTCTCTCTCTCTCTCTCTCTCTCTCTCTCTCTCTCTTCTCTTCTTTTTTTTTTTTTTTCTCTCTCTCTTTTTTTTTTCCCCTGAACAGACCGACACAAATCTGACAGCTGACTGAGCTCATTCCGCTTTCCTGAAACTCCCGTGTGCGCTTTGAAAAGAATCGGCAGCATCCCAAAGATTTCTCAAAGGTAACATTTCACGTTATCTTCAGCTGTTTTTATTTTGAAGAAAATAGCCTCTGGTACGTGTTTGAAGTTGATCTTATCAGTAGAATAGACCTCAGAATCCTGTATGACCTACGCCTGTTGCACCCTGAAGCCAAAATGCCCAACTCTGTGTAGATGTAGCCATAATTAGGGGTAATTAATGTTCATTAATGTTCAATATATCGTATTTTACTTTGCCACATCTTCAACTAGATCCTACGCTCGGATTTGACTTCCATTGATGCTCGTTCGTTCTTTTCAGTTCTATTAAGGTAGGGACCGGGGTGTCGCCATCATGGGGGCCTGGCCACCAAGCTGAAATAAGCAGTATATTATTGGGACTTTAAATAGTCGTGCTGACAGCTTTATCTTTGAGTCTGCGTAAACATTCAGTTGCATTAGACATTTGTTTCCAAAATCTCAATACCGTTGGTTCAAAGAATAATATTTTTACAGTTTTTTTCTTCTGCAACTTTTCCCATAGCTTCAGCCCTACATCCTGAGTTTATGACTTGATCCAAACCTCAGTGAAGGTTTTTCAACAAAAGAGAGGAAGCGGAGTCACCTCCGCTGCCCACCGCCGGCCGGCTGTTGTGTCTACAGGGCGTTGCTGTGCCGGTTGCAGTCATGCAACATGAGCCATGTCACCAGGCGTGCGGCACATTGGGGCCGGAAGCGGACACACGGCGGCGAGGGCAGGTTGGCGCGCGCCCGATAAGATGCACGTGCAGACAGCACCGCCGGAAAGCCAACACCCGGTGTCGAGTGCTGCGTGCTGTCCGGCTTCAGGTCGCGGTGACTGACCCAGCTCCTCCTTTGCTCCGATCCGGAGAACTTTAATACAATACTGACGGGCGCCTATAGCCTCTGTAGCTGAAGTGCCCTAAAACTCCAGTTATCATCATTATCAGATCCGGACAATATCTTTGCTTTTATTTTCTGCTTCAACCTCCGGGCTTGGATTTGTATAAGCTTATACTGGTTGTGGGGTAAAAGGGAATATTGCACCTTGGTCGAATCTAGGAATTTAGAGTAATTAGGGGTATTTTTAGCCGAAAATTATGAAACCGTCCATGATTTCTCTGAAAAATGTACAATGAGCTCAATATTTTGATTTTTTAAATGCTCTTCTTGGGTGAAAAATAAACCTCTGAATGGGGATGACGTCATTATCTAGCAACTACTATTATCTTCAATAGGCTTCAAGGACCTCATTTTGCTGATTACTCACCGTGACGTCAGGGCTGTCGTCACACCAAATGTTGACAACTGTGGCCGCCTGGCTTGGGTATATGTGGGGTACATTTTAGGTAATTTTTTAGCATTTCTTCGCGGAAAGTTTGAGTTTCAAGACAAATGATACATTGAGTACCGGGTTTTCGGGCATGCTTTGCAACTTGGCTATCTCAATTAAAATCACAATATTAAGGTGCCACATTCCCTTCAATAGCCATTTGAAAACAGCTCTGCCAAAATGAGGAGTCAAGAACTGAAAGTATGTTGTAGAATAATTCAGGAACAATGGGATATTCCGTGCATCCCAGTTTGATATTTTTCTAATGATTTAATGCGATAGGTCAAATAGCCCTTTCAGGAGGCTATATTTCACATCAGGGTTCAACAAGAAGTCCCAGTTTCGTAGTGTACATTGATGAACAATTTTGTTATGGAATAACGCAGTTCTTTAAGACCCATAATGTTGCAGACATATTTATGGGGTAGGATAACTTTAAAACTATGTAGGCTGCTTGGCATGAAATATTTGGAGATATTAGCACAGTATCAATCAAATCCCCGTGAACCTTTGATCTCGGCGGGTCACTTTCCTGTTGATGAAAGTTGAGGTTGATATCGCTTTATGAAATAATTATATGAAGCAGGACGTACAATGCTGACAAGAGTATTCTGAAACCAACATGCTCCAAATTACTGAAGCCAGAAGCGTAAGTTAGCAATAAGTGTGCAAACAATGTTGAACGTTAAATACACGTCTATTTCGTCTATCCAAATTGTGATGTTTTCCTGATAATTAGAGCGGCTTTGGGGCACGATAGCGAAAAGCTATCAGTTGCAATATCATAAAGGAGTGGTTAGAAAAGTGGCTTTCTAACAAAGCGTCGGCGGTAAAGATAAAAAACATCGAGTCGAGCCTTTTCCCGTATACTGAAACTGTGAGGTCAAAAATATTTTTCTCATGCCTAGGCAAAATATAACACAACACTAATGCTTCAAACTCTTGTGTAAAATAGTGTTACAGATTCTATATCACCAAGTCAGAAAGTACTTCAAAGAACTTCCAGCGTATCATTTGTGATGAAGAAACTTGCTGCCAATACTTGAAGATAAGCGAAAAGTAACACGGCTAAACATTGTCTACAAGAACGGCCAAAGCCTGCAGCTTTTTGGCACTGCGATGCAATACAAAATTTCATCCAAGCATACTTCCTTCAAAATCATCAGAAATTAGAATCCCCTCCGGAAAAAGCTGTACCTGCGTCATTTGATTCATTGGGGGCCATGATCTACAAAGATAACCATTCGTTATGTATTTGGTGTGAGTGTTTTTCGTCTTCAAATCTTGCCTGCTGTGTTTTATTAACTTCCCTGGTGGTACAATGCTCATAGAAAATGTTTTGGTAATAAAATAGTAAATCTATCTATACATACCGTACTGATAATTATAAATTGATTTAGAGACAATCGAAGTCTCTCTAACATAATCTAATACTCTATAGATTATTTGTGTTCTTGAGAGGATTTCTTTGTGCTGATCTATCTGAAGAAATGTGTCCACTCCAGCATGGAGCGGGGACATTACCTTCAATTAAACTATAAACGTTCTGATTAAAATATGCCGAAAACCCTAGAGCTATTGCTGGGAGTTTGATCCACCGCAGATATTTAGACATAATCCATTGAAGCTTCCCTCTCGAGTGTCCGTTCGTTATCTCAGTATTGATAAGATGTTGTGAGGTAAGGCAATCTTCTGATGAGTTAAAACGACGCGTTATCTTGTTTAATAAATAGGCATCTTCCCCTACGCCTTGCGGTAATGCTTTTGCACGGCACTAAGGGAACACGGCCCCAGAATTGTTACTTGGGAGACATCTCAGATTTTTCCAACTCTGTTTCTTAAATAAGAGATAAGAAGGTATATTTATGATGCACGCAACTTCCCTCTCATATGGCCCAAATGTCAACTTATCCTGGGGATGACTAGTGAAGCACTTATGTCTATCAGTGCTACCGCGAACCCTAATATTTAACCACCATTTTCTCTGGAACCCGCATCGTGATTATCAAAATGGATTTTAGTGCTGGGTTTTACCGATGCACCAACTGCTGAGGTTATATGACATAACTCACATCAGATCGGTATTGTTCGCGGGAGCCAGATCTTGTCTCACTCTCTTGACCGCCCGGAATCTTCAACGCGGTACGTTCGAAATACTATTACTGTAAATGTAAAATCATATTGTGTGTATGAGTAGATTTTTTGACGACGCACTTATTTCAAGCTGATTTAGTTCATAGATGTACCTATCTTATTTTTCAGTAATTACAGAATATTCCCAGGCCTGGCCTCGGTTCCGAGCGTGCCGCGGACAGTCGGTCTGCCACCCCTGCCGTGGCACCCACCTAAGTCTGGGGCAGTGCAGAGCAGTCGGAGATGCTGAGGTGGCGACCCTTCCTCCGAGCACACAGCGGATGGTCCTGCGGTCCTCTCTGGCCGCGGACTGCGGGAGCTGCTGCGGCGGCTGGGTGCGACCGGCTGGGGGGCCGCGGGATGGCGCCGCCGACGAGACGCTACCATCCTGAATGGGTGCCGCCGCTACCGCTCTGCCGCCCCCAACCTCACAGCCTGCGTGCTTTACACGACTGTACATTGCGAAAAATTTGAACAGTTCTGGAGTTTAAGCGTTTTTAGTACGGGGGTCCGCTCACCTCGGCTGGTACGGAGGGGTGCGGGTATCACTCCCCTAGGGCTAAGAAATCACGTCAAGTAGCGAAAAGTGGAAAGAGACGTTGATTGCCCGGCTTGATCGTTGCGGAAAATGTAGTAAACACATTGTTAGTCAAGTTTTTATGTCAATAGATGATAAGAAATGCTCTTAATGGGATACGATGAAAAGTGAAGTGGTGTCTCACAGCACCACATACGTTTGTATCGAGTAGGACCGGGGTGCGCGCCTCCGTTTATTTTCTATGAAATGTATGATAATTTTAGGGAGACAACAGCCCGCCCCCTGCACCGGCGGCTGTTACCCGCTACGGATAAGTGCACGATTGGCTGACGGCTAAATCCCGACATTTTTTGGTGAAACCGTTTGCAGCATCTTTTGTCAAATATTTCTCTCTTTTGTTTGCATTCTGGCCTAATTTGAATACGCGTTCAATGTGTAGTCATGTGAACTTCTTCAAATAAATCCCCGTGTAGAATGCAACTAAAGGCAGAAAAGAAGACATATCTCGTAACGCGTAATTTTTAACTGTTTTGAAGGCAGCAATCTTTTTGCAGGGTCAGGTATAAGTGTTCTGTCCAATCTGGCTGAAAAGCGGAAGTATTTGGAGAGAAGTCCGGGGAGGCCTCCCGGCCCCTCCCTCCTATTCCGACGTTTAAGGGTGCGTTATCAATGTTAACCCTATGGGAGCATATTTCGTGAAATATCTCGTAAAGTAAGGTGGCCATCGTCGTGATTTTTTCACCAAAAGTAGACAATATGTGTATCTTTACGGCAGTTGATATTTCAAGCGTGACGCATTTCTAGTTTTTGTACAATCTGACTTTCTTTTTCAAATTTCTCAAACTTAAAGTTTGAATAACTTTTACATAATATAATCATTGAAACAGTGTGAGTGGGCCTATGTTCTAGGAGCCAGTCTCCACAACTCTGTTGTTGTACTTTTTTGAATTTTTGTTTTATAAGAAAGATATTAGAAGCTGAAATTTGAAATCGTTTTCCAAAAATTCAGGGTAAAAATCGGAAAAACGGAAACAACAGAGTTTTGCGGCTATCTCCTCTATACAATTTCCATACAGAATCAAAACCAAAAAAGCTTGGCGAAAAAGTTATTTCAAGTTTTATAAAACTTTCCCAATAGATGGCGCTGGCAGTACCAGATTCGCATGAGTCGCCGCTGAGCCAGGTCTGTTCATTCATGATTTGGTGAATGGGACAGGAGCAGTGGCATTACAAGAAATACGTCAAGGTGGTTGATAGCAGAGAAACTGCAGTTAGAAGCCAAAATAAATATATTCACAAATTTGGATAGGAAATATTGAACAAAAGGAGAGCCTATAGTCTGATCACCCCTTGGCTACGCCACTGGCACACGGACACCTGTTTACCGGCGTGACCGGTTTCTCTGCGCCTCGGGCGCGCGCCAGTCACGTGGCAGCCGACTGAGGACGGGATCCGGCTGCTGAGGCCCTGCTGAGTGGATAAGGACGTCTCCATTGGGCAGTGCCGGATCTAGCCGGTCGGTTGGAGGGGGGCAAGGCAAAGTCGCAACAAATAAAAACGTCAGACAGTGAAAAATGTTGCCGCAATATAATTTGACCGTAGTTTTGGGGATGCCCAAGACAAAAGGCAAAGAACCATCACGGGGTGAAAAATATGCGCACAAGATGCTTGTTTTTGCTATCCAGGCCCAATGCTTACACTGAAGTTGACTGGTTCTGTTTGAAGTTTAGAGTTAAAGGGAGATACGCGAAAAAAATTTTATTGGCTATATCAAAAGGTTACAAAAAGTTGTTTCAAAGTCCTATTCTCATTTTTGCGAATTCGGCCTGCAAATGCCTTAAAATTGCTCTCAAAGTCAACATTTCTAGACGACTTTACCGGTACACCTCATATCGATGTTTATGACGTCCACATGGCTAAGGCTATCAATTTCTCTAAGAATTAGGTCATATCTATCCTAAACAGTGATGTAGAACTTTGGGCTACTCCAGAAAAAATTACTTAGAAAAACAACATTCCAAAACTCTTTTGAAGCAGAAATATAGGGCTTAAAAGAAATCACAATTAACCAATCAGAAGCCTAGGAATTCTCAAACCAGGGTCACGTGACCTATCTGACGCAAAAGTTTTGTCATCCTGGGGCGGAAGCAGAAAATGGCTCAAGACTCGAGGTACGAAACCGCTGAAGACTTAAGTAATTATGTTTTTCCGTTTTTAGGGTAAACTTATTCATTTTGGAGTTTTTGAAAGCTTTTTAAAATTAATTCAAATACAACTACAGGAGGGCAAACATTTGTATTATTAAGAAACATTATTTTTCAACTTTAAATAGTTTTCGAAAAGTAAGTGATGGGTATGGGCATGGGCAAGTGATGGGCATTTTATCGAAACTGTTAACCTATTTCGATAATAAGTGAGTGGCCTCCCAAAATTTTGCCGAAGATACAAAAATCATTGATAGTTTCGTTATCAGGATTTTTCAAATAGTAAGAAACCACAATAATAATTTTTTCGCGTATCTCCCTTTAAGGGAGCACAAATCTCGGTTATTAACTCAAGCGGAGTCGAGGCAAAAAGGAGGTCGATGACTTTGTGGGGGAGGGGAAGGCACAGCATAGTTCTGCCCCGAGCTTGTCCGTTTGGGGGTAAATATTTTTTGCCCTCCCCTCTGGATCCGCCACAGCCATAGAGTTTGCATGAACTTTGACTACCGTGTTGTCGAATCAAATATTTGAAATGAGGATATGAAGGAATTGTAAAAAAAACAATGGGATTCACCCTAATTAATATTACATCATCCCGGTCATCAAAACTGGTTAATTTTTTACCGCCCCAACATTCAGTCATCTCCGCAAGGTGTTTTCTTATTGGATCGATGGTCTAGACGAGCAAGAGGTGAGCTACAATGATGTGTCCAGGGTAAAGATCGAGAAAACGAAAACAAAAACGTTTTGTGGCTATCTCTTCCATACCATTCCCATACAAAATAAAAATTAAAAAAGGCTCGGCGAAGAAGTTTTTTTAAGTTCTATAAAACAGTTTTCAAATTTTATAATAAAATCTACACTTCTGTCTTTGAAAAACTTCCAAGAATCTAAAACAGTGCATCGCACCTGCTCGTACCAAGAAGTGAAATCTAGCTGCTGATGTTTTATCATTTTAAGTCCACCTAACAATTTATTGTCTCTCAAAACCATGATCAGTGCTCTTACAATTTCCAAACTGAGACGAAAGCATCAGACTTCATCCGACCGATTGTCCAATCATGATTGTTGATATTTCGGTAACTTCTGTATTCCATTAACAAGAGAAATAGCTACTTGTCTTGTGAAATAATATCGTGTTAGTTAGACGAAAATAGCTAAATCGGGCTTGCAAACGTCCCCCAGAAAAAATGCTCGGGAATTTTAGAATGACTAACCGACCGAGGAGACAGAGAGGGGGGACAAAAGGTCCGACGGGAGCGTTTATCTCTACAGGGAGCATCGCTCAAGGGGTGATGTTTTCATCGAAAGCAGCCGAAGTGTAGCCCATAACAAAATTCGAATTTTTTAGTGGGACTGATGTTTTAAATTCAAGCAACCATGTATTATTGTTGTGTTATAAAACACAAAATGAATAAAATAAAGCAATTTGAAATAATGCGGGAGGAAAAATTGGAGCAACACTTCTCAGTTATCACACATTTGTATTTACTAAGAGGCAGGGGCGTAGCCAGGATTTCGCTCGATTTCCCTGCGACAGCGCCAAAAGAGCCCTGATGGATAAAAAGGGCCTTGCTTGTTACAGAATAGAGTGCTGAAGAGGGCTTGAGAGTGCGCTGTCTGGTATGAAATTTCAAATTTGGCCACAGATCATAGTGGAGGCGAGCCGCGCTTGCGGTCCGGTATCCTCAGGGGGCCCTTCGGGCCCCTAAGGGGGCGGCTGTCCCTGCCGCCCCCTCCTTGAGCTACGCCCCTGCTAAGAGGTCTCATTAAACATTAATAGGGCTTTGCGAATTCTACCTATATTTCTTATATTACGATTGCTGTAATATCCCAATTATATGAGTGACTAATAAAGCATACACAGCATGATCAGGGGTACTGAGCATCATACTAAGCCGATGGCTACCACATTTTTGGACCAAAAACAGTCAATTATGTGCAGACCCTACATTGTCACAATCATGGATGCAGTTTTTGCCTATGCAACAATACCGGAAATCATGGATCTGCCGATGTGATCCTTGCTCCAATTGGTCCCATAGATCCGACGGAGTGGAGATAAATCTTCATGACATACAAAGAAGATTCAACACAAATTCGTCATTTGGGAAATGCAGTCCTGCGTTCACTTCCTTGCTATCGCTCGCTAGCTCACTCCGTCTCATGACCGCATTTCAAGCACGTCCTTTCTTTCAAGTCTTACCTCCTCTTGTGGACCAGTGAGGGTAACTAACAGGCTGTTTTCACAAAATGAGCCTCAGATGAGACCAGGCCATTTCACTCCCAGCAAAAATGTTTATTTCGTTTTTAATGGATTTGTGGGCACAGTAAATTGTTTAGTGTGATTAACTGGCAGCAAAAATAGGCCAAAATCTGGTTAGCTTTCAGTTTTGCAGTGGAAAATGTAGTGCCAGAGTTGGAGGCTGAAGGTCTATGGTCCCCTCACTTTCTGGCCAGTTTCGGCCTGCCTGGCCGAAGCTGGATACCGCACATTGTTCTGCAACTGGACAATATGAGCCTTCATGAGTCTACTAACATATGAAATGTTGCTGCATTGGTGTTTTTTAAAATCGATGTGGCTCATATTTTGCCTATGTTTGTTTAAAAATGAGCGCCCCGCAAATTTTCCATGATATGGTTTATTTTGGACATCCGATCAAAATTTGGTCTTAATCAGGTCACTGTCCGCGTTCGAGAAATCAGCATGAAATAAATTTTGCATAGTTACAGCTTAAAAAATCGTACCAGAAAGCTACGGGGTGTGTTTTCGAAATAATATTGACAGAATAGACCATTCTTAACACATTTAAAGTAAACATGAAGAATAGGCTGAGCTACTTTGTACCTGATTTGGGTCAAATGGCCTAGTTGACCCAAGACGGCGTTTTTACCGATGTGAGCTGTGTGCAATAGCAAGGAGAGGCGGGTGACAGGGAACGATCCTGAGGGAGGTTTATGCCGAATTGACCCGCCCGAATCCTTTTCGTACCTTTAAGGTACCCAAATAATCAATTTTAGGGGACACCTAGAAATTGATTGGTCTATGATCACTAGAAGCAGAAGCCGCCGCGAGAGATCTGTTCGAACGAGTGAAAACCCCGAAAATTATCCTCCGGGGTCAGCTAAGATCTATGGAAGCCTTCTTCATTTGTTGCTCATCATCCTCCCTCAGCAGGGCAAAACTTCCGACAGCGAGAGAGGTCTAAAATACAACCTTACCAGCAGCCGGAAGATCCGGACTTTTATGGAGATGCCACTGTTACCAGCGCAAGTTTAAATGTGAATAGATTTTGATCCATGGCGTCCACGGAATACACTACAAGTGGAACTTCCGACAACTGCTTGTTGGAATACTTTTGCTGACAAAGAGCAGAGTGGGAAGGTGACACTAAAAAAAGAGGCGTTCAGTAAGTGGATAATCTTTCGGATTTCGCAGCACTCCATTCCGCAGGGTCTCAAAACTGGTTTTGCATTGGGATAGTGAGTGTAAAATTCACGCTTGAAAATATGGAAGGCGAGTAGAGAGTCCAAACGCTATAATATTGTGGGAGTTAGTTGAAACTCGGTTACAGCCCTTACTAGCCCTTACTCGCGCATTTTTCATCAAATTTGTCTTTCCTTCCACACTAGATGGTTTTATATATACTAGGATTATTGAATTATGCTAAAAAAATCCCCAGGAAAAGTGTTTGGAAAAGTGAGTTAGAAAAAAATGAAGGGGAAAAAGTGAAGGGAAATTTAGGGCGCCTGGGTGTCACACTCTACTAAGCATTCCAGGATTTAGATCATTGTGCCTCCATCGCCATTATCAAGGATGACACTTTCCGTTCAGCGGGATACAAACGGCAGAACACCAGGCTCTACCAATATCAGTAAGACCCATTTCTGGCCACTACGGGCTGAAGTGACAAGATCTTTCAGGGGAAAAGAAAGCAGCGATTGTCCTGTGAGCAGAGTGCTAGCGACGACGACTTCAGGGCAGCGATTAACTCAACTAGTGTGTCCCCGTAGTACACTTCTCATACGGAAAGGCAAGCAATTGTGCGAGTCAGACTTCTGTATCATATTCTGCCAGCACCTGTTATTACCGAGGCTGGTGACTAGGGTATCCTCCCCGTAGGCGGATCCAGGATTGCCGATCGGGGGGGCGGGCTTCCCGAGGGGCGCCATTTGGACCAGGGGTTGCCACTTTTGACCGGCAAAAACCATCAGTTGGGCGCAAAATCCTATCGGTTGGCACCGATTTTTGCATCCTGGGGGATGGAAAGCGACATTTCAGGGGAGTCTTGTTAAAGACGTCACGTTTTTCTTGAAATGAAAATGGAAGGACTGAGGTCAGTTTTGATTCAATTGTCGAGTTTGCCGCACTTGTTTTAGATTTGTCTCTGCGATTAATTTTTTATGATCGGAAAAATATCGGAAGAATATTCTTTATGATACTCCCGTCATGGAACCTCCCTGAAGCTGGTTTCTAAAGATATTGTTCTTTTTGGTATTTGTGCATATATCGTGCATAGCGGGTGGAGATAATTTATTCATCGCACAATACGTAGAAAAATGTCACACTACAATATCATAAGAATATAATGATAGCCACTAATTCGTACCCGAAATATCTAGTTACTTGTATAAAAACAGGACCGACAGACTCACGAATGCATCTCCACTCAGTCGACCAAACCGACTACCGAAAAGACTGGGCTGACGGCCAACGCCTATTCCTTGGATCACCCAAGCTGATCGAGGTTGCAATGCGGGTATCCAAGCCCGGAAATCATCACAAAAACGGTCCCGAAGACAGCCTACTCCGGTCCCGAGAGGCGGCCAGGTGGGACCTGGACGGCGGGGACGGTGCAACGGCGCGGGTCCTCGCCACAAATCGGCTCATCCAAACCGGAATCGCCAGAGCTTCCTTCGGCGATTGGGGCGACTTTAACGAAGCGCCCCCATATGGATATCTTTATTCGACGGCCGGAACAATCATCATCATCATATTTCAGGGGCGTCATCAACCTTTCAGGGGGCGCCATGGCCATTTCAGGGGGCGCCATGGCCATTTCAGGGGGCTCCGAGGGTCGATAGAGGGGGCACGTGCCCCTCTTTGCTCCCCTGGATCTGCATATGATCCTCCCACTTTGGGGCAGCCATGTGATGACTTGAGTGTCTCGTTCCTTAGTCCATCAGCTTTATCGCATTCAATGTTCCGAATTTTCGACCGGTAAGCCCTCTTCACTCTCGGGGCGTGAAGCTCAAGCCCGATGCAATTATTTTCTGCCGATGTTGCCACTTTGCAGTTTGTTTGAAAAATATCAGTTTATTCTGCTTTTTTCTGTCATGAAAACATATATTTTCGTCCCCTGACACAGTAACGTGTTTTCTGTATCCTTTAGACTCCATAAAAGTCATTTTTGGACCTGTAAATTTCCAGAAAGAGGGTACTTTCTCGCCCAATTGAACTACGGCTTTCCTGAAATGATTACGATACTCCTTGAAATGGCTAATGACACCCCAACTGAAATTTTGCAGGGGAGGTGGTGTTGCATCACCCACTAATACTTGCCGAATATTTCAGGATCGTCGTTCAGGTCTTGAAAATCTATACGGACTATGGAACATTTATTGCGCGTGTTTTGCACAAACCTTTAGCTCCTAACATCAGGGAACTACTGACTCATGACTGGAGGCATGTGAGGGTTATTTGGACGTCAGCACACGTATTCACACGAATCTCTCATGGTTCCTCTCCTCATAAAAAAGGTCACACAAACAATTCAAAAATTCAATGGTGATGATGTGTGAACTTCATTGAATCACATCAGTCTTAATTCTAAGTCAGAGCTGAGGGCCTATCCATAAATTAAGTTACATGTATTCTTATAATTCTAACCCCCCTCCCTCATGGTAATACTAGCTTCCACCCTGTTGTAACGTCCAACAAAACGGTTGCTGACTTCCCGCCCCTCTTGTTTTTCCTTCTGTACTTTATGGACGGTCTCATATGTTTCGGAGACCATCTTTCGATACTGTCCTAGGTCAGGGCCTATACCTAAATAAACTGCTTCTAATACATTACAAAGGCTTTGGTTTATATCGAACTGATGTGTTCAGAAAGCGTCTGGACGGGATTGAGACAGAACACGTGTTTTGTCGATTACAACACAAACTACCCTATGATCAGAAACACTTCTCGATCACAGTGAGGAAAACTCCGCACATGATCGAGGGATACCACGCCCCCATCTCCGAGCATCAGAAAAATGTTCCATAATAAATACTTTGGTAAACACATGGAGCTGCGCGCCTCAGGGTTCGGTGGGTGAGCAAGTCAGTGAGTCCCGTACGAACGCACGCCCTTTCCGTGACCGCCACGGGGCGGGGAATCTCTAAGAAAACCCCAAGGCGATCACAAATGCGGGCACCCGGCCCATGTGTCATGTGTATGTGCGTGTGTGTGTGTTTACACACGCACGGAAAATGACGCACCACCGACGCAAGGCGGGCCGAGCAATAATGCTGAAAAACGATAGCTTTCAAAAAGAAGGCACTATATGTTTACAAAGCTAGGACCCTCCGCATAAAGAGGGGATGTTATGTGACTGGGTGGACGACGTTTTTTATATTTTTTCGGGATGGAAGAAGTCGTTAAACTTCCCTGAGGTTCTCACGGAAAACAGTAAACAAGGATATTACGGAAATATTTCTGATACATTTACCAGGATGGAAAAGGACTAGCTTAGTTTGGGAGGAAGAAAGTGGGTCCACAAGGTTTGGTCACGAAAGTGGACAAAGTAGTCGAGGATCCTACAACTAACTAGCTGCTAACTGACGCAAAGAGCGTAGCCAATCCACAGCCATGCTTGAAATGTCATTTGGCTAGCTTTGGTCCATCCCAGGTGACAGTTGTGCGAGCTGCAACTGCTTTCTTATTTAGAGAAACCAAGACAAAGGCTTTAGCAGTCTGCTCTCGGACAAATACTGGGCCCGCCCCTGCAAGAGCACCTGTTACTGCGACCCGTCTGACCTTGCCCGCAGCGGTTCTTGTTTACCTGAAGGGTCGTAAAGCGTGGAATGCGGAAGCGTACTACGGTTTACAACCAACGTGTCACGTGGGCGGTCTGTGTATCGAAATGAATGAACGAATGACCTGACATCTGTTGTTGGGGAAACAGGGTATTAGTTCTGACGGGTCATGTCGTGTGGTGCATGTGTCGAGGGTAACGCACCCTTAAGGTGGCAAGACAAGTCCGTCGGAAATCTCAGACCAGGGAGGCGTAAAGTCGATACCAAGCATCCTTATGTGGGGCAAACTATTTGAAGTCAAACTACCAACACTTAAATAAATACTAAAATGTTATTCTGGTAGGTCCTTAACCCTCGCCCCGATAGGAGGGGAGTATTTGAACACCCCCCCTCTGGTTTTTTCCGGCGTCACAAAGTACGGCGGTGCGAAGCGCTGCCGTACTTGGCACACTTCATCTATGATCAATTCCGCAACTTTCCCCTTAATTTTAAGGTTAGGTCATCTCAGGTCAGGTTACCAGTGCAGGTCAAGTGGCCTCACCTCCAAAAATGTTTGAGATGGCATAAGTAAGGAAAGGGGAATTTATCGAATTGAAGCCTATACCACATGATGGGCGCACCGAGTACGATAAAGCATATTCCGGGATTTTTCATATCGATGGCCTGGGTTCAGTGCGAATTCATTATAGATGCATGGGGAAAACAGAAATTGGCCGAAAAATTGTTCTATTCCTGTAGATACCGCTTTGAATGCCTTTGCATTCTCCAAAACATAGTATCCTAGGCCCCTTTATAGTTTCGTGTTGCATGTTTGGACCTGTGACCTCTGAGAGGCCATCGGGGGGCTACTTCAGCAAGCCTGGGTCAATAAGTTTGCAGCAAATGATGATGAAACTCTTATTTTGATACCATTACGTTTGGATTGCTGTTTCGAATCGGTTGATATGCATATTAACCATGCTAACTATGCTAGATGGTGACCTCGACCTGACCTTAGGTCAGATCATTTTTATATTTTGACCTAGTATACTCATGTTATATCTCACTCGATTCGCTGTAAAGAGAGATAGCGAATGGGGCCTGCAAAATGGTTCAAACTCGTTTCTGTCAGAAGCTGAAGCCCAAAAACTCTGCTCTAGCATGCCATCTTCCTTGACCTGTCATGACCTCAAAATTGACCTGGGCCAAAAGTGAAAATTGTAGCTTCTCGATGAATTTGTATGAGCTATCCATCAGCCTCGCGTTTTTCCGCTATCCTGCGTAAGAACCGAGTTCGAGGGGGGTTAGAACACCTCCCCCCACCCGGGCGAAGGTGGCTCGTAGGCGACCGGGGCGGGTGTTACGATGACTCATGTAATTTCGTATTTTAATTCGAAGCCATGTTGTATTTTGCTTCATTCCAATATCTAGTGATGTGGTAAGGCGCAGCGTTCATTTGGTTCCCACTGTTTGCCGCTACACCGCCTATCACTATTACACTTTTCTCAGGAAGGGGATAATGCACCGGTCCTAGGGTCCGTCTCTCGTCTTCTACCCCCCCTCTTTGGCTCAGAGGGTCTAAAGGCGGCTCCAACCACACATTTCTAAGCTATGATGGTTCATTTAGAATTGTCTGGAGCATGATGTTTTTACAGCAGTTTTAACAGTAACTTTAGCTTCGACAGCACACCCTTCTTTTTGAAATTTCTTATGTATCGACGTTGCAAGGAATGCACACATTTAAAAAACTGACTTATCAAGCCTGGAGACACCTTTTTTCTTCTTTTCGCCGCGAAACGTAGTTATCCTCTGACGCTGGTGGTTTTTAAAAGGGTTCATTCAGTTGGTGTGGGCACCGTGCACCGTGCAGTGTGCAGTGTGCAGTGTGCAGCGGTCGGAAATGGCCGGCTGTGGCCATGTCATGGGGCCAGGCACCGGGCCGGTGCACGGACAGGCGATATACATTGTTTGTAACTGGACTGATACGAGCGTCCACTGGCCAATGATAGAGTTGTTGTAGGGATCACTGAATGTACCCCGTGTTCTGAGCACTCTCGTGAGGTAACAGTGTAAAAGTCTCGTTAATGCTTTGACAAACCTAAACAGAACTGAAAAGCGGATGATAATTAACGAGACTTTTGAGACTGTTAACACGATGATATGAATGCCCCTATCCAGATGTATTTTCGCGGAACATGGTCAAAGAGAAGCCGGCTATTAGCAAAAAGAGTAATCTTGCGGCCGGCAATAATATGAAACCAAACCCGACCGCTCGATAACGTCAAAATCAGACGGGAGATAGGCGCCCTACATCACACACCCTGCTAGCTCTTGCATATTCACGGTGGTCGTGAGCGGCGCACTGCCGTTGCCAGGCGTCACCTGTCCTCCATGCATTATTCATGCGGCGCTGAACGACACTTGGTGAATTGCGAGGTGCGGCGCCTGATATGCAGTGTGGGAGAAGCCGACTCTGATCTGGTGCGCATTAATGACCGCCCTCAACAGGAAATACCCTGCACGCAACGGAGAGCACAGCTTTGTGCTGCGATTGGTCGTTATGTTCGTTCTCTATTCGGATGTTCTCATTTGAATATGTCGTGTTTGAGCTGCTCTGTGTCCTTGAAAAATACATCGCTTGTTCGGTGAAGGATTTCCTTTAGTGGGGTTGCCTGTATGCCTTAAACATCGTTACCACATGTCAGAATCTGCCCACGTGTTGGACATTGGGTGTTCATAGCCAAAATATCAGTCTGAAACCGACGCGCGACTGGTTCACCTCTCGACTAAAGTCCGAAATCAGTCGAGCTGTGCTTGTATCCACTCGATAATGGTTTCTAAATGCGTACCTTTTGCCATTACTAATGTGTGACCTATCTTTTCCAATCTCAAAAGAAGAGTTTGAGTGTTAAAGTGTTCTAATGATTGTTGGGACTTGCACCTTGGATACGGATATTCTATCTGCATAAAATGTTCCCCGGTTACCCTTAAATAGCAATGGAAGTAATTGCCAAGTGAGCATGAAGCATGCGCCTCAGCCTGGACACAGAAGCGATGAATAGAATGCTGGTTCCACTTAAAAAAAACTTGAAAATACGAAGGGTGATGAAATTACATGCTGGGCAATTTTAAGATGTTTATGTTCCCTTCAATGCTTTGATTTGATCATGCATTGTGAGCGGAAACGTAAATTTTGGCAAAAAATACACCAGAGACCGGGATGCCCCCCCTCCCCTCCAGTAGAAAAGGTGACGCCCGGGGCTGGAGGGGCAGTAGTAACGATTTCCATCTCTAGCACAAAGCACAATTCAATTTTTGGCTAAATGACGTCCAATAAGTAACCAAATAGACTAAGCCAGACTTAAACACCCGCTCTGGTCGGCCTCTGAGCCACCTGCTAACCTGCTAACGGGAGCCATATGCTAACGGAATAGTGATGTTCATGCCATTAACACGCGCATTGACGGGGGGCGGGTACCCGCCCCCCTCGGGTTTTTCGGAGAAAGTAGAAAAACGGCGGCGCGTAGCGCCGCCGTACTTGGTATACCTTTTTCCTCATCATTTTTACAACTTCTGTGAAAATTTTAAGGTTAGGTCATCTCAGGTCAGGTCACCAGTACAGGTCAAGTGACCCGACCTCAAAAAAAAGTTTAAGATAGCATAAGTCGGAGCAGGGTGAACTTATCCGATTGAAACTCATATCATATAATGGCCCCAACAAGTTCCCTAAAATAGGTTCCGGTATGTTTGATATCGATGACCTAAGGTCAGGTACGAGACATGACCTCTCCTTTGGAAATACATGGGAAAAATGGTTTTTATGGAATAACTCAGTCACGGATGGTGATAGAGCATTTATTTTAGCTGCTGCATTAGACTTACCTTGGCTTTGCGGTTCTAGTGATATGAATTTTATCTAATTTGACCTTGACCTGACCTCAGGTCAGGTCAAATCCTTGATTTGTCCTAGCAAGGTCAAATTATATATCATTCGATTTGGCTTCCTAAGAGGATTCATATAGTTCAAGTCGTTTTGCTCTATCTTTACTTGTTCAGATGTAATGGCCGAAAAACTGAATTTACGTGTTATCCCTATGACGGGCATGTTTTGACCTCTCGTGACCTTAAATGTGACCTGACAAAAAATGGTTTGAATGTTTTCGATGGAAAAGTGAATGGGCAGCCCAACGCCGTTTACCGTTTTTCGCTACCTACCGTGGTTCTCGAGATCTTAGGGGGGCGGGTACCCGCCCCCCGTCAATGCGAAGGTGGCTCAGGCCCCCGTCAATGCGCGTGTTAAAATAAACAAACCTACTGAGTCAATTGCCTCACACACCCTGTTATTGCCTTAGACCCTCTTGTTAACGCGGTCAGAACTACTTAGTCTCATTGGCGGCGAAACTGGGAGGATGGGGGCACTGGGGCACGGTGCTCTCCCTTAAATAATAAATTTTAACACTAACCCTATGGCCTTGACTGAAGGAAACGGGCTGAAAAGCCCATGGTGCCCCACCCCCTTAAATTCGGACATTCCACCGTCACTATCCCTCCGCCTCAAATAGCCATTGTGGCACATTAAACGTCTAGAGTTGTGTGTTCATGAGATGTGAGCTAGGTGTGTATGTCACATGTACCCAGTGGCGTAGCCAAGGGGGGGTCCTTGGGGTCCGCGGACCCCCCCTTGGGCTGACCTTATGCACTGGAAAACACGAGCATTGGTCTCAGGGGCCCCCTGAGCTTGGCCTCTGGGGCCCTCCGAGCTAGATATCAGGCTCCCCGAGGTTGATCTCAAGGGACCTCCGAGCTTGGTCTCAGGGGCCCCCAAGCTTGGTCTTACGGGCCCCCCTGATCTTGGTCTCAGGAGGCCCCCGAGCTTGGTCTCAGGGCCCCTGAGCTTGGTCTCAGGGAGCGCCCAAGCTTGGTCTCAAGGGACCTCCGAACTTGGTCTCAGGGGCCCCCGAGCTTGGTCTCAGGGGCCCCCGAGCTTGGTCTCAGAGGGCCCAGAGCTTTGTCTCAGGGGCCCCCCGAGCTTGGTCTCAAGGGACCTCCGAACTTGGTCTCAGGGGCCCCTGATCATCGGTATCGAGACTCTAGGTAACCAGACATTGATCTGGGGGCCCCCTGAGCTCGGTCTCAGGGACCCCCCGATCTTGGTCTCAGGGTCCCCCAAGCTTGGTCTCACGGGCCTCCTGAGCTTGGTCTCAGGGGGCCCTGAGCTCGGTCTCAGGGGGCCCCGAGCTTGGTCTCAGGGCCCCTGAGCTTGGTCTCAAGGGACCTCCGAACTTGGTCTCAGGGGCTTTCCGAGCCTGGTCTCAGGGGCTCCAGTATCGGTATCGAGGGCTCCAGAGTACCAAACATGGATCTCGGGGGCCCCTGAGCTCGGTCTCAGGGGCCCCTGAGCTTAATCTCACGGGATTTTCGATCTTGGTCTCAGAGACCCCCGAGCTTGGTCTTAGGGGTCCCCCGGGCTTAGTCTCAGGGGGCCCCGAGCTCGCTGTCAGGGCACCCAGGTTGGTCTCAGGGGACCCCCGAACTTGGTCTCAGGGGCCCCTGATCATCGGTATCGAGACTCTAGGGAACCAGACATTGTTCTCGGGGGCCTACTGAGCTCGGTCTCAGGGGCCCCCGAGTTTTAGTCGCACGGGCCTTTCGATCTTGGTCTCAGGGTCCCCCTAGCTTGGTCTCAGGGACCCCGAGCTTAGTCTCAGGGGCCTTTCTATCTTGGTCTCAGGGGGCCCTCCGAGTTTGGTCTTGTAGGATTCAACTTGGCCACGTAAGGCCTTATTCAATCTACCAATCGAAGGAAAGAAGTCGACGATGATAATGTTCAATTTATTGATGCAATTGCCAAACAGCGGATGAGAGACAAAAATGATAACCGACAACAACAGTGCCAATATTTACAAATGGGAACATATACCCATTCCAATGGGAAATAACAAAATCCCAGAGAAATACGTAACACTCGATATGAACGCCTGTAGAGTGAGTGAGAGCGTGAGTGATTGGGAGAGCGTGTGACGGCGAGGAATAAATCGCCGGCAGGTTCGATGCCGTAATTGACAATGAATTCAGCGACGGCTGCAAACCGAAATCAGACTAGCAGTGAGCAGGGATATGCTCAGTCAAGAGTGCAGACCCAATGACACGACGGTATTGTCAGTGTAACTGGGAGGGAACGAAACACTCCAGGGAGTGGCCCTGGCGAGTGATCGCAATGCAGCGGTGGAGGAGTGGACCAGCCCAGAGAGTAGCCCTGGCGAACTGACCGGTGTTTTCACCACGCAGCGCGCCTTTATACCCGGCCGGCAGTGGTCACGTGACCAGGTCGCGCTCTGGTTGGTCGGCCGGGTGGGTCGCTGGTGTGGTGGCAGTGACCCGGCGCGCGCCTGTGCCGGCGGCGGTGGTCGGCTGACCGCGCCGCGGCCGAGGGCGCGGGGTCAGCTGGTCGGCTGCGGCTGGAGCCGTGTAGCGGTGCAGTGGCCGCTACAGGACCCCCCTCCTAAATTAGAGGTCGAAGCGTACCGGAGGCTTGGAGACGCGTCCTGAACGGGTGCGGTAGTTGGAGGCCTCCAACTCCGGTTGAACGTTGAGGTTCTCGCGAGCTTGGCTCTGGATGGAGCTGGCTGATGTAGCTTGTGGCTCGGGAGCTGTAGAGACCGTTGATGGCATGGATGCTGCTCCAGGGCTGGGAGATATACACACTGGCCCGGTTGATGGCATGGGTGTTGTTCCAGTGGCAAGGGCTTCACTTGCTGGATCACCCGACCTCTCTGGCTCGGGATGCATCACGATGAGAGGTTTGGGTGGAGGCTGCAGTTGGCGTTCTCTATGTAAGCCGGTTTCAGTCGGTTGATGGACACGGTGTCTTCGCGTCCATTCCAGAAGATGACGAACGCCTGGGACCTCTTCTGACCTGGAACGGGCCGTCGTAGACGAAGGCCAGAGCAGGATGATGGCCGTCATGACGAACCATGACATGAAGCTGTGGACAGATCGGGTGAGACAAACACATCGCTGGCAGTCACCGTGTCGGTGCTGGTCGGATGGATAGAAGTGCTGTCTGAGGCTGGCTAGGAATGTGAGTGATCTGGTATTGTTTTGGGCGGGTCGATATACTCGCCCGGGAGTCTGAGTGGCGTGCCAAAGACTAGGTCTGCGGAGGAACATTGAATATCCTCTTTCAGTGCCGCGCGTATTCCCATCAGTGCAATGGGGACACGATCTACCCAGTTATGGCATCCTTGGAGTGAACTTTTCAACTGCCGATGCAAACGCTCCACCAGACCGTTGGCGGCTGGGTTGTACGCTGTGGTGTGGACACATTCCGCTCCGATGTGCTTTGTGACTGTTTTCCACAGTGCAGATGTGAACTGGCTCCCACGGTCCGATACGATGCTGCTCGGGACACCATAACGGGAGATCCAGGTTGAAATGAACGCAAGTGCAACCTCGCTAGCCTCTATGGATGCAAGGGACATGCTTCAGGCCAACGTGTATACCGGTCGACTATTGTGAGAAGGTAGCGGTGGCCCTTATGCGGTGGAAGTGGTCCAACAATGTCCACGTGTACGCTGTGGAAACGAGCGGAAGGCAAAGGAAAACGACCGACAGGAGATCTGACATGGCGATGAACCTTAGATCTCTGGCACTGAACACATTGCTGTGCCCAGGACCGGACATCCCGTCGCATCCCTGGCCATACGAAACGTGCAGAGATGAGGTTGAGCGACGCCTTGCGTCCAGGGTGTGAGATAGAATGTAAGGTGTTGAACACCGTCTTCCGCATGGGGACTGGTACGATTGGTCTGAGTACTCCGTCTTTCTCATCACAGATCAACTCGAGATCTATTCGATCAGGCAATGGTCGGGAGACGGGGTTGAGACTGCTGTTTTTGGTACTTAGGTTGCGGATATCTGGGTCGTTGTGCTGGGCCTTGGCCATGTCGGCCAGGTTGACGTTCTCGGATGGCTGAATAGCGCTGATCCGCGAGAGAGCGTCTGCCACGAGGTTATCGGAGCCATGCACATGGTGTATGTCAGACGTAAACTGGAGAATGAAATTCAGGTGTCGTTGCTCCCTGGGCGCGTGACACGATGTAGATGACATAAGAGCCTGGACCAGGGGCTTGTGGTCTGTGTGAATGGAAAACTCGCGTCCCTCAAGGAAAGGCCGAAAGTGCTTAACAGCCTCGTACACTGCCAGCAGTTCTCGTCCGAAGGTACTGTAGCCTGCTTGCGCAGAGTTGAGCCTGCGAGAGAAAAAGGCCAAGGGTTTCCAGGTTGACTGGACCTGCTGTTGCAGGACTGCGCCTATGGCATCTGAACTGGCGTCTGTGAACAGCCCGATCGCCGAATCTGGGTCTGGATGTTGAAGCGTTGTGGCCTGGGAGAGGACCTCTTTTGTTGCTGTGAATGCGGCCTCGGCCTCGGGGTTCCATTCCAGGATGTCTTTCTTGCCCTTCTGGGTCTTCTTCAAAAGACCGTTGAGGGGGGCAAGTGTACTTGCGATGGAAGGTACGAAACGATGGTAGAAGTTAACCATTCCCAAGAAGCGACGAAGTGACTTTTGAGAGTCTGGTCTGGGGTACTCCTGTACCGCTTGTACTTTGCTTTCCAGAGGACGAGTGCCGGAAGGAGAGACAAGATGGCCCAGGAACTCGAGCTTTTGTACTCCAAAAAGGCACTTGTTGGTGTTAAGGCAGATGTCGTACTGATCGAGGCGCTTGAGTACCTCTTCTACGTTAAGAAGGTGTTGTGGTTCAGAGGCGCTCGCCACCAGGATATCGTCGATGTAGGCGAAAACGAACGGCAGTCCGCGGAGGACCTCGTCGATAAGACGTTGAAAGGTCTGTCCAGAGTTCTGGAGTCCAAATGGCATCCTGGTCATCTCATAGAGTCCAAAGGGAGTCGTGATGGCCGTCTTCGGGATGTCGTCTGGGTGGACAGGGACCTGGAAGTACGCTTTGGTGAGGTCCAGCCGGGAGAAAATCCGGGCACCACTGAGATTGGCAGTGAAGTCTTGGATGTGAGGGATGGGGTACCGATCGGGGACGGTGATGCGGTTCAGGGACCGATAGTCGCCACAGGGCCTCCAACTGCCAGGGGTGTTCTTCGGGACCATGTGTAGTGCGGATGCGTATGGGCTCTTACTAGGACGGATGATACCTTGCTCGAGCATGTGTTGGAATTCGTCCTTCACGATGCTTAGGCGAGCTGCATCAAGGCGCCTAGGTCGGCAGAATGGAGGAGGACCCTTGGTGACGATGCGGTGAACAACGTTGTGCCGGATTTCCTTGCCGATGAATGGCGAGCCTGTGACACCTGGGTATCGCTTGAGGAACTCCTTGTACGGTGGTTGACACTGTGGGAGGCAGGCAGAAACATGCGAAGGGACGCCCCGCTTTCCACCTGTGACAGATAAGCCTGTAGTGTTGTCCACCAACTGGCGAAGGCGGGGATTGACATTGAGGTTGTGGTGCGACAGAAAATCACTTCCAATTATTGCGATGTTGACGTCAGCTAGGATGAATGACCAATGGAAGTCCCGACGGAGACTGAGAGACAGCTTCAGTGTCTTGGTTCCATAGGTCTTAATGGGGCTGGAGTTCACAGCCTGCAGCGAGAGTGAAGATTGTGTGGTCTTATCGGCTGGTTTAGCTGGGAGTATGCTGTATTGGGCACCAGTGTCGACGAGGAACCGCAGGTTAGTTCCAGGATCCTCCACAAAAAATGGGGCCTGAAGCGAGCCGTTGACGGTGGATGTGGGGCACGAGGTCGGCGACTCCTCACGCCCCATGGCTAGTTTAAATGCTCATATGAGCAGGGCTTCGTGCAGCTCCGGGCGTCCTTGCCGAACTTACGATGGTACCAGCAAATGCTGTCCTCTGGAGGGTCGGTATGCTCTGCGGGTCGGGAGCGATGGCCCGAGCTGGAGCGGATGCGACTCCTGAGCGATTTGAGCTGAGCCGAGATGTCGTCAAGCTGTTTAGAGATCTTTTTCAGCGTCATCGAGTTTTCCCGGGACCTCTGGCATCCATCGCCTTGGCTTGCAGCAGGCAGGCAGGAATCTGCACTGCCTACTTTGCATATGTCATTGGAGGACACAGTGTTGATGGGGAAGCTGTTGCGTGGAAGTGAAATGATCACCCTATCCGCTGTTCCAGCCAGGGTGGCAAGTAGTGTGTCTGGGGGTAGGAAACTCAGAAACGGCATGGCGGCCTCTGGCATAGCTTTGAGGAATATCTGCCTTATGAGGGGCGAGTCCACCTCCGAGGTGTGGGGCTTTGTAAGCTCTTGCAAGTACCGCAAGAATTGTGTAGGCTTTCTGTCACCAAGAACTTGGTCTTCCAGCAGGGACCGGAGTTTATCCTCGGTAGGCTTCCCTAAGTGAGATTGCATGGCTTGACAGAGCTGAGTATAACAGTCCTCAGGTGGGCTACGGATCATGTCGATAAACTCCATGACATGTTGGGCTGGCAGCAGTGAAGCCGCTGTTTGAAACCGGAGGCTCTGTTGTGTGATTTGGGCGCGTGCAAAATACAGGTCGAGCTGTATGGTCCATACACATGGATCGTGCTCCACAAATGGAGGCGGTGGCCCGAGAATGGCGGGTTGAGCTGGTGGAGGCAAAACGTCCTTGTTTTCGTTTACTGCCAAGGTAGCGTGAAACAGAATGACGCAAGTTGACAATAGGCGTAACTTTGGGAGCAGGTTTTCTCGGAAATTGAGCCTGAAGAAACTGGACAGAACCAGTCGACCATAGAACTAATTTAAAGTCGGGGTCACCAGTTGTAGGATTCAACTTGGCCACGTAAGGCCTTATTCAATCTACCAATCGAAGGAAAGAAGTCGACGATGATAATGTCCAATTTATTGATGCAATTGCCAAACAGCGGATGAGAGACAAAAATGATAACCGACAACAACAGTGCCAATATTTACAAATGGGAACATATACCCATTCCAATGGGAAATAACAAAATCCCAGAGAAATACGTAACACTCGATATGAACGCGTGTAGAGTGAGTGAGAGCGTGAGTGATTGGGAGAGCGTGTGACGGCGAGGAATAAATCGCCGGTAGGTTCGATGCCGTAATTGACAATGAATTCAGCGACGGCTGCAAACCGAAATCAGGCCTTGCAGTGAGCAGGGATCTGCTCAGTCAAGAGTGCAGACCCAATGACACGACGGTATTGTCAGTGTAACTGGGAGGGAACGAAACACTCCAGGGAGTGGCCCTGGCGAGTGATCGCAATGCAGCGGTGGAGGAGTGGACCAGCCCAGAGAGTAGCCCTGGCGAACTGACCGGTGTTGTCAGTTAGTTAGTTAAGGGCTTTTTATAAGGCGTTCTGTGCAAAGCACCTTTGCCCGCCTCTAAAGTGTGGGAGGAGAATTTTCCGGGAGGGGTGTTTACCTTAATGTCGCAGAACAAAGGGACGAATCTTATTTCAAGGAATGGGTCGCGAAGTGTAGCAACACTTGCGAGGGAAGGGGATTGCTACGGCAGAGATGCCGAGCCTGGGGCACAGGTAGGATTTAAAAGGGTACGTGAAGAGTCTTGCCAGCGTAAAGATTAGTTTTTGAATTTTGTTCCTTGTTATCGAATAACCGTTTGCTTACGTTACTCGAGTTCCTCCATTGAAAAAGAATAATTTTGGGTTATTAGAAATACCCGCAAGCACCATGACGTGATGCCGCGGGTCTTTATCCTGCAACCAGGAGGTGAGGTTACAGCACCCTCTCTGGCTGGGTAGCCGCCGCATAGAGGAAGAGAGAATGGTAATAGAACAGATAGAGTGTTAGGGAGGGGTGTGAGTTGGTTAGTTGTTAGTCTTAGACATGGTTAGTATAGTTAGTAGTCCTTAAGTTAGGGTTAGTTGGTTAGCAAATATGAACGGATGGTTAGGTAGGGTTAGTTGGTTAGTTGAACCTTTTTTTGGTTTTGTTTTTTTGTTTTGTTTTTTTCCTAGGGTGGGAGTTATTCTGAGTCTACCATACCTTAGGACCAGACAGTTAAAACCTAGTTTGAAGCACCTATTGTTTAAATTTGTCAGAGGGACGTTTCTAGTGTAATTGTTATTTCTAATATGAGGGGTGCTATTCGGATGCAGGTATTTTCCATACCTGCCACCATAGACGTTCAGATAAAGCTCTCGAGCCTAGAAGCCTTCAGGAATGTAAAGAGCTTCTCCAGCAGCTCAGGGTGATCATTGCCGAGAAGAGTGGAAAGGTTTACTGGGATGTTTCTGTTGCGGCAATAATCTAGCATGGGCTGCCTATGGGCGTCGTGCTGGGGACAGTCGATGAGGATATGGTAGGGATTTTCCATGGCAGAACAGGTACCACAGGTACCTACACGCCCATAGGCATTTAATTTGGTGTGTCCGCTTCTGAGTCTGGTCAGGATGACCCCACGCCGACGACTGTTTTGGTTGGAGCTGGGCCAGTAGCCGATGTTAGGCTTGATATGGAATAAATGGGCGCTGTGGTTAGTGGTCCAGTCATTTTGGATGTACTTCCGGATATGGTTCTGGAGGAGAGCTTTGCTATCGTCTCCGGACCATTTGAGAGGTGCGACCTCTCTGAGTTCAAGAGACTTTTTGGCCTGTTCGTCGGCTTTTTCATTTCCGAGAATTTTGCAGTGGCCTGGGATCCAAAGAAAGGAGACATCTGGGATATCGTCGATACCCTTCTGGATGTCTGCTATTACGTGATGGCTGGGGTTGACTACGTTATTGATAGCTTGCAAGACAGATTTAGAGTCTGAACAGATGACGGCTGAATTAATATTTAGGGTTCTAGTCTGGACTAGTGTATCTAGAATGGCGACAGCCTCGGCAGTAAAGATTGAGCAGTTGTCTGGAAGTCGTTTTTGGAGGCAAATATTTTGCCCCCAGATGCCGAGGCCTACTTTTTCGCCTATTTTAGAGCCGTCGGTGAAAATGAAGGTTTTGCCAGTGTTGTTAGACTGGAACTCAAAAAGAATTTCTGGGAGATCTCCTCTGTGGTGAGGTTGTCTTTGCTTGTGGTGAAAAGAAACTCGACTTTGGGCTGTTTGCGAGTCCAAAAGCGGGAGAGTGGGGGTTTGCCTATTGCTTCTGGAATCGCAAGGTTCAGGGTTTCCAGGGTCTTAGCTACTCTATTCTTAAATGGAGGCCAGGTTGTCTGATTAGTTTTTGATACACGTCCAGGGTGGGCGAAACATTGTTTCGCCGGGTGATTTTCGGTAGATTGGACCTTGATATAGTAAGAGATAAGCTGGGAGTGGCGTCTTGTTTGGAGAGGGCACAGCCCACTGTCCACTAACAAGCTGGTGATGGGGGATTCTCTGAGCGCGCCTGTGGCTGCCCGGATACTTGCGTTTTGGATGCGCTCTAGCTTTAGCTTATTAGTGTTGTTCGTTGAGTCAAAGACGAACGAATTATATTCGAGTATGGGCCGGATCAAGGACTTGTAGAGCATGAGCAGGGTCTTTCGATCCCCGCCGTACTCTGTTCCGCCGAGCATGCGGAGGATATTGACTCGTTTTTGACAGCTAGAGACGACTTTGGTAATATGCTCGTTAAAACTAAGGCGGGTATCAAGGATGACGCCTAAGAATTTGAAGCTTTTCGCGCATTCAATGGGTTTGCCTGAGATTTGAAGCTGAGGAACAGGGTGTCTCACACCTGGCCTGGCAAAGACTACGACTGATGACTTTTCGGCCGAGAGTGATAGACCCATTGAATTGCACCAAGCATGGATGTCGTCGAGACTACCCTGCAATTCGGTAGTCGCGGTTTTGAATTCTGGTTGACTGCGCCGCCTGGTGTCGACCGGAGTGGATTTCCAAATAGCGACATCATCTGCAAATAGGGAGTACTTAACTCCAGGCGGTAGCTTTTTGGAAAAAATGTCATTGATCATGACTAGGAAGAGGGTCGGAGATAAAACGCTACCCTGGGGTGTGCCCTGGTCTTGAGATGTCAGATATAATATTTTTTTTTTTGGGCTTATCGACGCACCAACTGCCAGGGTCATATGGCGTCGCCAACTCTTTCCCTGTTGGGAGATGTCAGATAGGAAAAGGTGGTGCCGCAGCGCACTTTGAATTTTCTGTCCCTAAGAAAGTTGTCAATGAATCTAGCAAGGCGGCCATGGACTCCCAGTTTACAAAGTTTATACAAAAGGACGTCTTTTTGTACACGATCAAAGGCCGACTTGATATCTAAGAATGCAGCAATTGTGACTTGCTTCTTGTAAAAGCCATTTTGGACGTCACTGACCAGTTTGATCAGATTGTCAGTGGTGGCTCGCCCGCGCCGGAAACCCGATTGCATAGCATCGAGTTTCTTTTCGAGAATTTCGTGAAGTCTTACGTTGACCATGCGCTCTACAAGCTTGCTAGCACAGCTAGTAAGCGAAATGGGGCGATAACCTTTAGGGTCCGTTTTTTCTTTGCCAGGTTTTGGAATGGGAATGATGACACTCTCCCGCCACATAGTGGGGAACGAGTCGCTAAGAAACATGTTGTTAATGGCCGAGAGAAGATATTTTATTGTTGTCTGGCTGAGGTGCCTGAAGAAAGAGTAGTGAATTTCATCCGGGCCCACTGCAGTGTTTCCACACTTGCTAATGGAGTAATTTAGTTCGGTCATTGTAAAAGGTACGTTATAGTACTCCTGATTACTAGAATTGAAGAATGTGCGGCGTTTGCACCATTCGGCCTGGTCTTTTGAGCGCTGGTTGTAGGAACTGTTGGCTGCAACGCCATTGTAATGATCAGCAAAGGCGTCCATGACTTCCTTGGGTGCCGTGATGTTTTGGCCGGAGATTGTCAGTTGAGGGAAGGGTCCACGGGGCGGTCGTTTCGCAGAGAAAGCTCCAATGGTTTTCCAGATTTGAGAAATGGGTGTGAAGCGGTTGAATTTAGAAACGAAGGCGTTGAAACCATCTTTTGGACCCGCTTGCACGTGTTTTGGAAGTGGGCTTTGGCTGCCCGGAGGGCATTGCGAGTAGGGCTGTGTGCACTCCTCTCGTAGGCTTTCCTGGCTCTAATCATTTGAGCTTTGGCGTGTGCCGTCTCTGCATTCCACCATGGGGCTCCTTTTTTTCTGTCGGGGGCCTTGACTTTTTGGTATTGTTAAATGTGCTGCTGAGCTGATGGCTCTTAGTACCGAGTCAATGGCTGCCGAGTCGGGGTCACCTCCGGTGACAAGTGTGAGGTCGACCTCTGCCTCAAACTTGTTCCAGTCGGCACGTTTTAGATTCCATGAGGGTGTAAAAAGAGTAACATGGTCGATTGAGCCTATGGGAATACCAATTTTTATTGGGAGGTGATCGCTCATTCCTGGGTTGTCTTCGACTTCCCAGGTGAACAGTGACGCAATTCTAGGAGAGCAGCACGAGATGTCAATGTCTGTGTCAGAATGGCCACCGCGCATTGCTTGGTGGGTCGGAGCGCCGTTATTTAAGATAACTAGATTTTGAGAGTCTATTGCGTCATAGATGATTTCGCCTCTGCGAGTGGTGGTGGCGCTGCCCCATGAGGGATGATGACCGTTCAAGTCTCCAAGTAGTAGCAAAGGGCCGGGGATTTGTGCCAAAAGTTGGGCGATGTCCCGAGCCGACGGGTCAGGATCGCTTGGAGAGATGTACAGTGAAATCACCGTCAATTTGACGTGCTGAATTTCTACATTAATAGCGACACAGTGGAGTGGCGTAACCAAAGGCACTTGGCTGTGAGGGATGCTATTTTCAATAAGGATGGCAGTTCCTCCTTTACGGACAGTAGCGTTTACATTATGGCGGTACCAAGAGTAACCCGAGATTTTGAATTTGTTATTATCATTATCATTAAAGAGGGTTTCTTGGAGTGCTGCTGCTGCCGGCTTTTTCTCAGCAAAGATTGATTTAAATAAGGGGAATTTCCCAATTAGACTGTTTGTGTTCCATTGGAGAATTGAACCCATGGTGGTTTAATGTCTTAGATGCTGGGGGGTTTGCAGGGGCGGGGGCGGAGGTGATAGGAATGTGTGCTACTCGTGTCGCTGGTAGTGGAAACGGGGGACGAGTGCCGGGTGTACCGGAGTTTCCTCGGCAACGGGGGGCTGCCGGGCCTGAGGGATTTGGATGAGACTGAACTGGTGGGGGAGGCCGACATGAGATAACTATTTTCTACAGAGTCTGTGACCGAGATGCTGTCAGCATTTGGATAAGACTCGGTCCCGGGCAGCTCACTATCAGGTTCGCTGTTGCTACCTGACGTGTCGGAATCACTGGCAAATTGGGATTGCATGTAATGACATGCCAGATCTGTTTGAGAGCCACAATGGCGGGTCGTCGGTGCTTGAGAGGCAGGAGCTTTGCTGCTGTCCGTGAGAGAGGTTTCGGTTTGGGTGGCTACACTGACCGGTGTTGTCACCACGCAGCGCGCCTTTATACCCGGCCGGCAGTGGTCACGTGACCAGGTCGCGCTCTGGTTGGTCGGCCGGGTGGGTCGCTGGTGTGGTGGCAGTGACCCGGCGCGCGCCTGTGCCGGCGGCGGTGGTCGGCTGACCGCGCCGCGGCTGAGGGCGCGGGGTCAGCTGGTCGGCTGCGGCTGGAGCCGTGTAGCGGTGCAGTGGCCGCTACAGTCTCAGGGGACTTCAGACCTCGGTCTCAGGGGCCCCCGAGCTTTGTCTCAGTGGACCCCGAACTTGGTCTCAGGGGCCCCTGATCATCGGTGTCGAACTCTAGGGAACCAGACATTTTTCTCGGGGGGGGCACTGAGCTCGGTCTCAGGGGCCCCCGAGCTTGGTCTCAGGGACCCCCGAGCTTTAGTCTCGCGGGCCTTTCGATCTTGGTCTCAGCGTCCCCCTAGCTTGGTCTCAGGGACCCCGAGCTGAGTCTCAGGGGCCTTTCTATCTTGGTCTCAGGGGGCCCTCCGAGTTTTGTCTCAGGGGGCCTCAGAGCTCGGTCTCAGGGCCCCCGAGCTTGGTCTCAGGGGACCCCCGAACTTGGTCTCAGGGGCCCTGATCATCGGTATCGAGACTCTAGGGAACCGGACATTGATCTCGGGGCCCCTGAGCTCGGTCTCAGGGGCCCCTGAGCTTGGTCTCAGGGACCCCCGAGCCTTAGTCTCACGGGCCTTTCAATCTTGGTCTCAGGGTCCCCCTAGCTTGGTCTCAGGGAACCCCCAAACTTGGTCTCAGGGACTCCCGAGCTTGGTCTCACGGACCTTTCGATCTTGGTCTCAGGCGGCACCCTAGCTTGGTCTCAGAGACCCCGAGCTTAGTCTCAGGGGCCTTTCTATCTTAGTCTCAGGGGGCCCTCCGAGTTTGGTCTCAGGGGCCCCCAGCTTGGTTTCAGGGGCCCCCGATCATCGGTATTTAAGGCTCCAGAGTACCGAACATTGATCTCAGGGGCCCTGAGCTCGGTCTCAAGGGCCTCCGAGCTTGGTCTCAGGCCCCCCAAGCTTTAGTCTCACGGGCCTTTCGATCTTGGTCTTAGGGGCCCGAGCTTGGTGTCACGAGGCCCTCCGAGTTTGGTACCAGGGGACCCCCGAGCTTGGTCTCAGGGGGCTCCTCGAGCTTGGTCTCAGGTCCCCCCAAGCTTGGTCTCAGGGGCCCCGAGCTTGGTCTCTGGGCCCCCCAAGCTTTGCATCAGGGGGCCCGAGCTTGGTCTCACGGGCCTTCCGAGCTTGGTCTCACGGGTCTTTCGATCTTGGTCTTAGGGGGCCCCAGAGCTGGTCTCAGGGATCCCCCGAGTATTGGTATCGATGGCTCCGGAGCAGCGAACATTGATCTCGGGAAGTGGGGGGGGGGGCAATATTGATCTCGGGGTGTCCCCCGGCTATCGATATTGAGGGGACTTATGAGCGAGACCCAAGAATTGGCCCCATGGGACCCAGAGTTTGGTCTCAGGGGCCTAGGATTGGGCTCAGGGTCCCCGAGCATTGGTATCGAGGGGCTCCAGAGTACCGAGCATTAGTCTCGGGGGGGGGCCTTCGAGTGTTGATCTGGACCCCCCCAAACAACGGCGTCGAGTTACTCCTGAGAAAAGCGCAAGCATAGGCCTAAGGGTGCCCCCGAACCTGATCTAAGTGGAACCCCGAGCTTGGTCTTAGGAGCCCCGCGCATCAGTATCCAGGGGCTCCGGAGTATTGGTATCGGGGGAAGCAATGATTTCAGGGGCTTCCAAGTGCTGATCTCGGCGGGCCCCCGAATGTGTGGATGCAGTGGCGTAGCCAGGGGGTTCTAGGAGTCCGAGGACCCCCTTTGGGCCAATCTAAACCACTGCAAAGCATTCTCTGATCACGGGGCCCCCAGAATCAGTCTCAGAAGCCCCTGAAGATTCGTTCTCAGGGCGTCCCGAGTCGGCCTCAGGGCCCCGCCCTGAGGGTCAGTCTCAAGACCCCCAAAAGTAGATTTCAGGGGGTCCCTGAGAGTTAGTCTCAGGGGATCCCGAGAGTCGGTCTCAAGGGCCCCGAGAGTCGGTCTCAGGGGACCGAGCTCGTCCCAGGGTCCCCCAGAGAGTGGTTCTCAGGGCCCCGCGACAGACTATTTCAGGGGCTCCATGAGAGTCAGGCTCAGAGAACCCCCGATATTCGGTCCCATAGTCTTACGGGCGTCTCTCTCAGGAGTCAATATTTACTCTCAGGTGGCCCCGAGAGTTAATCTAGGGGTCCGAGAGCTAGTCTCATTTGATCCGCAGAGTGCTGATCTCAGGAGGCCCCTGAGGGTTAATCTTGGGAACCCTCGAGATTTAGCCTGAGGCTGTGCCCCCCCCCGGAGTTGTTGCATAAGAGGCCCCGAGAGTCAATCTCAGGGAGCACCTAAAAGTTAGTCTCAGAGTGCTCCCGGGAGCTAGTCTCCGGTTCGTCCAAGAGCTAATTTTGGGGCTTTGGGAGTAATTCCCAGAGGTGCTCCCGAATTTTAGTCTCACGGCTCCGAGTTAGCCTTAGACCTCTGAGGGCTAATCTGGGCTTCCGAGAGGCAGTCTCGGGAGTGCCGTGCCAAATACTCAGTTTCAGGGGTTTTTCCACGCCTCCCTCCTCGAGTGTTAGTCTCGGGGGCGACCCAGGGTTAGTCTCAGAGGGCTGTCGGAAGTCATTCCCAGCCCCCCGCCTCACCCCAGAGACAGCCTCAGGGGATCCCCAAGAGCTAATCTGGATGGCCCCGAGCGTCAGTCTCAGCCCCCTCCCCAGAGCAAATCTGGGGGGCCCGATAAATAGGCCCAGAGGTGCTGCCGATAACTAATCTAGGGAGCCCCGAGAGATTATCAGGAGTCCACAATTTTGGACAAGAGGCGCCGTGAATCAGTATCAGAGACTCCCTGAGATCTAATCGGGAGAGGGGCTGGAAATTAACCTTGTAAGTAGCGCCAAGTGTTGGTCTTAGGCGGCCCCAGAGCTAGTCTCAGGTCCCCCAAGAACTGATCTCGGAAGCACGAGTTATTTTTAGGGGACCTTTCAGTTCTAGTGTAAGGAGGGCCGGAGAGCTAATCTCAGAGATCCGACAATTAGTCTCACGAGGTCTCCAGGAGTTAGTCTCAGGGGTCCCAGAAGCTGCCCTCAAGTGTCCCCAAAAGCTAGTCTCAGCGAGCATTCCTCTCCTTCCTCCCCCCTCCCCTCAAAGTTATCCTGTTTTTTTTTTTTTTTTTTTTTTTTTTTTTTTTTTTTTTTCTCCCCCCCCCCCCTCTCTTTTTTTTTTTTTCCTCCCCTTTTCTCTCTCTCCCTTTTTTTTCTCCCCCTTCCCCCCCCCCCCTCCCCCCCCCCCCCCCCCCCCCCCCCCCCCCCCCCCCTTCCCCCCTTTTCTCCCCTTTCCCCCTTCCCCCCCCCTCCCCCCCCCCCCCCCCTTTTCCCCTTTTCCCCTATTTTAAAAAAAAAAAAAATAAACCCCCTTTCCTTTCTTTCAAAAAAAAAAAAAATAAATAAAAAAAAATTTTTAAAATTTTTTTTTTTTTTTTTTTTCTTGCCGCGTCCCGCCCCCGGGCGGGGGGGGGGGGGGGGGGGGGGTTGTTTTTTTTTTTTAAACTCCCCCCCCTCTTTTTTTGGGTTTTTTTCCCCCCCTCCCCCCCCCCCCCCCCCACCCCCCCCCCCTTCCGGGCACAACCATATCACCATCTACCGCGGTGATGAACAGCGGACACAACACCTCATCACAGTGACCGTCCTCAACACCCGGTGTGTCTGTCGCTGCGTCCTCAAAGCGCGGCCGCACGTCGCGCACGTGCCAGGCACCCCATCCACCTCCACCACCTGGGGCGAGACCAGCCGCGTTATCACGCCGCGGCGCGACTCGACCGTACAGCGGGTGCCGGGGCGCCGCATCCACACCCGGTCCCCACACTAAGCCGATTACCGTCCCGACTCAGATCCTCCTTTGTGTCGGCGGCGGTCTCTCAGGTGGGGCGGGCCCGGGCCACTCCAACGCGTCCCTTCGGGTCGGCGGCAGCTACTGAGTGGGGAGGTGTGAGGCTGCTCAGATGGTGGCCGGACACAGTCACGCACCGGGTGCTGAAATATGCCGGCCGCCGGCGCGCTGGCCGCATCCTCTCCGTCGCGTGGGGTGACATTGTACAGATGCACAGCCTCTGCAATGGAACACTGGCGGCGGGCCGCTATCACCTTGATGGTACGGTGACATCGCTCCACAATACCATTGCCGCCAGGCTCGTGCACCGCTCGGAAACGGAGCGTCACCCCCACCGCGACGCGAACGCACGAACACTCTGCTGCGGAAGGCGGTGTCGTTGTCTGCCAGAATTTCCTCTGGCGCCCCGTGCTCCAGGAAAACGTCCTCCAAATGATGCACGATCTCTGAGGCCTCGGCGCGAGTAACTGGCGCCAGACGCTATACCTGGACGGCCCGCAGTCAATTACTGACAAATAGGACCGCCCTGGTAATGCGTCACGTCTATTGCCAGCCGCGCCCACGTCTCCTGAACACCCAGAGACCCGTGCTGCCACCGTGCAGGAGCGGGATCTATGGAGCGGCAGACATCGCAGCTTGCTACCACTGCTCGAGCCGCCGCCCTTGTCACGTCAGCGAGATGTCTCGCTTCGCAAAATATAATGTCCGTCGCACCCCAGGGTGGCCAGCTCTCTCGTGCACTGACCGTATCATCGCACGCTCATCGGCACCCTCACCCATCACCCTCTCGTCAGCCCTTCCGCAACACACGGCTCCTGCCTTCCTCGAGTAAATGACACTTCCACCCTGCGCCGGCACCCTGCGGGTCTCCGGGCTCAGCACCCCCGTCGGCAGTGGCGGCCGCCTGCCGGGAGTTGACGCCCACCTCTCTACCTGGAGCGCCGCGACCCGCGACACCGCGTCCAGGTGTGTCTGACGCGTGTCAGTCCTGCCGGCACGCCGTCGGCAACCTCCGGTCCACACAGCCACCGCTTTGGGACGCGCGTCAAAGCATCCGCGCGATTGTCTGCCGATTTGACAAGATACACTGTCATCCTCAGCTGCAGCTCCTCACCAGCTGTCGGATGACATCAACCCTACGTCGGATGAGCATTTCGCCATGGGCCTTTGTCCGCAGACGTGAGCGTCCGGTCAAGGCGTCATCGATCCAGCGATGGACGGTCGCTGAGTCTGTGCGGAGCTCGATGTCTTTCACACCCCAGGCGATAGCTAGATTGATTCCACGAAGTGCGGCATCAGCTCCGCCATGTTTATGTGGCCGTCGCTTTAGCATCCGCAGCCAGCAGGCATCCTCTACAACGCCGTCAGTAGGACTCTCGATCACCACACCTGCTGCATTGAACTCGCGTCCGTCCAGACCACAGCTTGATCGCCCGTGAAGCACCACGGCCCGCGGGCCGGGTCGGCACGTGAAAGCCGGCTCGCGGTCTCCTCGATCTGGCTGCAGAGTGCTACGTCATCCGTGACGTCATCCCAGCCACGGGTCACTGCATTTACCCGCCGCTTCAGCCAGGCGACAGCAGGGCGGAGCCAGCCGCACACCGGAGGTGCGCCACCAGGCGGCCGCACCACGCAAACACCGCGCGCCGAGTCAGCCGGTCCGGTGAGGCAGCTATGGGGGTGTCACGTGACCAGCAGAGTCCGTCAGAGCCGTGCTGCCCACTCGCAGGCCGAGCAGCCGAGCGCCGTCCGCAGCACGTTCCGGGGCCTTGCACTCGAGGCCGAAGGTGGTAAAGTGGCGACAACACGCTCAGCCTGACAATATCCTCATTCACCAGGAGATCATCCACGTATGGGACGACTGCGCTGCACCTCTGGATCCTGCGCCAGCACTGCACGGACGACGGCCTTCATGACTAGAGGTGCCACATTCAGTCCAAATCCTAACCGTGTCAAACAGTACCGCTGGCCCCGCACTACGACCGTCTGGTACGGCCACAGTCGCCGGTCCAAGCGGAGCTGCAGGTAGGCCTTCCGCAGGTCGACCACGGCCAGTGAGACCCCTGCCGCCGCCATTTGCGCAGCTGGTCAGCACAGACGTCGGCGTCGGCAGTGTTGGCGTCCACGTGGCCGTTGAGTTCTCGATAGTCGAGGACCGGGCGAACTTTGGTCTGGTTGTCTGAATTACTGCCATCAGCGGCAACAGTCCTCGCGGTGGGCCATCCGCCTCCTCATCGTAACGCTGCAGCCATCCATCGGCAATCCAGGCATCGATCTCCGCTTGGAACTGTTGCCGCTGCGGAGGCACTCGTACTGCGCGACTGTATTGTTCAGACACTTTGGACCTGGCCATGGGCCCATTTCCAGGCCACAGTCCAGGCCCCTGCGCTCTGTCAAATTGCGCCGTGAAGTCTGGCGCGTCCACTGCCAGGGAGGGCGCCGCTCAGCCAGGCACAGAACCTGACGTCAGCTGGCGTCCGGACGCTGACTCCGCCCAGGGCCGATATCCCCGCTATGCCCAGTATGGCGTCCACCCCCATGGGCCGTGTCGAAACCACCAGGGTCTCGAGTCTCACTCGACGTTCCCAGCATCCACAGTCACGTGACCCATGCCGCTACATTCCAGCACATCGCCACCCATCGTGGTCACCGCCAGCCCACTGCGCCGCTCCCACACTCGGCACCGTTCCGCACAAACGATATTGTCGGTGCACCAGTGTCCACCAGCACACTGCTCGTCTCCCCGTCCACCACCAGGTTCACAATAGGCAGCGCATTCCTTAGTCCGCGGGAGACGGCGCTGGCGCGACCGCTGGCCGCCCCCACGGCGTTTCCCGGAAACCTGTCTGGGCAGGCGGCAGCCAGGTGTCCCTGCTCCCCACAGGTCCAGCACCGTCGCAGCGGAGGACGCGCCCATCGGACCGGCCGCGACCGACCCTCAGGCCCTGAGAACCACGGGTAGCGGCCGTTGCAATGGCAACCCGCTCGACACGCGCTGGGCCACGCGCTGCAGCCGCTGCCACGGCAACGCGGTCATCGCTGATGACGGCGCGTGCGCGTGCGACAACACTGGCGAGATCCAGCGCCTCGGCACGAGACCGGCGCGGATGAGCTGGCGCGTCGCCTCTGGTAGGCCGGAAACAAAAGCGCAGGCGAGTGTCGGTCCGGCACGCCACCGAACAGGGTGGCCAGCCTGCGGAGGTCGGCCAAAAACACGTCCACCGACTCGCCAGGCTGGAGACGGCGGCTAGCAAAGGCGTCGTAAGCTGCGTGCTGATCAAGCGCAAACGCAGCGTATAAAGCGTCTTTCACGGCTACGACAGAGCTTCGCGCAGTAGCCGGGAGCTGTGACCAGACGGCGAAAGCTCCACCGGTCAGCCGCAGCGGCAGCACAGACTCCAGCGCCACGCCTCGGTGCTCGCACAGAAGTTCAGCTCGTGTCAGCCACTCCACCACGTCACTGCTCCCGTCGAACTCTGAGATGAGCCGGGCGTCAAACGCCACCGGTGCAGGCCCAACCGCCACCGGCGCAGGCTCTGATGTTTCAGGGCTTCTCTCCATAGTTGCCGAAATAGCTTGTAGAAAGATTGGTATGTCCCCTTGTAAAACCGTGTATTCTTCAATTGCGTCTCACCACCACCGCTCTCTCTCTCTCTCTCTCCGCTCCATGGTCACACTGCCGTTCTCTCTCCGCACTCATCATCCCCAGTATCCCCCACACCGTGACCACCAATCAGAGCGCGCCGCCCCTATTGCCCAATCAGCCTCTTCCACAGTGTGCGCACCAAACCTCAGTTACAGCGCGCCAAACCTCAGTTACATATCCTCAGGGCCCCACGAGAGTAAGTTCCAGGGAGTCCCAGTAGGTAGTCTCATGGTACCCCCAAATGCTGGTTTTGGGGGACGTAAGTACTGATTTGCGGGAAAAGTGCTGTTTTCGGGGGTCCCAGATACTGGTTTCGGCGCCGTGTCAAGTGCTAGGCCCCTGGAGATCTCTGCTCGACCCAGGAGTCAGAGGGGCGGGGGCGGTGGGTGATGGTCCTGGATGGCTTAACACTGGCATAGCCATACAAGCCCTGTACAAAGCCTATCAGAGACCTAAAGTCCAAGGAAGTACTCACCTCCCCAAGCCCCCGGGATCTCCAACCAATGGCTAGGGAAGAGTAAGTGAGCGGTTTCATCAGTAGGACTGTCCATGGAATAGGTTTTATATAGCATCTGGGGCACACTCATATATCCTTTTTATTGAGCGTCCTTTTTCCTTTCCGTTTCTTTTAGATTTTAGAAGACAATCCAGAGATATCGCTTGAGATCCTAGGCTCAAAGAGGATTTCGAAAATCATATGCCTCGGAAAAATTTATATATTCCCATTGCGTACCAAAAAGACAAATTGAAACATATCGATCAGGCACCATTACTGAAGGAAAGGCAAAAATTAATCTAATTTTAGCATCCATAATAGCAAATCGAACAGGGAATTTGGAACTTCAGCTGGTTTTCAATCTATTTGCTTAGTCCCAATAACTACCGTCCTAAATATTCTGAAATAAACAACTTTCAAATATTTTCGTAGGAAACCAGAAAAACAAAGAAAATGACACACATTGATGAGCATAATCCCAAAAAGAAAAATAGGTATGCAAGGTTTAAAATAACAATGACAGAGTAATCCAAGGCGATAGTTATCTCAGGGGCCTATTGTTTTGGTAATTTGCTCATTTACAACATAGCAAGGGTAAGAAAGTAACTGTGGTGAATTCATCAGGATCTTTCCGCGGAATAGACGTTACATGACGTCCGGAATACACCACCATCCACCATATTTCTGTATTTTTATTCATTTTTTCCATGTCTTTGGAAACTTTCTGATTAAAGAGCTCATTAATTCGACACTCGGAAAAAATTGGTAATCATTTTCCGTAGAAGACCATTTATTCGTACTCAAAACGACTGACCTTCAATAACTTCATAGCTGATTACCAGAGTGAATTGAGGTAAAGTCAGGTTTAACATCATGCACGCAGCAACATTTGATTTCCCAAAATGTGCCACAAAACTGTTATTATAGCCACGCTGTCATATAGGTATGGGCCAGCCTTAATATTTGGTGACCTAAATTTACCAACACTTGGTCGGATCGCGAAAAATCAAACTATAAACAAAATAATACCAAACACTTAAAAATGGGTAGACAAATTTCCGTCGTGTAAATGTTATAATGTCAAAATATTATACCACACATATAGGAGATGGGCCCCGACTACTAAGGGGCCCCCGGCCTGGGGGCCCCCGACGGTAGTCGGACCCCCCCCTTGGCCGAATCCTGGCTACGCCACTGCATGTACCGGCTGTGTTGCATTGCCAATAAGTGTGTCAATTTAAACAAGTATTTCAAAGCTGCATCACCTACCCTGATGCCGGAAAAAGAAACTAAGGACTCGAAATCGGTGCCTGCAATGTTGCCCGTCAGGCATATTCACCTAACTCATTCGATGAAATCGTGTGATCCAGTGCTATTGCCACTGCACACTGCACAAAGGCTTATCCATATATACACCCACATGCACAGAATGTCTGCCAACAATTATTCCCCCCCTCAGCCCAACAACAGGTTTAACATAAGGAGGGGGATTACAGGGATAAATGGGAGGTTATAGACAGAATCACTACGGGGGTCCAAGCTCAAATTGAATCAGGTGGCAGATAAGCTTATTTTCACTGAATTAGGGTGGATTGAAGTGGCAATGGAAGCCAGGGACTTTTAGGCCCCAACAAAATCCTGGAACTGGGGCATGCTGGAGCTTCAGATCGTGGATGAAAAACACATGCTTATGCAGTCGAATCATTCCTTTTTGATGTTGGTCTAGCGGGAGAATGATACCTAATTTGTGTGTGCGTGGTACTGATGTGATCTTTCGCGACTGCTACTTACGTGGTAGAGTATTGCTGTGGGTATGTTCGTGAGTGACACAGTGATAGTGTTTTTCTCTCACCGTATTGATTGTGGTTTCCAGAAGGTGATGCCTAGGTACTGAGTTACTCCACGTGACTTAATGTGCACATATTGGTTACAGTTTGTGCCTTCACAAAAAAACGCTGTCCTTACAAAAAAGTTTCACATGCTGCACGTTTTGACTTATTCATACCAGAATACTCAGATGGCAGATCCAGCTTAGTTTCTAGCTTCCTTTTGTCGCCAAATAGGGTTGAAGACTCGCTTTCCTAATTCCGGTATGGGTGGACTTTTGAGGTTTCTTTTCTGATCTTCGGTGGACATTGTATTTGGGTGGACCTAAATTGTCCACCTTAAACTACTGGTGTAGACATGCTTTACAGTGGACGCTGCGTCGCTCGCATAAACTGTTATGTTTTGGTGGACCTGCAAAACGTCCACCTTTATCGACCTCTGCACCTGAAATCGAAAATTTGATGACTTTTAGTTCTCTATATATCCACCTGTCGGCGCTAGCCTCGATCCCCCTGCTGCGCATGCGCCAGGAGAACAGCTGGCGGCGGCCGCTGCTCCCGCCGCCAACTGAATTTCCGCCTCGTAGCAGCCGTGATCCGTGAACTGCGTGGGCCGACTGAGCGAGATCTGGCCGCCAATAACGTAACGGTAATTTGTAATTTGATATACTCTCAGTCGTTTCCAGAAGTAATTGCAGAAATATATGTAATTTCCTCGGTGTATGGCGTAATATTATGAAAGAAATTTAATTGAATTGATCTGAAGAGTGTTTTGAAAATGTCATGAAAGTTGTTATTGAAAGATATTCGGCTGAGGACTCCGGCATGGCAGACATGCCAGTGTGGTGCGCGGGCGGCGTGGCCTGGGACGTAAGTGGTGCAGTGTGAACGTGGTCATTGTTTCTAATACTTTTTCTGTGCTGGTCTACCTAGTTTAAGCGTGTTGCATATAACTAGAGGATGATACCTTAATGTAGGAAATTAGTGAGGGATATGCTAGCTAGCTTTTAATGATTTTATCTGCCTAATAGAGCTCGTGAGAGCACGGAGCCAGCAGGCCATCATTGGCCTCTATTTTCCGAAATCCCTAGGTAAATCCCCTTCGGCGGAGGAACGCTCAAAACATTCGGGGGACCAATACATATTTTGCACGTATTTCTAAGGCATTTAATCAAGGGCGCAGCCAGGATTTTTGTGAGGGGGCCCGGATCGCAAATGGGTGGTGGCCCGAAAAAATTAATTTGCAACAAGGTCAGTCAAGCAGATTTAGGTGTCTTCCAGATGAAATATTATCCTGCAAAAGAAGATTGGAACCCTACAGATTGGTGGAAATAAGCCAAATGTCTTTAAAAAGTGGTTTGTCCTGCAATAAGGGGGCCTCCTGGGCCCCCTCTTGGCTGCGCCCCTGCCTTTAATACATAGTTATTTTGTTATAGTCAACACAGTAGGCTTGATTTTTAAAATCTGGAATATTGGAAGGGGCATAGCGTTACCTATCTAATACCCTGGGCATAGCCCACCAGTTCCTATGCCTATGCAAGTCTTACTGAAATATGTGTTAATTCTCAATGGGCTCCAGTTATATGCTGTCAAATCCCAATTGTTCAAAGTTAACAAAACATTGTTTGCCCCCAACCTGCAGAACCTGGAGATGGCTCAATTCGGGGCAGGTTAAATACCAGGACATATTTAAAGCTTAAAGTGGTGGGAATTTCTCCCACCAGTAAACTGTGCTGTGTCAACCAGCGAAGGTCCTGAACGGCCCAGTGCCCACTAGTCACCTACTATTTGGTGCTCTAAGGGTGCCCTGTAGGTAAAGGAATATACCCTTTTCAGCCAAATGTCCACCGGTCGGCAATTCTTTAATACAACCTGTCTTATTCTGACCCAGTTGGTGAAAAATTTGGTTACCAGGGCAGTTTTTATATTAATAGGGGACAGCATTTCTATTTTAAACAATTTTGTCCCAACTTATTAGTGTCTCCGTCTCTGCTGTAGTCGATAATCCCCAAGTATCAGTCTCTGTTCCAAGGTGCTCCAAAGACAAGGAAAGGCTACCCCAAATCTGTAGGAATGCCTTGAGGCTGCCAAGACGTCAAAACCCACATTGCAAGATTACCAAAAGATTTACTAAGCCTTCGTAAATTCCTCTTTGGTTCAGTCCTACTAAACCCAACAGTTTTTTAACTGATGCGGCACAAACAATTAATAATTATAGATGAAAGCTACAGGTGTTACACATGCACGAAACCAACATCGAATGAAAATAAAGTCCAAACGGCGTGAGTTGTCCAGGCACAACCTGCTTCAGGACTTTGAGCCTTTTTTACTATTGCTCTGATTTATCAACCATTACACTTCCTCTCCTGTCCTCCGCACTGACATACTCTGCATTTCACGGGTCTGAGGACTTGAGCCTTGAATGGTTCCCAAACCATGGCATTAAGGAAATGTAAGGTATTAGTTATTGGTAGAGACAGAGCATGTTAGCAAAGTTAAGGGGGTGATTTGACTTTGGTATTTTGTATAAAAAACAAGCACCTGACTTGGGTCTCTCAACAGAAGTGTATAGAAATAAGAAATATCCCAAGTATGGGAAATTTCCTGTTACTATAAAATGTGTTACTGCAAAATGATACTAATCATATATAAATTTACTTACATTTAGGTACTTTGCTTAAACTAATGTCAGAATTCATGAATAGGTATTCAATTTCCACACCAACATAACTATAAGTATAATTGGTAATTTCCTAAACATGTTCAATAGCATCTTCAATTGTGATATCCAGTCATTAAAATGCGCAAATAATTTTCTGACTGGCTATTTCTCAATCATTCAAGCCAGGTTTGTTTTCGAGCAGGGCAGGAAAACTTCTTTTCCTGCCCGGTTTTCTTGCCCTGGTGCTTTGTAGAAAAATCATTGTCGACGTCAATGACATGTATAGGAAAATCATCCATGCCCTTGGCCGATATTAATTTTAAAATGGCCTCGATTTTCTCACCGGAAACACCTCAGGCCTGAAGGCCCTCGGTGCTTCCTGGTGAAACATCTCTGTCATTTTAAAATTGATTTTCTTGGCACGGGCATGAATATATATTTTTTCATTCACACTATACTCTCCTGATCATGTTGATTCAGTTTTGGTGTTGTGGTTGATTGACTTCAATTTGGATATTTAGAAAATGTATTTGGCTCATACAGAGGGTCAGGAAATTTTTCAAGTTTGAGGGGCAAAAGTCACAACTGGTGGGTTCAAGTGTTTGGCCTATCACTTAATTTATTAATGGAAAAGATCCTGACTGCTCTAAGATGGTAGTCACTGCCCCATCCCCAACCAGTTTTCAAGGATATATAGTCATGAAGTGATGTCCAGCATTACCCAGGAGTAACGGGGCATTACCAGGGGCTACATTAACATTAAACGGACTTTTCAGTGTGTCAAATGCTTATTGATTCTAATATTCTTCTTCATTTACAGCCAGTTGATCTTTGCTTTTTCAACACGTTTGAATTCCTTCCTTCTCCATCCTCCGCCGGGTTCGGACGTGCCTTGTGTGCTCCGCGAACGCCACCCAGGTGTGCACAAAAGCTTGTAGCCTTTAATAATAGTGCGCTATTGTTATTAGCTTGGCTTATTCAATGTGCTAGTGCTTTTTCCTTTGATTTTTTATAAATCAATTCTTAGATCCCTCTTCTGCTGCTTAAGTGTTTACCACGAGAAGTTCAAATCTTAAGCTTTGTTTACAGTTTGCCACATTTTCTTTGTGGTCTGCGGCGAGCAGGCCAACTGACCCGCCATCTTTTGCTTATCTTTGTCGCAAGGCAATAGAGTAATAGAGTAAATAGAGTGCTTTGTCGCAGATTGGCGCGATAAGGCGAGGTGCCATTTTTTCTGAGGCAATTGCGTATAAAATCAGAATCATATCTCTAATGTGATGTTAGCTTATTGATTTGCATGATACCGTTATATGTAATTTTTTTGGCTGGTTTTGTTTTTCTTTTTGTATGTAAGGAGTAAGACTAGAACTTAACCAGTTCTATGTTGATGTCTGATGTCAGGTTAGCAAGAAGTACCTAGGTAGGTAGGTCTTTAGTTTTTCGGATCATCAAGTGTTTCTTGCTGTGTAGAAACTGACTGTTCCTGTATCGTCCCACAGGACTCAGTGACTCAAAATTTTGTTGCCAATCTGGCAAACTGGCTGGCTCCCCCAAGGTCGAGCATCGCCTACCCTCTTTTGTTGGTATCTGTGGCCATACTTGCGCCTCCACCCTCACCCTATAGGGTATCTGCCTTTTTTTGGACAACTGACATCAGAAAAATCTGAACTGGGCATAGGTAGGGCGTCAAATTTTTCTTGATGCACCTCTAGTCCGGCCCTCGGATCACATTGCCAGGTTTCTCATTTTCTTTTCTTGGTGAGGGAAATGTATAAGCCCCTTGATGGCTAGGTAGGTAGCATAGGGTTGGTGGACTTGCCTTGTTTCCTTCTTATTGCGGGATATTTTTATTCCCCCACATGATAGATAGGCACTTAAGATGTGCAGTCAGGCGTGATTAATTGGGTATTCTATTACATTCTAATACTGATTGCTACCACTTAACAATGAAGCCTGTAAAGCCAACTATTAAATTTCTAGAAAACTCTGTAGAAAGGCTGAGGGAAGAGGTAGAGTCCTATAGAAGTGAGCTACAAAAGGCCAGGGAGGAACTCAAGGAATTGCGCTCAGAAGTAACTGAGATGCAGTTTAAGATTTCTGAGAATGCTGATAGAGGAGAAGTAGTGGAGAATGGTCTTGCCACCCAGTGACGGATCTAGGATTTCGTTAAGGGGGGGCGCAGGCTCGGAGGGCGCCGAACATGGGGGGCGCCGAACCTGAGGGGCGCCAATTGCAGTGGCGGATCTAGCCGGTCGGTTTGGGAGGAGCAAACCAAAGTCGAAAAGCAAAAAAAAACGTCACGCAGTAAAAGGCTGCGCTACCAATATCACTTGCCCGTATAATTTTGGGTATTTGAGGCGAAAAGCGAAAAAAAATTCACGGGGTGAAAAATATGGGCTCGAGATACTTCTTCCTATCCAAGGCTGGCTATACTATGACTTGCTATACTATGGAGGTCTGGCTATACTATAACTGAGAATTATTGATATTTGCTCCATGATTCTGATGAAGGGCTGTGCCCGAATATATAATCTTCAGTGTTTTCTACATTTCCGGATTCGAGGGGACAGGCCAGGGAACATCTTATCAACCTATGTTCTGTTTGAAGTTGAGAGTTGGAACACCAAAATCTTGCTTATAAACTAAGAAGGAGTAAAGGAAAAAAGGAGGTCGATCGCTTTGGGGGGCGAAAACGCAGTTTTGCCCCGAGCTTTTCGTTTGGGGAATGCCTTTTTCCCTCCCCCTTGGATCCGCCACTGGCCAATTTAACACCCAAAAGGCGGCCAGTGTCAATGAAGAACGCGTTTAAAAAAGGATTTGTAAATGCTTATTTTCATATAAAGCTTCCTCTCAGTGAGGACATGTTCACGTTTACCATCAAGCATATTTCGGGCCAGCGAACGACTGGTACCGTGGTAGAAGATGCTGAAAGCACCCACTGACACTAACTGAAGCACGATGAGCAAATAATACAGTTATATTCGGTCATGGTAAAAACTGAGGTGTCGTATCCACCACCTCCACTTATCACAGTTGTCCTGGCTAACGGCTCAATACTGAAATACCCGATTGACGCTAACCTGAGCCTCATAGGCCGCAGAACCTCTGCGGGCCTGGGCCCCTGAGTTTTCGTTGACTTCGATGAGTTTATATCGAGTCCCCTCAGCTGATCTGGGACCGCTTTAGTTAACCAGGCTCTCACACTGAACTTGAAACCTATATGTCGCCGCTGAAGCCAGCTTTTTGGGCCCTTTTATTGATATAGGGCCCCCTCAACCGGTCCTGGGCCCTCTGAGCTAAAAGCTGGAGCTCTGAGCTCTGAGCCCCAAGCTGGATTAGTGTCCCTTAAGCTGGTCAGGGTCCCCTGGGTTGGTATTGTTTTCGTTTAACTGATATAGATCCCTTCAGCTTGTTTGGGGCCCGTTGTGCGTATCTGGGCACTAGTTCGTCGGGGCACCCAGCTAGTCTGGCCCTATTAGTTTTATGGGCCTTCTGAGCTTCTGCACGTTCCCCTCAGAGTGTCTGGGCCCCATGAGTTGAAAATTGGACCCCTGGGTTAGTTTTGGGTGCCTGAGCTTATTTAGAAACCGTTTAAATAGGTAGGCACCCCACGCTAGTATTGAGAATCCTGTGTTGGCACTGAGGTCAAATGAGCTCGTCGGAGGCCCTTATCTGGGCCCCCTGAACTGAAACGGGCCCCTCAGCTGATTTTGGAGACCCAAAATCCCTCCTACCGGATTCCACCCACGCCAGATTTCCTGACTCCCTGGGGGCCATTGGGGATTTTTCCCGCGATCAGCGCTGGGGTCCCTCCCCCGAGACAAAGCTTACAACATGTCTCTGTGTATATACTCTAGCATCTGCCAGAGTTGAGCTAGAATCATTTTTAGGCACACTTCGCTTCCTCTCGTTACGGCGAATCATCAAATAATGCATAATATGACTATACTAGGTCAAAACATAAAAAATGACCTGACCTAAGGCTAGGTCAAGGTCGTCATCTAGCCTAGCATAGTCAGTATGCATATGAATCAACTCACAATAGCAATAAAAATGGTATCAAAATACGGGTTTTATCAATATTTCCTGCAAAGCAATTAACCTAAGTCTTAAAACCTGCTTAGGAAGCCCCAGATGAACTCTCAGAGGTAACATGTCTAAACTTGCAACATGAGCCGATAAAGAGGCCTAGGATACCATGATTTGGGGAGTCCGAAGGTATTCCAAGCGGCATCTGCAGACATAGAGCAATTTTTCGGCAAATTTCCGTTTTACCCCATGCATTTTCAATGGAGAGGTCATGACTCGTACCTGTCCCTAGGCCATCGATGGGAAAAATCCCGCAATAAATGTATTAGTACTTTTTGGGCCCATTTTATGGTACAAGTTTGAATTCGATAGATTCACCCTTTTCTTACTTACGCCAACTTAAACATTTTTTTGGGGTGAGGTCACTTGACCTGCACTGGTGACCTGACCTGAGATGACGCAACCTTAAATTTTGAGGGAAAGTTGCGGAATTGATCAATGATAAGGTGTGACAAGTACTGTGTCGCTTCGCGCCGACGTTTTTTCGTGCCACTGGGAGACCTCGAGGGGGTGTTCAAGCGCCCCCCCCAACGGGCCGGAACGGGGCTCGAATACTCTAGAACAGGGCTGAGGCCAAAAGGGAAGGCTCTAAACAATGTCTGCAATTTTTGGGGTCAAGGTCCTTCAAGGTCATTGACCTATTACAGCACAACCCAACATATTATGCCTAATTTATGCTATAACTATTGCTGTGCCCAAGCTTACCAATGACCTTTGATCAAGCCTTGATCATCAAGGCCAGTGACCTTTAAAATTGACCTGTAACCTTGATCTAAACACTGAATAACCTTTACTCTGATATAATAGCATACGTCATAATAAGAATCGTAACATTATGCAACGCCATTTAGGGGCTGTCCAGGAGTACCTGTGCTCATCAGGGACACCTATGCTCTCTGGGGGGGGGCCTTTGCTTCGATAAGGCACCTGTGCCACCCAGGGGCGCCTTCGCTCCCCAATGGACGCAACCTAGCAATCCAGGGGCATCTTTGCTGTTCCGGGGGTGCCTTTGATACCCAGTGCCCAAGGGGAGCTTTTTCTTATCCACGTTCACCATGGTATTGAGGGGCGTATTTTTATTCAAGGTAACCTATACTACCCAGTGGCGCCTACCCTATGCAAGGGGCGCTTAGGCTATCCAGGGGGCGGCATTTTGCTATGCATAGGGTGCCCTTATGCTCTCCATGGGCACCTCATTCAGAGGGTGCCTCTGATATTCAGGGGCGCTTTTCCTATCAACAGGGTACCTGTGACATCTTGGGGCTATTCTTATCAAGGGACGCTGCTGTTATTCAGGAATACCTACACCACTGTCGAGGGTCGCCTTTGCTACCCAGAGGCGCCTTTACTTCCTAGGAAATTTGGCGTCCGTGCTTTAAGGAGTGTTTCGGCATCGATTGATTGCTCTATTATTGGGCTTAGGTGCACGTGAACCTTGAGCTCATGTAGCGCCCATATTGTTGCTAAGCAACGCTTATGCTATCAAAGGGCGCCTTTACTATCCAGGGCCGCTGTTTTATTCAAGGCAGTCTGTTCTATCCACGGGCATCTGATATTTCGGGGGCGGTGCCTAGGTTATTCAGGAGGCGGTTTTTTTCTCCACAGGGGCGCACTATTGCTTTCCAGGGGCGCCGTTACTGCCCAGGGGTGTCTTTCTATCCAGGGGCGCATATGCTGTCTAGGTGTATTTTTCAATCACAGACATGATTGAAATACATGCCCCTACGTTATCCTGGGGTGCATTTTGTCTCCGGTGAGGCGCTATTTTTCTCTTCCGGGCACCAGTTTATCCAAGGGCACCTATGCTGTCCAGAGAACCTTTGTTATCTAGGGCTGCCTTCGCTGTTAAGGGGCACCTTTGCTACCCAAAGGGAACATTTTACTTTCCTGGAGTGCTTATTTCCATCTAAGGGGAACATATGCTATCTTGGAGCGCCTTTGCAAACATGGGGCGCATTTTTCTATCCAGGTGCGCCTTTGCACTTGAGGGGGCGCCTCTGCAATCCAGTAGGAGCCCAAAGTAGATGGAGAATAAGAATTCTAAAATAAGGCGCTCGAACACTGAAAAAAGTGCCTAGTTATCAGAAAGAGGCGCTCATCTGCTGAGCGGCGAGGACTGCTGGTTGGTGAGGGCAGTGTTCTCGGAAACGGGGCGCACATACTGAAAAAGGCACCCAGTTGCAGCGATGGAGCACTAAGCCTTCAGTTATAGGTTAATGAAATGTGGTTAAAGGCAGTCAATGCTCAAATTGAGCGCTCGAGCCCTGTAACAGAGCGCGCGACTGTCAGACAGGTGTGCCAAACCATAGACAGTAGGGCAGCTGAAGATGGAAAGGGACACCTATGATATCCTGGGGGCGCCTGTACTCTCAGGTCAGGCGCTTGTTTTCTTTCTCAGGCGCCTAGTTTATCCATGGCCGCCTATGCTGTCCAGATCATCTATTTCAAGAAGGGTTAACTTTGCTGTCCAGGGGCGCCTTTGCTATCCAAGGGCGCATATGATATCTGTAGGGCGCTTTATGCAGAGGGCGCCTAGGCTGTCCAAAGGCGCCGTCCTAACCAAAGGCCGCCTTTCACTTCCCTGAAGTGCCTATTTCTATGTAAGGAGTGCATATATTATCTAGAAGTGCCCTTGATATACGGAGACGCCTTTTTGTCCAGCGGCGCCTTTGCTCTTGAGGGGCGCTGCTCTAATCCAGGGTAGCTGAAGATGGATAAGGGACATCTATGTTATACAGGGGGAGCCTGTACTTTCCAATGGGGCGCTCATTTTTCTTCTCAGGCACCTAGTTTATCTAGGGAGCGCATAGGCTATCTAAAGGCGCCTTTGCTTTCGAAGGGGTGCCTTCCTAGGGGCGCCTTTGCTATCCAGGGGCGCCTTTGCTGTCCAAAGCACTTGTGTTATCCAGGGTTGTCTTTGCTGTCCAGTGGCGCCTTTGCTATCTAAAAGTGCATATGATATCCGTCGGCGCTTTATCCAGTGGGCGCCTGGACTATCAAAGGGCACTTTCTATCCAAGGGCTGCATTTATTTTCCTGAAGTGCCTATTTCTATCTAAGGGGCTCCTATTCTGTCCAGGGCACCTATGTTTCCCAGATTTGCCTTTGCTGTCCAGGGACGCCTTTGCTATCCAAGAGCACCTTTCTTAACCAAGGGGCGCATTTTGCTTTCCTGGAGCGCCTATTCCTACCTAAGGGGCGCATATGTTATCTAGGAGCGCCTTTGATACCAGGAGGCGGCTTTTTTTCCAGGGGCGCCTTTGCTCTTGGTGGGCGCTGCTCCAATGCAGGGCAGCTGAAGGTGGATAAGGGACATCTATGTTATACAGAGGGCGCCTGTACTTCCCAGTGGGGCGCTCGTTTTCCTTCTCGGGCTCCTAGTTTATCCAGGGGGCGTCTAGGCTATCCAAAGGCGGCTTTTCTATCGAAAGGGTGCCTTCCTAGGGGCGCCTTTGCTACCCAGGGGCGCCTTTGTTGTCCACGGCACTTGTGTTATCCAGAGTTGTATTTGCTGTCCAGGGGCGCCTTTGCTATCCAAGGGTGCATATGACATCCGTAGGCGCTTTTTCCAGTGGGCGCCTAGGCTATCAAAGGGCGCCTTTTCTACCCAAGGTGAGCATTTTATTTTCCTAAAGCGCCCATTTCTATCTAAGGGGCGCTTATGCTGCCCAGGGCACTTATGTTACCAAGATTTGCCTTTACTGCCCAGGGGCGCCTTTCCTAGCCAAGGGCGCATATAGTATCCGTATGGCGCTTCATCCAGGGGGCGGCTAGGCTATCTAAAGGCGGTTTTTCTATCAAAGGGGTGCCTTCCTAGGGGCGCCTTTGCTACCCAGGGGCGCCTTTGCCGTCCACAGCACTTAGCGTTGTCTTTGCTGTCCAGGGGCGCCTTTGCTATCCAAGGGTGCATATGACATCCGTAGGGCGCTTTTTCCAGTGGGCGCCTAGGCTATCAAAGGGCGCCTTTTTCTACCCAAGGTGAGAATTTTATTTTCTAAAGCGCCTATTTCTATCTAAGGGGCGCTTATGCTGTCCAGGGCACCTATGTTACCAAGATTTGCCTTTGCAGCCCAGGGGCGCCTTTCCCAGCCAAGGGCGCATATGATATCCGTAGGGCGCTTCATCCAGGGGGCACCTAGGCTATACAAAGGCGGTTTTTCTATCGAAGGGCTGCCGTCCTAGGGGTGCCTTTGCTGTCCACAGCAATTGTGTTATCCAGGGTTGTCTTTGCTGTCCAGGGGCGCCTTTACTATCCAAGGGTGAATATGACATCCTTAGGGCGCTTTTTCCAGTGGGCGCCTAGGCTATCAAAGGGCGCCTTTTTCTACCCAAGGTGAGCATTTTATTTTCCTAAAGCGCCTACTTCTATCTAAGGGGCGCTTATGCTGTCCAGGGTACCTATGTTACCAAGATTTACCTTTGCTGCCCAGGGGCGCCTTTCCTAGCCAAGGGCACATATGATATCCGTAGTTCGCTTCATCCAGGGGCGCCTAGGCTATCCAAAGGCGGATTTCTATCGAAGGGGTTCCTTCCTAGGGGCGCCTTTGCTACCCAGGGGCGCCTTTGCTGTCCAGGGGCGCCTTTGCTATCCAAGGGTGAATATGACATCCTTAGGGCGCTTTTTCCAGTGGGCGCCTAGGCTATCAAAGGGCGCCTTTTTCTACCCAAGGTGAGCATTTTATTTTCCTAAAGCGCCTACTTCATCTAAGGGGCGCTTATGCTGTCCAGGGTACCTATGTTACCAAGATTTACCTTTGCTGCCCAGGGGCGCCTTTCCTAGCCAAGGGCGCATATGATATCCGTAGTTCGCTTCATCCAGGGCGCGCCTAGGCTATCCAAAGGCGGATTTCTATCGAAGGGGTTCCTTCCTAGGGGCGCCTTTGCTACCCAGGGGCGCCTTTGCTGTCCAGGGGCGCCTTTGCTATCCAAGGGTGCATATGACATCCGTAGGGCGCTTTTTCCAGTGGGCGCCTAGGCTATCGAAGGGCGCCTTTTTCTACCCAAGGTGAGCATTTTATTTTCTAAAGCGCCTATTTCTATCTAAGGGGCGCTTATGCTGTCCAGGGCACCTATGTTACCAAGATTTGCCTTTGCAGCCCAGGGGCGCCTTTCCCAGCCAAGGGCGCATATGATATCTGTAGGGCGCTTCATCCAGGGGGCGCCTAGGCTATACAAAGGCAGTTTTTCTATCGAAGGGCTGCCGTCCTAGGGGCGCCTTTGCTGTCCACAGCAATTGTGTTATCCAGGGTTGTCTTTGCTGTCCAGGGGCGCCTTTACTATCCAAGGGTGCATATGACATCCTTAGGGCGCTTTTTCCAGTGGGCACCTAGGCTATCAAAGGGCGCCTTTTTCTACCCAAGGTGAGCATTTTATTTTCCTAAAGCGCCTACTTCTATCTAAAGGGCGCTTATGCTGTCCAGTTCACCTATGTTACCAAGATTTGCCATTGCTGCCCAGGGGCGCCTTCCCTAGCCAAGGGCGCATATGGTATCCGTAGGGCGCTTCATCCAGGGGGCGCCTAGGCTACCCAGGGGCGCTTAATCCAGGGGGCGCCTAGGCTACTCAGGGGTGCATTAGTTCCCCATGGCGCAATCTTGCTATCTAGTGGCGCCTTTTCTTTGCCGGGGCGTTTTTGTTAGCTTTCTAAATTTCATCTTCAACATTTTACTGGGGCGCAAAAGACCAGTAAAGGCGTCTAGTGTTTGGGCAGGGGCGCTTTGCCATGGTTTTAAGGAGTATGTGTTCATTCAAGTGGAATAAGTGGTATCTACCACCTTGGCGTACGAAATGGGTACAGGCGCGCCGCTCATATCGGGCGCCTAAGGCGCCCGATACAAGCTGAGCTTTACAGGGGCGCTTCGGAGCTAAGGGGGGGCCGGGCCCCCTGGGCCCCCCTTGGATCCGTCACTGTTGCCACCTTGGATAAGAGCTGCTCCTCTGTTGTCCAGGCTCAGGCCCAGCTTTCAGGAGAGCACAAGTCCCTATCTGCTTGTCAGGGAAAGCTTGCCATGTCTCTGGAGGAGCAGGCACAGTACAGTAGAAAGTTCACCCTTCTGCTCACTGGAAAAGTGATTCCACCTCCAGGGGAAAACGAGGATACTCGTCTTTTGGCCTGCAGCCTGGTGAATGAGTATCTTGGCATCCATGTGGCTCCTCCTGAAATAACAGCTTGTCATCGGCTGCGTAACAAGAGGATTATACTTATGAGATTTGCCTACCTTGGACAGAGGATGCATGTCTATAAACGCCGAACTAAACCAGTACGTCATGGCCTGATCGTTCATGAAAGTTTGACTGCGGAGAGACTGGAGGTTGTCAGGATCCTACGGGACCTGTATACCCCGCGTGTCAACTCCCCCTCCAATCCTACTACACAAGTGGTGGACGTATCTTTGTGAGACTCCATGGCAGCTCTGGGCCCACTGAGATCATGGTTGGGACTGCTAGGGCAGATATCCTGAGGCTTTGCGGGGTTGTGCCATCTGAGGGGGTGGTGTTGATGTGCCACACTCCTCTGGCAGGGCGACTGAGCTGCCTCCTGCTGTGCCCTCGCGTGGAGCACCTGGTGATGTTGAGCGGCTGCAGGTGATGGAGGGCGGCAGTCCAGGGGGGTCTCGTGGACCCCCTGAAGCTGCTGCTGATGGTGAGCCTCATGCTTCTGTGGCGCCTCAGGGGTCTTCCGCTGCCCCGGCTGGTGGTTCTTCCGCTGGTGGTGGTGCTTTGGGTGAGTTAGCCCCCCAGGTCTCTGGCTTGGATGCCTCATTTCCTGTGTGTGTTGCTGCCAGCTCAGACTCTGGATTGCATACTGTGGGGGGGCTCGGGGATGCTGGGTCCCATGCTCCACTTGGGCCTGCTCCTGTGGGGGTGGCCTCTTGCTCTGGGAGGTCTGGTGCAGCTGTTACTGGTGGTGGTGATGGGATGGAGGGATCCCCTGGTCCATCTTCGGTGCAGCCTGGTTCGGGGTTGTCGAACAGGTCAGGGTATGAGCAGGGACTTGCGTTGGCTCAGCAAGCTGACAGTCCTGTATCATTGAGTTGTGAGGCTGGAAATGGTGACAGTCAGTGGCAACCCCCTGACCCTGCGGAGCCTGAGATGTCCCTGAACACTACCTCCTCCCCACAGGCATCCAGCTCTTGTGGGGGCCAGCCCCAGCCGCCCAGTTTCCCACTGATTGCACGTCGGGTATCTGCTGATGGCGGGGACAGATTTCGTCCATCTTCCCCCTGACCACCACTGGAGCCAGTGATCAGGTATAGGCTGATTCCGTCTGTTGCTGTGTAGGTGCACATCATTGGTTATGGGTGTTAATAATTTAACTGGGTCCACTATCATTTCTCATGTATTCTTGTAATCTTGATATACTCCCATGCTGGGCTTAACCTACAAAATGACCCATAGTGTTGTGCTCCATTCTGTGGCTTCTATTCAGAGCTGTGTCTCACATTGGGTTGCCATATACTGGAGATGAGTTCTGCACCTCCTGCTGATTCTTCTGGCTAAATGGATCAGCTGCACCCTTGCCGGACGGGGGAGTGGGGGCCCTTATTCTGGTCATTGATTGGTTTGGTCTGGGCTCTACAGCCCTATTCCATTTTCTGCTATCATTCCACTTTTTACTTCACTACTCCACCTTTTTTCTCACTGATTGCCAGTTGATTGAAATGACTTGCCTAAATCCCCAGGGTTCCCCTCTCAGAAGTCTGGGTGGAGCTGCTGTCTGGCCTGATCTGCCCCCAGCTCAAGTTGCGGTGATGCAAACACGGGATCTTTGCACAACAGTTCTTGTCCATTTTGTAAGTTTGACCGTGAGTTGGACTTCCTTGGCTGTGGTTACTTCATTTATAGTAGCAATCTGCAGTTTTTCCCCTCATTGTCACTTGATCGTTTTGCATATTGTCTTTAGGCTTTCTTTCGCTTGTACATCACCTGAACCATATTGTGAGTTATTTGAAATCTCTTATGCTGTTTACTTGGCTGGTCCACCTGCCTGTGTGCTTATCATTGGTGAAATCCTTGTTTCTTTTTTGCTGCATCAGTGTAGTTTAACCTCCTCCCCCTCACCCAGATATTTTTCTCTGCATCGTGCATTGACCTTATTTGTTAGCCATTTCTGGTCCAGTAGATATTTCTAACCATTCACGATTTTCACCAAACTTTCCTTGCCTGGATGATGAAAACTATATCTCTAGTAAATTCAAAACTATACTAGACTCCTGCAACTACCGATCCCCCTCTGATTTTTCCCAGCCTACCCCAGTGCCCGAAGATGTTACAATTATTCATATAAATATAAGATCCCTCCCCAAAAACTTTGATTCACTGGAGCATTTTGTATCCCATCTCAAACCAAAACCCAAAATCATACTTCTCACAGAACTCTGGCTTGCCCCAGATTGTACTAGCCCGTATTCCATTCATGACTACTGTTTGGAAGTTTCAACTCTTCCTGAATTCAAGGGTAAGGGGGCTGCCATTTACATTAGTAAACAATTAGTCTATAGCAGGAGAGGTGATTTAGAATCTCAGTCTGTCCCATTTCAATCTGTTTTCATAGAGATATCTCAAACTTTGCCCTTCAATCTTGTAATTGGTTCTATGTACCGTTCTCCTTCCTACCCATCTACTATGTTTATTGACTACATTGAAGACACCATGGACAAAATTTCACAAGAAAAGAAAACCTGCATAATGGGAGGCGATTATAATTTTGATCTTCTAAAGTCAGACTCTCATGAACCAACAGGATATTTTCTCAATATGCTGGCATCATCAGGCTACCTACCTTGCATCTCTATCCCAACACGAGTAACTTGCAATTCACAAACTCTCATTGATAACTTTTTCTGTAATGACCCATCAATCATTCAAGCTTCATCTGTCATTACTGCAGACATTAGTGACCATCTCCCCATCTTGCTTCAACTTTCTGCTAGACTAGAGAAACCTAAAAAAACTTCAGTCATCCAGCATCCATTTGACTTTAGAAAAACTAATGCTCTTATAGAGAATGTGGCCTTTAGTCTAGCAAACTTTACTTCAATAACTGATCCCAACATTGCTGCAAATTATCTTCAAGAAACCATATCTTCTGAAATCAACAAATTACGAATACAAAAAATTGATAGAAGAACCATACCTTTTCAACCCTGGATTTCCCATCACTTATTACACTGCATAAACAAAAAAATGATTTGTACAAAAAATTCATTAAATCAAAAGCTATACAAGACCACATAACTTATAAGACTTACCACAACTACCTCACCAGTGCCATACGCACAGCCCAAAAACTCTATTTTCAACGGAAATTACAAGAAAATCAGTCAAATCCAGTAAAACTTTGGGAAACTCTCCTCACAGCTGTCCGCAAAAATAAATTCAGAAAAGACCTTCCTGACAGTTTCCACCACCATGGTGTTTCCATTACCGAAAATCACCAAATTGCAAACCATTTCAACAAATTCTTTTCTGAAATTGCCGCCTCCCTAGATGCTAAAATACCACAGCCCACTTCAGATCCTCTTCAGTTTCTCGGAGACCAAATTAACTCGGAATTTCATTTTTTGCCAGTAACATCCTACCTAGTTGAAAACATAATTAGGTCTCTCGGAAATACGGGTGCTGGGTATGATGGAATCACCCCAAAAATTTTGAAATTACTTGCTCCAACTCTCTCGCCCCACCTGTCTCATTTATTCAATCTCTGCTTTGCTTCTGGTATCTTCCCTGATAAATTCAAAACTGCTGTGGTGGTTCCTGTATTCAAGTCTGGTGACGCTTCAGCCTTTACAAACTATCGGCCTATTTCCATTCTCCCGACTCTCTCTAAAGTCTTTGAAAAAATTATTTATGAACAAGTTGTAAATTACCTCTCCCAAAACAACATAATATATGACCATCAATTCGGATTTCGGCCAAACCACAGTACTTACATGCCAATTTCTCTTCTTCGAGAGTATATCACTTCTGCGTTAGTTTCAAAGAATGTCTGTGCTGCCCTCTACCTAGATTTTTCTAAAGCTTTTGATACGGTTAACCACCCAATTCTCTTGTCAAAACTGAGATTATACGGCTTTGAAAATCTTTCTTTGAAATTCTTCGAATCTTACCTATCAAATCGCTCTCAGTCTGTAAAAATCAATGGAACTATGTCAGGCACCCCTGCCTCCATGCCCCTCGGAGTTCCACAGGGAAGTGTACTAGGGCCCCTCCTATTTTTACTATACATTAATGACATACATAAAAGCTCAGTAAACCCAAAATTTCTTCTTTTTGCTGACGATACAGCCCTCTTTTTCTCAGCCAAGACCCTTTCTGAACTACAGCTCAAAATAAACCAGAGTCTTCTCGAGGTAACAACCTGGCTAAATTGTAACAGGCTCACACTAAACGCCAAAAAATCGGTATATCAACTCTTCCCCACCTCCAGCAGTAATATCCCTGTCCACCTCCATAATGTAATGCTTGATAGATGTCGCTCAGCAAATTACCTTGGAGTAAAAATTGATGAGGATCTGAAGTGGGGAAACCATATCAAACAAGTAGAAAATTCAATCGCCAGGAACATTGGTTTAATTAGACGAGCTCAACATATTCTAAATTCTGATCACCTTCTCCTGCTGTACAATGCTCTCGTGCTTCCTCGACTTCTTTATGGCTTAGAAATCTGGGGCAATACCTTCAAATACAGATTAGACAAAATATTCCTGCTTCAGAAGAAGATAATCAGAACAATTGATCATTCGGATAGGCTCGCCCACTCTGCCCCCATTTTCAAAAAATACTGTGTACTTAAAATCCATGACCTAGTTCAATTCGTTAACTTCAACTTCCTTCATAAAGCCATAATTGGCACTCTACCTACACCCTTAAAAGACTTAATCAACGTCCGAAACCCACTAAATATTCAGAGGCAGGTCCGCCAGAATAGTCATTTTTCTGTCCCTTTTGCTCCAACAATCTATAGAAAATTTTCTTTGTTCATCGCTGCCCCCCGAAGCTGGAACCAAATTATCGCCTCTAAAATTCGAAATATCAATGATATCCCCGCAGTAAAACGTTTTCAAAAGGTTGTGAAGAAAATATTTATTGATAATTATGTATAATAAGAAAGAACCTCCTGAACAGAAGAAGGAATGTAAAAACTGTCTCCTTCCGTTAAGGATAGGGGTTGGTGCAGGCGTGAGAAGTTAGGTTATCTTAGGTTGTTAGGCCATAAGTTAGCGGAAATGAGGTAGGCACCAAAGTCCACCCCATATTGCATGATTCTAATCATCACTCGAAATTAATGCAGCACCATCATGAGTAGGTCGGCTATCGGCGTCGACACAGGCATGCCTCCGGCACCCTGCTGCCCCTTCCTGAGTGTCCTCCCCAAGAGCGCTGCGTTGTGCCCAAATCTCACCGAACGCTCTCTATGTCTCTCGTGGCGCTAAATACGTCTTTCCTCTCCCTCCTCCGCTAACTTTTTTTCTCTCCACTTCACAGGGGCGTGCTGCTGGTCTTTCATGACCCGCTTGGTCGCCTCTGGTGACGACGGGTTACGCCCCGACCCCTCCCCCTCTCGGGGGGCGCTCTACCGGCGCGCCAGTGTTATGTGGCCCTCTACCGGGAGCTGGCCGCACTCAGCTCGTGGCGATCCGCCGTCTGCGCGGTGGCGCTGGGGTAGCGTCGGGCATCGTCGGCCTGCAGCGGCTTGTGGACGTGCGATGCTACTGTGGTGCTCCCGGCGCTGCCGCCGTGCCCGCCTCGCTGCGGGCTGCGGTGGCTGGGTGCGGCGGCCCCTGCGCGGGCGACCTCTGGGCGTGTGCTCGGAGAGCGCTCGGTGTTGTTAGATGGCGCTGAGTTGTGCCCAGTGCCCGGGGCGGTGTTGAATGATTGGCGGGACGCATGGGGCACGAGGAACTGCAAACAGACGATGTAAATTGATCTGCGAATGTACTCTACTTACCTTGTTTTTTGTATCAATGTTTTTAATGTCATTGCCCTCCCCCGAGCCGGCTCGCCCCCTCCCCCCATTGTTGTGCTTGTGAAACATTAGGAAATGTGTTGTGTATGCAATGTGCTGCACATGAATACATGTATGGAAGTAATTGGTCAGCAGTGATGGCTGGAGGCAACGGTGGTGGTTACAAGGTGAGGTACTGTAAATGTGTTTGCCCTCCTGACTGAACATTACATGGACTGGACATTGACTGCACCTCATGTTCAGGATGATCTTTGGGACGTCAGGTGCGCAAGCATCCAACTTGTGTGTGGTAAAGTTTAGGACTATTTGCGTGAGTGTCGTAAAAGGCGGGTAAATACAATTAGTAATGCCTTTTAGATCAGTAATGTATCTAAAATATGTGACTGGTCAATTGACCAGTAGGCAGTGACAGGCGGACATAAATTGTTCAAATCGGCTATACCCGGTTGAATTCGTTGACCTTTCTTCAAACTAGTTCCAAATGTGATTAAATTTTCAAATTGGAGCACTAGAAATTGTGTGGCTTATTTTCGCTCGGACAGTTATATGCGCATTATTTATATATACATGTGTTGTAGTCGTGAATTTTCCGTTTCCGGAGGCGCAGTTGTCCTTTAGCCCTCGACCTGGTGGGGTCAGGGGGTGGACATGAGCTATTTCCTCTAGAATCTGGAGGAAATATATCGGTGCCACCTGACTTTTTTGGGGTTTTACGGGGGATTTTAGGGGCGTAAACTGCGCACACATATGTGACCGGCCAAGGGAATTTTTTTCTGATTCATACGTAAAATTGATTAGACTATCTCGTAGTTATACTTACTTGTCGATTTATGGACTTTTTAAGTACAAAAAACTACGATGAAAATGTCTCCAGAAGTCAGGCGTATGACCAATCAGTAGGCAGGATTTCGGTCAAGAGCTGCCATATCTTACCAGATCTCAGCTAAGCTCCCAATCAGCTCCCGATCTAGAGATATTAGCTGACGTGTCCGAACCGTATCTATAAGAACCGTGGGTGGGGTGGGGGGTGTTTGAACACCCCCTCGGGTTTTTGGCACAGCTTATGCCTGATCAATTTTGCATCTTGCCTGGAAATTTTAGGTCTGGGTAATATCAGGTCAGGTCACCAAGCCAGGTCAAGTGACCCCACCTCAAAAATATTCAAGATGACATAACTACCAAGAGGTTTAACCTATCGATCTGAAACTTGTATCATGGAATAGCCCAACTGGTACTAAAGATATAGCAAGATATATGGGGAAAACTGAGCCCGAGGTCGGATTCGGCTCGAGGCAAGTGTCGGCATCGACTCCGGGCAATATTTTTGGCAGTTAAATGCCCGCCCTCTAAGTGACATATAATTTTAGTTCGTCATTGTTAGAGGATTATTATCTATCACCAAAATCAGTTTTCAACTAATTGTTTTTTTGACATTTTTGCCCTGGAGTCGGTTTGGTGCTCTCCATGGACTCAGCAGCCCTGACTATAGGCATTCTGACATTTAGCGGGGGTTTAATTCCCTAGCTCACACCTCGTATCCGCCACTGAAGCAAACCATTAAACGCTTTCTCAATTTATAATATGAAAAGCGAAACCAACGAAAGATCAGTTGACATCTTGGTATCTCAGCACCGACGCGCGAGCACGCGCAACGCTCTCATTGGCCACCCCAATTTGTTGCCATGGTGATTACTCAGCTCTACGGCCAGCGAATGCTATAGAAATCTGACGAGTCTTGCTACCTTATGAGCTATCCGTGGTTGCGTGGGTGTCGTTGCCATCTTTTTTAATCATTGTTTGGATTATCCCGGCCATAGAGAACATCAGACTTCCATCAACTACTTACTGTCCTCAAAATGGGAGGACCCAAGGGAAGCAAAGCTCCACCAGCCAAGCTGCGACATGATGGGCAGTGTGTATTGAGGTTTATGGCGAATTCAGCGACTGGGTTACATCGCGCCCATCATCACTGAGAAAGGGTTTAAAAGGTTGCTTCAGTGGCGGATACAAGCCCGCCGAATGCCAGAATGACTATAGTAACTGCATAGCCGGAGGCTGTTCCGAGGTTATGGCGGGGCAAGCTCGAGCCCCTAGTCCCTCTCGATATGAAGTCCTGAATCGACCATAGGCGTTGGATCGTTAGAATATTGGGAGAACCAGCCAAACTTCAACCTGAGGCTGACAAGAAACTTCTCATACGAGGACCTCTTCGGATTTGGACTCCTCGTTGCCTTCTGCACCGGCTCGATATGGACAATTTCTGACTTCCTTCTATTTTTGCTGAGAGAGGAATTTTTGGCCCGATATTGGTTGGGGGCCATGGTCCGCCTGCCTCCCCCCATCCCCTGTTCCTACACTTCTGGAATCGGCCACTGGTTCGCTTTGTTGTGGCTAGGACACTTATTGCCGGAGATAGCGTTATATGATAACTGTGATTCACGAGTACAACGCTTGTTTATATTATAATGCGTAATTTGTATAAAAATTATCGTTAAATTATATATTGTTAATATAAATCATGCGCCTATAATTGTACGAGCGAAATTAAGGCACTCTATTTCTAGTTCTCCAATTTGAAGAAAAATTAAACACATTTGGAACCAATTTTTAGAAAGATCAAATAATCCAACTGGATATAGCCGATTTTAACTATTTGTATCCAACTGCCACTGTCTATTGACCAGTATTCCATTGCCAGTTTTAGGCAACATTTTAAACCCAACCAAAAATGAAGAGGTGTTCGTGATGCATGAAGCAGTAAACAAGCATCTATACTTCAGCTGACACTGTGCTTTGTTTCATTGTTCATTTACTGTCAGTTAACAAAAATAAACAAGACCTATTTCGGTTTTATTGCAAGCTGTTCGTATGCTTAGGCGTTTCCAAGTCCCATTATTATGTATGTATGGAACGTTTTCGTATCAGTCATCACGAATCTTCCAATGCCGTCCCAATGAAAATGAGATGAAAACGATAAATATTTGAACCATGTCGTTGTTGACATGCAATTTGCAAGCTCTTTGTTGTAGCGGCTTTCATTGAACTAGCTTTTATCATATTTTGGCTCATTTTTCAATCTTTTTCAGAGGCGCCTGGTAGGTGGCGTAAATGGGAGAAGAAAAAAGAAGCGAACGATTCAGGCAAGTAGTCTTACCTAGCTGTTGAGCCTTACCTTGTTGCTTTTTTGGTTTGCGCCGACGATGTGGGGTAGGCTCACGCTCGCCCGTTAGTTAATGGGCAAAAACTAACAGGCGCATTGTTACCACACTAGGCCTAGAGGAGCAGTTGCAAATATAAGCATGTGACCCCTGAAAGGTCATCTGGGGCTTCTTTCCCAAATCTTTTTCGAAGAAATGGCGATAGAAGTTCCATTTTAAAGTCATCTGCTTTCGATGGGTATTGCGGGCCGATTGTTTGCCATAAGCAATCCCATAAGCCATTCTATTTTCAAAGCCGTTTGATTTTCAAATAGCGAAGCAGTAAAAGCCGTGTCTAAAAAAAGTTGTACTCAGTATGTAGGGCCCCATGTTAACTTTGACGCTTAGCCTTCACCTTCATACGGAGATGATTCTAAGTATATGATGTTTTGACGTTTTTTTCTTTTCCCCTTTCCCGCCACTCATAGCTTTACCCTTGCCTTTTTCCAGGATCTGTTCTTTGTGGAGAGCATTCTAAATCACAAGTGGGAGACCGAAAGCAAGCAAAAGCTGACTTACCTCATTAAATGGCAGGGATTCAGGTACGTTTTCTTATTCATATTTCTTAAATATCATACTAAGTTTTTTAATGGCGTGAATGTGGTGCATGCATTGAAAGCTTACCTAAAATTTTACCCATTGCTTGTTTCAATTTATAGCACTTCAAGGTAACTTTTAGGAATTCTTTTCCGTCACGATTACCTTACTGTCACACTTTTGATTGGTTAAAACACCAATATTTTTAACTCGTGCCAAAAACAGCACTACCTCTGGAAAACGAGTCGAAATAATGCATAAATGGGTAGTAAATCTAACTTGATGGGGTGTCGATCTCCACCCTGCACCCTGAGATTTGGGACACTGGTTTAGATCAAATCATACAACTTGGTAAGTCTGTTAAGTGGTTCGGCGAATGCCTGCATGATAACCCTGAATCCTCGTTGATCTCGCCTTTACCAATTGTATTCCTTCTTCTTACCAGAATGCCTACCTGGGAGCCTGCTGAAAACCTGAACGTCTCAATCCTAGAAACATACCACCGTAAGTAACTTAATGCCTTTCTCTTTTTCAGTTTTTTTTCAGAGGTTGTCTAGAACGAAAGTTTGATGTACTGCTAGAATTAGAATGTATGAATGTAGAATGTATGTATCTAGGGTATCTATCATTTGTATCTATGTATCTATCCTTTTAGTGTGGTCATGTGTGCTACGTGGACTCAGTGATCAAGTACGACAAGCTGTTGATGAAGGAATAAGTGTCCGGAAAGTGAATTCTAATCTAACAATTCTCTGGTCCAAGGCCATATGAAGCCCTTCATATCTGTCTTGTCCTTAGTTTCACGTCATGAATGTACCTTTATGCTTTGTATGTAATCGCAGACACTGAATCTAAGACTTGGAAGACATTATTTTCTGTCTGGGCCCATGACGTTTTACCAAACATTCTTAGTACTGGGTACACGCGCCTCCCTCCAGTGTGCGTGTTAAGACCCGCCCCAGTGTATCTGCGGCCCACCTTTACCCCGGTGTGGGGGGGGTTGAACGTCTTATTCTAACTCTACCCCTGCGTGTGATAGCGGAAAAACGCGAACGGTTGTGGATAGCCCACGAGAAAGGATGACGAAACTTTATAATTAACGTGCAGGTGAATATTAACACGCGCATTGACGGGGGGCGGGTACCCCCCTTGGGTTTTTTGGAGATGGCAAAAAAACGGCGGCGCTACGCGCCGCCGTTTTTGCCATACCCTTTCTCTCATCATGTTGACAACTTTTGTCAAAATTTCGAGGTTAGATCATCTCAGGTCAGGTCACCAGTACAGGTCAAGTGACCTGACCTAAAAAAAGTTTAAGATAGTAATAGTCGGAACAGGGTAAATTTATCCGATTGAAACTCATATCACATGATGGCCCCACCGAGTTCTCTGAAATATGTTCCGGTATTTTTTATATCGATGCCCTAAGGTCAGGTACGAGCCAAGACCTCTCCATTGAAAATACATGGAAAAAATGGTTTTAACTGAATAACTTAGTGACAAATGGTAATAGAGTGTTTATTTTAGGTGCATTAGATTTGCCTTGTCTTTGCGGTTCTAATGATATGCATTTTATATAATTTGACCTTGACCTGACCTCAGGCCAGGTAAAATCCTTGATTTGACCTAGTAAGGTCAAATTATATATCATTCGATTCGGCTTGACGCGAGGATTCATACAGTTCAAGTTGTTTTGCTCTATCTTTACTTGTTCAGATGACATGACTGAAAATCTTCATTTACATGTTATCCCTATGACGGCATGTTTTGACCTCTAGTGACCTTATGTGACCTGACAAGAAAATGGCTCAAATATTTTCGATGGAAAAGTGGATGGGCTACCCAACGCCGTTTACCGTTTTTCGCTTCCTAGTTCTCGTTCTCGAGATCTTAAGAGGGGGGGCAGGTACCCGCCACCCCCCGTCAAAGCGAAGGTGGCTCATACCGCCGTCAATGCGCGTGTTAAGGTCGTAACAACACTGGTTCAGCTAACGTAGAAGAAATTAAGGAGTCATTGGGGTGGACTCGGTTCAAAACAGCCTGGTGTTGCTAAAGTGACCCGTCACCAGCCGCTCTCAAATGACCATGGATAGATAAGCGCAGTGGGGGCCTTGCTATAGTACGGTCTCTGACTTCACCGAGCAGGAAATATTGAATCTGTGATCAGTTTGATGCAGCTAGATTAGGGAGAATTTCTTTTTAAAAAATTTTCAAGTATTTTGCGACGTATTTCGCACAGTATTCTACTATTATACTTTAGGAAATATATCTTGAAATAACAACGCCCACCCATGCCAAATTTCGTAGCAAACTATGCGTTGGTCCGGGTGGTTCCTGGTGGCCGTGGTATCTACCACTGGCTTCTGTATTAACAGGCACTCGTACGGGGCACCGCGCCACCTTTTCCGGTGCACTTCTGTGGTCAGGTCACTTTTGAGGTTACTACAGGGTGTTTTATAAAGAATGATATTTTTGAATTGATCATATTGCGGTTATAAATAAGTTGTTATGGTATGATTTACATATCGTTCGAAAGATAATTTTGGGACATTTACGATTATTTGTACTTCGATAGCTGTTTTGACATTTTTCTTGTTCAAAATAGTCTTAAAAATGACTTGAAAAATGCTGTCTATTTTTCCTTCATCAAAAATGTTGGTAGAAATCACGCGCGTATCACGTAACAAGTATCACGCCAATGACACTGAAATCATTACATCGTCACTATGGTACATCACAGTCCACTTGCACATTACCTTTAGGAATTAATTATAAAAACGCACCTCTCAAGCTTAGGAAAACTCGGGTCCAAGCAAGCAATCCCCAATCGGTCCATGTCCCTTGTTCTGCGGTGAGCAGTGGGGTCTTGTGCACTGTGTCCACGTGAGCATGCACATCAAAAGCAAAAGCTACAGTAATATTACAAGTTTAAAACTTTTGGCTCAAGCTCCATATGGCTCATTGGCTTACCTTCCATATGAATGATGCGGTGGACACAGCCCACAATACCCCACTGATCACCGCAGAACAAGGGACATGGACCAATTGGGGATTGCTTGCTTGGACCCGAGCTTTCCTAAGCTTGAGAGGTGCGTTTCTTATAATTAATTCCTAAAGGTAATGTGCGTGTGGATTTTGATGTACCATAGTGACGATGTAATGATTTCAGTGTCATTGGCGTGATACTTGTCACGTGATACGCGCGTGATATCTACCAACATTTTTGATGAAGGAAAAAAGACAGCATTTTTCAAGTCATTTTTAAGACTACTTTGAACAAGAAAAATATCAAAACAGCTATCAAAGTACAAATAATTGCAAATGTCCCAAAATTATCTTTCGAACGATATGTAAATCATACCACAACAACTTATTTATAACAGCATTATGATCAATTAAAAAATATCATTCTTTATGAAACACCCTGTAGAAGCAAAGAATATTCTCATAGGGATACTATGGAACCTTACGTTTCGTGCTGTAACCACTTGTAAATCCAGAGGGGGGCAAACCGGGCAATTGCCCCCTCCCCGAAAACCTTCCATTGCCACCCATTTGCCCCTCCATTTTCTTAAAAAAAAACATGTTTTTCACAATTTTGGGCTCCGTTGCCCCCCTTCCCCCCGACCTTCGGGCTGGATCCGACCCTGACTGTAACCGCTGACAGAGTATAGCTATAGACTAATGTAGGCACTAGGAGAATCATCTCGTTGGGTTGGATCGAATGATACACGGCATGACCTTGTCTGGGCAAGTCTTGATTGGATCTGACCCTAGGTCTACGTATGAAAAAAATACAAATAACTCGAACCGCAATTGCAAACCAAGTACTCTAGCGCCAAAACAAACGCTCTAGCATAATTTTCTGCGAAGTTACTTTTTTAAATTCATTTTTCTGCCATGGACATAAACCATTTCTCAGAGACGGATCCAGAGGACCAATCCGAACATGGCCCCCCAAAACAAAAAGAGGGGGCCAAACTATATTTTGCTCCCCCACAAAGCAACATAGCGATAGGTCAAAAAGTACATTTCGAGGTTATTTCTGCCGTTTAAGACGCGCATCACTTGACTGCCCGGTCGCCATAGATCCCCCCAAAGCCACCGGCTTGATCTGCCCCTGCCATTCCTTATGTATTTGCAATGGAGTGGTCATTGGTCGTACTTGACCTCAGGTTAGCGATACTGAAAATCCTGAACAATATTTTGTTGCCCTCCTATTATATGATCAGAGTTTCGCAACAATGAATAAACCCTGTTCTAAGGTATTTCGTCTCAATGTTTTTGGAAGTGAGGTCCAATTACCTCGACTGGTGACCTGACCTGAAATGACCTGGACCTAAAATTTTGTCAGAAGGTGAAACAAGGACACGGAAATCGGTATCCCAAAGAGTTTCAGCTATCTGATAGTTTAAATAATGGAAGGGCTTTTTATTAGCATCCCACTCCCTCCGTACCGGTGCGTGTTAAGAGTACTAGCTTGCTATTAAGATCATAGGGGCATCGCTAAAAATAAGGGCATTCACATAAAGCATTTGAACTCTCAGCGCTTCGGTGATTAAATTGAGACCAAATATTATGCTTCTTCGCGCGATACCTTCAGAACTACCAGGGTAATTTTTTTCAGGATACAACCGAGGATAACAAAAACAGCGTGAAACAGAGATTTAGTATATTACATATTTGCACTCTGCATAAAAATATCAGACACAATAAAAATATGCAGGCGATCTCTTCAATCTCCTATACCTTATAGTGCTGAAAAATCATTTTTTAAGGGTTTTGATCTTGAAGTCCTCTACAAATAGAGGATATACTCAATATCTGAGCTCGGGTAAAATATATAAAAATCTAGGGGCATTTTTGTTAGCACCTGCTGGTTTTATTATGCGATATTAAATTCAGTTCGCTTATATAATCCTGTTCTTATTGAAGCAATCTTAAACCGTTTTTGATAAGTTCAATTAAGGTGGCGTGGTGACCTCACCTGAGATGGCCCAAACTAAAAATGTTTAAGACACTGGTGCGCAATCAACAGGGGAAATATGTGCAAAGTACGACGGCGCTCGCTCTTTTTGCTCCGTTGGAAAAACCTAAGGAAGGTTCAAACACCCTTTACTGAGGCCAGATTTAAGACTTCGCACTTTCTGATGCGTTATGGCGGAAACAATGATAAATTCTGGGTGTAATACAGCAGACAAATGAAGCTTTAAAGTATACTTTCCATCTCTCATCCGCAAATATTCTTCAGAAAACACTGGTTTTTTTCAGGTAATCTGGACGTTCCTGTTCCGACAAACGCTGGAGCTCACCTTCCTCCAGGATCTCATGAACAGCCGGGAACTGCGGAGCCAGAGTCTGAAGAGCCAGGAACTGCGGAGCCAGAGCCTGAACAGCCGGGAACTGTGGAGCCAGAGCCGGAACTGCCTCGACCTAATGCACAGCCAGGAACTGCGGAGCCAGAGCCTGAACAGCCGGGAACTGTGGAGCCAGAGCCTGAAGAGCCAGGAACTGCGGAGCCAGAGCCTGAACAGCCGGGAACTGTGGAGCCAGAGCCTGAAGAGCCAGGAACTGCGGAGCCAGAGCCTGAACTGTCGGGAACTGTGGAGCCAGAGCCTGAACTGTCGGGAACTGCGGAGCCAGAGCCGGAACTGCCGAGTCCTGCCACACCAGACTCAGCTGGTGGTTTCCTCACTTTTTCTGAGCGGACGCCTCCTCTGAAGCAGCATCGCCTGAAAGTTGTGGCAACACGACGAAATCTGGTGGAAATCGTAGCCCATTTTCCACCCTTGAAACGAGAGGAGAGCAACAGGACGGAACTTCCGGGACAGAGTTCTGGTCCAGGGGATTACGTGCCTCTTCAGGGTGCATCGTATTCGGGGAAACTCTGGAAGACTCAGAGGGATCAGATGCAGAAGAGGGATTAGATGCAGAAGAGGGATCGGACGTAACGGATGCCCACGTATTTTATACACCAGCACCTACACGTAAGAAGTACGATACAGTGAACGCATGCGCGTTTTGCAACAAGAAAATCAAAAAAATGCGCAGGCATCTGAAAACAAAACATGCTAACGAAACTTCGGTGGTGCAGGCGATGACAGGAAGGGCCGACCAACAAGACAAGAGGTTCAACCTTCTGATTAGTAGAGGTAACTACCAGCACAACGTGGCCGTGCTGGAGGCGGGGTCTGGCGAACTACTTCTAAAGCGAAGACCCAAGAAGACTGGCATACCCATTGGCAAGTTCCTGCCATGCCCTGGATGTCTGGCATTTATGTTACAAGAGGATTTGAAGCAGCATAGCTTTGCCTGCCCAGCAAGTAGTGAAGACTGCTTGGAGAACTCGGTCCTGTCTACGAAGGCGGAAAATCTTCTGAACCAATTTTCACCTGGTGTTGCTCTCAGCTTTATTCGTGATATCAAAGAGACGACCATCAGAGATGTCATCCTGGGAGACAGTACACTGGTTTCCTACGCCAAGTATACTGTGGAAAGTAAAGGCCAAAATAAAAACCACATCAAAGCAATCAAGACGAGGATGGTGAAGTTGGCCAGACTGCTGGTGGAAATTCTTTTTTTCCTAGCATGTTAACATTTCATACAAATTTATATGCATAATTTTTCATTCTAATGAATTGCATTTGTTTTCACCAAATTAACTATTGTTCAAATTCCTTTAGGACTCTCTGCTGGCGGTGTGGACTGGCGGTACCAACTGGCTACTTGGATAATCTACTTTGCTCCTGGTATGTGAAATCTTTGCACAAGGCACTTGCTCAATTTGATGTGATCCTCAATCTCACTTAATTTTTGAAGACCTATGGCATTGCCATTGTATGCATTAAAAGTTCTCATTGATTCATGTCATTTAATCTTCCTCCCTGTTTACCTTTGCTTGCTGATGAGGGAGTTTGCACTTGCCACTGTAGGAGCATCAACTTGGCCACAGTTTCTCAACATTATGTTTGTAAATTTTCTGTAGCTGGTCCACCTAGCTGCTAGCAATAGCTACAGTCCCCCTTTACATTGTTTCTGGTTCCAGGCTGTTCACTGGTAGCCTACGTCTGAGCTTTTTGCTTTGTTCTGGTTGTTTGTTTTTCTGCAATTTAGAGGTTAGCTTCCTTACGTTTTCCACTTGCCAAAACAAACATTCCTTTGCCTAGAGCTATTTATCCCAGATTCCAATCAGATTTCTCTAACTTAGAAGATGATAATAATCTAATCTCTAAATATGTGCACAGTGTCTTGGACTCTTGCAATTACAAATCCATATCCGAAATATGTGAACAAAACCCAAACTCATCCAAATTATCGATAGTTCATGTCAATGTCAGATCTCTCCCCAAGAATTTCGACTCACTGAACCACTTTGTCTCTTGTATTGAGCCTAAACCACAAATTATTTTATTATCAGAACTTTGGTTGTCTCCTGGCCTTGAAAACTCCTATAACATCCAGGGGTACTCCTTTGAAATTTCATCACCACCTGAATTTAAGGGTAAAGGGGCTGGAATCTATATAAGCAATTCCCTATCTTACAGCAGGAGAAACGATCTGGAGTCCACTTCTATCAGTCATCAATCTGTCTTTTGGAAGTCACTAAACCTCTCTCTTTTCACATAATCATAGGTGCCCTATATAGATCTCCCTCTTACCCCTCAGCGCTCTTCATTGATTATTTGGAATCCACACTGGATATTATAGCTAAGGAGAAAAAAGTTTGCATCATGGGAGGTGACTACAACTTTGATATTTTGAAGGCTGACACTCTGGAACCTCCAAACTATTTCCTCAATACCTTAGCTTCATCAGGATACTTCCCGTGCATCTCAGTTCCAACCAGAATAACTTCAAGCTCTGAAACACTAATAGACAACTTCTTCTGTAATGACCCCTCCTTGCTCTGCTCCTCATCCGTAATCATAGCTGATATTAGTGACCATCTCCCTATTTGGCTGCAGCTGAACACGAAATTAAATAAACCCTCCAAAACTATCTCGTATTGTTCGCCATTTGACTTCCGGAAGATTGATATTCTGAAGCAAAATGTTTCTTCCAAATTAGCTGACTTCTATTCAATAAATGATCCGAATATTGCCGCAGATATTCTGCAGCAAACAATTACCACAGAAATAGATAAACTTAGAGTTAAAACCACCAACAGACGAACGGTACCCATTCAACCCTGGATTTCGTACAACATATTAAAATGCATTAACAAAAGAAGCGACCTCCACAAAAATTTATAAAATCAAAAAGTAGATCTGACGAATTGGCTTATAAAGCCTACCATAACTCTCTCACCTCCATTCTCCGAACAGCTCAAAAACTTTATTTTCAGCGTAAATTGCAAGAAAATAAATCAAACCCAGTCAAGCTATGGGACACACTTCTCACTGTTGTAAAAAGAACAAGGTGCGCAAAGATCTCCCCACAAACTTTCAACATGATGGCTCCACCATTGCTGACCCCTGTCAAATAGCGGATAAATTTAACCAGTTTTCTCCACCATAGCCACCTCCCTTGATGCAACACTCCCCAGCCCACTTCAGATCCTAGCCACTACCTTGGTAATCAATGCTCTAGCTCTTTTCGATTCCGCGCCGTCTCAATCAGCACAACGGAGAAAGTTATAAATTCCTTGGGTAATGCAGGTGCTGGATTTGATGGAATTAGCTCAAAAATTTTGAAACACTTAAGTCCAACGATCTCCCCACAGCTCACCCACCTATTCAATCTTTGTCTCTCAACCGGTGTCTTTCCGGATAAACTAAAAGTAGCAGTGGTAGTACCAATATTTAAATCTGGAGACCCCTCGCTTTTCACAAATTATCGGCCTATATCCATTCTACCAGTCATCTCAAAAGTATTAGAAAAAATTGTCTACTCTCAAATTATGGAATATCTTGCGCTCAATTTTGAGGAGCAGGCACAGTATAGTCGGAAGTCGACTCTGTTGCTTTCTGGAAGAGTGATCCCAGACTTCCAAGTAGGTGAAAATACTAGGGCAGTGGCAGTGGAGCTCATTGGGAGGTACCTGGGCTTGCATGTGCAGCCAGGTAGCATCACTGCATGCCATCGCCTCAGGAACAAGAAGGTTATACTTGTTCGCTTTGCATACCTGGACGAGTGCATGCATGTATATAGGCGACGCACCAGGCCAGTCCAGCATGGCCTGATGGTTCACGAAAGCCTCACAGCAGAGAGGCTTGCTGTGGTTAAAGCCCTGCAAGAGCTCAACACTCCCAGGGACAAGGCCCTTTTCGTCATACTACACTAACTCTGGCAGAATCTTGTTAAAGTCACAGCTACCTCAAGGCCAGTTGAACTCTATGTCGGAACCACAAAAGCAGATATCCTGAAATCTGCAAGCAGCCAAAGCCAGCAGTCTCTGGTAGTACCCCTGGGGCAACCATGCCACCCTCCACATCAGGTGCTGGTGTTGGCCAAGGCTCAAGAGCTGACCCTGCTATTAGACAAACAGTAGGAGCCAGAACAAGTGCAAACCTGCCACAGAAACATACCAAACAAAAACCCCTAGGTCAGTGGAACGGGCAACCACAAGGGCTGAATCTTCCCAAATGGGCTCTATCCACAAGCACAGCAACTCCACCCAGGATGTTGCGTCCCAATCTGCCAACCACACATTGAAGGGTGATAGCACCCCATCTCAGGCTTCTCACCTGATGACAACTGAGCCTGTTGCCTCTGCTGAGGTTGGGACTGATGCGGAGGTGAAGTGGCCAGGGGCCACTCCAGCACTGAACCTCATGCCGCACATTCAGAGGCTGGCCATGACATCATGAACCAGGAAATGGTGCTAGTTCGTGACAGGTGGGAGCTGTAGCTCTTCAGGAGCAGACCCTACCCTTGGGTCCCCAAGTATGCCCCTCTCGAACTTGCATCTCTCACACAACCTGTCACCGAACTTGTGAGTGTGGGGCCGCCCCCTCCACATGCCTCCTCCGGGCATGGTGATTGGTGAGCCTGCAATTGACGGCCGATGTCACCTCTCACCACAACAGGTACCACTGATGATGTCTAATCTCCTGCAGCACACTGCCATGCCCAGTATGCCAGAAAGAGTTAAATAGTTACAAAATTGTGATTCAAGGTTTGAATTCAAAGTGAACACCTTTTACTATTATATGCCTCATCTACGCTTTAAGTTGGTGTCAAATCTACGGTCGCTGTGTGGGACAAGTCTGAAAATAAATCAACTTCCAATGCTTGGATAGGTAATTTATCTTAGCTGGTCCAACAATAAGGTAACGTTGCTATCTGATTTCTTCCACCACACCCTTTTCACCCAGTCCAGCAGGCCTGAGTGTTGGCTAAATAGGTGCTTACCCCATCTATTCAGCTTTAGATAAACCCAAATTGACTACCCTTATTGACCAAAACCAAAATACGGTCGCTACAACATAGTTGCACCAATGCCAGATTTCTCCCAGATTTTGCTTATCATAATAATGACAATGATATAGGGCTACCAAATTACACACAAATTCTTGAGGCATGTGATTACCAAACTATAGAAAGATTTAATGAAAACTCCCCTGCGACTGGTGCTTTCCCAATTATTCACATCAACATTAGGTCCCTCCCCAAAAATTTTGATTCCCTCCAGGCATTTGTATCCCAACTAGAGAAACAACCACTTATAATCCTACTCACTGAACTTTGGTTAAGTACTGAACTGATAGATTCTTACCAACTTCCAGGCTTCAATCTCGAAATCTCATCACCTACAGAATGTAAAGGAAAGGGGGCTGGTATTTTCATAAACAAGCATATCATTTACAGCAGGAGGTATGACCTGAGTCCAAATCACTCCAACACCAATCTGTTTTTTAGAAATTCAGAATGTCTTGCCATTTCATCTCATAATTGGCTCAGTGTATAGATCCCCATCATTTCCTTCAGGTATATTCTTTGATTACCTTGAGTCATCTCTTGATAAAATTTCCAGTGAAGGGAGGGTGTGTGTCCTGGGAGGTGACTTCAATTTGACCTACTAAAATGTAAAGATGTTGAAACCACTGCTTATTTCTTGCACTTATTAGCTGCACAGGGCTTCACCCATGTATTTCTGTGCCCACTAGGATTTGTTCTGATTCCCAAACACTCATTGATAACTTTTTTGCAACGATGTATCCATCATAAAGTCTTCCTCCGTACTAATTGCAGATTTAAGTGACCATCTTCCAATAACTATCAACCTAATTACCTCATTCAAAATTTTGCACACTGACCAGAAGTCTTCAAACTCATTTGATTTCAGAAAGCTGGATGCCCTTAAAGAAGGATTACTCCTAAGGCTGGGCAACTACTTCCAAATTAATGATCCCATTTTGGCCGCAAATATTCTCCAAACAGCTCTTATAGATGAAGTGAAAAACACTCAATCCAAAACAAAGCTCGACGAAAAGCACCAATTAGACCATGGATATCATATGGTCTCTTGAAATGTGTGAATAAGAAGGCAGATTTGTACCAAAAATTTATAAAATCTAAATCTAAATCCGATGAAACAGCATATAAAAGATATAAAAATGTCCTTACAAGTATTATTCGAAATGCTAGGAAAATCTACTACCAAAGAAAGCTTGAGGAAGATAAAGCTGATCCCAAGAAACTCTGGGACACTCTTTTCACCTTAACTCGGAAAAACAAGACTAAAAAGGACCTTCCTGAACTTTTCAAATTGGACAACAAAACAGTGGATAATCCCCTAGAAATAGCAAATAACTTCAATACATTTTTTCTAACTTAGGGACTCGCCTTGACAACGCCCTCCCGCCGTCCACCTTGGATCCACTAACTTACCTCAACGATGTAAATTACCCCCAATTTGACTTCCGCCCAGTAGACAACCAAACTGTCCAACAAATAATTTTGTCGCTTGGGAAAAAGGGTGGTGGCTATGATGGAGTCAGCTCCAAAATTTTGAAACTTTTATGCCCCACAACATCTTTTCATCTAACCCATCTTTTTAATCTTTGTTTGGCCCAGGGAATCTTCCCGGATGAACTAAAAATTGCATTAGTGGTTCCAATTTACAAATCCGGGGACAGATCAACTTTTGACAATTATCGCCCAATATCGATTCTCCCAGTCATTTCGAAGGTTCTTGAGAAAATTGTTCACTACCAAATAACCGAATTTCGACTGCTAACGATGCTTTTTTCAAAAACCAGTTCGGCTTCCAAAAAAACAAAAGTACATTTATGCCTATTGCCCTACTTATGATGACATTACTTCTGCCATGGTCTCCAAAAAACATCAGCTGCCATTTATTTAGATTTCAGCAAGGCATTCGATACTGTTAACCACCAAATTCTGCTTTCCAAATTAAGATGTTACGGCATCCGTGGAACCTCTTTAAATTTCTTCCGGACTTACCTTGAAAATCGTACTCAATATGTTAAATGTAATAAATTATTTCAAGCTCCCTAGGCAACTCCCTATGGGAGTACCGCAGGAAGTGTCTTGGCCCGCTCCTATTTCTACTATATGTCAATGATATGCACAGGAGCCAATATACCAAAATTTATCTTTTCGCTGATGATACGGCCCTCTTCTTTACCGCCGAAAATGAAATCTCTCCCAAAGAATCATTAACAATAGCCTGACCGAAATCAAGAGCTGGCTCTGCTGTAATCGGCTGTCCCTAAACGTCAAAAAGTCAAATTACCAACTATTTTCCCCCACCCCAAAACCTGACCTCGCTCCACCGTTGATGGCAACTACCTTCAGCGTAAATTTTCTACAAAATATCTTGGAATCACTATAAATGAGGATCTAAGGTGGACGGATCACATTAGAAATGTAGAAAACACAATCGCGCGGAACATAGGACTGATAAGAAGATCTCAACATATTCTAAACCCAGGTCATACCCTCTTGCTGTATAATTCTTTCATCTTGCCCTTCATTCGATATTGCCTTCCCATTTTTGGAAGTACGTTCGATTACAAACTAAACAAGCTAACAGTGCTCCAAAAGAAAATAATTCGCATGATAGATCAAGCCGACCTCCTGGCCACACAAGTCCCCTATTTAAAAATACAAAATTTTAAAATTAAAAGATCTAGTACAAGTCTCACAATTAGAAATTCTTCATAAACTTGCTCAAAATTCACTTCCCGCAGCATTGTCAGAAAGGCTGACTTGGACCCACATGGATCAATCAAGGCACAGTACCAGAAACGCCCAACATTTTGTAGTCCCATACGCCCAGACAATGTACCGAAAATTCTCCTTTTTGTATCAGCCCCTAAGGCATGGAACAAAATTATAGCTAGTAATATTAGAGACCTGGCAGACGTGCCACTAAGTAAGAGCTTCTTTAAAACTCTGGTAACCAAACTGTACGTAGATAACTATTGAATATGATCTCAAGCTCAAACAGTTATCGTTAGGATAGGAATATTACCGTTAGAGCAGATTATAAAAAGCAGTCCATCTGTTCAATTCTTTGTGCCCTTTTAGTACCGTATTGCGATTTTTTCAAGTAACATGTTGTGAATTTAAAATAAAAACCAGCGGTTTAATATATATAATTTAAGGCATCTGTAGGTGTTGATACAGGCCGTCCTCCGGCACCTCTCATGCCCTTTCCTATTTCCCCAAATAAACCGCAAAGTCTACTAATTTTCAATTTCTCTACTAACACCAAAAATTTAAAAAAAAATAACATAATCAAGGATGACCAGTTTGGATTTCGTCCCAACCATAGCACGTACATGCCAATATCAATTCTCTACGATCTCATTACTTCTTCCCTTGTCTCCAAAAAAGTATGTGCTGCCATCTATTTAGATTTATCCAAAGCTTTGACACGGTAAACCACTCAATCCTGCTATCAAAACTAAGAATTTACGGTTTTCAGACCTTAGAGTTAAATTTCTTTCAATCTTACCTCCTTAACAGATTGCAATATGTAAAAGTCAATAATATCATGTCCAGCACCCCTGCGTCTATGCCATTGGGCGTCCCTCAAGGCAGTATCCTAGGCCCTCTGTTATTCTTACTCTATATTAACGATATCTCGAACAGTTCACAAATTCCAAAATTTCTGCTCTTTGCGGATGATACAGCTCTCTTTTTCACAGCAAGTTCACATAGCGAATTACTCACTAATATCAATCAAAGTCTCGAGGATGTATCAGCATGGCTAAATTCTAATAGACTAACTTTAAACGCAAAGAAATCTGTATACCAACTGTTCGCAGCTTGTAACCCAGATATCCCAATTTCCATGAATGGTACTAAGCTTATCCGAACATCCACAACTAAATATTTAGGTATTCATATTGATGAGGATCTGAAGTGGGCATCCCATATAAGAACCGTCGAAAATACCGTAGCAAGAAACATAGGACTCCTTAAAAGAGCTCAACATATACTAGAACCCAGTCAGCTTCTCCTGTTGTATAATGCCCTTGTGCTGCCCATCCTCTCTTACGGCGTCGAAATCTGGGGGAATACTTTTAAATATAGGCTTACTAAATAATCAATCATGCAGAAAAAAGCCGTAAGAATAATTGATCATGCAGAGCGTCTCGCTCACTCCAGCCCCTTGTTCAAGAAGTACAAAATTCTTAAGTTTTTGATCTAGTCGAATTTGCCACGCTTAAAGTTCTCCACAAGTATCTAATGGGTACTCTACCGTCTCCCTTAAGTAACAAGTTCAACCGTAGAAATCAGGATAATACCTTACGAAACGTCCGGACGAACCATCACTTTGAGGTCCCCTATGCCTCAACCGTCTACAGAAAATTTTCCCTCTTCATTTGTGCCCCTCGAACCTGGAACCTGATAATTTCACCAAAAATTAGAAATCTGGTTGATGTGCCTACGTCGAAGTCAATTTTCAAGAAAGTTGTGCAGAAATTATATGTTGACAATTATTAGTTGCGTACCACTATTAACCATTATGAACGGCACTGTAAGAACGTACCTGTATGTCTGTGTGTGTAGGGTAACATCAGCTTGAAATCACTTTGCCTTCGTATACATGATTCCAGTTCCATTTTGACTTAGCGCGGAAATAATAAACAACGGTAGCAGATAGGCGTCGACACAGGCCGGCCTCCGGCACCTCTCTACCTGTCCTTAAAACAGCCCCCCAACTGCCGTGTGATCACCTAATCTCGCCCCTCTCTCTCCCCGTAACTCTCATGCGGCAACGACTCTCTCTCTCTCCTGTCCTGTCTCCCCACAACTAACTTTTCTCTTCCGCAGTTCCGCTGGGTTCTGTGCCGCTCCGGCTCGGGGTCCCCTGTGGGGGCTCGCGCGGGCGGTGCCCTGGGCCGCTGTGGGCGCCTGCGTGCGGTGGCTCTGCGACCGCCGGTGGCTTGCGCTGCTGAGGCTGGCGGCTGTTAGCTCCGCTGCTGCGGATGGCGTCCGGCTGTGCTGTGGTGGCGGGCGGTTGGCGCCTGTGGGGTCGGCTGGTTGTGCTGCTTGCGTGTTGGTCGGCGGGCGGCGGCGCCCCTCGCCGGTGGGCGCGTGAGGTTTGTGCGTCGCATCTGTTGGCCCTGGCGGGTCGGTTGCGCACTGCCGGATTGTGTGGGGGTATCAATCTGACTCCTAATGTTACGATTGCGCTGAGACTTGTATGTGCCTATTTCTTATATGAGCAGCGTTGGCCTCTTGTTCATGGTCGGATTTGCTTTCTCCGCTCGGCAGCATTCACGGTGCCTTCGTAGCCCTTGTACCTGAGTTGTTGCTGGTTCCGTCTGAGTGGCGACGCGGGGTGACGTCAGCCTATGGCATCTGATGGCGCTGTCGGGATGCATATTACTTGTGTTGCCGGGTCCATCGACCAGGGGTATTACGTATTGACTGTGCTGGGTCCGGATGGTCAGGCTCGCCAGTAGCTGAGATGTGCTGCAATTTAGCAAAGTTTTTCTTCGTGGCACTAGGTACAACATCCCGAATCCCCTCCTGAATGTCCGGATGTAATCATTTATTTTATTTTTTTATTTTTTTATTTTTACCCGGCATTCTATTTTTTTCTTTTTTTCTCTCCCCTGAGTGTACTGGAACCATCTGTGACTGCCGCTGCCCCCTTCCTTGCCATTGCCGCGTCGAACATGATCGCCACATTGCGCCCTGACATGGGTGACCTTTTCATGTTTTTACCCTCACGTTTTCATCACTCCCTAGTTTGGGCTGTATCGCCATGCCTCATATCATTTCTGTGTTTTTTGTTTTATCCCATGTGTACAAATATATATGTATGGATGTAAATACGCCGAAAAAGAGGTCTGGAAAAGCTGTCTATGCAGGAGGTGTGCCATCCGCGGTATTTCGATGACGTTGTTCAAGTCACGAAAGAGGCGGCTGGTTTCAGGCCAGGAACTAAGCACACACCTCCGACTTTCGACACTCCCACTATTCCAAGGACAGTTGGAACGGCACTTGGTAAGGTTTGCCTTGTTTTACTCGGTGTGGGCATTCGTGAGGACAACACACAGGTTCAAAATAACGTCTCAATGTTAAAAAAACTCCTGGAAAATGAATGGGGTGATCGAATGGGACGTGCTTCACTCACAACGTTAAACTTGAGAAAGCAGAACACCGAAAAAGAGTTACCAAGCACGGAGGACATGAAAAGGCTTCAAAGCACCTGCAGAGCAAGCTTTCCGCCTCAATGGAAGCTGTAAAAAAACAGGGCCAGCGTAAGATCATACAAGTTGGTGTGCGTAATGGCCGTGAGCCTTATGGTGTTGAACAAGCGCCGTGGAGGAGAAGCTATGAAAATTCGACTCTCTGACTACACCAGGAGAACATCATACGTACAAAACGAAACCATCATCAAATCACTGTCAGCTTTAGAGAAGGAGATAATGGGCAAGATGGTTCTGATAAAGACAAGAGGCTAGCGTGGGCGAACAGTGCCAGTGCTGATACCAGAACTTGAGAAGAACGCAATTGACTTGCTCATTTCCACGAGATCAGCGGTGGGCATTCCCGAAAATCCACCGAAAGAATCATATCTCTTGGGAAAGGCACCTGCTGGGTCACTGCTGAATGGGTGGTACAACCTGAGGAAGGAATGTAAAGAAGCTGGGTGCATTAATGTGGAAAATATAACCTCGACCAACATGCGTAAATACCTGGCTACAGTAGTCCAGATAATGAACCTAACAGAGAATGAGATGGACCAAATCGCATCACATTTCGGCCACGACCTGCAGGTGCACCGGAAGTACTATAGGCTTCCCGAGAGTACAGTGGAATTGTCGAAAATTGTTAAGCTTCTGATGTCGACGGAAGAGGCTCTCGGCGAGAACCTGGATGCTGACCCGGCGAGTATGTCGAATGGTGGGGAATATCACGCGACGAGGTAGTGACACAGAGTGTCAGCCGCGCTGCAAGGGTGGCGGCGGTGTTGATTTTAACGCTCTCATGGCAACAAGAATGCGGCATCCCAATCGTCGCTTCATCTGCTAGATAGTTGATTTGGGTTTGTTTTAGTTTCCGGGATTTCTGCAGTTTTCCGCTGTGCGTTTTTGCCCACTGATGATCTCGTCTGCTTACTAGCGTTTTGTCCGCGCGCTTATCACGGGTATGTACACATTTTCACGAGGCCGTATACTTATTTTGTACTTCTGACGAGCTGTCTGAATACGAGAGAGGGAGAAGAGCCGTAACCTCGTGAGAACTTCTGGTATCGCCGTACCTTAGCCTGCTCGTATGTCATACTGATGTTCCAGTCTTGATACTTTCTGGCCCAAAGACAAAGGTGGTAATTTGAACCGCAAAAGAGTAGATGAGAAAAATTTCTATTTTCTATGTAGTTACATCCTGTACAGGTTGGCAAGTCGGCCGGCAAGTAATTCTGGATAATTGTTTTAGATTTTGGAGTGAGTATCACGGCTGTTATGAACCTAAGGCGGTCGCTTTTGTCTATCCATAGCGATGGGTATAATGGAAGTTTTCTCACAATAAACGAAAAAGTTTATTTTACTTGGAACTTTGTGCCTGGCGAACGTTTAAGATGACCTGAATTTAGGCCTGGATATGTTGATTTCCGAGTGGATGCGATCATTTGTGATGTGGAAGCGACTATATTCGTCTTGTCGACTGATACATACGTGTAGAGGTGCGCGGAGTTAAAACGTTATTTTCAATTGCCACGTCCGGCACAAAGAAGATAAATGCTGCTAAATCACATCATTGGTATCGTCGGCATATGTATCATTGCGTCACATGCATCTGGAGTCATGATTGATCTCGTCGTAGCAGACCAGATTTTCAGAACCACTCAAGCAGGTTGTGGTCTCATGTCCGCCCATCCCGGAGTTTTTTTCAGCACTGCTCCCTCGAACAGAAGTAGGTACTTTAACAACCATCCGTCCTAGAATTTGTTTAACCCTATTACGCCACCCCTGTAAAAAGTCAGAATCGGTAGGGAGAGCTCTGTCGGCCCCCCTTCTAATCTCAGAAATCAAGAAAGTTAGGAAAATGCCCGCTTGGGGTATGGTAAGAGGTACAGTGCACTACAATGTGTCCAATTGTTTGACCTAGGTCAATATCTTCAAGGTCAAAAGAGGTCTTAACATGCACATTGACGGGGGGTGGGTACCCGCCCCCCTCGGGTTTTTCGAGAATAACATAAAAACAGCGGCGCGTAGCGCCGCCGTACTTGGCATACCTTTTCCCTCATCCTTTTTACAACTTCTGTGAAAATTTTAAGGTTAGGTCATCTCAGGTCAGGTCACCAGTACAGGCCAAGTGACCTGACCTCAAAAAACGTTTAAGATAGCATAAGTCGGAACAGGGTGAACTTATCCGATAGAAACTCATCACATAATGGGCCCACCGAGTTCTCTAAAATATGTTCCGGTATTTTTCATATCGATGACCTAAGGTCAGGTACGAGCCATGACCTCTCCATTGAAAATACATGGGAAAAATGTGTTTGACTGAATAACTCAGTAACGGATGGTGGTAGGGCGTTTATTTTAGCTGCATTAGACTCGCCTTGTCTTTGCAGTTCTAATGATATGCATTTCATCTAATTTGACCTTGACCTGACCTAGGTCAGGTCAAATCCTTGATTTGACCTAGCAAGGTCAAATTATACATCATTCGATTCGGCTTGCTGCGAGGATTCATATAGTTCAAGTCGTTTTTTCTATCTTTGCTTGTTCAGATGTAATTGCCGAAAACCTTCATTTACATGTTATCCCTATGACGGCATGTTTTGACCTCTCGTGACCTTAAATGTGACCTTACAAAAAATGGTTAAAATATTTTCGATGGAGAAGTGGATAGGCTACCTAACGCCGTTTACCGTTTTTCGCTACCTATCGTGGTTCTCGAGATCTTAGGGGGCGGGTACCCGCCCCCGCCCTTGTCAAAGCGAAGGTGGCTCAGACCCCCGTCAATGCGCGTGTTAAAAGTCTTTCTGAGCCATTATTGTAGTCTAATAGGATATGCCGCGATAAGGCAGAATTATGCCGGGGTGACGCTCCAAATGGGCTTTGAGTATATAGAGAATGTCCTCGGTAATATATATATATATTTTTTTCAATTGGGGGTCGAGGTCATTGACCTATGACACCACAATTTTTTATATTCCTCACGTAACTGTCACTATCCAAGCCATTGAAGTCAAAATGATCCTCCGACCTTGACCCAAGACCCTTGACCTTGATCCGAGAAATGACCTACCTTTACTATGACGTCTTATCATAAAATGGTGCATACTACACCAGTACAAAATGACTGGAAACACTTGCGTCAATAGGTTTGAAATTTCTGGAATGACATTGACCTGTGACCTTTGAACTTATCATTGACCTCCATGTGAGATATGATTGACATCGCAGTCATATAGTAATTTGCCATAAATTCCCAGTTTAGGCCATGTACCTATTGACTGGTGCTGTCTTAGAACCGTGATAACTTGCCTGCCAAAAATGTCCCTGAAGCCGCCCATGGCCCAGCTAGAATTTTGGTTTATTGCTCATTTTGCCCGGAATTGATTGGCAGGAAAGGTCGAGAAGTGCAAAAACGCTACCTTTCCCGGTTTAGGCACAGTCCGAGAAAAACTGAAATGACTTCTGAGCCCCCTGCCCTACTCTAAAAGCGTTAACTCTGTCCATAGGTGGATCAGAAATTCCGATCGGGAGGAATCCCTTACGCTGCTGTCCGTAAGGGAGGCACAGCCATCCTAATAGAAAATAGCATCCCACACAGTCACGTGCCTTTGGTAACATCACTGGACTGTGTAGCTATTAGTTTGAAAATACAACACGTCCAATTGACGGTTGTTTCAATATACATATCCCCTTGCGACCCTGATCCAACGGATCGGGAACTCGCACAACTATTTAATCAAATAAACGGGCCTTTGTTATTACTTGGAGACTTGAATGGTCACCACCCATCCTGGGGCAGCGCCATGCCAAACCGTAGAGGTGAAATTATATATGACGCAATAGGTTCTCAAAATTTAGTTATCCTAAATAACGGCGCACCAACCCGCCAAGCAACGCAAAGCGGACATTTAGACTCGGCCATTGATATTTCGTGCTGCACGCCTAGAATTGCGTCACTGTTTACCTGGGATGTCGAAGACAACCCAGGCATGAGCGATCACCTCCCAATCAAAATCAATGTCCCCCAAGGAGCACTCGACCGCGTTGATCTGTTTACCCCTTCCTGGAGTCTAAAACGAGCGGACTGGACAAAATTTGAGGCAGAGGTCGACCTCACACTGGTCACCGAAGGTGACCCACACTCGGCAGACATTGAATTAATACTAAGAGCCATAAGCTCAGCAGCACAAGTAGCAATACCAAAAACCAGAGGACCCCGAAAGAAAAACGGAGCCCCATGGTGGAACGCAGAGACGGCACACAAAAATTAGGAAGGTGAGGCAGCCCGATCCGCACTGCACAAAAACACTTAAAACGAACGGGTTCAAAGACAGTTTCAACTCTTTCCAAATTCAACCGCTTCACCCACCACCCAAGTTGACCATAGAGCTTTGCGACCACCGGGACCTTTCTCAATAAATCGCCAACCCACACAAACCTAAGGTCAGGATAATTTCATCATTACGCCATTAGCAGTAACCAACAGCCAGCGCTCCAAAGACCAGGCAGAATGGTGCAAAAAGCACACATTCATCAATTATGGTAATCAAGAGTATTATAATGTACCATTTACAATGACCGAGCTAAATTACGCCATTAGCAAGTGTGGAAACACTGCAGTGAGCCCTGACGAAATTCACTACTCTTTCTTCAGGCACCTCAGCCAAACAGCACCTGCAGTACCTGCTTTCGGCCATTAACAACATGTTTCTTAGCGACTCTTTCCCCACATCGTGGCGAGAGAGTATTATCATTCCCCTTCCAAAACCTGGCAAAGAAAAAACAGACCCAAAGGTTATCGCCCAATTTCGCTTACTAGCTGTGCTAGCAAGCTTGTCGAGCGCATGGTAAACGTTAGACTTCACGAGATCCTCGAAAAGAAGCTTGATGCTATGCAATCAGGCTTCCGGCGCGGGCGAGCCACCACTGACAATTTGGTGAAACTAGTCAGTGACATCCAAAATGGCTTTTACAAAAAGCAAGTAACAATAGCTGCATTCTTAGACATTAAATCGGCGTTCGATCGCGTACAAAAAGACGCCCTTTTGTTTCAATTAAGCAAGCTAGGAATTCGTGGCCACCTTGCAAAATTCATTGAAAACTTCCTCAAGGACCGAAAATTTAAAGTCCGTTGTGGCACCACATTCTCCTACCTGGCAACCCAGGACCAAGGCACACCCCAGGGTAGCGTTCTGTCCCCCACCCTCTTTTTAGTAATGATCAATGATCTCTTCGCCAAAAAGCTACCGCCTGGAATAAATTACTCCCTCTTTGCGGACGATGTCGCCATTTGGAAAGCCACTGCAATCGATACCAGGCGGTATAATGAACCAGAATTTCAACACGCAACTACGCAGTTGCAGGATAGCCTAAACGACATCAATAATTGGTGTAGTTTAATGGGTCTATCACTCTCGGCGGAAAAATCATCAGTCGTTGTCTTTGCCAGAGCGCATTCCAGACACGACCCTCCACGGCTCCAAATCTCGGGTAAACCTATTGAATGCACCAATAGCTTCAAATTCTTGGGCGTCACCCTAGATTCCCGATTGAGTTTCAATGAGCACATCACCAAAGTCGTCTCTAGCTGTCAAAAGCGAGTCAACATTCTCCGCATGCTCGGCGGCACAGAGTATGGCGGGGATCGAAAGACCCTGCTTATGCTCTACAAGTCCCTGATTCGGTCCATTCTCGAATATAATTCGTTCGTTTTTGACTCGACGAACAAGACCGATAAATTAAAGCTAGGGCGAGTCCAAAACGCCAGTATCCGGGCAGCCACAGGCGCGCTCAGAGAATCCCCCATCACCAGCCTGCTAACTGATAGCGGACTGTGCCCACTACAGACAAGACGCGACGCCCAGCTTATTTCTTACTACATCAAGGTTCAATCCACCAAAAATCACCCGGCAAAACCAGCCCCCCAAAGTTTTCTACTACAATTCTACTACTGGGCGTACAAATTGATCGCCGTCATTGACTTTGCATGTAAAATTGCCTATTTTGGCGGGCTCTCACCGGTAAACCAACAGGGGCTCCCTCACAAAAATGGTATCATCGGAACAATCGTTCTGTCTAATTTCCATTTCTGGGGTCCGATAAGCGGAGCCCATGGAAAATTTTGAGGAATACTCCAAAAACTGGAGCCATGTTTGCCGGTCTCCCACAAAGCTTGGGTTCGAATCCAGGTCGAAGCCAAAGTTTTTCGCCGAATACGATCTGCAAGTTCGCCACGATTATTGCAGGCCCTCGTTTTCTTCTGAAATGGAAGTGTTAGACGAGCACAGATAAGACAATTAAGGATGTAAGGACGAGTCAGGATAATAGTTATATGCCTACGAATGTTTTACTAAGTTCCGCATATAACCGAAAGCAGCATTTTCTGGTTATCGGAAAGCGGCCGCGCTCCTGTAATATCACATACGTGGACCCAGGGGAAAAGGGAGGCATGTGCCCCCATCAACCCTCGGCGCTCCCTCAAATGGTCACGGTGCCCTCTTGAAAAGTCGATGGCGCCCCATGAAATGTCACTTCCCACCCCCACCCCCAGATGCGAAAATCGGCGCCCACCGATAGGATTTTGCGCCCACCTGATAGGTTTTTCCGGTCAAAAGTGGCGCCCCCGGAAGGTACCCCCATTGGAAATCCTTGATCCGCCTATGGGATATCATATAAATATTACAACAGAACAATAACGGCAATACTCAATAACTATGTCGAGTTCGAGAGGGAGGCCATATTACCGACTTTTCAAATTGTTCGCTCAGAGCCTGCTCATGCCCCTCCCCTGGGTGTCCAAATTGTATAATCGAGAGGTTAGATTATAAAACAACGCATAGAAAACACCCCAAATAGCTAATCATATTGGCGTTTATTAGCCAGGGGACCACGTCCTGTCTGGATTATCCCCAGAACTGAAATATGATTTGGCGTGGGCAAAGCTGAACGTGTGCACGTATTCTTACTTTCCATCCAGGACAATTCAATAAGACAAATGTGCCGAGTTTAGCATGAAGTTTCAATGACAGGAATGCTGATTTTGATCTCATATGATGGTTGTCCAGTGTGCAAAGTATGGCATTTTCGACGAGAACTCGTTGGTGCGATAGCCCTTGGAGACAGGAGCGAGTGGTGCGAATTTTACCAACCTGGTACGAATTTGTGAGACTGGTGCGAGTAGGGTGACACTGAAAACCAAACAAATAATGGCTATATGGTTATAAAGATACAGGAGGGGACTTTATGAAAAGCCCTCAACTAACTAACTAATAAGAGAGGTAGCATTGCATCTTGTGGGTAGGAATGGGTGCGTTTTTTCTCCCTCGTATAGGGAAGATTGGTGCGAATTTTTGGTGGCTGGCGGTGCGAGAATTTTAGATGGCTGGTGCGACTCGTCTGGACTGCGCCATACTTGTAGACTTGATGGTTGTTTAATTATCAACATTTATCAAATGAACTCCTCTATGAAATTTGCCACTCCCATTAACTAATTGCAGACAATACAATAGGAAATACCTCAAGGAAGGCAATACAAACATGAATGTTGCGCTACTTATTGCCAGAGAAAAAAGATAAAGGTACAACCGAAAGTAGTCTACTTTGATTCACTTTTTAACAAATTGCCAACCGAAGTTTAAACCAATGTTCATAAAAGAAAAACTGCAATGTTAACTCAGAATATTAAACAAGCATTAAACTCAGCAGTCAAGGCCTCAGATAACAATATATGGAAGTAGATGCAAGGAGTTGGGGCTAGGAGACTTAAGTTTTCCCCCAATATGTTGGAGCATCTATACAAAATGCATAGATGGAGGTTGTTTCCATGGTGATCTGGGGTGTTTGAGAATGTGAATATGTGTTTATACCTACATGATTATTTACCTGAAATGTATTATCCATACTAGAAGTTTTAAAAGAGTCAGCAACACAAAAATGCAAGAAATAATTATTTTAAATGCAATAAAGTGGAGAAAGAGAAAAGTAAAAAAGTACCTAAAAGTACGAGAAAGAAAGTGAAGACTCAGGGTGAATTGAGCTTGTCAGAGAATGGAACCAACAAACCACAAGCACCTCCAAAATTAACTTGATAATTGTAGGTAAGGTAAGGTAAATGACCTACAAATCAGCAATTACAGCACCCAACATAATTTTTGTACCCTAGACAGCAATTACCTAAAATAAAATTGGCATGTGCCAGCAAAATGAACCTGAATGAATATCAGAGAATCTTTAGACAAAATACCAAACTAATTGCAATATACCAAACTACTGTGCCTTGCCAGACTGGTCTGGTGCGCCTTGCCAGATCACTGCTTGTACTGATTGACCTTCTCCGCAGCCCTCAGCTAACAACATATGGCGAGCAGCATTAAGGCTGTTTGGCCTCACCATGGTAAAGCTGAAAGCGATGTCTTCCTGAGGCTTGGATGGACAGCAGGAGACTTATCTTCCAGCACTGCCATGAAGTCATTCACCAGGCTTTAATTTCAATTTCACCTCAACAGTGAGGGTCTGAAGTACCTTTCGAGCTTCGTTCTAAATTGTTCTAAATATCAGAATATTTCAAACCCTCATTTTTAGATTGTTTTGTGGCAAGCTTAAATGAAAATGGGCAGATATTGACAATACCCTCCATTATACTACAACCCAACCACAGCCAGATACTGCCCGTAAAAAGGCGCCTGCATTAGCATTCTGATTCCACTGACTATAGGAAATACCAGTGCACACTGACCACAAGAAATTGGTTCCGCGTTTTTCTTTTGTCCTATAAACAAGGAGAGACAAGAAATAACTCTTGCCTTCCTTAAAGCACCCACAAACTAAAGCAAACTCTTACCTTATAAACAAACAAATAAAAACACTACACAAACTGAAGTGACTTCGCCGCAGAAATACAGATGTGTTCAATTACAGCCGACAGCACTACTGGCACATTATGGTTGGTACTACTTATGGCATTGTTCCAATTGATTTCGTAGAAAATGGTTTTCGAAACAAATTGTTTACCTCCCAGAAAGAGCCTGAAGATCCCTACACAAACGGTGGAAAAACGGATCGTGGGAGAAATATTACCCACAATACATCTTGGTCCACCGCTATCAGGAAATATTACCCAGAATGCATCTGGGTCTACTGTGATCAGGGAAATATTACCCATAATGCCTCACAACTTTGGAGTACCCGTCCTTTACTACCCTGGGCAAAACAATGTTTTGCCCATCCCAGACGAGCAAATAAAGCCACTCTACAGAAGTGGCCCCCATTTAAGCACAGAGTAGCGAAAACCCTGGAAAGCCTAAATCTTGCACTGCCAGCGACAATAGGCAAACCCCCACTCTCCCGCTTCTGGACTCGAAAAGAGCCCAAAGTGGAATTTCTTTTCACTTCCCGTAAAACGGACTTCTCAGAGGAAGAAGTCTCCCAAAAATTCCTAGAGTTCCGATCTTGTAACGCGGACAAGGCCTTTATATTTACAGACGGCTCCAAAATAGGCGAAAAAGTAGGCCTCGGCATCTGGGGGCAAAATATTTGCCTTCAGAAAAGACTTCCGGACAACTGCTCTATCTTCACAGCCGAGGCTGTTGCCATCCTAAATGCATTAGCCATAATCAGAACCCAAAATATCAACTCAGCCGTCATCTGTTCAGACTCTAAATCTGTCCTGCAGGCCGTCAGTAACGTAGTCAACCCCAGCCACCACGTTATAGCAGATATTCAGAAAGGTATCGATGATACCCCTGATGTCTCTTTTCTTTGGATCCCGGGCCACTGCAAAATTCAAGGAAATGAAAAGGCCGATGAGCAGGCAAAAAAGTCCCTAGAACTTAGAGAGATCGCACCCTTAACGTGGTCTGGAGACGATAGCAAAGCTCTCCTCCAGGACACCATCCGGAAGCAAATTCAAAATAACTGGACTACAAACCACAGCGCCCACCTATTCTATATCAAGCCTAACATCGGCTACTGGCCCAGTTCCAACCAAAAGAGTCGCCGGCGCGAGGTTATTCTAACCAGACTCAGAAATGGACACACAAAATTAAATGCGTATTGGAACGCGGGTACCTGTGGTACCTGCGACGCAATGGAGAATCCCTATCACATTCTCATCGATTGTCCCCAGCACAATACCCATCGGCAACCCATGCTAGATTACTGCCGAATCCAAAACATCCCTGTAGACCTAAAAACTCTGCTCGGTAACGACCATCCTGAGCTACTCGAAAAAGTCTTTACATTCCTAAAGGACTCTGGGCTAGAGAAGTTTCTATAAATCACCACTCCCAGTATATGTGATGGAGGGTGCATGGTGCACCCCCAAAGTAGGACTTGCCTATTTCCCAATCATAGATGATCCACTGCGAAATTTAAGCAATAGTTTTGTAACCTTTAAATGGTTCATTGTAGGCTAAGGATAGGTTATGTTAGGCTAACTTTGAAATCAGGTTAGGTTAGATAGGTTAGATTTCTTCACCGCAGTGATACCTTTCACTGCGGGTCTATACTAACCACACCTATACTCTTACTAACAATCTAACTATCCTCTCACACTTCTTTCTCTGCGCGGCGGCTGCCCAGCCGGAGAGGGGAGCTGCAACTTCACCTCCGGGTTGCAGGGTAAATTCGCGGCACCCTGGCCAGGTGTTTAGCGCACTTTCTAAAATACGAAATTATTGAGTTAACGGAGGTTTTCGAGTAACGTATACAAGCGGACATCAATAGCTGACACACAAAATTCTAAATTCCAAATTCTAAATTTCAAATTCTAAATTTAAGGTCTTCAACCACAGAAATAACCTTCGCACTCTGCGGGTCTAAACTTATTAAAAGACCTCCCTTGGCATGGCTATGCCATTGCCACGACCGTCCATTTGCAAGCTAAAACATCTTGCAACCCATTACTTGAAATAACTCCCATTGCTTTAACAGACTAACGTAGCTTGCCCTCACACAAAATTCTAAAATTCTCCCACACACTCCTTTAGAGGCGGGCAAAGGTGCTATGCACAGAACGCCTAATAAAAAGCCATAAGCAAGCAAGCAAGCCGATCGGGAGAAGGCACATGGTCGGAGGGGGCGCCATCCTGGCCTGAGGTGGGCCGCTAACTGTACCCATCCGGGCACGAAAGCGCCGATTTTAGGCGAAAAGCCTATCCGGGGGCGCCAAATCCTGTCGCGGGGCGCCTAGAGGGCGACATGATGGTCGATGGGAGAGGTTGCACCTGTCCCCTTTTCTCTGGATCCGCCTATGACTCGGTCCACCCAAAAGCAAAGCATCGTTTGTCCACAGAAACCGGACTCAAAATTTTAAGAATCGAGTCCACTTAAAAGCATGAACTCCCACGTCCTCAGAAACCGGGTAAGAAATTTCAATAATCGAATCCACCTAAAAAAATGTCCACCTTAGAGTGTTTTTCACCAAATTTCCGCTGTCCCCACAGCCAAACTATGTGTCCCAGCTTAGCGGCCAATACATATGTTTATGTCCGGCACCTGACGTGTGCTTCCATCTACAATTCATCCCTCTCGCACGCGTGATTTTGCTGTCCACCGAAATACATGCTACTGTAAAACCGGAATTTGGAATATGTGTGATTTCTGTACATTTTCCGCGCTTGGAAGTGATTATATGCATACGCTATCTTCCGTAGAAAATGTTGCGTCAGTTTTCTCCAGTTTAGACGATGCATACCAGTATTGTATTGTGCGTTTGTATGTATCATTGCTACAAAGCAACCATACTGTAATGTGCCGCTTAATATACTAATAAATTCGTGAAAAAAACAACAGGTTTAACCACCGCCATTCTCAACACCTCGCATGTAGGTTTTATAATCCGCCTCGCGACCCCTCCCCACCGAGGGTGGAACTCGGCGGCATCGGTATCCAGCGTGACCTCTGTAACCTCTGTGCCCCGCGGGCATGCGGCGGCCAGCGCATGGCGGCCCTCTGATTGGTGGAGGCGCGTTCACTTGTGTTGCAAGAAATTCAGCGGAAATTTACCCATGAAAATGATTCAGCTTCAAACCATGGCCCAGGAGATGTTAATATTACATTTTCTAAACATGCCGAGTCACACTCTGCTCTCTGTTCGCTTGGTTATCTGCTCCACCACCCGAGGCTGCTCTTCGATACAGGCGAGACAGCGGCAAAGTCAGCACTGGCTGGCTGGCGGCCGAGTTCGTTGAAGTTAGGAGTGTCGTGATGAGTTTCTGCTGAGTGGAGAAGAGTGGATGCCAAGCGTGAAGGGACCGAGGGGAAATTGATTGATTGATTAATGGGGCTTAAGGGCGCACCAACCTTGCGGTATATAGCGCCCAATCGAGGGAAAGAGGTGAGAGGCATACAGAAAGCTAAAACAACTGTCGGGCGAGTAAAAGAGAGTGAGGGCCGATAGAGAACGCTGCCGAAGTACAGCCAGGTAATATATCAGAAGAGGGAAGCACGTGCTGCTTTGCTCCGTGTTGGATGGTAAAAAGACACAAAACTTCATTCAGAACTCATAACATGGCCGATGATTTAGCGCATTTCACCTTTTTGACGTCATCCCACGAAAACTAAAACTCTATGGCGAGGCCCAAAAGTTATAGGCTGATGAATGTTTTTGTTTATGTAGGGCACTCATAATGGATCCATCATACTAACATCAATTTTCGAAAAATATTGCGAGCGCTCAAATCTGAAAAGTGTCGACGACAACGGCATTAAGAGAACCATAGATAAAGACTGTTTTCAAAGCACTACAACCCCTTTAAGCACGTGAAATCAAGTTTTAGTGTGTAATATGACAAAATACTGAGTGACTGGGCACCCCACATCCACAGGAAAAAATCTTCACCCGAGCCCTAGAGGTAATTTCAAAGTTGTATTTAGCTGGGCACTATGCATATACCTAGGAAACATACTCTTAAACCCGCCCCGGTGGGCGTCCGAACCTCTGAGCCGCCATGGTGGGGATGGGGGTGTTCGACACCCCCTTTGAACTCGGCACCTATGCGGGTTAGCGCAAAAAGCGGGGCTGGGGGATAGCTGGACTTATCTAAACATCTTGCGTTCATCTACGCCATTATGTTTTACCTCGACCCTACTGATTTCGAAATGCGTCCTACCAAATTGCGCGAGGGGCGCATCTTGGAACGCATATTTTGATAGTCACAGATCGACTTGGTGCTCTCTTTTCCTGATTTCAGCATTGGTAATCAGGCTCCCACCCGAGTTGTTTACCAAAACAACGTGATCAAATTGGTGTTGGTTTAGGAAATCAGCATTTCTGGATGATTACCAAAACTCTAAGTTACCTAGGTACTTTATTGATGATCTTCGTGCTAGGTGATGCTTAAAAAATCCAGGAGAAAATGAAATATCCATTTATCTATTTTTCTTTATTAAGAACACTTCTAACCAGTGCTGCGGAGCCAGCAGCATTTCGTCGGAGTCGACACCGACTCCGACCTGAGAAGATCGACTCCGGACCGACCTCGACTCCGAGTATGGTTCTGACTGCAACCAAATATATTAAAATTTATATTTGAGTAAAATAGCAGAACAAGGACAAACAACAACGGCGACGAGACCAGAAAAAAACTGTCAGAATAGAAGCCGCTGTACTTTCTTGGTTTACATCGGCTTCTGAAAGTTGAGTATGTTGCTTCATTATAGTGTTATTTTATGAAGTGTTTCCCAGCCTTCACGGTATAATGAACCCTATTAACAGTCACAGGGTTATGTTGCCACCATGCTCACTAAAAATCAAATTTCAAGAGTCAATTGTGTGTCATTTCAGTTCATTCATGTACCATTCCTGCCAGGCTATGCCATTGCTGTGCATCTCATGACCACTCGTGAAAAAGTTGAACTCTGAGTCAGGCCCGGAGTCGGGTTCGGCTAAGATCACATCGACTCCAACTCCGGCGAAAATTTTAGGCTCCGACCGACTCCGACTCCGACTCAACAGCCCTGCTTCCAACAGACACACTTGTATAATTACAGAGAGTTTGGCGTGGGTCTTTAAGGAAGTTTCCACCGGGTTATGGTTGGGACACGGAAGTTGTGTCCTGTTGTTTTACTCCCCAGTGGGGAGTGAACCCACGTTAGTCTATACAGTCCCGATCTGCATGCCGGCAATGGTGTAGGACGATGAAGTCCGAGATTTTTAGCTCGAAGCATGTAAAGAAGAGGTTGTGGGAAGTTAAGGCAAACCGGCACACAGAGAGAATTGGGAAAAGTCTAGTGAGAGAAACGTGATGTTTCTGACATTTGCACGATCATAATTTGCACGATCATCATTATTCGTTCGATCATTGGCTCTTTGTTCCGACCCTCAGAAAAAAGATAAAGTTTCCGTCGCAAATGATAGGTATATTTCTGGCAATATATTAATTTGGGAGCGATAAAAATGCAGAGCAGAACAAACTATCGACACATATTAATTGTTTTTTGTATTTCCTTAAGACTCCTTCCATAGGAATTATTTTCTACTCTTTGCATAGCACTGGGATTTCTGAACCACGCGCGAGCTTCCATGCATGCTTGAGCTTCGCTCATCCCTTAGGGTGGACAGAAGCCAACCCAGCTGCTGGCTGGTCTAGATCTTAAGACCTGATAGGGTCGGAAGTTCTAGTATGTACAATCTGTGTGTTGTAAAATAAAAATGAGAAAGATTCATTTTTTTCTGCTCATTATTGCGACTGAGATTATGGCAGAGCCCTCTGCAATGAGCTTTACCGCCCAGCAGCAGTGTTTGAAGCGTGAATGGGGTGCTGAGAGGCTGCTCGACAATAATGGCCACTTGTCATGCAGACATAACGGCCAGAAGCGCCTCTGCCAGTAGCCGAGGACGTGGCTGTCTCGGACGTTCCCCAAGGCGAGGCACGTCAAGCGTATTAGCTTTGTGGAGATTAGTCCGACAGAGCGGGCTGCCCGCGAGCTGTTTGCTTACCCACCGCTGTCTGGCATCGTTGGGATAGTAAAAAGGTCAATGTTTTGTCGGGCGCTTATAGTTGTGACTTTTCAGATGGGTCGAACCCTGCAGACTCACTGACTTTTCGTGTGATGTCATGCGAAATGATGTCATGAGAAACGTCCTGTGGATATCCAAATCATATGCCACCGAAATCTGCCTAGTGATACTTGGCATGCATACTTTTTTCTTCTACTTATTTTTCACTTTGTGTTTGATAAATACGTGTTTCACTCCATACCGCCAATACACATTTTAAGAAGCTGATGGCATTTATCTGTTGCCTCCTGCTGGATCTAAAAGCTCACTGCATGGGTAAATATAGCATAGTTCTGCAGAGTTTCAAGGCATTTTTGAGAGCAGGTAATTCTGCATATATTTCTTTCTTTAGACATTTTAAAACACAGCTAAACACTGGCTGAAACACGCATGTCTCAGAACCCAAAATCTTGAAGGAGCGTCTTTGTGAAAAAGTGTCACTTCATGATAGCTACTGCACAGTGCAATAGAGTCATAGGGTTGTACGTTTGGACAGGAAATATCAAATACTTATTTCCAACATTCATGATGAGGTGATACAAAGATGAAGGGTTTGGTGGCTGCAGAATCATAGTATTCAGTACTTGTCGGGCGAGCCGTTGCCATGGGAACTTGTCAGTTGAATCCAGGTGACGCACGCTGAAGCGGTGCGGACAGCGCTCTTGATGAGGACGGCGCCGTGAGACCGTCTGTCTACATCCCGCCCCAGGTGACGTTTTCTTTGGAACTCTAACCGCGTCACTTTGTATGTGTCAGTATATATGTATCCCACTGGATGGAGATAAAGCGCACGGTACCTCGTGGGTGATCTGTGCATTAAATTGAGCCCCAGGCGAGGAAGTTAGAGCGTCTCTCTTATAACAGGCGCTGAATAGTGTCGAATTTCCGCTTTTGGAGGGCATTGCTTATGCTTCACTGACTGGAACAAATAACCAACGATCTCTTTTGGTTAATATTACTAGTAATATCCGAACTTCTCAAATAGCACTGATGGATTTCAATATTCTGGTGTGAACTGTGACCTCTTAAACGAGATGTGTAGTGATATATTTCCCTCAGGATACATCTGCAATTGAACGGTCTATTGTGGACAAGGCAAAGCACTTATCGTGGGCATGAATCGCCCGAAAGCATTCTCTGGGCCTGAGCGTCGGGTGATATTTTAAGCGCCGCGCTCGTGCTGTCATCACATCTGCATCAGGACACTGTTTAGCACCGGGGCTGTGGGCGGTGTTTTCTCGTGCATGTGATATGACATCACGCCGGTACAGTGTGCACGCACGGTGACCTTGCACCAGAGCGTGTCACAATCAGAGCTGGTGCCCGGCCGCCTCCCCCGCGCCGCCCAGCCAGCGAGGGTAACGCTGCGCCGTCACGTCCGGGGGCAACTCACCACACTGCCGCTCTCCGTTGACTTCTGCAATGGCCTAGTGTGGTACACCGGAGGGAATACAGGATGATTTTCAATATTAAGTGATAATTTAGTCTATTTTTGCTTTGTTTTGCTTTTGGTTTGCTCAGCACAGAATTAGCTTTTGTCACATTTTGAGCCTGCATTACTTTGCACGTGGTGCGATGTAATGCAGGTTACATCGCACCCCCCCTCTCGATAACGTTCTGACAGTTTTTTAAAGCAAGGTGCGGGTTAGCTGGAGAATAGGTGGTCCCTGATCATACTATGTCTTGGAAATACCTTCTTCACGATTTATATTTCATAGAAAATGTACTTACTAGAAATAGTGGCATAATCCAAACATTTTAGGCACATCTTGCCATCCTGAAAATATAATTCAGTTTTATAGTTTGGTCAGTCTTCGGATATCTGGCTGATGCAAAGAGCAAAGTAAAATAGGCAATGATCTCAAGCCCAAGCTAGCCGATTGTCTTCTATATCATGAATTCCATGAGGTCATTTTCCCCACGCCAAACCACCAGAATAGAATCCACCACTGCCTGAGATAGCGTTAAGAGAAGTGCTCTGCTGGTTTGAGTTTGTCTCTGGACGGGATGTAGCAGGTATATTGTTTGTATCTTTACCAAACATGTTGCATGCTTGACAGCGGCATGCTTCAAAGAACTGAATGATATCACTGTCGCTGACATTCCACAGAAGACAATGGACTTCACCGGAGATTCATCTTCGTTACCCCTAACGACCATCTGCTAGCCGATAGCTGCGTCAATCTTCATGGTACGGAGTCTTTTGCCGTGAGTTTCCCGGATCTAGTTTTTCTTTTCTTTTTGTTAGGGTTTGAACGTTTACAGAAACTTTTTTCTGCGGCGGGTTAAACCTCATCTGTGCATATGCTACCTAGAACATTTTGGATGTGTTCGAACACCATAAATTTGAGGCCACCACTGGATACGCTGCTGAGACGCCCCATCCATCAGTTTTGCAGAGCTGGGAGAGGCACTTCCATGTAAATCACGTGCTGACGTCCGGCGATCAGTGCTCAGGAACAGATGGTCGTTAACGGCGTGTCCGGCATAGGGACGGCTCATTGGTGTAATACCGAGCTGTCAGTGATAGCTGGGACTTTAGCAGGCCGGGACCGTCGGCCGCGAAGCTGGGCAGGCGCAGTCAGCTGATACCGATTGATGCAAATTGCTGTTAGCTCACTTCAAAACCCAACTAGAGATGAAAATTTATCCGGCAGTAAACCGAAGGCCGTAATGAGCTCGGTTTGAAGAATAAGGGCAGTGAAGGTTCGGTTTTAGTATTTCGAGTGTGGAGACCATGGTGTTATTAACAGGAACTTGTAATGTCAGATCCAGGTTTTCTCTTTGTAGGGGAAGAAGGTGGCATTTAGACCAGAAACTATGAGGGTGCCGTAAGTGTCCAGGGTTTTGCTAGAGCTGCAGTGTATGGGAATTGGGAAGGAACAAAATGCGAATTTAGTTTTGAAGGGAATGTAGTTTTTCGAATCCGGGCAGCGCAGCCACAAGATGCCAATGCTCGCACCCTTGGAATGGGGCTAGCAATAGACGTTGTCAGGGATCACCTGGTCTTGATCGGGGAGGGAGGTAACGTTCAGTAACGGTTTTGTATACTTTTGTTTCGGGGAGGGGCTAGGGTACTCAGCCCTCTGCACACCTTCGAATAACCCCTTTCTATCGGCATCCAGAAATATTGCGGAGTTTCAGCCCCATAGAAATCCTGCATCCGCTGCTGGTAGAGTTCGGCCCGGAGATACCCTGGTTTTGACAATGGGCCAGATGTCACGCACGGATAGTCACCAACATTGTTCCATGAATATTTGGGGTAGGGTGGGGGATGGGTGTCTTACAAGACACCAATTCTCGCATGCCAGGGGGAGGTGAGGAGACATCTCTGTTGCCGTGGTGGCTTCAGGGATTTAAGCGTTCTATCGTTGGAACGCCTTGCCCCTGAATTCCCTGGGAAATTCTTGCGAAGAAATTTGCCATAAGCCCAATCCACACTTGCTCCTGAAGATAACGTAGGCGGATCCTGGGGGCAAAGGGGCCGTGCCCCCTCCGATCTACCCTCGGCGCCCCCTGAAATGTCGCTTCCCACCCCCCAGGATGCGAAAATCTGCGCCCACCGATAGGACTTGGCGCCCACTTGAAAGGTTTTGCCGGTCAAAAGTGGCGCCCCCTGGTCCGGATGGCACCCCCGAGGTGCCCCTCGATCGACAATCCTAGATCCGCCTATGGAAGACAATGTATGCCCCTCACCTTGGGGAATTACAAGAATGCGCTGGGCGAGCAAACAAATTAGAACTGCATTGGACCCGCGACATTTCATGGAAATACAGGGCAGTCGGTAAGGAAATGTGCTTGATCAAAGGGATCCGAGGTGGCAGCTATTTTTTTCTGGGGCGAGAATCTGGCCTTCTGTTTTTAATTTTTCAGATTTTTTTCTCTACAATCGCAAAAATTTAAATAGGAAAGAACGGGAATTTAGGAAATTCTTTCTTAGACATGTTTCAATCCAAAGTTATTGTCTCGAAATTTAGTATTCATCAGTCATATACTGAGAAGGAACTTTTCTAATGGTCTTATTTTCCGAGAAATTTATTACACTGAAGGCCACAGCACAACAGAGCTGGGAGGCACTTCCGTTAAAAAATGCTGACAAGGAATTTTCCAGAACGCGACTTAACTCTTTTAACGCTTATGTAAATATCGTGGAACACGATCTTGTTCCACTGGTGCACTGGTGCATAGATCGATCTATGCACCAGGGCAGTGTGTTTATGTTTATGGGGGTAACGACGAGGCTTCGATATCATATAGTGCGCTAATTTCCAGGAAAAACACCACTTAAACCAGCACCACCTCAAAAACATTTTGAAATATGCAGTCCATGCCCATATATCTATTCATGATGGGTGTGAGTAAAGAATTGAGGGTTTACACAGACTGAAAGAAATCACAACGCCGTAAACACGAATTATGTAGTGCTGCGTTAATTTCCATACGTATTCTTACACGGTTTGCACACCTAACGCGAATGTGAGTCATCGTCACCGCGTACTTTCGCGCTATCTTTTCGTTAACACGCGCATTGACGGCGGGGCGGGTACCCGCCCCCTCGGGTTTTTCGGAGATAGCAAAAAAACGGCGGCGCGTAGCGCCGCCGTACCTGGCATACCTTTTCCCTCATCATTTGTACAACTTCTGTTAAAATTCTAAGGTTAGATCATCTCAGGTCAGGTCACCAGTACAGGTCAAGTGACCTGACCTCAAAAAAGTTTAAGATAGCATAAGTCGGAGCAGGGTGAACTTATCCGATTGCAACTCATATCACATAATGGGCCCACAGAGTTCTCTAAAATATGTTCCGGTATTTTTGATATCGGTAACCTAATGTCAGGTACAGGCATGGCCTGTCCATTGGAAACACATGGGAAAAATTGTTTTTACTGTATAACTCAGTAACGGATAGTGATAGAACGTTTATTTTAGCTTCATTAGACTCGCCTTGGTTTTGCGGTTCTACTGATATGCATTTTATATAATTTGACCCTGACCTGACCTCAGGTCAGGTCAAATCCTTGATTTGACCTAGCAAGGTCAAATTATATATCATTCGATTAGGCTTCTACGGAATTCATACAATTCAAGTCATTTTGCTCTATCTTTACTTGTTAAGATGTAATGGCCAAAAACTTAATGTACATGTTATCCTATTACGGCATGTTTTGACCTCTCGTGACCTTAAATTTGATCTGACAAAAAATGGTTCAAATGTTTTCGATGGAGAAGTGGATGGGCAACCCAAAGCCGTTAACCGTTTTTGCTACCTACCGTGGTTCTCGAGATCTTAGGGGGGGTACCAGCCCCCGTCAATGCGAAGGTGGCTCAGACCCCGTCAATGCGCGTGTTAAGGTCCGGGAATTTAACTAGCATACCAAAAGCAAAACAGAGGATAATTCCTGTTTTTCTACCCATGTTGCTAGGTTCACGGATAACACAAAACAAAACATTTAGCTCCCTTAATTGTCTAAGCCACTTTTCTTTGGTACTGTGAGAACACTCCGACTAAGACGTGGCAACCACTCCAGATCCTCACTATTATTTACTACAAGCACGACCGATGAGATGTTCGATAGAGCTGTACAGATTTACACTTTACAAAGCAATAAAGCCCGCCATGTAAGCCAGCACCTGCCTAAAATTTGTTCGGTATATGCCCCTTTCTGTCGGAGCAGCTGGTTGCGCGGCGGTGTCCTGGTCATCTTCATCCCGTCAGTCCTGTTCTTTGTACATGTGGGCGGGGCAAGGCTGCAACCTCTCCACCTCATAACACAGCGGCGACGTCAAACTCTTCAGTACTGACTGTCAGAGGGTCCAGCTGCAGGGTAGCCGCACCCAGGTTAGTTGGTTCTTCTTCATCAAGCAGGACTGGGACTCCAGCGGGCCATGGTCTGGCATGAGAACCAGCGGCCACGGACGGTGAGGTCCCATCAACAAGAGTCTCATACGAGTCTTGGCTTCGACCGTCGTTGGGTGGGTGTTGGCTGCCCCCAACACCCTGACCTGTGAGAAGAAGTTCTCCACCACGTCCTGGTTCACCCGTGACGTCAGAAAGTACTTGACGCCGTATATGTTCTTAATAATGCTGTGGGGACCTCACAGAGCAGTTAAGGATATGATGAACCCGTTCTGGAAGGGCAGCCTGCTCTGGCTTTCATCGCGCCAGGAGTCCCGATTTAGTCGCGCTAACTAGATAGGAGCGGTGGCTGAGCAACGATAGTGTACTCGCAGCCGAACGCCGACCGAAAAGCCCTGCCGTCAAGCATGCACCGAGAGCTACAGATGTCAAACACCTTATCGCAGGTGATGATGAACTAAGCCTGCTTGGCGAAACGCTGACTGAATAGATGGAGCAGACGCTTTCCGACACGCTCGTCGAGCATTTAGGCTGCGGGCGTACTCGCTGTCGCTCCAGGCCAGTCACCTGACGGGAGAGATTTGTTATTAACTTCACCATCAAAACTATCGACTGATGAGCAAATGTCATACGCGAACAGTTTTATCCCATATATCGCTATATCGAGCAAGTAGCAGACACTTCGTTAAATATTCACAAGCCGGTGATTTACGGTTCTTCCAACTTAAAACCCGGAGACAAAATATATCCAGTTTTCACACTTTGGTCTTTACTTGAAACTGACAAAATCTATTTTGACCTACCCACTGCAAAGTTCATTATCTCATTTTATTCACTAGGGAACCACGGGCCTTTCTGATTTCCGATTTTTCCACACCAGTCATCCACAGTCCAGCGATCCCAGCAATTAATCCACGGTCCGTCAAGTACCAATGGTAGTCACGCCTACTATTTTTTCCGCACCTTTACCTGAGATAAAAGCACTCGCTTATAAGCAACTACTACGTTCCTGATGCCCCAGAATAATAAAATATGTTTATCTGAATGAGTGACCTGAGCTTACACACGCACTTAACCATGCTTCAGTCAATTACTAAACTTCATACGCAGATCCAGGGGGCAAGTCAGCGCCCTCTGAAGGGTCGATGGCACCCCGAAATGTCGCTTCCCAAACCCCCCAGGATGCGAAAATCAGCGCCCACCTATAGCATTTTGCGCCCATCTCATAAGTTTGCCGGTAAGAAGTGGCGCCCCCCACGGGAAGATGTCCCCCAATCGGCAATCCTGGATCAGCCTATGCTAATCTTTGAGTTAAGTTTGAACTTTCACTTGATAGTCATACGATCAATTGTCACTACAAGTTGAATGGGACAACAATCATACAAATGTTTTAAACCAAATGGAAAAGTGTGCTCCCGCGTTCAGAATCAGTCCACATGCTACGGAAACACTAGCAGACACAAGGGGAGGGTAAGCGGCCATGCTTCTCCAAAATGGCAAAAATTTGAGCTTATTTTCTGAAATAAAAACTTAACAATTTCTCCCGCATCCTCCCCCAATGGTGCTCCTGAATCCGCTCCTGCAGAGAAATCAGTTAAACTTCACGCTTAACAGAGACAAAAAGAGTGAACGGGAATTTGATACACACACTTCTACTGCGCACCTGTATGTGCTCCCACTGAAGAGAATGGCAAGGCTGTCACTTGGTGTTGTCCTTGGCCAAAATTGGCTGGTAGAAGTCCTTGTCCAGTACCGGTACTTCTGGACCTTGAAGCCAATGATCCTGGCCCGAGATGTGGTTCTTCAGCAGCTTCAGCAGGTGAGGGATGTCAATGAAAGTGTAGATCTTTCTGCAAAAGTCAAAATACACCAAAATGTAATATTGCAAAATGTTAAAAGGTAATGCCTGGACAAATAATTTTGTTCTCTGGATTATCAGCTGGTATTATGTTCCAATGCAGTAATTATGTTGTTTAAAACATTTTACCTTGCTAGGCAAGTGCAACTTCATCAATTAATACAAGATTCTATCATCAAGCAGTGTGATTTCTTCTTCTGTGAATTAGGCAAGAGTAGAGCTTCACTTCCTGCATGGAAAGTACTATGCCCATGGTTTCAGCTCAGTAATAAGCATAATTAATTAACAAAATTTATTTAATGATTCAAGAAAAATGATTTAAATTATTTTTTTACATGAAGTAAAATTAAAAAAACTTTGACCAGACTTTGAGGCAGGTAATATTTTTATCAATGAGCCCTAGAGAATACAGCAATATGAAAGTATCACAGCACAGAGGTGCTGCCACATACATTGTCAATTTTGGAGGGAGAATTTTCAATTACGGGTCACAGTGCCCAGAATAGAGAGCATGCTTATTACTGGAAATTTTGGCCACCATTTCCCCAACATGACACAAGTAAAGACAACACTTATATGTGATACATATTTTCATAATTGTACTACTCTTCTTATCATTATATCAATGCATTTTCATAATACTTGGCTTTAAAAATCCACAGCATAGCAAATAGACTCCAAAGAAAACTGACTTTGTCAGCCTAATGGAACTAAATAAATGAACATCACCATGGAACCAAGGAAGACATTACATCCAAATAATTACGAACCCACTGTGTTATGACAGCTTCATAAACATATCAACCATGTCACACAGCAGAGCACGGCCAGTACCCGTCCCCAGATTATTGACAGACAAACCAAACTACTGCAACTGCTAACTAGCCACTGACACTAATTTACCACTTGACCTGATCAGAGATAAACTTCACAAATTCAATTTCAGTGTGGAGCACCTAGACATGGATTTTGTGCCTATGTACTCAAGAGAGCATATCATTGAGCATGGAAAAGGAAACTTGACCATTTACCATGCATAGCTGGAAAGAAACAGATACATCGTTGCTGGATGTTTAGTGCAACATTTGAACTCTGCATATTGCAGGTGTATTTTAAGTACTGCATAAGCAAGTACTGTTCCCTTGGCCTCCCCTTCATTCCAGAATATTTTTCTTCGGCAGCCCCATCGCTTCTTTCTAGGGACGAGAACCACACCTTTACCTGTACGACAATTGCCATGAGCACAAACCTGGACAATCAAGTAACTTTGAAAATATTGACAATCACTCCCGAAACTTGCTATAGAAAAGACAACACACACACACTGCAATATACATCGCCCTTGCCAGGGCAGTTGAACATAGATTATAAACTGCGGCAATAAACAACAAAAATCAACAATGGTGGGCACATGTGGCGGCAAATAAATGGCGCGACTGACTTGCGCGCGGTTCCTTGGTCTTGAAAGATGCCAATTAATGAACTTGATTTGGCTTCACTTAATCTCTATATTTTACAAAAACATATTCATTAAATTTACCTTAGATATTCTAGAACTAATAGAAATATTATTTGAAAACATAAAAATTATAAACTATCTCCAAATTAGGGAGAATAATGAATTTTTCGTGGTACAGTGTTGGGTTCAAGCACGAGCAAGACATTTTCTTTGCACCGTTTACCCCCTTACCAAGACTACCAAGTCAGCAAAGAAACTGCTTTGTCTTGGATTTTTTGGATAAAATATTTGTTTATCAATTAAATTAGAAAAATCCAAAATGTAACGATTTTTCATATTCAATGCTTATATAAAAGAAAACTAGTCTCGGGGTGGTCTCGAGGCCCCGCCTCCAACATCTGTCAAACTGTGCACCCATTGGTCCATTGTTTAAATCCGGCCAAAGTTTTACCTAGTGTCTATATTGCTTTGGACTTTAGGACATAGCCTGAATAAATGGAGTGACCAGAAACCCTTTCTGAATACACACTGTGCCGAACGGAAACTTGGGAACCATAGGTTTCGAACATGGTGGCATAAATAAACGATAAAAAGTGTCCTCGAATAGGTAGCCAGCGTAAATATGCAACATCTTTTTCTGCTAAAGTTTCTCTTAATATCTCTGATTTTTCCGGTCCCGTTGAGTCCTGAACTGCAGGAGCCCGAGGCACCGCCTGCAGTGTCCAGTCGGGCGCAGCACGTGCCGGCGCGCGGCGGGCCGGTACGTGCAGCCAGCCAGTGGGCCGTGTCTCCGTGGCACGAGCTGTTACGTGCCCTGCCCGCCTCCGGCACCGCTGCAGACACAGGCCCACTGAAACAATCTCAGCGCACCTGTTGATGGACCCGCTGCCTTTGATTAACGCCCGCTTTGAATGTGGCGCAGCATTTATGACGCCTTATTCATTAGCATCACGGAAGGATGAAAGACAGCAGATGCCCCCAGGAAGAGCTGGTTCCTACTGGCCGGTAACTGACCCCGGGGAGGAGAGATCAGGTGAGGTTTATGAGCGCGATATAACGACTGAGTAGCGCATGAGGGGTGGCCGCCAAGTCTTTTACGGGACTGAAGCAGCCTCGCCAGCTACAAATGTTGGCACAGGTCATAGCTGCACTGATTTGTGGCACTGACGGCGCGCTTTGAGCCACTTCGGGCCACACGCCTTTATTGAATTGCAACGTAAGGACGCTAGCCCTCTGTGTTTAACCAAAGTGTGACTCCAAGAGCAGTGTTCTTGTTAAATGGATAGCAGTATGACACGTTATGTCGTATCGATTGTCGATTCACCCGATTCACCGATTCGATTCACCCGGCCAGTAATCTAGATATGCATAAACAATAGATTAAAGCCTACAAGTCCTTGAACACCACAAACCTCTCTGAGCATGGCTTCCGATTAATATCAGTCAATTTGAAATAAAATAAAATAATTTATTTACCGGGAAGTCAAGTTCGAGTTAAAAGAGGGTACATACTTTCAAGCTCCAGCGAATTAGCAACGAATTAAAACGAATTGCCAACGCCTTACGTCCCAAAAAGCACATGGTTGGCCGCCCCGCTCAGGTCGCCTTCTCACCGGGTAGTCGACAGCTGGGGAGGTGATTAACCGCCCCGCTCAGGTCACCTTCTCACCGGGTAGTCGACAGCTTGGGAGGTGGTTAACTGCCCCGCTCAGGTCACCTTCTCTCTGGGTAGTCAACAGCCCGGGAGGTGGTTGGCCGCCTCGCTCAGGCGACCTTCTCACCGGGTAGTCGACAGCTGGGGAGGTGGTTGGCCGCCTCGCTCAGGCGACCTTCTCACTGAGTAGTCGACAGCTGGGAAGGTGGTTGGTCACCCCGCTCGGGTCACCTTCTCACCGGGTAGTCGAGAGCTGGGGAGGTGGTTGGCCGCCCCGCTCAGGTCACCTTCTCACCGGGTAGTCGACAGCTCGGGAGGTGGTTGGCCGCCCCGCTCAGGTCACATCACTGCACATTTGCCAGCTCTGGTAAATGTTTTGTGCCGTAGTGTCGACAGTTTGTATATTTCAATTTGAATTCAAAATTGACTTTCCATCTGTCTGAATAATTAATTAATTTGAAAGTGAGGTATTTTGGATTTAAATAGACAGGTTTCTAAGTTGATTTGTCATGTTTTGACTCAAACCTGCTTAATTTGACTTATACTCCTTATACCTGATTTGGGTTTGACCTTTTGTACACAATTTAACCCTCGCTCCGCCGGGGAGCCGTCTATGACCTTCCTAATAGTTTTAAAGAATAACGGGAAAATGGCGGTGTGGAGCGCCACCGTACGTTGTATATCTGTCACCTGATTCTTTTTTTAACTTTTGCTGAAAGTTAGGGTTCAGGTCATAGCAGGTCAGGGCACCAGCTTAGGTTGAATAAGGTGACCTCACTCCACAGTGTGGGCTCGACATACCTACATTTTGAAACTGATTGACTGAAATCCTCTTACACTTGATAATACTTTCAGTGTCTAAGAAATGTATATCCTGATTTTTTTCGGTGACCTGCATCAATTCATGAGGTGACATCCCGCATTGAAATAGCGTGGGGAAGTTCTGTGCTATGCTTTAAATGTCACACAACTGAATGAAAAATTAAAAAATAACGACACGTTGGTTTTCTTTAAAATATTTCGGGGGTTGCATTTGTTCTTTGACGTATCTGAGGTGATCAGAGGCGATCACAGATGTTACAGGAGTCAAGAATGAATGGATGTTGGAAAGGAGTCAAGAAGCCATGGGAGAGAGAACTGTCCGCTGGGAGGGAAGCCAAGAAACCATAGAAGGAGAGAACTGTCCGCTGGGAGGGAAGCCAAGAAGCCATGGGAGAGAGAGAACTGCCCGCTGAGAGGAAAGCAAAGAAGCCATGGGAGAGAGAGAACTGTCCGCTGGGAGGGAAGCCAAGAAGCCATGGGAGAGAGAGAGAACTGTCCGCTTGGAGGGAAGCCAAGAAGCCATGGGGGAGAGAGAGAGACCTGCCCGCTGGGAGGGAAGCCAAGAAACCATAGAAGGAGAGAACTGCCCGCTGGGAGGAAGCCAAGAGGCTCCGCTAACAGTAAGGCTCCCCAGGGCGCACTCATTTCATTTCATTCATTCGTTCATTCAGATCTATCAGCAACAGGTATGTGTAAACCCAATTACAGCTGAAGTCCGCCAATAAAACTGTACTCATGTCCACCCGATATGCGTTTGAGTCCGCCCGATATGCGGCTGTGTTGCCATTTTCTAGACGCTTTGGTGAAGCATAGTGGGCTGGTAAATATTTTGTTTCTTGTAAAATTGAATTTGAGCACGTTGACCATTATCCTTTATATTTGTCTTCACTACTGTGAATCTACTAATGTCTCTGTTTGTGTGATGTTGACTTCGATCATTTACTTATCTTACTGAGGCTTTTTTCGCTCTGCCACCACTGAAAATGTGTGTTTAGACTACAACGAAGGGTTCTTACGTCATCTGTGTGAAACAGCTGAAAGCTTCACTGGAAACGTCTGCAGTTTTCTTGAGTTCTCCCCCACAAATGTGTATGCCTCCAAAAGGTTTAGTCCTCGTGTGGCATGTTATGAATGTATACTGAAGGTATGTATGAATGTATGTATGTATAAATGTATGTATGCATGCACTAATGTATGCATGCATGAATGTTTGTATGTATGTATGTATGTATTTATGTATGTCTAATGAATGTATATTGCACAAAGAAGGTAATTTGGGACAGTCACTTGTCTTTAAAATCGCCAAAGGTCGTTCCTGCGTGAACTCAAGACTTCAAAGAGTAGTCCATTGGCCAGATACACTCGAGATATTCTGCCTTTCCCTGGCGACATTTTTTTCGCAAACGTGCAAAATTTTCTTCGCAAAGGCACATTGCATAATACCAAAGATTGCCCCAAATGGTAGTCTGCCCTCTCCCCCAGCCGACTTCTTAAGTCGCGACTCAGTGTCAGAGTCGACTCCCAGCTGACTCAAGATTTGCTTGAGTCAGAGTTAAGTCGACTCACTTCTGGATCTGGGTTGAGCCAGAGTCGACTCAATTTTTCGACCATTTGAGTCGAGCCAGAATCGGAGTCAGTCTCCAAGCCGTGAGTTAGAGTTGAGCGACTCAACACTCAATTTTCTTAACTTGTGTGCTCACATGGCTAACGCTATCATTTTTTTAGAACTAATTGTTTTGATGGATTCCATATTGCTATTTAGCAGTAACAGTTAATTTATTATTTTCCTATCCACACTAGCCCCATACCGGGAAAATTAATTAAAGAAACATGAGCCATGTAAAGTATGCTGTTTAAAAAACACACTTATTTTTTAGCTATTTTGAGCAGGCCTAGATATCTCTTCTCGATCCAAGGTGTTCTGGGTGGGTTGTTAAGATGTTCCCTGGCCTCTCCCCTCGAATCCGGAAATGTAAAAACACTGAAGATTATATATTCGGGCACAGCCCTTCATCAGAATCTTGGAGTAAATATCAATAATTCTCAGTCCTAGTATAGCCAGACCTCGAATTGAGCTTCACACAAAAATGCCTTTTAGAATGAATCGTTAAAAATAAGATTGGATGTCGTGACAACAACCATATTGGTACCTCTAACCTAAAAGTAATGCCGACAATACGACAAACCTAGAGCAGTATTTGTGACAGTCTTTTCTATTATTTCAGCCAAATACTAGCTTTTTTAACAGTGAAAAACTCGCTGAAGTACCTTAATCGGTTATTTGAATATTTCTGTTATTCTTATTTACTATTTTTCCGTCGACTGCAGCTAAAATGCTAACCAAAAACTACCTATTAAGCACTAGTAGACGTGATACTAATTCGGTGTAAAGACTGCATACTTTCCCCTTTAAGATGATGCTATATTTTTACAATAAAAGCCTCCCTCGAATTATTTAGTTAAGATTGTACCTAGTGGTCAAGGTCAACTTATTTGTAAAAGATAAACCCAATTTCCACAGCCTGCTCCTCTGGCCCAACGTTAAGCGTCGAAAGAGTATACGTGTGGCTGTAAAAAAACAACATTATAAATTTTACATTATACTTATTCCACAACCCTTGCCCTTAGTATGTGCCTCTTAAACAAATGCAACTTTTATAGCTAGTTAATGTTAACAATCATTGGTAAATACTTTTCCTCAGCCTGTACCTCTAGCCCAACGTTAAGTGTTGAATGGTTATACGTCTACCTGCAGAAAAGTATTATCAATAAATAGTTGCATATTTCAAAAACCCCAACCCCAGTACGTACCCCTAAAATCAAAACATCTCTTTGAGCTAGTTAATCTGATCAATAATTAATAAACACTTTTTCCCAGCCTGTACCTCTGGCCCAACGTTAAGCGTTGAAAGAGTATACATCTGGTTGCAGAAAAGCACCATCAAAGATAAATTACCTAAAAAAAACCTGAGCGTTACCTGTGACCTAAGTCCATCACTTCTGACTAGCTAAACTAATTCAACCATCATAGCCCTTTTTCCCAGCCTGTAAATCGGGCCCAAAGTTAAACGTCAAAAGCATATACGTCTAGCATCAATAACACTATCAATAATGTAAGGAAGTCCTACCCCAGAACACATATACTTACGCTGATTCCTCCCTTACCTCTTAAGCCACTGCTGTTAAGTGATAGCCTATCCTAGACCCGCATAATAGGCCAGGACGTACCTTGTACGTTAAGGCTGGGATGACGATCCTGAATGATTATGGATTCGGCTATCTTTCTATCTGGATGATCACGTGTCCGATGAACTACTTTTTAGCTCAAGTGGTTCTGATATAGCCTGAGTGACCTGTGCTGCATGTTTCTCGAGGAAGTGATCTCCTAGAGGTGTGTTCCTATTTTTATTTTTCGCGTCCCGCAAATGTTCGTTAAATCGCAATCGGATGGGCCTCATCGACTCCCCTACGTATTGAGCCCTGTTTTGATCCTGGTTACACAGTCTACAGTCTATTTGATACACTAAATTTTTCTGTGTGCAGTCGCCTTTAAAACCTGACTTGCATAAATGACACCTCTGACCCCCAGGACATTTTGGCTTAGAAATGGCCGACCTAACCAATGACGACTTAAGTTTCTTGTTATTCTTCCAGGCTATATGTACTTTCAGGTTAGATTTCTTTACGACCTTTTTATTTTACAGAGTAGCTGTTCGTCTACGTACGGCAAAGTCAAGAACCCATCATAAGAATCTGAGCCTTCTTTCTTTATCTTGCACCTTCCGTTACCTGTCCTAGCTAGTCTAACCTCCCTCAACAAACGCCTGAGAAGCCCTGCATGATACCCATTTTTTAGAAGAAGATTCCAAATCTTATCTACGCTTTTTCTCTCTTTTTCTGGGCCCGATGAGTTATCCATAGCCCTGTGGAACATGTTTCGGATAATATTGTGTTTCGTAGACGTGGGATGGGCAGATGTACTATGGAGGATGATTCCCGAGTTGGTTGGTTTGATGTAGAGCTCTGTCTCTATCTTAGTGTTTTGGCCGTGTGTTTCTGCTGTGACTAACGTATCCAAATAGGGCACCCCACTCCCACTACCCGTGTGCTCCATGGTAAATTTTAGGTGTGGATGTCTACTGTTCATATAGCTAAGGAAGTCATCCAAAGCTTCCTGCCCATGCGAGAAGATACCTGCATAATCTTCAATGTACCTTACCAAGAACTCTGGTTTGACAGGACATGTAGCTAACGTATTGGTTTCAAACATATCTAAGAACAGAATGGCCAAGGCAGGTGCACATGGATTCCCCATAGCTAACCCTAATTTTTGTCGGTAGTACTGATCCCCAAATGAGAAAACATTGTCACTCAGACACTGATCGAGAAGTTTAGAAATGTCGTCTTTGGTCAGGCCAAAAGTATCAATATTCTGTGAATGATTGTCTAGCTTTGCTTCTACCGCTTTGATAGCTTCAGGAACGGGTATGTTTCCATACAAATTGACAACGTCTATGCTGAAGAAAATACTACCTGCTGGTATGCCTTCTAATTGAGTGTGATTTGAGAGTCTCCTCAAAAAGTCTTTGGTATCCCAAATATGCGTAGGCACAAACTGGAGAAGTTGATTAAGTATTCTCTCAAGCAAACAGGAAGTTTTCTCTGTGGGCCCTCCACAGGCAGATATGACTGGTCTGAGAGGGACTAATGGTTTATGATCCTTCGGTAAGCCATAAAATACGGGGGTTCTACTATGCGCGGGGTTAGATCTGTTACTGTCCTATCCGGCAGTTTTCCCCTCGCAACGCTTTTGAGCGTACGTTTGGTTTTGGCTTCCACATTCTGAACAGGATTCTTTCTTAACTTTTCATAGCTCTCCGGGTCATCTAAGATAGTGTTAACCTTGTTTATATAGACATCTTTGTCTAGAATTACAAAACCCTTACATTTGTCGCTCTGTTTAACTATGACATTTTCGTTTTTTGCGAGTTCATGGACAAGATTACGTTGCTCAGCCGTTACATTATGGGTAGCTACTCTGTGACTTTTATACGTACGCAGAAGATCATCTTTGAGTTTTTGAAGGCTAGACTCGACGATCCTGTTCGAAGGTTCTGGAAACGTCTTACCGGTATCAGGAAATCTAAAGGAGAGGTTTGGAAGGCGACCTGCCCGCTGTTGGCGCACACCCCCATCAGGGTCGTCCGCCACAGAGTTGTTACCCGATGCTCCGCTGCCCAGCGCTCTTGGTGTTGCCCCGCCAGATGATGATGATGACGTCGGAGCGGCAGGGTGATGATGATGATGATGTTTCCGGCACTCGGCAGCTGCCATATGGGAGGCGCCTCGTCAGAGGCGTCCCAGCCGCCGGATGAAGGCCGCCAGCCGAGGCGGATCACCCAGCGCCTCTTGAATTGTCGGGTCGTCCCGGCCAAAGACATTCTGACGGAGAAGAGCTCGCGCTGGGCATTCTGTTAAAAGGTGCTGCATTGTTTCCTCGTCCTCCCCGCACTCCGGGCACGTGCCATTTGGTGCCAGTCCCAGTGCTGGTAACTGCGGAGGAGAAGAGAGTGGCCCGTCCGCAGCCTGGCCACTTCGGTGGATTCTAGGCGGGAGAGGCCATGTTTGTCCCCTAGGACCACTCTCTTGGTGCCGTTTTCCTCCGCATATCGGGTGGTGCTGACACTTTCAGTCCACAAGCTGTGCGCGTGGCGCCTTATGCAGCTGTTCGCGGAGTTAAAATCAATCTGGGTGAAACCCTGGTCCAGTGTGGCAGCGGCACGCGCCACTTCGTCGGCGAGCTCGTTTCCCGGTAAGCCAGCGTGGCCCGGGACCCATTGAAGGGTTAGGTGGATGCCCATGCTGGCCAGGGTCGAGAGTCGGTGCCAAACCGAGCCTGCCAAGGCATCGGATTGAGCGTGCGGGCCCTCCGCCAGGCGGGTTAGGGCGGACTGCGAATCAGTGCAGACTCGCACTTCTCTCGGTCGACACTCGGCTGCGATCGTCAACAGATGGCGCAGGGCCGCATCCAGGGCAGCTAGTTCTGCCCGGAAACTGGACGTGTAGCGGCCGGCAGGGACTCTGATCCGCTTCACAGAGTTGTTTTCCCTGAGTACCACTGCGCCTCCACCGCCATGCTCAGTGCCACTTGTCGCGGATCCATCCGTGAAGATTGAGATATCCGCTGGCGGGAGCGCAGCCAGAGTCCTTTCCGCCGCCGCGAGTCGTGCTTCTGGAGGGTCCGTCTTCTTCGTCTGGACGACTAGTTTCGTCCGAATGTCAATATTCGGGGATGGAGTCTCCCATGGCGCGACCTGCGGTGTAACCTGCAGAGGCTCCACGGGAAAAGCGGCTAGGCCTGCCTCTGCGGAAACTGCCAGGCCGGTCTCGGCCCATCCGCGGTCCTGCTGTAGCCTCAGGCTGGGTCTCTCCGCAAGCAAGAGCGGTTGTAGCGGGTCGCCCGGAAGGTCGCGGACGTGCCGCTGCACCGCGATGGCCGCGAGCTGCTTTCGTCGTATGCTGAGAGGCATGACGTCCGCCTCTCGCTCCAGAGCGGCCGTCGGCGTCGACCTCAGGCAGCCAGTTATCGTCCTGCAGGCCTGTCGCTGTACGACCTCGAGGCGTTCTAGGTTAGAGCTCGCCACCCCAGGCATCCAGCCACCGGCCGCGTAGTCTGCACAGGATCTGATGAACGCGAGGTACACCAGCCTGAGGTCGGACGCCGCGGCGCCCCAGGACTTGCCACTAAGCGCCCGTAGCGCCCCACTCCTCTTCTTCATTTTGCACCTCAGGTTCTCGATATGGTGGCGGAAGGTCAGCGTCCGGTCGTACGTGACCCCTAGGAATGTCGGGGTCGCTTCGTGGCTTAGTCGAGCAGCGCCGAGGGTCAGGTTGCACTCTCGTCTGGCCTCTGCTGGGTCGAGCGAGAAGAGGGTGCCAACTGTCTTCTCTTGGCTTATGGTTAATTTCCACTCTTCCGCCCAGGCCGTAAGGCAATCCAGAGCTCTTTGGACTCGTCGCTCTGCCGCAGCGACGGTCCGGTCAGTGGCCCAGATTGCCAGATCATCGGCGAAAAGCGAGGTCTGGACGCCAGGTGGTAGGTGCTCGATGAGGTCATTGATGTAGGAAATGAATAAGGTGGGAGAGCAAACGGCCCCCTGCGGCGTGCCCTCACGGATGCATCTGAAGCGTCCGCACTTCCCGTTATATGTGACACAGGCCTGGCGGTCGGTCAGAAAGGATCGGACCCAGGCCAGGTAGCAGCGCGGGAGGCCCATCTTAGCGAGCTTGTAGATGATTCCCGTGCGCCAGGCCTTGTCGAAGGCGCGCGAGAAGTCCACCAGGACCATAACGGTTCTCTCTCGCTTCTGGAAACCATCGGCCACGGCCTGGGTCACCTTTAAAACTTGATCCTCAGTGGACCGACCCTTCCTGAAACCGGTCTGCACTGGGGAGAGGAGGCCTCTTGACTCTAGCAGATGGGAGAGCCGGGTTTGTACTAGTCGTTCTGCTAGTTTAGATGTGCAGCTTAAGAGGCTTATTGGTCTGTAGGAGCCTACTTTTCCTTTTGGCTTGCCTTTCTTGGGTACCGGTATAATCATCGCTTTCTTCCAGGCCAAAGGCAGCTCTCCCCTCGTCCAGGTCAGATTTATGAGGTCAAGCAGTCTGGTGCGGCCATGGTCAGAGAGATGGGTGAGCATTTCGTTTGAGATGCAGTCCAGCCCTGGGGCGCGCTTTCCCGGCAGGCGCTTGAAGGCGTCATTCAGTTCCTGTTTAGTGAACAGGCCGCAGCATCCCGTCCGCTTCCCCTGGCACTGTCTGCATGCCACTCTGAGGTGGTTGGTGACGGCGTGCTTGTATTTGCGGTCCCTTTTCACCCTCGGTGGTAGGTGGCTGACTTTGGCGTACTCTTTGATGAAGGCGTTCGCTTTCTTGGTGTCAGCGGTAATGGTTTTCGCGCCAATCTGAAGGGCCTCATCTTGTCTGCCGCCGCTTTCCCGGCCGTCGATAGTTCGGATGGTCCTCCAAACTTTCTGGGGGTCAGAACGTAGACTGAGATCGCCCGCAAAGCCTCGCCAGGACTCTCGTCGTGCGCGCAGAATTAGAGAGGATGTTTCCCTCGACGCGTGGGTCCAGGCCGGCACTTGCTCTGGGTCGGCTCTGGCGAGGGTACGGAGGCGATTCCGTTTGCGGACTGCCTCGTCCACTTCTGGTGTCCACCAAGGCTTAGGGGACTTCCGGCTGCCTCTGGGGATGGTCTCAGCGGCAGCTGTAACGGAAACCTCTTCCGTCCATGGCTGCAGGGTGGCCAGTCTCTCGTCGACTATGTTGGCATACTGTCTCCAGTCCGCTTTCTGGTAACTGTACCGGGTCCTCGGACGAGGTCTCGCACTCGATTTCCCTGTTTTGATCTCGATGATGATTGGTTGGTGGTCGGACGATAGTTCTGGCTTGGTCTCCCATCGCACCCGACCCACCCACCTTGAGTGGTGTAGTGAGACGTCCGGCGCCGATTGGGAGAAGGGTGGCGCTCTGCTCTGACGGGTGGGCTCCCCGCTGTTTGCCGGGACGAAGCTGTGAGCGGCACACCAGTCGTCGATCGTCCTGCCTATGTCATCTTCGGGTACCTGGAGGTCCCAGAGGGGACTGTGTCCATTTGCGTCGGCGAGTATGAATGTATTTGCAGTGTGGGGCCAGTAGTCCGGATCGAAATTTTGGACACGGTCGTCTCACGATGGTCGGCACGTTGGAGCGGCAGGGTCGGCTGGCACGATGGTGGGAGCTCCGTCTGTGGCGTTCTCTGATGGTGTACGGGTGGCTCCACTTGGTCCTGAGATCTTGTCCTTCCAACGTTTTGCGTACGCGAGCCGTTCCACTCCTTTAGCTACGTCTAATAACACTTCTCTTGTAACGCACTGAGTCATTGCAAAGTTCGGTCCTTTCGCTAAAACACATTTATCTTTGATGGTGCTTTTCTGCAACCAGATGTATACTCTTTCAACGCTTAACGTTGGGCCAGAGGTACAGGCTGGGAAAAAGTGTTTATTAATTATTGATCAGATTAACTAGCTCAAAGAGATGTTTTGATTTTAGGGGTACGTACTGGGGTTGGGGTTTTTGAAATATGCAACTATTTATTGATAATACTTTTCTGCAGGTAGACGTATAACCATTCAACACTTAACGTTGGGCTAGAGGTACAGGCTGAGGAAAAGTATTTACCAATGATTGTTAACATTAACTAGCTATAAAAGTTGCATTTGTTTAAGAGGCACATACTAAGGGCAAGGGTTGTTGAATAAGTATAATGTAAAATTTATAATGTTGTTTTTTTACAGCCACACGTATACTCTTTCGACGCTTAACGTTGGGCCAGAGGAGCAGGCTGTGGAAATTGGGTTTATCTTTTACAAATAAGTTGACCTTGACCACTAGGTACAATCTTAACTAAATAATTCGAGGGAGGCTTTTATTGTAAAAATATAGCATCATCTTAAAGGGGAAAGTATGCAGTCTTCACACCGAATTAGTATCACGTCTACTAGTGCTTAATAGGTAGTTTTTGGTTAGCATTTTAGCTGCAGTCGACGGAAAAATAGTAAATAAGAATAACAGAAATATTCAAATAACCGATTAAGGTACTTCAGCGAGTTTTTCACTGTTAAAAAAGCTAGTATTTGGCTGAAATAATAGAAAAGACTGTCACAAATACTGCTCTAGGTTTGTCGTATTGTCGGCATTACTTTTAGGTTAGAGGTACCAATATGGTTGTTGTCACGACATCCAATCTTATTTTTAACGATTCATTCTAAAAGGCATTTTTGTGTGAAGCTCAATTCGAGGTCTGGCTATACTAGGACTGAGAATTATTGATATTTACTCCAAGATTCTGATGAAGGGCTGTGCCCGAATATATAATCTTCAGTGTTTTTACATTTCCGGATTCGAGGGGAGAGGCCAGGGAACATCTTAACAACTCATCATCATGCTCCTCGCCGCAGCACTTCAAAACTTATCAACGTGTTCTGGGTGGGTTAACGCTGGTACGGCAATACAAGCCCTATAAAGAACCTATGGGATACAAAAAATATAGGGGGTTCTGGCCCCCTACCCCCCGTATCTCCACCCATGATTTTGAGTTTAATCTTTGCAATTGCATGCAAACAATCATACAGCTAAATTTTTTATTTGGCCCAAAGACAGACATTTTCAACTTTGAGGGTGCACACCAGATAAAGTCCTAAGTTAATGCCATTATTCATTTGTTGGAAACCACATCTTTTTCCCTATTTTCTTCATTTGTTTGTCTGAAAACACAAAACGACTAAGTAATATAACCGCCAGATAGAGAGTACCAAAAATTGAATTGTACACCTACGCCCTGAAATGCGTCAAATCGGATGAATAAAAGCTTCAACCGGATATTTCAAAGTACTGTCTGTCATGGTTTGAATAAATCCCCTGGTAGGTATAAGTGCTGGCTGTACACGAAAATAAAACACAGTCCTTTATCTGGCATTGGCTTAATAATTTCAAACTGTGAAGCTGACAGACAAATATACATCAGGCCTCTCACAAACAACCGCTTCTCTTTAAAAAATACTAGGATGAATTCTGTGTATCACTCACTACACTGGTGCGCGCCAGACCAGCCACCGGCCGTAATACTAGGATGAATTCTGTGTATCACTCACTACACTGGTGCGCGCCAGACCAGCCACCGGCCGTAATACTAGGATGAATTCTGTGTATCACTCACTACACTGGTGTGCGCCAGACCAGCCACCGGCCGTAATACTAGGATGAATTCTGTGTATCACTCACTACACTGGTGCGCGCCAGACCAGCCACCGGCCGTAATACTAGGATGAATTCTGTGTATCACTCACTACACTGGTGCGCGCCAGACCAGCCACCGGCCGTAATACTAGGATGAATTCTGTGTATCACTCACTACACTGGTGCGCGCCAGACCAGCCACCGGCCGTAATACTAGGATGAATTCTGTGTATCACTCACTACACTGGTGCGCGCCAGACCAGCCACCGGCCGTAATACTAGGATGAATTCTGTGTATCACTCACTACACTGGTGCGCGCCAGACCAGCCACCGGCCGTAATACTAGGATGAATTCTGTGTATCACTCACTACACTGGTGCGCGCCAGACCAGCCACCGGCCGTAATACTAGGATGAATTCTGTGTATCACTCTCACTACACTGGTGCGCGCAGACCAGCCACCGGCCGTCATGATTGTGGATTTAGACTTCGGTGCCCTGAGGGCAAGACTACATTACATTAGTCTAAACACTGACACCAATTGATGTCAGTGGTACTAAATGTGCGGTTGTTAACACGCGCATTGACGGGGGTCTGAGCCACCTTCGGATTGACGAGGGGGCGGGTACCCGCCCCCCTAAGATCTCGAGAACCACGGTAGGTAGCAAAAAACGGTAAACGGCGTTGGGTAGCCCATCTGCTTCTCCATCGAAAATATTTGCACTATTTTTTTGTCAGGTCACATTTAAGGTCACCAGAGGTCAAAAACATGCCGTCACATGCCGTCATAGGGATAACATGTAAATTAAGTTTTTCGGCCATTACATCTGAACAAGTAAAGATAGAGCAAAATGACTTGAACTATATGAATCCTCGCAGCAAGCCGAATCGAATGATATATGATTTGACCTTGCTAGGTCAAATCAAAGATTTGACCTGCCCTGAGGTCAGGTCAGGGTCAAATTATTTAAAATGCATATCATTAGAACTGCAAAGCCAAGGCGAGTCTAATGAAGCTAAAATAAACGCTACATCACCATCTGTTACTGAGTTATTCAGTAAAAACCATATTTACCATGTATTACCAATGGAGAGGTCATGCTTCGTACCTGACCTTAGGTCATCCATATCAAAAATACCGGAACATATTTTAGAGAACTCGGTGAGACCATTATGTGATATAAGTTTCAATTGGTTAAGTTCACCCTGCTCCGACTTATGCTATCTTAAACTTTTTTTGAGGTTGGGTCACTTGACCTGTACTGGTGACCTGACCTGAGATGACCTATCCTTAAAATTTTGACAGAAGTTGCAAAAATGATGAGGGAAAAGGTATACCAAGTACGGCGGCGCTGTGCGCCGCCGTTTTTCTGCTGTCTCCGAAAAACCCGAGGGGGGGCGGGTACCCGCCCCCCGTCAATGCGCGTGTTAAGTTCTTGTAAGTCACGTGACCTTTTAAACTATTATGCACCGTCATCTTTGATCCCATCTGAGGTTAGCTCCCCTTTGTCTTCAATGCGCCGTCTGCTGCGCTTCTGACCATGGGTGGAAATCCTGGGGGTGTTGGGAGGGGGTCAGGACCCCCCTGGATTTTGAGCCTCCCATAGGCTTTGTATAGGGCTTGTATTGCCGTGCCAGCGTTAACCCACCCAGGACGCCCCCCCTCCCTGGATCGAGAAGAGATCTCCAGCCATGCCTCTGGCCACCCTGCTTTTTATGGTAATTTTGCAAGCATTAACACGCGCATTGACGGGGGTCTGAGCCACCTTCGCTTTGACGAGGGGGGCGGGTACCCGCCCCACTAAGATCTCAAGAACCACGGTAGGTAGCGAAAAACGGCAAACGGCGTTGGTTTTCTCATCCACTTCTTCAGTGAAAATATTTGAACCATTTTTTTGTCAGGTCACATTTAGGGTCACCAGAGGTCAAAACATGCCGTAATTGGGATAGCATGTAAATTAAGTTTTTCGGCCATTACATCTGAACAAATAAAGATAGAGCAAAACGACTCAAACTGTATGAATACTCGCAGCAAGCCGAATCGAATTATATATAATTTGACCTTGCTAGGTCAAATCAAGGATTTGACCTGACCTGAGGTCAGGTCAGGGTCAAATTATATAAAATGCATATCATTACGACCGCAAAGCCAAGGCGAGTCTAATGAAGCTAAAATAAACGCTTTATCACTCTCTGTTACTGAGTTATATAGTAAAAACCATTTTCCATGTATTTCCAATGGAGAGGTAATGCCTCGTACCTGACCTTAGGTCACCGCTATTAAAAATACCGGGACATATTTGAGATAACTCGGTGGGTCCATTATGTGATATGAGTTTCAATCGGATAAGTTCACCCTGCTCCGACTTATGCTATCTTAAACTTTTTTGAGGTCATGTTACTTGACCTGTACTGGTGACCTGACCTTAGATGACCTAACCTTAAAATTTTCACAGAAGTTGTAAAAATGATGAGGAAAAAGGTATGCCAAGTACTCTTTAGTATTCGTTCTTATGCTATCTCCGAAAAACCCGAGGGGGCGGGTACCAGCCCCCCGTCAATGCGCGTGTTAATGTTAAGTCCTTCCGCTTATTTCTCCAAAATAAAATATACCGAAATTAAGCTAACCAGAGGTGAAAATATGACTGCTGGTCTGTTAAATTAGACCTTAGCCTGGCCGCGTAGGAGTTATACTTGTTCGAAAGGCGATTTCCTAGATCTTTTTTTTTTTGGGGGGGGACAGGGCGAGTTGATTGTCTTGTCTATTTGAGGTGTGCTGTTGTGTGGTGTGGGTTTTAAGCTCAAATTGTCGCAGGATTGTTGAGAATATAGGTACTGGAACAGAAATTGTCGCTTAAAATTCCACATCTTTGTAGTATTGATTCCTATTCTTTGCATTTGAAACTGCGCTTGTGCTTCAATTGTGATTTTGGTCATGAAGGACATGATTCAACATGGAATGGCCTCAGGCCCTTGATCTCACTCACCTGTAAGCAATTAGCATCTTTCGTCATTCCTCAGAAGCAAAAAGCTGATGTCATAACTAAATGCACTGCAATTTGCATATTGTTGAAGGAAATATGCAGTTAGTGTGTACATACTTTGTCATCATTCTGAGTCGGAGTCGACCCCGACTCAACGCTTATTTGAGTCGGAGTTGAGTTGACTCCCCCGTAGAGTTTGACTGAGTCAGAGTCGACTAACTGGTTCAATGCGGTGAGTCGAGTCAATCAGAGTCCACCGCTAAGCTGTGAATCAGAGTTGAGTCGACTCGAAAAAATTTGGATCATCAACAAGTTTGCCCACCAGGTTACCCCCGCTCAGTGAAATTATTGATCCGTCTCTGGCACGTGCACAAGCATTGAATCAGTTTCGAACATGCTCTCAAAACTCGTCGGCGCCCCTTGACATTTGAAGCACAGTTATCGTTCAGCGAGATACAAGTAGAGGAGGAAAATATCACCGCCCCTTGTCAATGACTACTTTATTTTTCTCATTTCTTCACCTCCGATTTTGAAATCAGCACATCTACGGTGGATCTATTTTTCCTAGGAGTAAGAAACCGATCGCTGATATTCATCTCTAACAACGGCCGCTTTATCAACAAGGTTTAAGATAACCATACAAACCGACATCAATATATCGTGTGCAATCATTGGTGGATTCAATGGGGTAAAAAAGATTTGCTTCACCCATCCCTCGGGTTTCTGTGATTTTCTTCAAGACCGCTATGTTTTGCACAATTTTGGGCCCCATCACTCCTATCAATTGGCCTGGATCCGCCTCTGAATACGATGGTGCCTGTTGAAGCTACAATTACTGCCTCTTCAGCGCACCATACAGAGAGCATTGCGGTTCAGATTCGTTGTGACGAGAATGCTGCGGAGTGAGCTTGTTAAGGTGCCATAGGCCTTACTGTATATTTTATATCCGAATTGGTCCCAAAACAAAAGCGTCCAAACATGGTGCAAATGATAGACATTCGTGTGACAACTATTGACACAGAGATGAAGTTTTCGATACCACAAAACATGACCGGACAACAGCTATTTGACCAGGTAGCAAAAACCATCGGCCTAAGAGAGACCTGGTACTTCGGACTCAAGTACACTGACAACGAGCAGCACACAAAATGGCTAAAACTCAACAAAAAGATCATCAGCCAGAACGTCAAGAAGGAGCGGCGGCTACAGTTTTATTTCCGAGCCAAATTGTATCCCAAGGACATGGCCAGCCAAGTTGTCCAGGACACCACACTCAAACTCCTTTATCTGCAGGTGAAGAGAGATATTCTGGCTGGCGACGTACGGTGTACCCCAGAAACAGCCGTACTTTTGGCGTCGTACGCGCTGCAGGTCAAGCTCGGCGATTACAGCAACGAACTCCACGAGAATGGATTCATTTTCAACAATAACATCCTGCCAAAGAGCGTGATAGAACACCATACCATATCTGCCGAAGAGTGGGCGGCTAGAATTTCAGAATCGTACAGAGAGCATAGCGGAATGATAAGTAAGGATGCAATGAGGGAATACCTGAACGCCGTTCAAGACCTTGAAACGTTCGGTATGACCTTCTTTGGCGTCAAGGGTAGTGAAGGTAAACCACTCATACTTGGCGTGGATGCACACGGTTTAAGCATCCTCAGCAAGGAAGACAAGCGAGCTTGTGACGAATTCTTCAGCTTGTCTGACATTCGTGACATTGGCTTCGCAAATCGGAAGTTCACCATCAAGCTAGTTGACAAGAAAGTATTCACTTTCTTCGCACCACAACAGCGCACCTGCGAACACATCCTAGACCTATGTAAGGGTTACCACTCTCTCTACATGGAACACAAGAAGCCAGATAACATTGAGGTTAAGCAGATGAAGGCCCAGGCCCGGGAGAATGAACAGGCACGCAAAGATGAGAGGGAGAGGTTGAGCCGTGAGATCGCTGCTCGGGAGGAGGCGGAGTGCAAACAGCGACAGTCTGAGCAGCAGATGAAGTCTCTACAAGAAATGGTAGAGATGCTCCAGCAGGATTTACGAGACGCTCAGACTGCCAAGAACCAGCTTGACAGCGAGCGGAGCGAGCTTGAAAGGAAAACGGCCCGCCTGGAGGAGGCCAAAGACATGGAGGCGGCCGAAAAATCCAAACTGGAAAAGGAGATATCCGCGAAGCAAATAGAAGTGCAAAACCTGACGCAGATGGTACAAGAGAAAGACAAGGACATGGACCGACTCCAGCGTGACCTCGAGGAAGCACGCATCCAGCAGGAGGCGGCGCCATCAAGTCTGGCGCATAGCACGCTACGCCAGGACGCCTCACAAGATGAGGAGGAAATCACGGATGACAAGCAGGGTGGCGACGATACTTCGAGCCATGAAGACAGCTCTGAGAGCACGACGAATGAGCACTGTGCATCTGCACAGTCGACGATCGTTTTGCAGCAGCAGCTTTCCTTGGACCAAGATGAGGCTCGTGACGTTTTTGTCGGGTCCGCGGCAAGGCAGCTACACAGGCTGATCGCGAATGAGACTCGCGAAAGGTACCGATCCATCCGAAACATCCGCTCAGGCAACACGAGGAGACGTGTTGACTCGTTTGAAAACATTTAGTCGGCGCTGGTGCAGACTGGCACGTCGGCTAGAACGATTTTCCAGCGAAGTGTTGCTACAGTATCCAAGGTAACTCGCGCCTAATGCTGGCCAAAACTCATTCAATGCTGTCAGCACGGCTTGAATTTTGATAAAACCGTTTCTTCTGGGGTAACGAAGTCTATCGGTTATTTATTTGAGGCAAGGTTTTACGTATCTAAGCTGAATACTGCTGAAATGAGCCTGCATATATCGAGCATCGTGAGTTGGCTTGCAATAACAGAAGATACATGATGCCTGCCAGTGGCGGATCTAGCCGGTCGGTTTGGGAGGGGCAAACCAACGTCGAAAAAAACGTCACGCAGTAAAAAATTGCGCTGAAAGATGACCTTCCGGAAAATTTTGGGTATTTTAGGTAAAAAGCAAAAAAAAAAACAAATGTGGGCTCGAGATACTTTTTCCTACCCAAGCCCCAATATTTCACTGCACTTATCTGGTTGTTTGAAGTTGAGAGTTGAAGCACCAGAATCTTGCCTATAAACTTAAAAAAAACTGTCGGGGGAAAGAAGGAGATCGATCACTTTGGGGGAGGGCAAAACATAGTTTTGCCCCGAGCTTTCCGTTTGGGGGTGGAACATGCCTTTTTACCCCCTGGATCCGCCACTGATGCCTGCCTCGTAATTACTGTTTATTTATCGTCTTTCTCATTGTGTTTGGCCATTTCGAATAAAATTCTTCCTACGTGACTCTTATGCATTCACAAGTTCGAAACATTCAGCTCCGAAAGTACGTTACCTCATATATTGATAAAATTTCCAGTTCTATTTTCCTTTGACATATATGGTGTACTATTTCTTAGGGTTTGCTGTAGCTCTTAGAATTTGCAATTGCAACTAGGCACTGTAGTGATTTTTGCTTAAATTTTGATTAAACTCATGGCATAGTAATATTTCATTTAGAAAAATTACCTAGCATCGTTATTTAACATAAAAAGCAATATCTATACCATCCCTACAAATGCAGTTTCGGTATATCATGCTTTTTAGCTTGGACCTTTTCTGACAGTATGGAGGTTAAATTTTTTGCCCATGTTGGTGTAACCTTAGCCATTTTAGGTTCCTTTCCATTTCATTTACCTTGTTTAATATGCAATGTTCCTTTTAGAAATAATTGCAACATGTTGTGGTAGTTTTTTTTGGGCAGTGACAGTCTGGAAGAAAAAAGTTATTCATGATTGCTGGCTAATTGTTAACCAATGTTTGAATGTCAATGGATTAATTCTGCTTCTAATAATCTTCATTTTTGTGTCGGACTTTCTGAAGAGCCTGTTGTTTGCTGGTCAATTGATTTACTTCTTATTTTATTATTATTTATGTATTCATCATTTATTTATTTTATTTTGAAAAATAGTCGAAGTTTGAGTTGAGTTGAGTCGTGAGTTGAGTTAGAGTTGAGTCGGATGAATTTAGTCTTAAGTCGGAGTTAAGTCGACTCACTGGACTCATGATCATGAGTTGAGTCGGAGTTGAGTCAACCGCTCTCAGCACTTGAATTGAATTGAGTCGACTCAACAAAATTCTGAAACGCACAACTCTGCTGCGCAGTCTCGTTCAGTGCCGAGAATTTCGATAGCAAAAGTGCTGTTGAGGTTGTGATCTTCAAGTTGATTGTGATACAAGTTTACGTGTTCTCCAAAAGGGGTGTCTTGTTTTCTAGGATGTGCATTGCTGAGGTGGTCGTTGAATCTAACCTAACTTGCCGAGTTCTCTCGCCTATGTAAAAAACTATTGATGTGTTTGTTTTTACATAAATGTCTTACATCTAATTTCTTGTTTGTGCATTATTTTTAACCCATTTGGAAAAGCGTGACAGTGGGGTTTTCCGGGACATGTAGGTGGTGTTAAGGCCGAACGAACTAGTGTTTGTTTAACCTTCGCCCGGGTCTTTTTAGACGCCCTCGGGTTTTTCCAAAGTGACCGGAAAACGGCGACGTGCATCGACGTCAAACTTAGTCTAATGGATTCCTTATCATTTTTAGATTTTTTCTGAAAATGTTAGCTCAAGGTGATGTCAGGTCAGGTCACCAGGCCAGGTGAAGTGACCTCACCTAAAAAAATGTTTAGGACTGTATAACTAAAAGGAGGTTTAATCGATCCAGTTGAAGCTCATAACACATATTGGACCCACCAGGAGCTACAAAATATGTTCCGGGATTTGTTTATATTGGTGACCTAAGGTCCTGTACAGAGGGTGACCTCCTCATTGAAAATGCATGGGGGAAATCACGAAATGACTTTTTCTCAGTAAGTAGGGATGGAATCAACTTCAGATATCCGCTAGGACTTGCTCTTAATCTGACTTTAACACCAAAAATGTTTACCTATGACCTTTCAAAGGTTACCTAAGGTCAAATAAGCATTTTTCGGTGTTTTGTTCTATAAATTATGAATAAACAAAGATATAACTTTTATTTTGTCACCGAAGTGTTTTTATGATCAAATGATATACATCAATATGCAAGTCAAATGATATACATCTTGATTATACCAGGTCAAGTTGGGTCAAACCGTTGACCTGGGTCAGGTCAAATTTTGAATACCTGGCATAGCAATATCATATATCATTCTATTTGTATTGGTACCGTGTTTATTATTAGACACACATCGCGATTGGCAGCACACAACGGAACGTAAGTGAGGGAGAACCCCACGTTGAAGGGAGGCGGAACGTGCACGATGCCGGTCGGGTGGAGCTTCGGCTAATCGAGAGCAAACGTGACTCAGCGGAGAAAACGTACGTCCGAAACCCACCAAGATTAAGATTTTTGACTGCGCCACACACCCAGCCAGCAGAGAGAGAGCACCCCCGGGACAGACCCGAACACGCGTGCGGTCGCTGACCAGGGGTGTAATTTTCTATCTCTTTGGGGGTGCCTGAGCACCCCCAATCCTAATTCGAGCACCCCCAATCAGAGCACCCCAATACATGTGCCGCCCCTGGCTTATCACCGCTACCCTGAAGAGTGTCACCCTATCTCATCACTGCCCCCTGATTCGTGCCGCCCCTGTCAAGTTTTTCCCGTTCCGGGATTCATTACTTCCACTCTGATTGGTTCCACCTCTAGCTAATCAATGCCACCTGACTTATTCTTTCCCCCTGATTTATGACGCCGCATCATTGCCGCCCCCGTCTGATCAATGTCGCAAAAAATTAATCACTGCCGCCCCCCTCCGGATGAGTACTGCCGCCTTCTGTTTCATCACTGATCAGCTGGCTGATCACGGACACTGCCGCCTTGATTCATGCCGCCCCTGGCAAAAAAAACCCGGTTTATTTCAACATCCATATACTTGCCCCTCCTGGTTAGTTACTGTCGCCCACCGAATTATCACTGCCGCCCCTCGTTTACCACTGCCGCCCGTGGCTGATCATTGCCGCCCCCTGACTGATAAATGCCGCCCCTTGACTGCTAACTGCCGCCCCTGGCGGATGACTGCCGCCCCTGGTGGATAACTGCCGCCTCCTGGCAGATCAATGCCGCCCCCTGGCAGGTCACTGCCGCCCCCTGACTGATAACTGCCGCCCCTTGGCTGATCACTGCCGCCCCTGGCTGATCACTGCCGCCTCTCTGAGTGATCACTGCCGCCCCTGACTGATCACTGCCGCCCCTGGCTGTGCATTGCCGCCCCCTGGACCGATCATTGCCGCCCTCTGACTGCAAACTGCTGGCTCTTGGCTGATAACTGCCGCCCCTTGACTGATAACTGCTGCCCCTTGGATGCTAACTGCTGCCCCTGGCTGACTCCTGCCGCCCCCTGACTGATTATTTCCGCCCTTGGCTGCTAACTGCCGCCCCTGGCTGACCACTACCGCTCCCTGGCTGATCGTTGCCGCCCCCTGACTGAAAACTGCCAGCTCTTGGCTGATAACTGCCGTCCCTGGCGGATCACTGCCGCCCGTTGACTGATAACTGCCGCCCCTTGGCTGTTAACTGCCGCCCCTGGCTGACCACTGCCGCCCCTGGCTGATAACTGCCGCCCCCTGGCAGATTACTTCCGCCCCCTGCCTGATAACTTTCGTCCTTGACTGATCACTGCCGCCCCCTGGCTGATCATTGCCGCCCCCTGACTGAAAACTGCCGGCCATGGGCTGATAACTGCCGCCGCTGGCTGATCACTGCCGCCCCCGGCGGATTGATCAATGCCACCCCCTGGCTGATAACTGTTGCCCCTGGCTGATAGCTGCCTCCCCTTGACTGATAAATTCCGCCCCTTGGCTGCTAACTGCCGTCCCTGGCTTATCACTGCCGCACCTTGGTTGATAATTGCCACCCCTGGCTAATCACTGCCGCCCCCTGACTGATAACTGCGGCCCCCTGGTGGATAACTGCCGCCCTAACTGATATCTGCTGCCCCTGGTTCATCACTGCCGTCTCCCGGGGCAGTGAGCATCCTGGGGATATCTGGGCAGTGAGCATTCTGGGGGAGCATCCTTCTGTGGATATCACTAACATCATGTTATATGGAACGTTGGTTTTAATATTGTATATTCATAATATTGTATATCATAGTAGTCTTTCAGGTTTTACATAACGTTGAGTTTCATGTTACCTATAGTCTCTGACTTTAGTATACCATGTGAAATTGTCTATCATTTTTCAGCATTTGTATTTCATCTCAATTTTTTATATTTTTATCATCTTCTGATACAACTTTCACAACCTGACCTGTTTTACCACCTGACTTGTTAAAATTCGTGCGGAAATGTCCTATTTGCGTATTTTATTTAGTGTTATGGGCACCGTATGACCCTAGATGTCGGCGCGCTCTAAAACCTCAAATATGATGATGGAACGTCTCACGGCTGATCACTGCCACCCCTGGTTCATCACTGCCGCCCGAATTCATCTCGCCTCTGGCTCGTTGATGCTGTCCCTGGCATATTTTGACCCAAATGCACGCCGCCCGCCTCATCGCTGCCGCCCCTGGTTCATCACTGCCGCCCCCTGGCTGATCACTGTCTCCCCTGGTTCATAACTGCCGCCCAGATTAATCATTGCTGCCTTGATTCACGCCGCCCCTGGCTGATCAATGCTGTCTCTGTTTTTTATTAACCCATATATGAGCGGCCTCTGGTTAGACACTTCCTCCCTCATATCTTCACTGCCGCCCCCGGCTGATCACTGTCGCCCCTGGTTTATCACTGCCGGGGAGACCAGTCTGGCCGTGGCCCCCCGAAACCGGTCAAACTTAGGCCCTGCTGTAGGCACAGCTTTGTCAGGAGGAATCTATAACACCCCTCCAGAAACCAAGCAGCAGCCCACAATCGTCTAATCGTTATCTGTTTGTCTATTGGAGGAATTCTCCGAGCCGAGTAAATGGTAGAATGCTGCTGCCGTGCTTTTACTCTTTTAGTGTCAGCCAGCGGTTAATTTTTGTTATCTCTTTGAGGCGTGCGAGCACCCCTAATCACAATGAGAGGACCCCCAATACATGCGTCGCCCCCCGACTCAGCATTTCTGTCCTGATTCATGCCGCCTCCGTCTTACCACTGTGATCATGCCGCCCTCGGTTCATCGCTACCACCCTGGCTTATGCCGCCATGGTTCATCACTGACGCCTCCTACCTATCACTGCCACCCTGATTCTTGCCAACCCTGACTTATCACTGCCGCTCTGATTCAAACAGCACCCCGCTCATCACTGCTGCCAGTGGCTCACCAGTGCTATCCCCAGCTTATCACTGCCACCCTGTTTCATGCTGCCCCCAGCTCATCACTAATGCCTCGGCTAATGAATGCCGCCCCTGACTTATCACTTCCGCTCTAATTCGTGCCGCCCTGGGCTCACGACTGCCGCCCCCAGCTCGGGGACGGCGGATTCCATTTTCTGGCGGTTGTACAAGATTTTCGGGAGGAGGGTGCCTTCCTTCTCAAGGGGAAAGGGGGCGCTTTCATCCCCAGGGGGGGCACGTTTGGCTCCCTAGGGGTGCCCACTCAGGGGAGGGGCGCCGACATTATTTCCCTGCGTTGAGTCGATAAATTGGGTCTATTTGCTCTTCATGGGATGGCTTTGATGAAAGAGGGCACCATTCATATTTGAAACTGTTTTTATTTCGCACAGAGGGCCCTAACTCTTTATGTAGGCGATGTTTAGGGCTGATGTTTTCTTGGCCGGCCGGGGGCGCCGCCCAAATCCGGGGCGCTTCCCCGAACGAAGCCAAAACCGGGTGTGCAAAAACATACTCTTGCACACCCTCATTTTTTCAGGGTGTGCAATTGCACACCCTACCCTCCCCCTGCCCCGCCCGGAGTCCGCCGTCCCTGTCCCAGCTTATCTCCTCCGCCCTGATCTGTGCCACCCGTAGTTTATAACTACTACCTACGGCTCACCATTCCTGTCCTCGGCTTATGCCCTTTGCCTTGATGCGTGCCACCCCCGGCTAATCAATGCTACCCCCTCCCCAACTTATCACTTCCGCCCTGATTTGTGCCGCCCCTAGTTCATAGCTCCCCCCCGAGTCTTCACTGCCGCCCTCTCCTTATCACTTCCACTCTGGTTCGCGCCGCTCCTAGTTCATAGCTATTGGCCCTAGCTCATCACTGCCGCCCTCGACTTATGACTTTGCCCTGTTTCTTGCCGCCCGGCCAATCACTGTCGCCCCCAGCTTATCACTTTCATCCTAATTTGCGCCGTTCTTAGTCCATAACTGCCTCACTGGGCTCATCACTGCAGCACTAATGCTTGCCTCCACTGTGCGTTAGGGTAAATTAGCCCTCGCCCCACCGGGGCCATCGATGGCCCCCTAAGGTTTTTCGAGATAGCAGAAAAACGACGAAACGCAGCACCACGGTTGAGGGCTCTATCTCTCACCTCATTATTTTCCCACCATCCCTGAAAATTTTTACCCTGGGTCACCCAAGGTCAGGTCACCAGGCGAGGTCAACCAAGGTCACCTCACTTCAACTTTGAAGCTCTATAAGAGCTACATTTCTTAGTCAATCGATTTAAAACTTGCTACACTTCATGACCCTTCCAGGGTCTACAACGTGTATATCCGGGATTTTTCGATTTCGTGACCTGAAGTCAGGTCACGAGGCGACCTCTCCCATTGGAAAAGCATGGGAAAAAGTTGTCTCATGATCTAAAAGCCACAAAAATAACTGCAAATGCTCAGGCTGCTCAGAACAACATTTTTGGACACCTTTTTAGGGGATCCCAGGTGTCATATTTGCCCTTTGACTTTTCCAAGGTCATCCAAGGTCACCAGGGGTCAAAAACAGTATTTTGACAATAACTTTTGACCTAATTAAGCTAAAGCGCTGAAACAAACATCATCGTGTTTATCATGTCACTGGCTTTCGTTTGATATAATACAAGGTCACTTTCTAACCTTTCGTGACCTCAGGTCATATTAGGTCACGAGGTGACCTCTGGAGGCCAAACCACTGGCGGGAGGTCTTTACGTTTCCAAAGCGGAAAAAGGTCTGGCAATTTCCTATCAAATGTACTTAACCAGATTTCAACAGCTCTAATGACGTAGGAGTTATGCCCAGTTTTCTTAAAGATTGCATATTTGAGTGAAAATAGCCTATCGTGACCTTTCTTGACCTCTGCAGGTCAAACCATTGACCTGAGCACTTAAACATGTGAAGTAATTTCGTACTGAATTCACGCGAGCTTTCTAATACAGATTTTTGCTAACCCCCATATTTTCGGAGTTAGAGGGGACATCGATGGCCCTCCGGTGGGGCGAAGGTGGCGCCGGACCCCCGGTGGGGCGCGGGTTAAAAGGCGGTAGGGAAAAAATAAAGGGAATGCACGGGTACAGTGGAGTTGCTATATTTCTTAATATTGACAGAACAATACACGCGTTGTTTGGAGCACTATCGGTGTTTTTGCTTTCTTTCCACGTAGTGATTAAAGGGAATGTGGTACCAAGATGTTCCCTGGCCTCTCCCCTCGAATCCGGAAATGTAAAAAACACTGAAGATTATATATTCGGGCACAGCCCTTCATCAGAATCGTGGAGTAAATATCAATAATTCTCTAGTATCACGTCTACTAGTGCTAAATAGGTAGTTTTTGGTTAGCATTTTAGCTGCAGTCGAGGGAAAAAGTAAATAAGAAGAACAGAAATATTCAAATAACCGATTAAGGTACTTCAGCGAGTTTTTCATTGTTAATCAAAAGCTAATGTTTGGCTGAAGTAATAGAAAAGTCTGTCACAAATACTGGTCTAGGTTTGTCGTATTGTGGGCATTGCTTTTAGGTTAGAGGTACCAATATCGTTGTTGTCACGACATCCAATCTTATTTTTAACGATTCATTCTAAAAGGCATTTTTGTGTGAAGCTTAATTCGAGGTCTGGCTATACTAGGACTGAGAATTATTGATATTTACTCCACGATTCTGATGAAGGGCTGTGCCCGAATATATAATCTTCAGTGTTTTTTACATTTCCGGATTCGAGGGGAGAGGCCAGGGAACATCTTAGCAACTCATCATCATGCTCCTCGCCGCAGCACTTCAACACTTATCAACGTTGGAACGTGGTACCTTTATAACGTGATTTTAACTGAGGTAGCTAAGTTGTAAAGCATGCCAGAAAACCCGATGCGCTATATATCATTTGTCTTGAAACTCAAACTTTCCAAAGAAAAAAGCTAAAAACTACCTGAAATGTACCCTAAGCAGCAGGCCACAGTTGACAGCCATGTTGGTGTGACGACATATGCTGACGTCACGGTGAGTATCAGCCAATCGAAGCCCTTGAAGCCTATGGAATATGGTAGTGACTGCAAGATCATGACATCATCCACAGGTAGATATTTATTTATTTCCCTAGAGGAGCATTTTAAAAATCTAAACATTCAGCTTATTGTACATTTTTCAGAGAAATAATGGACGCCTCCATGATTTCCGGCTAAAAGTTCCCCTAATTACACTAAATTTCAGGATTCAACCAAGGTGCCACCTTCCCTTTAAGGGGGTTCCCTTTTTAAAACGCGCATTGACGGGGGTCTGAGCCACCTTCGCTTTGACGGGGAGGGGCGGGTACCCGCACACCCCCCTAAGATCTCGAGAACCACGCTAGGTAGCGAAAAAAGGTAAACAAAGTTAGGTAACCCATCCACTTCTCAATCGAAAATATTTGAACCATTTTTCAGGTCACATTTAAGGTCACGAGAGGAAAAATATGCCGTCATAGGGATAACATGTAAATGAAGGTTTTCGGCCATTACATCTGAACAAGAAAAGATAGAGCAAAACGACTAGAACTGTATGGATCCTTGCTGGAAGCCGAATCGAATGGTATATAATTTGACCTTGCTAGGTCAAATCAAGGATTTGACCTGACCTGAGGTCAGGGCAAAGTCAAAATATATAAAGTGGATATCATTAGAACCTCAAAGACAAGGCGAGTCTAATGCAGCTAAAATAAACGCTCTATCACCACCCGTTATTGAGTTATTCAGTCAAAACCATTTTTCGATGTATTTCCATGGAGAGGTCATGGCTTGTACCTGACCTTAGTTTATCGATATCAAAAATACCGGAACATATTTTAGGGAACTCGGTGGGCCCATTATGTGATATGAGCTTCAATAGGATAAGTTCACCCTGTTCCGACTTATGCTATCTTAAACTTTTTTGTCAGGTCACTGGACCTGTACTTATGACCTGACCTAAGATGACCTAACCTTAAAATTTTCACAGAAGTTGTAAAAATGATGAGAAAAAAGATATGCAAGTACGGCGGCGCTACGCGCCACCGTTTTTCTACTATCTCCGAAAAAAACCCGAGGGTGGGGGCGGGTATCCGCCCCCATCAATGCGCGTGTTAAAGAGAATCCCCTTAGAGGGAATTCCCTTTAAAGAGAATCCCTTTAAGGGGAATGCGGCACATTGGTTGAATCCTGAAATTTAGAGTAATTAGGGTAACCTTTAGCCGAAAATCGCATTCACTTTAAAGGGATTCCCTTTAAAGGGAATCCCCTTAAAGTGAATGTGGCACCTTGGTTGAATCCTGAAATTTAGTGTAATTAGGGGAACTTTTAGCCGGAAATCATGGAGGCGTCCATTATTTCTCAGAAAAATGTACAATAAGCTCAATATTTATATTTTTAAAATGCTCCTCTAGGGAAATAAATAAATATCTGCCTGTGAATGTTGTCATGATCTTGCAGTCACTACCGTATTCCATAGGCTTCAAGGGCTTCGATTGGCTGATACTCACCGTGACGTCAGCATATGTCGTCACACCAACATGGCTGCCAACTGTGGCCTCTTGCTAAGGGTACATGAGGGGTACATTTCAGGTAGTTTTTGTTTTTTTCTTCGGAAAGTTTGAGTTTCAAGACAAATGATATATAGAGTTCCGGGTTTTCTGGCATGCTATACAACTTGGCTATCTCAGTTAAAATCACGTTATAAAGGTGCCACATTCCCTTTAAGTCTTTTGTTTTCATTTCAATTTCAATCCACTCTGCCATGCTGAAGGTAAAATTTAACCCCACAAAACTGATACACTTCAATCGTGGACAGGAGCGCAGGCAGGGGGATAAGTTCCCATCGGTGCCGAAGTGCCCTTTGATCGCTAGGCGGTTTACCCGGTTTGGGCTGTGCCGCTCGAAATTTATTGCCCTACGGCGTCGAACCAAGATGTAATTACATCACATTTAACGGTTAAAACTATTTTTTGATAATTTAGTACCTTTTCTGGTCAGCTAGGGCATTCTGTCGCCTTTCCAAGCACCCGGGAGAATATGGGTACGTACTTCGTGACCAACTAATGCCTCATCGTCGCCATAATCGCACCGGCGGAGCTAATCTAATGACCCTTGAGCTCATCTGGGGCCCACTAAGCTGGTCTTGGCCACTTGAGTATATCACGTGCCCTCTAAGCTGATTTGGTGCCCGGTGAGTCAATCTGGTGCCCCTTGAGCAAATAATTGGGCTTCTTGAACCTAGCTAATGCTCTCTGAGATAGTCTGATGCCTCCGAGCTTGCATGGTGCCCTATTAGCTGTTTTAGTGCCCCTTGAGCTGACCTGGGCCCCCTGAGCTCATCCCATGCCTCGCAGAGTGGATCTACTGTCCCCTGAGCCAATATGGTGCCTCTTTGAGCTATGATCTGGTGCCCCCTGAGCTGGTCTGGTGCACCCTGAGCTGATCTTGTGTTCTCTGAGCTGAGCAATGCCCCTGCTTTGGTATGGGGGCTGGGAGCTGATCTGGGCTCCCGGGCTGCTCAATCATCTGATTCCCCCTGAGCAGATATGTTTCCCCATGAGCAAAACTCCTGAGTCGATCTGGTGCCTCCTGAGCCAACATTTTGCCTCCTGGGCCCATCTCATGCCCTCTGAGCTCGTCTAGTGTCCCCTGAGCTAGTGTGGTGCCCCCTGAGCCAATCTAGTGCCTTTTAGGCTGATCTGGGCCTCCTGAATTGATTAAGTAATTTCTTCAGAAGCTCTGGGGCCCTGAACTGAGTTGTGCCCACTGAGGCTGATGAAGGCCCCTGAGCTGGTATGGGGCTCCTGGGCTGATTAAATGCCTCCTGGCTTGGTCTAGTACCTCCTAGTTGATCTGTGCCCTGAGCTGATCGGGGACCACTGAGCTGATCCATTGCCCTCCTCTGAGCTGATATGGTGCTCCCTGAGCTGATCTAGACTCCTGCTCTGGTCTGGGGACTAGGAGCTTATCTGGGCCCTCGAGCTGATTGATCTGGTGCCCCCTGAGCAGGTATATTGTTCCTGAGCTAAAGTAATGCCCTCTGAGTTGATCGGGTGCCTCATGTGTCATCATTGTGCCTTCTGAGCCCATCTGATGCTCTCTGAGCTAGTCTGGTGCCCCCTGAGCTAATATGGTGCAAGGCCCTTTGAGCCCATCTGCGGCCCATTGAGCTAGTCTGATGACCCCCCCCCCATTATCATCATCATTATTGGTGTTTAGGGGCGCGCCGACTACTAAGGTCATTTTGCGCCCATAACAAAGGAGGGGTTAAAAAAACATTAGAGGTACACATACTTACAGCGTGGTTCATATCAGACTACGACAGTGCTAGCAGTCGTCCAACCAAAACTAAAATAGAAAGATGTTCTGTAGAATAAAAGGTGGATGAAGAACATTATAAAAAGGGGTCAGCCCTAGCAATTTCAAGCAGGTCAAGTCATACAAAACCTAAACAATTACGAAGGCGAGTAGATGGTATTAAACCCGATGCTTTTCAGATAGCGCATTATGTTGCTGATATCAACAGAGGGTTGTTCTCCTAAGAGACAGTCTAGCGTGGGAAATCTCGATAGACAGCGGGCTCTCTTGATCTCAAAGTCCCGGCATTCTATTAGCACATGTTTAACTGTTAGTCTTTCACCACAGCGCGGTCACTCTGGCGGGACGTGACTGGCTAAAAGGTAAGAGTGAGTAGAGTGGGTGTGCCCAATGCGCAGTCTACAAATTATCACTTCTTCCCTTCTGCAGCACGCGTTGCTAGACGACCACAGTCCCAGCCGGGGTTAAAGTTCTCTGAGCTTCCTGCCCTTGGGATCGCCGTCCCATCGACGCTGCCAAACCTCGGTCAGGTGATTCCTAACGTATGGAAACAAGTAAAAAAGGGGACTTTTTAATTCCCCGTGGGGGCTCTCCTCTCGCCGCGTCTTTGGCTGCACCGTCCGCTTTCTCGTTACCAGAAATCCCACAGTGGCTCGGCACCCACACAAGCGGCACATGCTTTCCCCGGCTCATAGCTTTATGTATCTTCTCTCTAATAAGGGGTAAAAGGTATGAGCTCGATGGGCCATGGTTAGAAGCTTGAAGTGATTGTAAGGATGACAGTGAGTCACTAACAATTACGCATCGGTTCGTTCTCAAACGTAAAACCTGGTCCATACATCGAAATATCGCATATAACTCCGCTGTAAAAACTGAGGCCATCGGTGGCAGAGTGAAACGTCTTTCAACATCAGCACTGACGAATGCGCATCCAGTTCCATCAACACTCTTCGATCCATCCGTAAAAAATAATGTGTGATTTGGGTACGTATCCGAGCAGTATTCCAGAAAACTTTGTCGAACTGCCTCTGGCATCAGGCCCCTGGTCAGCCCCAGGAGCCGCGTGTCTATAAAGACCCTGGAAGTCCGCCATGGCTCAGCAGCAGGCAGCTGCATCGACTCGACGCCCTCAGGATCAACACCAGCCTCCCGAAGCCACGCACGGACTCTAATTCCGGGGTGTCGAGTGGATGCACGAGAGCCATTATCTATTTGCCTCAGGTTAGCGTTGTTAAAGAAAGTGTCGTAAGCAGGATGTTCTGGATTCTGTTTGAGTTTTAATGCATATCGCATTGATACGTACCTGCGGCGTAAATCCAGCGGCATTTCGTGCATTTCCGTGAGCATACTTGCTCAACCTGCTGATCTTCCTACAAACGTGTTACCAACGAGGAAGCAGTTTATCAACTGTTTTCGAAACATACAGCGGGAGATAGACCCTTTAACCAGACGGCTGACATCTGCGGCAAAAGCAAAAAAGCTGGCGTGCGATCGAGTTGCAAGCACTTGGCGTCAGGAGGGGATTCCAACGGTTAGTGGATCTCGTATCAGCCAACTGGGTGACATCTGTCATAGACGTTTCAAAAAACTTATGAAAACTCCCAAGCGCGATCGGGATGATACCGTAAGGGAGAGGGAAGAGACGTGGTTCTCCAAACTACTTGACATTGCTGCTTGTAAATGTTCAGACCCTCTGAACTGTCCCTGTGGCAGAGACGATAAGGTGCCGGAGCTAGAAGTTGCGTTTCTCCATGATCAGAGAACCGTGAGAAGAATCACGACCGGCTCCATCGACCACGAAGGAAGTCGTCGCAGGCGAGTGCAACAAGTTAGGAGGGAAAGAAGGGCACAGCAGATGACAAGAGAGTCTCCAGAAGGACCAGATCCATACCAGACACACTTACAGGTGCGAAACTTGTATTTTAGGTAAACCATTGCTCTGTTAATGTGCTCGATAGATAACTCCACTTTATGTTTTTCGAGCGTTATTTTCGACGCATGGAGTTTATAAGTATTTGTTACGTCCTCAATAGACTAGTTAAAAGGACAGTAGTCTCCTGAGCGCGCTAAGCTGAGAGTATTTATCATCACTGGATGACCTCGTGCGATATGATTAGCCTAATAGCGCAAAAAAACTCACCACAGTTGTAATATAGGTATTGCAGAATACTATGTAAGTTTTTTTCGTGATCGGAATCGGATACACATGTAATTAAATGAGAATGTCTTACATATCAATTTTGTTTTTTAAGTCGAATAATAGTGTCAGTCTCTCTTATAATGAGTCATTCTCCTATTTTTCGCAGGGATCCTCCTCTGAGGACCCCACAGACACCGAAGCGGTGTCTTCAGCGGACAGCGCGGAGCATGAAGCGACCAGCAGTGAAGTAAACACGGACACACTGAGACACATGGCATTGGCAGCCGACAGATACGGCGTGTCAAATCGTGCGGCTGCTGCTATTGTTAATGGTTTCCAAATTGATATCGGAAGGATTTCCTCTAGTGATACCAGATTCATAGTGGATCACAAGAAAGTACAACGGGCTAGGGTGCTTGCTCGTATTCGAGAAGCAGAAAAGAGAAAAGACAAGGTTTGCGAATCTGAGTTGTCAGGTGTGTATTTTGATGGCCGAAAAGATACCTCGTATGTTATGATAGGCAGTCATCTAGATGAGTCAGGCCCCTCAACACGTAGAATAGCACAGCAGGAAGAACATATCGCTGTTGTTGCAGAGCCTGGCGGCGAGTATCTAACGCATTTTACCCCAGAATCAGGAAAGGCTCATGTAATCTTTAAGAAGCTCCATGATGTTGTTGAGGAATTTGGTGGGGACATAGCTGTGTTGGGGGCAGACGGAACCGCAGTGAACACAGGAAAAAATGGTGGCATATTTCGACTGTTTGAGCTTTTTGAAGGTAGAACAGTTCATTGGTTCATTTGTCTACTTCACTCTAATGAGTTGAATTTACGTGAATTGTTCACAAAGCTTGATGGCGTTAGTGCGGGACCGAGATCATTCAGCGGTCCAATCGGTAAGAAACTGTCCGAGGATCTCCACAATAAGCCATTAGTATCATTTAGTCCAGTACCTGGCAACCTGCAGAACCTGGATAAACAGACAATTGATGCCCTCAGCACAGATCAACAGATACTGTACAAGCTGACTGCGGGCATAATTGGGGGGAAATTGGCACTGAGCTTGCCGCCAGAAAAATCGGCCCTCTGAACCAGGCCAGATGGCTGACGTTGGCGACAAGAATTCTTCGTCTCTATGCCTCAACTGAACAGCCAACAAGCAACTTGAAGATGCTGACCGAATTCATTGTCAGGCATTACGTTCCCGTCTGGTTCCAAATCAAGTGCAATCCTCACTGCAAAGATGGATCCAGAAACTTATTCTGCAGCATCGAGCTCCTGAAGGGTTTACCGCTCTCCGTACAGAAGATCGTGAGGCCTGTCATCCAGCGAAATGGGTACTGGGCTCACCCAGAGGCGATTCTTATCGCCATGCTGTGCGATGATGATATACAAATCCGGGAAAAAGCGGTCGGGGTGATAACACAGTGCAGAGCAGCTGTGTCTGGTGAGGTGCGCCCTTACGAGATCCCCAAGATTGACTTCCAGGCCAATAGTTATGCTGAGATGATTAACTGGTCGAATGAGCTAGTGACTGAACCCCCACTGACATCCAAGCTCAGCGTGCCGGAGCTGCTCTCTTTTAGAGATACAGCGCCCGCATACCCGGTACATACCCAGGCGGTAGAAAGGGCAGTTCAACTGGTGACTCAGGCTGAAAGCACAGTGGTCGGAAGTGCTGCCCGTCATGGTTATGTTTGTGCGAGAATGCGGCACCGTGAAAGCATCCCTGTTTTTGAGTCGAAACGAGATTTTGTTGTTGATTGACTTGACCTACGAGTTCGTTAAACGACGTTTTTTCCATGTGTTGGTGACGCAAAAAATGGTTTGATAAAGATACAACCAGATGCATCTTGTTTTCTGAGGGCGATATGGCTAGATCAACACCGTACGCGTCACCGCCGACAAACACCGACACCAATATGGGACCAATCAGCCTTCAACCTTCTGCTGACGATAAATATCCTCACTCTAAAACTACTCCTAGAAACAAATACTCGTCGAATTTCGGGTCAATATTACATACTTCCCCTGCTGTGTCCTGCTTTCGTCTGTTTCGGTCACTTCCTTTCCGATGCATGTGTTTAGGCCTCAGGACATATGTAGATACGACTAAGCGATGGCAACGAGGGATGGGAAATATTTACTAAAGCCAGTGACTGTCCAGAAATCGAATTCTCGGTTTTCAGGCCTCCACACACAGTTAAAACCACTCCCTGGCGGCTTGACTCCCTCGACTGCGCTAGTTCTCCATTCTGTCACCAGGGGCACTATGACGGGCATCCCTCAGGAGAGAAGCGAGAATAACCGAGTCATGACACATTATGAAGTATAAATAGAGTCTTCTATAGGCTGGAATGATATACGGAGAACACGACAATGATGTTTTTGGAGCCCTCAGATATCTCACTCACGCATTAATTAGGCATTCTGAAGAAAAAAATGGGAAAAGTCCCTGCACAAATCGGTCATTCGCTACCACTCAGCATCAATTTAAAAAATTGGAAAAAATCATATCATTTTCTTATACCCCCAGGACAAATAATTTCCCCCTTTCACTTGTTTCCTGGAGAAAAACCCCTCCCCTGACCCGGCCTAACGTACATACACACCGGCACACACCCGCAACACACGCAGAAGGCAAGAGATCCATTTCCGCACTTACAACCCAGCTAAGAAACACACATGCTGGCATTTTGCCTCAAGAGGTCGGCTTCGTCCTCTTATTTTCCCTTCAATTCTCAAGCAAATATTGTCGATTCCCAAATTTGTACACCCCAATTGGAGTAGCGTTCACGAGTGATCTGTCACAAATCCTTTCCATTTTTTCGAGGAAATTGTCTAGCTTATTACCCTTAAACGCGGCAGTTCTTTCCGTTAGAGAATGTTAATCTACTATCTTTCTGAAAGCCTCTACGTTTGGAGCCGAATATGTTGCACCTAATTTACAGTTCACAGTATATTTTTTTGTCAATAGAATGATGAGGCTGTGTGCTTTTCTCCCAGATATCAAACCAAATATTATATTGCTCGTGTTCAATTGTATTGGTAAGTATTAGAAGCTGACAGTTTAATTTTTACATACTCCCAGATAGATTGGACGTCATGACAGTGGAATAGAAAATGTCTAAGTGTATCAGCATGAATACATGTTGGGCATTTTTCAGAATCGGATAACTCCCTTAAGAACACATACCTTTTTGTGGAAATGTATCTGTGTATAATTCTAAATTGCAACGATTGTAATTTTTTTGACCTTGTACATTGTACATGTAATTGTACATACACTTGCTTCCAGTTTAAATTACATCCCTCCCTTTCCTAATGTATTTGTGCAGTCGGTGTTTGTATAGGTATTTGATCTAAGTAGAATTGTTTGCTTTTTACATTTTTTGCTGCTATCCAATTTTTGCTAAGTTTTATTTCGTACGATTCATCTCTTTCGGCCTCTGTGAGCGGTCTGTAATTCCCGTTTTGCAAGAGATTAAGCCAAAGGTTTGGGATGGCGCACTTAAGTCTCTGGTAAGCTAAGAAATTTGTGTGAGTGTTAGGATATTTTCTTCTAAAGTCTGTGTACCCCATTATGTTTTCATTGTTCTCAAGAATGTCATCTATTATTTCAATATTCATTGGGCACATGCTCTTAAAGCTGTCACTATTTTTCAGTTTATTTTGGCTATTGTACGACAGATGTTCCTTCTGCACGTCCTTCGAATCTACAAGAGGCCTATATGTATATTTTGGAACTCTATTAATACTTCTTTGTAAAATTTTGCAATTCGGAAAAAATTAATAGTTTTTTTGTTCATATACGTCTTAAACAAGTCGGTGAGATTATATATTCCTATTCTTGCCTGGAACAGCTTCAACCAGAGGGGCCGCCCATCTTTAAAGATTTTCGTTGCCCAAGCCAGCTTGAGTGAGATGCAAAGCTTTTCTAGGTTTATTGAGTTTAAGCCCCCATCTTTTATCCGTTGACAGAGAACTGTTCGAGCCACTTTTGGAGGTCTACCTCTCCAGATAAATTTCATGATTTTGCTTTGTATCTCCCTCTGATGTTTTTTTGGAATCATACCTGTACTGCCCATAAAAACCATTTTTGAGATAAGAAGTGATTTTGATATCGTAACTCTACCTTTGATTGTCAAAGTCCTTTGCTGCCAAATGTTTAACGTTGTGCTGATTGCTTTGGATACCGATTCAGCATTTTCTTGGTCACAAGATAATGACGCGCTGGATACCGATTCAGCATTTTCTTGGTCACAAGATAATGACGCGCTAAGTACTATGCCTAGGCTTTTTATCTTTTTTACGGGGTTAATGCTATTGATTGGCTCAGTGTTATTCTTCAGTTTTCCCAACCACATTAGTTTGCTCTTTTCCAAGTTCAATTTAAGTCCTGAGATCTGCTCGAATCCCTTCAGAACGGCAAAGACTTCTATTGCAGAGTTTTTATCTAGCGAAAAATAAGTTTTATCATCGGTGTATAGGCTTATTTTATGTTCTTCGTTTGATATTTTTATTCCATGAATGTTAATATTCTGCTTAATCCTTATTGCAAGAACTTCTACCGCCAAAATGAAAATGAATGAACTTATACAAGATCCTTGCAGTGCAGATCTTTCTATCGGGATCCAGCGTGACGTATAACCATTATTGACTATTGCTACGCTAACGTTGCGAATTAGTAAATTTACCCAGCTAACCCAGACCCAGGGTAGCCATTGGGAAATGCCGTGATTATGCGATGAGAAGCCGGGTATGGAGAGAAAGTAACCTAAAGTAACGGCGGAAAGGTCTGAGGCAATGTTCTCTGACACTTTTAGGTCAAGGTCCTTCAAGGCCATTGACCTTTGACGTCAGAATATTGCATTTTGCCTATAACGTATACTGCAACTAGCACTATGGCAACCGTCGGGCGCGAAATCAAGTTTGACCTTGACCTATGACCTTTGACTTGAATCTGCGACATTAAGCTCAAGGTCGAGTGACCTAGCCGATGGCATCATGTGACTCTGACATAAAATCCTCATCATATAATGTTGCGACGTCACCACTCGGTCTACAATACCGGCGAGCTTGTGTGGCCTGTGTGAGGAAAGCCTAGGGGCTATACACCAGGTATGCTTTGGGGAAGAAACCAGGTCCTATGGCAAAGCAACGGTTACTAAATTTGAAATCAGCGGGCCCGGGATGATGGTTATCCCAGGCCCCCTAAGATCTCGAGAACCACGATAGGGTGGAAAACGGTAAACGGCGTTGGGTAACCCATCCACTTTTCCATCAAAAATATTTAAAACATTTTTTTCAGGTCACATTTAAGGTCACTAGAGGTCAAAACATGCCTTCACAGGCATAACATGTAAATGAAGGATTTCGGTCATTACATCTGAACAAGTAAAGATAAAACAAAAAAAAGGAACTGTATGAATCTTCGCAGCAAGCCAAATAGAATGATGTATAATTCGACCTTGCTAGGTGAAATCAAGGATTTGACCTGACCTGAGGTCAGGTCAAGGTCAAATTAGGTAGTGTAAATCATTAGAACTGCAAAGACAAAGGGAATCTAATGCATTTAAAATAAACGCAGTATTTGCATTTCATTTAATTTTGTATGTGCTTTATATAATCTTCTGATACAACTTTCACAACCTGACCTGTTGTACCACCTGACTTGCTAAAATTCTTACGGAAATGTCCTATTTGCGTATTTTATTTAGTGTTAGGAGCGCTGTATGACCCTAGATGTCGGCGCGCTCTAAAACCCCAAATATGATGATGGATCGTCTCACTGTTGATCACTGCCGCCCCTGGCTTATCACTGCCGCACTAATGTATGCTGCCTCTGGCTCATTGATGCTGTCCCTGGCATATTTTGACCCAAATGCGCGCCGCCCCGACTCATCACTGCCGCTCCTGGTTCATTACTGCCGCCCCCTGGCTGATCAATGATGCCCCTGTTTTTTATTAACCCATATATGAGCGGCCTCTGGTTAGACAATTTCTCCCTCGAATCTTCACTGCCGCCCCCGGCTGATCACTGCCGCCCCCGGCTGATCACTACCGCCCCTGGTTTATCACTGCCGAGGAGACCAGTCGGGCCATGGCCCCCGAAACCGGTCAAACTTAGACCCTGCTGTCCGCACAGTTTTGTCAGGAGGAATCTCTAACACCCTTCCAGAAAGCAAACTCTCCTTATCACTTCCACTCTGGTTCGCGCCGCTCCTTGTTCATAGCTATTGGCCCTGGCTCATCACTGCCACCCTCGACTTATGACATTGCCCTGTTTCTTGCTGCCCCGGCGAATCACTGTCGCCCCAGCTTATCACTTTCATCCTAATTTGCGCCGTTCTTAGTCCATAACTACCGCCCTGGGCTCATCACTGCAGCACTGATTCTTACCCCCCCTGTGGGTTAGGGTGAAATAAAATGCGTTAGGGCAGAAATAATGGGCATGCACGAGTGCAATGGAGTTGCCATATTTCTTAAAATTTACAGAAAATACACGCATTGTTTGGAGCACTATCGGTGTTCTTGCTTTCTTTCCACGTAGTGATTAAAGGGAATGTGGCACCTTTGTAACGTGATTTTAGCTGAGATAGCCGCATGGCGGGAAACCCGTTAGTCTATATATCATTTGTCTTGAAACTCAAACTTTCCGAAGAAAAAAGCTAAAAATTACCTGAAATGTACCCCTCATGTACCCTTAGCAGCAGGCAACAGTTGACAGCCATGTTGGTGTTACGACTTATGCTGACGTCACGGTGAGTATCAGCCAATCTGGTTGGGCGCTATATGGCCTTGCCAGGCTGGTGCGCCCCCTAAGCCCAAATAACCAACCAATCAGCCAATCTGGTGATTTTGAGTCAATCTGGTGCCCCTTGAGCAAATAATGGTGCCTCTTGAACCTAGCTAATGCTCTCTGAGTTAGTCTGATGCCTCCGAGCTCGCCTGGTGCCCTATTAACTGTTTTAGTGCCCCTTGAGCTGATCTGAGCTCCCTGAGCTGATCTGAGCCCCTGAGCTGATCATATGCCTCGCAGAGTTGATCTACTATCCCCTGAGCCAATATGGTGCCTCTTGAGCTGATCAGGTGCCCCCTGAGCTGGTTACTGATGTCCACTAAGATGATCTGGTGCTCCCTGAGCTGGTCTTGTGTTCTCTGAGCTGATCTATGTCCCTGCTTTGGTCTGGGGGCTAGGAGCTGATCTGGGCTCTCATGCTGATCAATCTGGTTCTCCCTGAGCTAAACTAATGCCCTCCTGAGCCAGCATTTTGCCTCCTGAGCCTATCTCATGCCCTCTTAGCTCGTCTACTGCCCCCTGAGCTAGTTTGGTGCCCTTTAAGCCAATCTAGTGCCTTTTAAGCTGATCTGGGCCTCCTGAGTTGATTTAGTAACTTCCTCAGCTGCTCTGGGGCCCTGAGCTGAGTTGTGCCCACTGAGGCTGATGAAGGCCCCTGAGCTGGTATGGGGCTCCCGAGCTGATTAAATGCCTCCTGGCTTGATTTAGTACCTCCAAGTTGATCTGTGCCCTGATCTGATCGGGGACCACTGAGCTGATCCCTTGCCCTCTCTCTGAGCTGATATGGTGCTCCCTGAGCTGATCTAGACCCCTGCTCTTGTCTGGGGACTATGAGCTTGGGGCCCCGAGCTTATCGATCTGGTACCCCCTGAGCAGGTATATTGTCCCAGAGCTAAACTAATGCCCCCTGAGTTAATCTGGTGCCTCATGTGTCATCATTGTGCCTCCTGAGCCCATCTGATGCCCTCTGAGCTAGTCTGGTGCCCTCTGAGCTAATATGGTGCAAGGCCGTATGAGCCTATCTGCGGCCCATTGAGCTAGTCTGATGACCCCTCCCCATCTTTGGGGCTACTGAGCTAGTCGAGTCCTGGGCCAAGCATGAGCTGCTATGTGGGGGGGGCTCTGATCCACACCAGGGGCCCCCTGAGCTCGTCTTGAATAGACAGAGAATAAGAACACAAGGCCAACTCCCCTCACCTCGGGGATCACGGGACTAGTCTAATCCTAGGGGGCAAAGATTGGGGAATGAGGGGCAGCTGCTCTGGATGACTGATCCACACTAGGGGGCCCCTGAGCTGGTCTTGAAAAGATGGGGAATAAGGACACAGTGCAAACTCCCCTTGAAAAATGGAGTTAACGAGGAATGAGCCGTCATCGCTAAAACGGCTTGTGATGCCTAGGCACCCCGGGTTAAATAAATTGCTTAATATACTGGTGGATTCTGGGGAGGGGTAATAAAAAGGCATGTGCCCCTGAGCTCAGAGCACAATTTCTACTACTTAATTTAAATGCATGAAGAACTAGTTTTTCACAATTTTCAGCCCTGTCAAATCATCCCCATCCAAACTATCATTCTGTTTACTTTTTCTTTACTCCAACTGGGGCCGATCCTTGAAAATATGGAACTTTTAAACGCGTTAAGAAGGTATCTCCCAAATTATTCCGGCAACAAAAATTGTATTCTTCCAATGTCACTATGCCACATCTTCTCCCACGGCCCTTGTAGGAGCCGGGGAACTTAATCCGCGTTCAGCCAGGGCTCACTCGTCACGACAAAATCAGTGGGCATAACGAATGAATTTTCGACTCTAATATGTCTTATCTTGCACATAGTTACGGATATCACAGGCTCCGCTACTCTCTCTGTTGTGAAGTACTTGCATGAGTTGGCTGATTTGTCCTTAAATTTATCCCAAAAAGTCGTGTTCTGGCTATTTTCATGTGATTTTGGTGACATTTTTTTTTTGGTTTCAATTTAGTTTTCCTTCTCCGTCAATGCTAGATTTGCATTTTTCGTGGACCAAAGGTACCGAAAAGTTGATATTAAGTAAGATATAGTAAGTTTTTTATGTTACGCAAAAAATGTCCTTTCTCTCCCGGGGTGCCCCTCAAAGGTGGTGTGCTCCCCATACCAAAGCTCTGGCTGCGTCCCTGATCGTGAAAAGATTTAAAGCTCAGATTGGATTATTTTAAGACGTGTATGTAGCTTTGGGATGTTTCCTGTGCTATAAAAAGGCGCAAAAAAGCGATGAATAACATTTGGTGTAATGAAGGGATGCCCCCCCAACGCCGCCGCCCCTGCGGGGTGCTGCCCCCCCACCGGCTGAGCACCCTCAAAGATTTTGGGAAAATTACACCCCTGAAACTACATATAACGCCAATAAAAAAATGGAGTCTACAGAGAAAAATCAGTAACGAGCACGGCAGACCAAGCCCAACACGGTCGCCGGCCACTCAGCCTGCAGTCGGCACGCCGCATAGACGCGTCCGGTTGGAAGTGGGGTAACGGAAGAGGAGAGAACTGAGCAAGATTGCGCTTCGGTGACATTGCGAATGAACTAGATGTGGTGTGGAGGCTACTATTGCTAACAGAAAAATTGGAGCCTTTCCGAAAAAGAACTGAACGTATTACCGGAACATTCGGAACCATTCCGACACTCTGGTGCATTTGCTGGAAAATATAGTCGGAGAATAATGCGTCAGAAGCCGATTATTACTGTTGTCTTAGGTTTGTTTTAGATAGTTTTCTTTTTCTACCCATACCCCAAAAATTTTAATATATCCCAGTTCAATTTATATTAGAAAGCACATGTTACAAACAAAAAGCCACATAGCGTCCACGCCGACAACTGCTTTTCAAACATATAAGATTAAGACATGCTGCTTTATTTAAGATCTGACCCACGGATCGAAAGAACGACTCCATCACACGGTGTCATTGAACTTCACAGATTCAATTTGAAACTCGAACCTTCCATTCGAGAGCTCATGGACAATAACGGTCTTTGAATTAACCGGTACGAACTTGTGAATATTCAATGTTCTTTTTCTCGCGACTGCCTTATCGAAGCGTTTTCTAAGCTCAGTACCTAATTTGAGTACTTTTTGTTGAATAATTTTCAGTAGAGATCGAGGCAAGCAATGGAACACTGCTTTCCGTGTTCCCTTCCATGCATGTTTGCTGAGATCGTAAGCGGATGGGTAACTCTCCTGCCAGTAAAGGTGGCCCGGGGCCTCATACCAGAGCATGTTAAAAAGCACACTGGAGGGGGAGCCTTGGAGGCCCCACCTACTTTTTCTAGGTGGCTGGAGAACCCTTCCTGGCCAAAAACACTATTTCACTACTTTTGAGAATATTCAATTGCACGTCGATTGGCCAAATAACTTTGAAAAACAGCCCCAATTTTGTAATTATAGGCTTTCAAAGTTAAACCCTTTATTTTGAGATCGCTGCAATCGCGCGGTTGCACCAGTTGGCGTGCTTCAAAGACCAACTGGCAACGTTATAGCGCCATATAAAACGAGATTATATGTCAAGTTCACCCCTCATAAAGGTCAAGGTTACAGTTCAAGGCCATACCAGCATTCTTAAAGTCCTTGGTCCGGTGCTTCCGGTCGCATGGCGTTACCCAGTATGACGTATATTATGCTACGACGTCATAGTAAAGATAACTCAGTGTAAAGATCAAAGTCACAGGTCAAAGTAAAATGTCATGGGTAAAGGTCAATCTTCATTTCCCGTCCAACGGTTGCTATGGTGCTAGTCATGGTGTAATTAAAAGGAATATGTCATATTGTGACGTCATAGGTCAATGACCTTGAAAGACCTTAACCTAAAAAAATAAGTTTATATTTTTTGGGACGTTCTCACTATTGCCTTGGTCTGTTTTTAGTGCATTCTGGACTTCTTTGCGCTTAATCACGGCATTACCGGATGAATACCCAGCACGGCTAATACTTAACCTTTATGACCTCTTTTGAACTGGACGATACTGACCTAGGTCAATTAAGATCGGTCATAATATAGATTTCAATAGTCCCACCCAGTCCCCAACCGCAATTTTTCTAAGCCTCCTAGTTTCCGAGAGCTCAGGGGCCTACCAGTCCCCCTCCAGTGCGCGTAAGTGTCGGACGCCTCTCCAGTGCGGTTGTTAAGGAATGGGACATTGATTACAATTTATTGTTTTAAATACATCCTTACCCTCATGGCCGACCAATTCCACCATTGACACCTTCTTCGTGACCAGAGACGTTTGATAGTTGCAGCGACGGCGGGCCGCGCTGGCGCATGAACCTCACAAAAGTGGGGATGGGGATGTTTGGAAGCTCAGATCTCGCTTTCTGTTAAAGTCGCCATTCTTTTTATTACTGAATATTATAGAGAAAAGTATAAAGAGTAATATGAGCCTCAAAAAGTTTAAAATAAGTCAAAGGAAAATAGTTTTTATAGATTTTGAAAGATCAAAGAATGTATAATATATTGAAAATTTAATTTTTTGAATTATAGTTCTCATGAGCCAGAATTTGTAGTTCGTCCTTAAGATACCTAGATCAAGTTTTTATGGCATTTGTAGAAGAATACAGGTAAAATTTCGTCTTTAAAAAGACATGAAAGTGGGTATGGTCAAAATGCCTGAGGCTATAATTTTCAAACCGTAAGTCAGGGAGGAAAATGAATACGAAAATCGTCATCAGCTCCATCAATAGCCCCCGGACAAAAATACATCGAAATCTACAACATGAGGGTGTTATCGATTTGTCCATTTGTCGTGGAATGCCCCAGTTGGCGGTTTTCAGGTTTGGCCCCCCCAATGATTTTCGAAAATCCACGCTCCTGTATAACCGTCAACCTATTCGCCTCATTCCATCGCAGCTGTCGCTTCGCGCCAAGCAGCGCCGCTGCCGCCACACAGTGCCCACGCGGGTATCTATGACAATTCTCAGCGCATGTGTCGGTGACAGAAAAGGCTCTCGGAAGAACAATACAAATCACTCGGACGTCGCACTCGAGCATCCCGAGACGAGGACGAGAGAATGGATGATGTGCGGTGGGTTATAGTGACCTGCTCAGGATTTCAACGAAAGAGACGACGAGAGAGCGGGCGCACGACGGCAGTGGTGCTTGAACTTAACGGCAGACGCAGTGGTGCTGAACTTGCCCTGGCAGTTCATACATAACGAGCGCACGGCCGCGCACGGCAGTGGTAACTGCCTGGCAGTTCATACATAACGAGCGCACGGCCCGCGCACGGCAGTGGTGCTTGAACTTGCCGTGGCAGTTCATACATAACGAGCGCACGGCCCGCGCTTGCTATGTTTTTTTGGACATCGCGTATGGAGCCATCCACAAGTTACGTCGCATATTTTTCCATCCCCTCCCTCCCCCAGTAACGCTTTCGTAAGCCCCAGTGTAACGCTTGATACCGCTGTGTCTGACCCCTCCCCTTTATGGTATTCAATTTATGCCCCTATGCTCTTGACTTCATCGTAGGATTGTCACACATTTTCAGTCATCTTGACGTCATGATGTCATACCTTTTTATTGTTTTTCGTGAATTTTTGTTTAGCTCACGTTAGCGTTTGTACCATCCAAGCACCGGTTTTGGCAGCTGCAGGGTAAATATGGGGGCTCTGTCTTCGCGGTTATGTATGGTGCCTAGGCTTGTCGTTCCATGCATGCACTATCGAGTTTAGGTACATGTTCAAGATCACCTTCATAGGGTGGATGTGTATTTTACCACATTTTGCTCACTGTGCCTTCTTCTGCTACCTGAAACCTGCTTGGTACATGGATGACCGCCTCTTCGATTCATTATTTGTAGGCACTTCGCTGGAAGTACTCCAACATTTTCCGGTTTTCTGTCAAAATACAGGTAAATTGCTTAATAGGGCTGAGGCTTTTAAAGGGAATGTGGCACCTTCACAACGTGATTTTAACTGAGATAGCCAAGTTGTAAAGCAGGTCGGAAAACCCGGTACTCCATGTTTCATTTGTCTTGGAACTCGATATTTCCGTAGAAAAAAGCTAAAACCTACCTGACACCAGCCCCCTCAGCCCCCGTCGCCGGCGGCCATTGTTGTGAGCTACTGGTGTGACGGCATATGCTGACGTCACGATGAGCATCAGCCAATCGAAGCCCTTGAAGCGTTTCAAGTATGTTAGTGATTGCCAGATCGTGACATCATCCACAGGCTGATATTTATTTCTTTTTCTAGAGGAGTATTTTTAAAAACCAAATATTGAGCTTATTGTACTTTTTCAAGAAATCATGAGTGGTTTCATTATTTTTTACTAAAAATACGCCTAATTACACTAAAATCCAGGATTCGACCAAGGTGCCACATTTCCTTTAACTCTCGCCCCACCGGGGCCATCGATGGCCCCCTAAGGTTTTTTTCAGAATAACAGAAAAACCATAAGGCGCAGCACCGCGGTCGAGGGGTCTACCTCTCACCCCATAATTTTCCCATCACCCTTGAAATTTTGTAGCCCGGGCCACACTAGGTCAGGTCACCAGGCGAGATCAACCAAGGTCACCTCACTTCAACTTTTGAGCTCTACCATAGCTAGGGTAAGGGCGGGTAAGAGTACGCAGGAAATTAGAGCACGCAGCAGCTGTTTTGGTTACTTAGCAACAATTAAGATGGTGGATACACGGCCCTGGTATAAAAAAGCAAGGTCAGTGCTTTGATAAAATTCAACGTGCTTCTGTTCTTCCGGCGGGAGTACAGAGCAAAATAAGTTTTCTGGGCACCCTTGATGTAATATTTCTCAACTAGGTTAACTTTAGACCATGCTTCTGTTATCAATCGTATTGTATTGCGGTCCGTCATCAGTAAGAGAGCTGAGCTGGGACTGTACTGCAGGACTGGTGCTAACGCCAAAACGCCTGCCAACATGTTTATGAAGACTTTCTTCCCAAGGGAGCATGTCCGGAAAGAATACGCAGTAGACGTGCAAGAGTACGCATGCTTTGGTAGTAAAACTTATTTTCGCTCGGGACAGAGTCCGTAATTCATATTTGGAAAACCAAACATTGCAGCATAGTTCTTGTATAATTAGAACGATATAAAATCCTACAATCACCTAGTTTGGCGACAAAAACTTGGCAACCTGGCCTATAGACCTAAAGCACAGCGGGGCATCAATGCGTACTCCAACCTCCTGTTTTGCGTACTCTTACCGACCCACCCCGGCAAGAGTACGCACGTGACTTTTATTTTTGATGGGCTCGTGGCGAGTTCCTTTCAGAGACATCGAATTGAAACATAGACCATAGCTAGAAAATTATTTAGGCTAAACAACCGTATAAAAATTTAAGCTGTTTGACATATAGGAGAAAAGTGAAAGCTTTTAGAAAGTTAAGTGCGTGCTCTTGCCTGGACTTCCCGTACATTTCTAAGCCGATCGATTTGAAACTTTGTACACTTGATGACTCCTCCAGGGTCTGTAAAATGTATATCCAGGATTTTTCGATTTCGTTACCTGAGGTCCAGCCACGAGGTAAACTCTCCCATTGAAAAAGCATGGGAAAAGTTGTCTTATGCTCCAAGTCACAAAAATGATTGCAAATGCTCAGACTGCTCAGAAAACATTCTTGGCCACCCATTTACGGATTGCAGGGGTGATATTTGCCATTTAACCTATCTGAGGTCATCACAGGTCACCATGGAAGCAGTGTTTTGACGATAGCTTTTGACCTAATCAAGCTAGAGCGCTGAATTAAACGTCATCGTGTAAGTCTAGTCACCGGCTTTCATTTGATATAGGACAAAATCACTTTCTCACATTCCGTGACCTCAGGGGATGTTAGGTCACGAGGAGCTCTCTGAAGGTCAAACCACTGGCGGGAGTTCATTATGTTCCACATGGTGGATAAACCCCAACATTTTTCTTTCTAACGTACTTTACCAGATCTCAATAGCTCTAATGACATGAGAGCTATGTCCAGGTTTTTTAAGCATTGCATATTTTAGCGGAAATAGCCTATCGTGACCTGGCTTGACCTCTGTAGGTCAAACCATTGACCTCAGCGCTTAAACATGTGGCGTAAAATCATACTGAAATCACACGAGCTTTCCATTGCACTTCGCAGATTTGTGTTAACCTCCATACTTTTGGATTTAGAGGGGAGCCATCGATACCCCCGGTAGGGCGAAGGTGTCGCCGAACCCCCGGTGGGGCGCGGGTTAAAGGCCTAGGCCCCATGCACAAGCTCAATCGCGATCGTACGGTGTATCCGGATGCGATTATGATTCTGATAATTTTTTGGCAATAGAAACCGGATTTCAATCCCATTCTCGTCGGACCACGTCCAACAAGATCTGGCAATATTCGGCATCGTGATGGTAAATATTCTCTGTTCAGTGAAGTGGGCAAAAGAGAGTAAACTGCAGAGGGCAAAGCTTTCCATGCAAATTTGGGTAAGGAGAAAGTGAAGGGAGGGAAGGGAAACGTCACTGGTGCGGCAGAAATATAAGCCCTGTTCCAGCTGTCAGCACAGTTTTGTCAGCACCAATCAGCGGGCTGCGTTGCGCCTACGTCACAGAACTGTAGCCTCTCCCCGGGAACTAGTTTTAGAGGTTTTACGGGCTGACGGCCTGCTGTTTGTGCTGATGAAAAACCGTAAATGCACGAAGTGGCAGCCTAATATTTTTAACAGTATAAAGGTGTAAGTTCCCTTTGCTTAGCACAAACAAGGGGCGATTATGGCGCTGATGTTACTTTTCTGGAGGAGAGGTTAGAGGTCCTGCTGACAAAACTGTGCTGACAGCTGGAACAGGGCTATAGACAAAATTGAGATTGGAAAGTTTTCGATCCGTTACAGCTCTATCCTCATCCAAGCTGAAGTTTCATGGAAACCGCAAACGCTGTATCCCGATCCTCAGTCCTATCCTGATCGCCTCTCGCCCATGGAAACTAAGTCATAGTCGGAGTTAAAATCCGCAAAACGTGTGACTTCATTAGTATTATCTTTTCGACACTCCCAAGCGTGGAATCGTAACCATACGTCTCTAGACGTAACATTCAATTGTGAAGAAGACCCATCAGTAGTTCCCCTAGCTGCTGACCTTCAACGAGGGCGAATATGGCAGCCCAGGTGGAGACCTGAGTAGCAGCAGAAGCCTGGCCAGGAGTACCCAGAGCTAATGGTGAGCGGTGGACGGGTGGTTGTTGATCCCAGTCCCGTCTCGGGGCGTCGCTGCGAGCGTGCGGCACGCTCGCGAGCGCCCTGGTGCCAGCGGCCATCAGTCCATGCAGCGTCTGAGACAACAAACCTGACGACTTGATGACCGATGGATGGCAGAGTAATCGGCGCCCACACAAGCATCAGCTGCGGACTGATCACTCACGGCAACCCGATCGACAGAGGGTGATTTGTGGGCAGCACAAATCTGTCATTCTGTATAAGAAGCCTCATATACAAATGCGTACTTTTTTGTGTTTCTAACCGTGCTGTATATAAGCAGCTCTCCCAAAAATTACAATCATACTATGTGTCAGGGATTTTCCAGTGCATCGTCCGTGGCACGTTGAAATTCATGCAATAAACGATAATGAGGATGGCTAGTTCCGGGATCAGGACCAACTTCAAACCATAGTGTCTGTCACAGACGTGATCCGCCCGTAAAATGGCTTATCGACCCCGTATTGCTAGTACCCAATGACTGAAGGCGCCCGTTATTAATCCGTATATAACCATTAACACCACCTCTTGACCTGAGTAAATCACTGATGCAGGTGAACTTCGATTCGGAAGCAACTTTCGGTAATATCCTTTAACTTCGCGCGGTAGTCGCTGCTGGGGATACGTAAGCTGGGGAAATTGAGAGGAGAAGCGAAGATATGTAAAAGAACACTAAATATGCGTATATTTAAACCAAACTGACTTCAAAGGTGCTGCCAGGCCTAGTTCAATGCCAATTGATCATTCCAGAGGATTGTTTATGTTAACGGCGTCTTGACGCGAACATTTTTTTGTTCCACAGACCTAGTGTAAGCATTACAAGTACATGATTGCTCTCCGGGGAAGGGGGGTGGGAGCGAATATTGTTTTGCTCTACAGACCTACTGTAAACACCTTTTTTCAAAAATTTCTCCGGAGTTGGGAGGGGGGCAAAATATAGTTTGCCCCCTCCAGCGCTTGGGGGGCATGGCCGGAATGCCCCCCTGCGTCTGACAATGCTCATGATGAACGCCTGTCGCCAGGGTTTAAACACAGATATGTGGTAATTTATCGGGGGCGTGATTTATGTAACTTGGAAACACATTAAACGCTTGGACAAAATTCACCGTGTCTGGCACGATACTTTCTCCTGGGTAATACAATGGTCCCTAAGTCCTGCGGCAGTGGTGGATGCAAGGCGAGCTAGGGGGCTTAAGTCTCCCCGGAAAATGTTTGATACCCTTTAGTTAATGCATAGGTGGAGGCTGATCTGAGGCAATAGTAGGTGATGCTCGAGCCCCCTGTCGCCCTGCAAGGAAGCCCTGGATTCGCCACTGCCTTGGTTTAATACAATGACCTTCTAGGCCTCGGGTGATGCAATGGCCCCTTAGTCCCGGGTATTACATAGGCCCCTATCCCCCGGTTAATACAATTGCCCCTAACACCCGTGGTAATACAATGGTCCCTAAGTCTCGGGTAATAAGTGGTCCCTATCCCCGGTTAATACAATTGCCCCTAACACCCGTGGTAATACAATGGCCCCTAAGTCTCGGGTAATACAGTGGTCCCTATCCCCCGGTTAATACAATTGCCCCTAACACCCGTGATAATACAGTGGTCCCTAAACCCTGGGTAATACAATCGCCTCTAACCATGAGGCGATTGCGAAACCAAGCCTCTTCCCCTCAAAGGAGTTACATTTACGAAAGAGATATATAAGCAAAACCTGTGGCCTGGGACAAAAATCATAGGCAGTGATTTGAAACTGACCAACAATTATCAACGTTTCATAGCACATATGAATTTATTACACTTACGTATCTGAAAATGCTGGCGGACGGAGCAGACAGCGGATTAACGGCACCAGACGGTGAGCTGGAACATTATGTTTCAGAGGAGTCACGATGGTCCTGATGTCACATGTCATGTCACGTGTCATCCCGCCTATCAGCGGGAGCGGTGTAGCGCCGCCCGCGGTGCCACGGCCGCAGCGCGCTAAATTAGGTAATGGCGCCTCAATTGAGTCTCTTCAACACCTCGTCTCCAGTGAAGCATTACGTGGTCAGAATACTATCGAATCGTCGCTCGGTTTTTGTTACCAGCGTGCTACCATTGTGCTACCAGACGTACAATCAGAAGTCGCCCCATGTTGTTGTTGCTTATATATGATAGTTATGATACTCTATAATTATTATTTATGGATATAGTGCTTGTTTTTGTGGTGGTCGTTTCATGGTAAACATCAGCGTGCAGACAATCACGTTCCGATGTTATGTTAGGAATGCCCTTTTGGCAACCTCTTCTGTTATGTTTTAGGACTAGTCTGTATATCTTGTTTTTGGACTCGTTGATTTCGAATTCAACATCAAATCGATTTTCAAATTTTCTTTGTCCATGCCTACATATTAAGGTTTTACAAACATAAAAATACAACTTTCCTAGGCTCTAGGGGGGCGAAGTCACCAAAGTTTACGTCCGCCTTATATCACATTAAAGCGATTGGACTGTTTTGTTGAAATTCTAAAAATAGTATCTTAACCCGCGGCACACCTTAGCCTACGGCACACCTGAGGTCCGGCGCCACCTTCGCCCCACCGGGGGCCACCGGGGCCCCCTCTAACTCCGAAAATATGGGGGTTATAAAAAATTGCAAAGTGCACTAGAAAGCTCGTGTTAATTCAGTAAAATTTTATTTGCATGTTTAGGTGCTCAGGTTAATGGCTTAACTTCCAGAGGTCAAGTTAGGTCGCGATAGGCTATTTTATTAAGATATGCAATGCTTAAAAAAACTGGGCATAGCTCTCATGCTATTAGGGCTATTGAGATCTGGTGAAGTACATTTAACACGCGCATTGACGGGGGTCTAAGCCACCTTCGCTTTGACGGGGGGGCGGGTACCCGCCCCCCTAAGATCTCGAGAACCACGGTAGGTAGCGAAAAACGGTAAACGGCGTTGGGTTGCCCATCCACTTCTTCATTGAAAACATTTGAACCATTTTTTTGTCTGGTCACATTTAAGGTCAGGAGAGGTCAAAACATGCCGTCATAGGGATAACATGTAAATTAAGTTTTTCGGCCATAACATCTTAAAAAATAAAGATAGAGCAAAACGACTTGAACTATATGAATCCTCTCAGCAAGCCGATCGAATATATATAATTTGACCTTGCTAGGTCAAATAAAGGATTTGACCTGAACTGAGGTCAGGTCAGGGTCAAATGATATAAAATGCATATCATTAGAACCGCAAAGCCCAGGCGAGTCTAATGCAGCTAAAATAAATGCTCTAACACCATCCGTTACTGAGTTATTTTGTAAAAACCATTTTCCCATGTATTTCCAATTGAGAGGTCTTGCCTCGTAACTGACCTTAGGTCATCGATATAAAAAATACCGGAATACATTTTAGAGAACTTGGTGGGGCCAATATGTGATATGAGTTTCAATCGGATAAGTTCACCCTGCTCCGACTTATGCTATCTTAAACTTTTTTGAGGTCGGGTCACTTGACCTGTAATGATGACCTGACCTGAGATGACCTAACCTTAAAATTTTCACAGAAGTTGTAAAAATAATGAGGTAAAAGTTATGCCAAGTATGGCGGCGCTATGCGCCGCCGTTTTTCTGCTATCTCTGAAAAACCCGAGGGGCGGGTACCCGCCTCCCGTCAATGCGCGTGTTAATAGGCAAATGCCAGACCTTTTTTCGCTTGTGGAACATAATGACCTCCCGCCAGTGGTTTAACCTCCAAAGGTCACCTCATGACCTAATATGACCTGAGGTCACGAAAGGTCAGAAAGTGACCTTGTCGTAAATCAAATGAAAGCTAGTGACAAGACATACACGATGACGTTTGATTCAGTGCTTTAGCTTGATTAGACCAAAAGTTATCGTCAAAATACTGTTTTTGACCCCTGGTGACCTGTGATGACCTCAGAAAGGTCAAAGGGTAAATATCGCCCTTGGGATCTGTGAAAGAGTGTCCAAGAATGCTTTTCTGAGCAATCTGAGCATTTGCAACTACTTTTGTGACTTTTAGTTCATAAGACAGTTTCTCCCCATGCTTTTTCAATGGGATAGGTCACCTCGTGACCTGCCTCAGGTCATCAAAATAAATCCCAAACATAATTCAAATCGATCGGCTTAGAAATGTAGCTATGGGATAGCTCAAAAGTTAAAGTGAGATGACCTTGGTTAATCTTGCCTGGTGACCTGAGCCACTGTGGTATCCGGGGTAAAAATTTTAGGCATGGTGAAAAAAATGATGGAGTGAGAGGTAGAGCCCTCAACCGCGTTGCTGTGCATCGTCGTTTTTCTGTTATTCCGAAAAAACCTAAGGGGGCTGTCAATGCCCACGGTAGGGTGAGGGTTAGGGCCTAAAGAGTCCTGAAAATCAGGGAGAAACATTTCCTTACTTTCGTCTACGAAGAACAGATCTCTTTTCTTACAATTTGTGATGTCATCAAAATAACCCTTTTAATAATCAGTGAAATCCCAAACATTGATCATAGAATCGCTGTAAAGGCTCATTCACAGCGTTTTTACGTGGCAAAAATCGCATGCAAGGACTATTGAAATGCATGGCGAAATAATCGCAGGACCTTAAACCGATTTTCCGCTGAGGACGTCCGCTCTCATCATCAGCATCATATTTGTGCACTTGCAACGGTAATGGTACTCTCGGTCCGCCCGTCCATTCTCCGTTTGTTAACACCGTCCTTTCTCAACGTGTAACATGACGTGTCCATTCTCACCTGCCACTACTGGAGTTGGTGCTCACTTGTCACTTCTAGAGCTGGTGCTCATTAGTGACCGATGGAGTTGGTATGGACCAGTCACTACTGGAGTTGGTGCCTACTAGTCACCGATGGTTTGGTGTGACAGTCACACTGGAGTTGGTGCCTACTAGTCACCGATGGAGTTGGTGCCTACTAGTCACCGATGGTTTGATGTTGACCAGTCACTACTGGAGTTGGTGCCTACTAGTCACCGATGGAGTTGGTATTGACCAGTCACGACTGAAGTTAGTGCTTACTAGTCACCGATGGTTCGGTGTTGACCAGTCACTACTGGAGTTGGTGCTTACTAGTCGCCGATGGAGTTGGTATTGACTAGTCACTACTGGAGTTTGTGCTCACTAGTCACCGATGGAGTTGGTATTGACCAGTCACTAATGGAGTTGGTGCTCACTAGTCACCGATGGTTTGGCGTTGACCAGTCACTACTGAAGTTCGTGCCTACTAGTCACCGATGGAGTTGGTATTGACCAGTAACTACTGGAGTTGGTGCTTACTAGTCACCGATGGAGTTGGTATTGACCAGTCCCTACTGGAGTTTGTGCTCACTAGTCACCGATGGAGTTGGTATTGACCAGTCACTACTGGAGTTGGTGCCTACTAGTCACCGATGGTTTGGTGTTGACCAATCACTACTGGAGTTGGTGCTCACTAGTCACCGATGGTTTGGTGTTGACCAGTCACTATTGGAGTTGGTGCTTACTAGTCGCCGATGGAGTTGGTATTGACCAGCCACTACTGGAGTTGGTGCCCATTAGTCACCGATGGAGTTGGTATTGACCAGTCACTACTGGAGTTGGTGCCCACTAGTCACCGATGGAGTTGGTATTGACCAGTCACTACTGGAGTTGGTGCCTATTAGTCACCGATGGAGTTGGTATGGACCAGTCACTACTGGAGTTGGTGCTCACTAGTCACCGATGGAGTTGGTATTGACCAGTCACTACTGGAGTTGGTGCCCATTAGTCACCGATGGAGTTGGTATTGACCAGCCACTACTGGAGTTGGTGCCCATTAGTCACCGATGGAGTTGGTATTGACCAGTCACTACTGGAGTTGGTGCTCACTAGTCACCGATGGTTTGGTATTGACCAGTCACTACTGGAGTTGGTGCTCATTAGCCACCGATGTAGTTGGTGTTGACCAGTCACTACTGGAGTTGGTGCTTACTAGTCGCCGATGGAGTTGGTATTGACCAGTCACTACTGGAGTTGGTGCCCATTAGTCACCGATGGATTGGTATTGACCACACTACGGAGTTGGTGCCCATTAGTCACCGATGGAGTTGGTATTGACCAGTCAATACTGGGTTGGTGCTCACTAGTCACCGATGGTTTGGTATTGACCAGTCACACGGAGTTGGTGCCATTAGCCACCGATGGAGTTGGCATTACCAGCCACTACTGGAGTTGGTGCCCATTAGTCACCGATGGATTTGGTATTGACCAGTCACTACTGGAGTTGGTGCTCACTAGTCACCGATGGTTTGGTATGACCAGTCACTACTGGAGTTGGTGCTCATTAGCCACCGATGTAGTTGGTGTTGACCAGTCACTACTGGAGTTGGTGCTTACTAGTCGCCGATGGAGTTGGTATGGACCAGTCACTACTGGAGTTTGTGCTCACTAGTTACCGATGGAGTTGGTATTGACCAGTCACTACTGGAGTTGGTGCCTACTGGTCACCGATGGTTTGGTGTTGACCAGTCACTATTGGAGTTGGTGCCCACCAGTCACTAATGGAATTTGTTTGAAAAAACAGGATGATATCCATGTTTTCTTTTATTTGGACCGCATATCAACCACATCCGGAAGAGTCGTTTGATTCGTTCTCCCTATATTCACTGTCCACAAATGTTCACCAAGCCGGAAACCACTGACCGATCCTGTCCACATCAAAGCTACGGGCATCTCAGTGGCTGGTAGCCAGCAAAAAGGTCACTGCATACCCTTCTCTCTTGAATAAGGCAAACTGCTGCAAAACGGCCAGTCTAAGGTTTAAAAGTCTAACACCCTTCTTGGGAAGCAGATGAAGCCTCAATAGGCTCGGGCAAAGCTAGGGTCATCCATAGTCTTCACGTTATGAATGCAATATTTTCATGTATTTTAAGGGCGAGTATGCAACAAATAATGATGAAAAGGGACTTTTAACCCTATGATAGCGGTAAATCTTCGGATTGAACACCTGTCCGCTCTGGCACACCGAAAGGCAGTTTGCTCTCTCCCCTTCTGTTTGCTCTATTTGTCAACAATCTATCGATGAGAATTCACTCTAATTGCCTGATATTTGCATAAGACGTCAAAATTTTAAACAAAATCTGTGCCCCAGAAGACTCGAACCGACTTCAGGAAGACCTAGACACGCTTTGTAATTGGCCAGAAGAGTGGAAACACTAAATCCTACTAAGTGCAAACTGTTCACCATGACCTTAAGACGGTATCCGATTGAGACAGCAAACAAAATCGGGGATGGGTGGCTTAGTGGATACCATCCTTGTCTTCAAAGCCACTGGTCCCGGGCTCAAGTCCCGATGGAGTCCCTGAACAATTCGATCTGATCCCCCAAATCCCTTCCAACAGGGTGAGAGTTGGCGGCGCCGTATTACCCTCTCAGTTGGTGCGTCGTTAAACCCCAATAATTATTATTATCAGCATAAAAAATCCAAAATTTACCCATTCGAAAAGTTACGACAAGGGATCTCGGTGTCTGGCTTGACTCATAATTAAACTTTGTTGATCATATAAGTTTCAATGTTAGAAAGGCAAACGAAATGTTGGGAATATTAATCAGATCTTTTCAGGCAAATAGAGCCCCAGGTCGACTTAAATGCGATCCAATACTTGCAGCTTATTTTGGAAACATTCGGCCCCTTTTAGAATAAGGATGAGCCATTTGGGGTGGTGCCTCAAAAACTCAACTAGAAAGACTAGACAAAATTCACCATAATGTATTTCTCACACTTCCACACTAATGAGGTGGCTTTTAAAGTGTTGTCGTGATGAGTATGAAGTGATTATAAACTATGGAAGGAGATGGTAAGGATGAGGAAAGGTGAGGATAAAGAGGATGGGATTCTACCTGGAGGGGTCGCTGCAGCCACAGGCGCATGCGCTCACAGCCTCCAGGTAGAGTAAGGACTATCCTAGGATAAGGATTAGGTACCAGTTAATAAAAACACACACAAACACAATCACACACACTTCTAACATTTAAACTACAACAAGATGAGGATGAAAATGTTTGATTCTTCGGCTTCGTATTCGTTTTGTCTTCGATCGATATATTTCTTTGCTTGTGCTCTATCTTGTCTGGACAGTGTTGACCTCCATGCTTCACTGCTGTTCAATTGTTGCATTCTTTTCTTTTCTTTAATCTCAGAGCTGATGTTCTATTTCATAAAATGTGTTTGTTCTTGTTCTCTAAAATTAGTCATCCGGAAATATTCAATGTTCCCGCCGTAGAAGGTTTTTCTGAAGGAGCTCACAAAAAACGGAAACGCAACAAAAATCAGGAAGAAAGATAAGCACGAAAAGAGATAGAAGGCCAAAAATTAGAATTTACTTTTATGTTCATCTTAGCCTACGCCAGAACGGTCAGGTGAATGACAATTAGCACATAATGTAGCCAAAAGAGTGTATCATTCACCAGTATAATATAATTGTTACTTTGAAGTAGGACAGGAACATTTTAATATGTTCTAAGAACACGGAGAACACGTCCATCCATGTCGCTGAAAGAACTGAACTTTGTCTACTTCAAGGTATCGAGCCCGGCGAGTAGACGGTCCAATACGATATTCTATTCGTCCAGAAAATTTTGACTGAAAATTTTGACCGGGCCTATCTACTCGGATGTTTCCCCTTACACATCCCAACTAGGAATGTCAGAGCATCGGTAAATAGCATGTTGCACATTCAATTTGCAAAGGTAGAAACAGTAAAACGCGGGTTGTTTTGCCGAGCCGCGACAAACACAAACATATTTGTTCACTCCCAGCCTCAATCGACCTCTTTCACGATTCTCAATGTTTTTTAAATCCTAAGTAAAAAAGTATGCTAAACAGCTGACGAGTTAGGCATATGTCGTGTTATGTATGTACCTGTATGTTCGACACTGTAACGAAACGAGATGAGCTTGAATTGGGTGACGCATGATAACCTGTTGCTCATCATTGGCAAAAAATAAATGAAAATGATCATTACACCCTGCGGTTGCTGCCACGGGCATCGAAAGCGGGGGACGCGTACCCCAGCTTGCAAATTAGGGCGACGTCCCATCCAAAAAGGGACTCGGCGTAGGCTTACATTCATCTTTACTACTCGTGGGACCTACCCTCAGGGCTTTTCAGGAAGCTCTCTTACAGGACGCTCCTGGGAAGTAACCGTTCATTAACGGCCGCGGTGGAGACTGATCAAAGAGCTTTAATTCTTCGGGGAATACCGAAAAGGAAAGCAAAAGGAGCAAGCAATAAAAGTACCCATGAAAAAGTCCTCTCCTCCCAAGAGAACAGGCAGATAAGCTCTGTGGTGAAGCTCGGAGAACGGAAGCAAGACTGCGTCCTCATTTAGTTGCAATCGGCTCATCACTTACCGCAGCGCCGTAATCTCACGACGTGAACAGTTCTGTACGTGCGAACACAGTGCTTATGACGACGGTGGCGCCCCTGTTTCTGATACAGGTGACGCTACTGAGGGTTAGTGGGGGCGCCACTGTAGCTTATTTACAGCATCTACAGATGACACTGCGCCGGGCTGACGCGGTGCGCCGAGCTGTTAAATTATATTGTAAAAGAATTCGCCGGTGCAAGGCCATCATGTGGCTGTCACTTCGCTTCACCTACTAGGCAATGCACTAACAGGCTTCAGTTTGTGCGGAATGTATTTTCTGACCACCATAAAATCTATATAAAACGAAAGAAAAACAAACAAATGCCGAGGAGCATATGTGGAGATCCTGGAGGGTCATACCCCGTTAATTTTGGGTCTCCCATAGGCTTTGTATAGGGTTTGTATTTCCGTGCCTACGTTAACCCATCCAGAACCCCCTGGATCGAGAAGAGTCTCCAGCCCTGTCGAGCAGACTAGTACAGAAACGTTCGTAACAGCGATGTGGGCTCCCTTTATAACATTCTGTATCGGCGTCATATGGTGACGAAGGCAGGTTTTTCGGGTCCATGTGACGACAAAGCTCAACATATATAATTTGTACTTGGATCAACAGGGTAGAGTGCTTTCAGCGCCGTTTCAATCTTTCTGTCTCACCGTTGGCTCCTGAAATCATGCACTAGACTTGCAGGTGGTGGTGGGTGCGAAAAGAGCCCGGGCGGTGCGGGTCTAAAGGAGAATAAAACACCACCTTACCGGTTGAAAGTTGATATAAATTCCCTCCATGACTTACCAGTTTATGACCATGCTACTACTACTGCCTGTATGGACCTAACGGGTTTCTACACGATGCGCCGTTAGATCGGTTATCGGGGAATTCCGGAGCAGTGTGTGTGTGAATGTTAAATGATTTACACTTCACATTATAGATGCCGCCACCGGCAGAAAAGTGAAGTGACCACTACCAGTCAAAATTTGAGCCTCCTGCTGTCAAAAACCCAAAACTTACAACTTCGGGCGCTTGGTTACCTTCCACACTCGCTGTTGGCAAGCTGTTTGACGTGTTCCCGATCTGGCTGAAATGGGGAAATGTGTGCTCCATAGTTTTGTGGGTCGGGCCTTCTATACCCCTCCCCTCTCCCGTGGTGTATGTGTTAGATGGACGGACACTTGGTTCCCATCAGGAATGGTATACGTTAAAACAAACGATTTACGGACCAAAGTTCGTATAGCTAAAGTACGTATAGATCAACTTCGTTCGCAAAAGTTCGTAAGCAAATGCACGTAGGGTATAAAACTCGTATGCCAAAAGTACGTACGCAAAAATACGTACGCAAAAGTTCGTAAGCAAATTTACGTTGGGTATAAAACTCTATACAAAAATCACATACGCAAAAGTACGTATGTAAACACACGTAAGCAAATGTACATAATGAATGCATAGGCTGGGGAATGTTCGAGGCAGGTAATTGTGGGGGAGGCTCAAGCTCCCTAGGCCACCTGAAATGTGATCAAAGACAGGGGCGTTCCTACAGATTTTCGGGTGGGAGGGCCGGCACTAGGGGGGGAGCTGGGGCTCGTGATGAAGCCCTATGTTCACTCAAACGTGGCATTTTCAATAGTTTTTCCATCCAAAAGTGGGGGACTGGCCCCTCCCCGCCGCTTTCCGGGAGCAGGAGGGTCCGGTGCCCGAGGACCCCCGGTGGCGACGCCTCTGGTAAGTGGTCATAGATATCCGCCACTGCGCTCAAGCTATGTGAGAGCCCGGCGAGATGTGGGCAGGGGATTGATTACCTCTGTACTTGGTGCCGTGTAATTTTCCATACGATTTTTTTCATGGCGAATATTTTACCTCTTAGAGCTTTACTCATACGAATTTGTGTCATTATGAAACATGTTATCCTTACGAACATTTTGCTCCTACGTACTTTATCCCGTACGAACTTTTTCCATACGAACTTTTTCCATTACGATTATTATCCACCTACGTACTTTATCTATACTTACTTTAGCCATACATACTTTTGTGTACGTACTTTAGGCACACGAACTTCTTCCTTAAGTTCTTTGGTCCGCAACCCGAAACAAACGCCTTGTGAGATAGTATCTTACCAGTTCTGAAGTTAAGCTCTATTCGGTCTATTCTTGGCTTCGGCCAGTCTGAAAACCGCTTTTGACTATAAGGCAATGACGTATTAAATGTCCAACACCTTCAAATCCTGGATGCAAATCGAGCAAATTTGCTGTGATTATGTATTCAGGCACAGCCCTTCATCAGAATCTTCATCGGGCAACAGGACAAGGGCCTTTTGGCGCGCCCTAAATCCCAAATAATCATTGAACAGGGGCCTGGGTGGTGCAGTCGCCTGGCACGTGTGTCCGGCTCGGTCAAGTGGTCTTTGCAATAAGCCCAGAGTCGCGGGATCGAGTCCGTCCAGAGGCAGGTCTAGGCGCCCTGCCCTAGCCCCAGCCTAGTCAGTTCCCACTCCCCTTCGACGCCATTTAATCTCGTAGCTGGTGCGTCAGTAAACCCCAAGAACAAACAGGGCAATAGGTGAGAACAAACATTATGGGTCATATGTGAGCTATGACCAAGAATGTGTGCTTTTACCTGTTGTGTAATGAATATTCTGGTAAAGGATTGTGTCCGAATAAGTGTATAATCGCAGTTTATGTGCTCCATTTTTCATCCAGAGGAGGGAGGCCATTCAATATCTCATTAATTTATAATCATTCTCAACTCAGCCCTGTGAATTTTATTCATCTTTTGACAATAGGTTGACTGGGACAACAAACGTGCTCGGCCATATTGTGCCAGCTTTAAACCGCAACCGAGACATTTCTGTATCAAGCAGGCATTCGCTATAGGCTAGGGACTAGATGCCGAAAGCGTCAGCTCCTCGGACGTTCTGTAGTGCGGGTAAACGTTTCGGCCATTTTCGTCGCAGAGCCGACGCATGGGTCCTGCTCTCTTCCTCTCTGTGCACGGTTGCGCGGTAGAGAAGAGGCGGGATAGCGCAACACAATTGCCACCAAGGTGTTAACCTTGACTTTGAACTCCTCACAAACAGTCTTCCATTTGGCCCGGGTAAATAATCTTGATATTTTTTATGTTTTGGTCTTACTTAGGTCTATGTCCTGGGTCACCATGCCCATAATTTCCGACTGTTTTATCGCTGCTTTGTAAGGTAAATATAAGAGCAGCAGCTGCTTTAATTCGATTTACAGTTGATGAAATTGTAATTCCTGTCTATGAGCCTGCCTTCTGAAAATCCTATATCTTGTGCTTATTATTGAAACCGATTCTGAACATTCGGTAAAAATAGGTTTCAACTGCGAGGCTGCATCGACTCTTCTTTGCAAACCCCCGGCGCCTCGACTTGGCTCGGGTGCGCTACTTCCCTGCCCTCGAGCGCATAGCCGCGTAAGAACCTAGGCGACCTCCTACCAGCGTTGGCATAAGCTATACAATGGAGGAGCGCCCGGTCCTTCCGGAGGATATCAAGTAGAAGAGAACTTCAAGTAGAAGCGTAGAAAAGGATATCAAGAAGAAGACGGAAGGGCGGGCCAGAACAGTCAGCGAGCACTGTCCAATGCTTTAGTCCCTTTAAAAGGGACTAAAGTCGCATAAAGTTCAGAGGAGACACATTCTACCGGTGAGTTTCGAGCATGCTCTGCTTTGAGTGCAAAGCAGCATTGCGAAATAAATTTGACGCACAAACGTGGGGTTGTAGTGGGACAAAAAAACCCTCGTAGCGATGTCCCTGCACACAGGATGCGTAGAATTATGTCGTGAGCAAGTATTTTCGCACTCAGTAAAGCTTGAACAAGGTCGTGAACTACAGTGAAGGTATTCTTGTCCTCGGCTCCCTTGGGTTATCCGTATGACAATCATAATTCACTGTGATAGGGACGGTGGGCATGTGGGGGCCGGCTCTGTGGGCAGACTTGTCAAAACGCCGAGGTTCTTTTCCGGGTTCTTCTTGCTTGGTCTACCCCCCCCTCAATCCTCGACATCATCTAACTTCATCCTCTTTATATTTGTGTTTGTCTGGAACAGTTAAATAAATACGGGGCTTTTCAAATGCAATCGTGATAGATAACAAGTGGTCAAAACCGCGAGAGACAGTAATGCTCCTCATGTTGCCAGACTCGGTGGAACTCCTGCCTCCTACGATAGGCGTTCTGAACCGCAGGCGCGGGCCTGTGGTCATCCTCAGGTCCTCGTCCTGGGAGAGGTCGCTGAAGGTTTCCTCTAAATCGGATTGGTGCCCCGGACCATGCGTCGGAGAGGGCATCACCAGATTGTGGCCGTATCACGGGATTGTGGCCGTACAGTGGAAAAAAAACCTGCTGACAAATTTTTGCCTTTGACACGCGCATTGACGGGGGCGGGTACCCGTCGTCCTCAGGGTTTTGGAGATATAGTAAAAATGGTGGTGTGTAGTGGCGCCGTACTTGGTATGTTTGTCTCCGATAATTTTTACAACTTTAGCCAAAATTTTAAGATGGGTCATCTCAGGTTAGGCCACCAGTGCAGGTCAAGAGACCTCACTTAAACAAGTTTAAGATAACATAAGTCAGAACAGCGTGAACCTATCCGATTGAAACTCATATCACACAATGGGCCTACCCAGTGGTACAGAATATATTCTGGTACTTTTAATATCGATGACCTAAGGTCAGGTACGAGCCATGACCTCTCCATTGGAAAAACATGGGAAAAATGATTTTAACTAAATTAATTAGTAACGGATGGTGATAGAGCGTTTATTTTAGCTGCTGCATTCGATTTATCTTATCTCTGCGGTTCTAATGATATGCATTTGGACCTAATGTGACCTTGATATGACCTCTGGTCAGGTCAAATCCTAGATTTGGCCTAATTTGACCTACTAAGGCCATGTTATACATCATTCGATTTGGTTTGCTGCGAGGATTCGAATCGTCGAGATTGTTTTTATTTATATTTACTAGTTCAGATGTAATGACTGAAAACTTTCATTTAGATGTTATCCCCATGGTAGCTGCCTTGATCTCTAGTGACCTTAAGTGTGGCCTGACAAAAACTTGGTTCAAATGTTTTCTATAGAGAAGTGGATGGGCTACCTAACATCGTTTACCGTTTTCGCTATCTGGCGTGGTTCTCGAGATCTTAAGCGGGTACCAGACCTCACCCCCCCCTGTCACAGCAAAGGTGGTTCAGACCCTCTTCAATGCGCGTGTTAGAAACCAAAAACCCTTCCGATTGGGGCTTATTTCTTTCTTTCAGCACATATACTATTTTTTTCCTTTCGGTTTGACTGACTCCAGTAGTTCCCGGCTTTTCCAATGGGGCTGAGAGGACATTTTTAAAAGAAAAGCGATGGAAGCAGCACGCTTCCCTCATCTCATATTTCGACGCGTATGCTGCATTACAGCACGAATTCGCCTCACTGCAACGAAATACGGACGTGTGTGCTGAAGGTCTGCACCTTCAGCACCCGTTTGGCATACGTCTAATTCAAGCACAACATGCGTTTCGAGGGGGGATGGGCCAAAGCTGATACCCCTTGAGGGAAATGATTCACAAACAAATACCGGATATATTGTTGTCGAGTAGCAAAAACAAAACTGAGGTTTTAATAGCATGGATTTTACTGTTAGTACTCGATTTGGGAAAATTTGGAAACAAAAGATAAGCCGAAGATAATCATTATCAATGAAAATTTTCAAAATTCCCTCCCCTGCAAAATTTTAGCCATAGCTTCTGTAAAAATATATGATGTTTGGTGGCTGATAATGAAAATTTAAAATGAGCTCTGTAAAGAAGGATAAATTGTAAATAGGATAAATGCCAACCGCCCCGGTAGCTCAGTTGGTAGAGCGTTGGGCTCCAGCCCGCTGTTCAGAAACATGCAACGACAGTGCATGTACAGGCTTGGGATCGGTTCCCCTGAGACGCTCCGGGACTCAATAGTTTACCCGGCGTAGGTCGGCTGGCAACTGACTGGTGAGAGGGTGACCTGAGCGGGGTGGCCGTCCCTGTGCTTTGTGGGACGTTAACACGCGCATTGACAGGGATCTGACATCGTTTTGACGGGGGGGACGGATAACCGCCCCCCTAAGATCTCGAGAACCATGCTAGGTAGTGAAAAACGGCAAACGGTGTTAGATAGCCCATCCACTTCGCCATCGAAAATATTTGTACCCTTTTTTCAGGTCACATTAAAGGTCGCTAGAGGTCAAAACATGCCGTCATAGGGATGACATGTAAATGAAGGTTTTCGGTCATTACATATAAACGAGTAAAGATAGAGCAAAACAATTTAAACCATTGGAAGCCTCGCAGCAAGCAGAATCAAATGATATATAATATGACCTTGCTAGGTCAAATCAAGAATTGGACCTGACATGAGGTCAGGTCAAGGTCAACTTAGGTAAAATGCATATTTTTAAAACTGCGAATCTAATACCATTAAAATGAACGCTATATCACCATTCGTTACTAAGTTATTCAGTTAAACCAATTTTCCATGTATTTACACTGGAGAGGTCATGCCTTGCACCAGGCCTTAGATTATCGATATAAAAAATACTGAAACAAATTTTAGAAAACTCGGTGGGTCCATTACGTGATATGAGTTTCAATCGGATAAGCTCACCCTGTTTTGACTTATGCTATCTTAAACTTTTTTAGGTCAGGTCACTTGACCTGTCCTGGTGACCTGACCTGAGATGACCTAACCTTAGAATTGTGAAAAGTTGTAAAAATGATGAGAGAAAAGTATGCCAAGTATGGCGGCGCTCCGCGCGTCTGTTTTCATGCTATCTCCAAAAAACCGAGGGAGGGGAGCGGGTACACGTCCCCCGTCAATGCGCGTGCTAAATTTTGGTTTCTAAACTAACCCTTCATTGTGGGAGTTGCTCATTCGAGTGGTGGGGTCGGGGTCTCCGTGACAAGTCCATTGGTGACTTTAGTGAGGCTCCGACTTCAGCAGCCGTACTGGGAACGGACAACTTGGACAAAATGTATACAAATTGTAGAAATATATAGAATATTGTCTAGGGTTAAAGAGCTCAGACATACGCACATACTCACATTGTTTATATATATATATATATATATATATAAAAAAAAATATATCGTTGAACAGGACCGAGTGCTGGGCTTTTGAAAGTTTTCGGATATGATTAAATGTCTTTTTACTTGAATCTGGTATTTGATCTAATAAATCTTTGATATTCATTTAAATTCCATTTTTGCCGACGCGTTTCAATTGTATTTTACACAATGATTATCAAGGCTACAAAAGTTGTGCTAGGTGCCGCAGTTGCTAATCTTTAAGTTCATTTAAAAATAGCTATTTTGTTCATTTTTCCGTGGCATACTATTTTAGAATAGTTTTAGTTTCGCGAACACATTTCAGGTATAGAAAAAACACATTTCAGGTATAGAAAAAACACATTTCAGGTATAAAAAAAACACACATGTAGGTATACACACAAATTTTCATACACCCCAGAGCGCCAGGGAGATGTTGGTGTATTTCTGAATGTTTAGTGACGGTTTGTATCGGTTGATGTAAAGTGCTCCTTTTATGAATAGTCGGTGGTGGTCTGTGCTTGCGTCGATGATTTTGGTGTTTTCTTTCAAGAGTTTGTGTGGTGGTTTTGACTTGATATGAAAAAGAACATAACAACTCTCTTGCTTTCCTTGATGTCAACGTTACAGCCACCCCTGAGATATACATAACAAGCGTGTACGTCAAGCCAACTAACAGTGGAAAAACTCTCAACCCGAAAAGTGAATGCCCCACAAAATACAAAGCTAGCGTTCTGCGAGCCTTCATCTCACGATCCATAAAAACTTGTTCCACCTACGAATCATTAGACAAGGAGTTCAGCAGAGTGAAACAACTTTATGGTTACCAACGGCTACACAAACACGGCAAAAGATCAGGAAATACACAAACAGCTTGACAAACTACATGCACATGAGCAAGCAACAACCCAACAGCGAGACAGAGTTCACCAGTTATAGGGGAGAGTGGGGTAAGATGCCCAGGATTTAGGGAAATCCGGATTATAGAATAACCGCGGTACCAACAGCGCTGCTTTAGATGCCAAGTCGTAGCATGATCATTTATATTTCTTATAGAGTCGATGAAATTGCTGATAATTATCATATTTTCTATTAAAATTTTACTAGAGGCTTGCAAAGGGGCGTCTTATCCCATCGGGTGGGTAAGACGCCCCTGGGGCTTAGTAAGATGCCCACTCCTGGGCATCTTACCCCATTTTGGTCTATCGTTAATGAAGTAGCTTTTTTGTAGTTCTCAGCTTCATTGATAATCATTTAAATATTATTTAGAAGCGTCCACACACATTGATAAAACGTGTAGGTGGTTTTTCACGTTTCCACGTCAAATGACAAAACAAAGTTACGTAAAACTAACGATAAAAACCAAGGATAAAACCATACCATAAAATAATATAAAATCACACACACACCCACACAAACAACAAAGTACGAAACGAAGTAGGTAAACTGGTGCGAGATTTCTGAGAACCTCCCCTAAATCCCCTACCTTGTCTTTTCTGTGTTCCCTTTCTTTCAATTCTCCATTTTAAAAGAAATATGGTCCAACAACATGAGCAAAAACATTCACTTCAGACAGGAAAAATGGCTAGTGGTGACTCGAAGCTTCCTCCCACTAACCATCACAGGCTTCCAGTAATTTTTGGCGCACAGCCACCTTAGCCTTCTCGTCAAGGCACACAGGTTCAGCCTTCCCAGGCAGTGCACTCGATCCATTCTTTGCACGAGAGAACAAAACTCACTCCGCAGATGAGATATCTGGTATCGTTGTGCCCACTGCCTTTCTTCCCTTATACAGCCTTTGCCTGTCTCATCGATGTCTTTTTAGATACATTTGCTTTCGCAACCCCTTTAACTAGTCTGTCTTCCAAAGCCTTTTTTAGATGCATGTTGTTGCAAGTTCGGCTTTTGGAGTCGGAGTCTCACTAAGGTCATCAATGGACGTGTCGTGGAGACCATAGCCATACAATCGGAGCGAGCAACTCCTGTAATGAAGATTTAATTTAAAAGTCAAAGTTAAACGTCCCACAAATTACAGGGACGGCCGCCCCGCTCAGGTCACCCTCTCACCAGTCAGTTGCCAGCCGACCTACGTTGGGTAAACTATTGAGCGCCGAAGCGTCTCAGGAGACCCGATCCAAGCCTGGACATCCACTGTCACTGCATGTTCCTGAGCAGCGGGCCGGAGCCCAACGCTCTACCAACTGGGCTACCGGGATGGCAAATGTAGGGACGACATAAGATATCAGGTACGGAGCTTTGCAGGATCAACCATGTGGAATATTTCAGGTCTAGCTCATTCATAGGCGAATCCAGGGTAAACAGTTCAGCCATAGCCCCTTCCTAATTGGCCAAAATTGGCCGATTTTTGCCAATTCTGCTTTAAAATATGTTTAACGGTTTTTTTCCATTTTAATTTAATTGCTTTGCGCCTTCACCACACCAGTTTAATCTGAACCCGCCTTGAGGTCATCTCCGGTTGGGGCATCAGGCCCGGTCCTGTGAACTCTCAAATAATTGTCTCAAAGTGTTAATGACAAATGGCGTTATATTGCTCTGGGTAAAGACGCCTCCTTTCCACCGGGAAAGTTGCCCATGGGGCATCTTTCCCCATTCGTTGAGGGGGCATCTATCTTTCCCATCAGTATTCAAACTAGATAAAACATGAATTGCAAAAATCATGCAATTAATACACTCAAGGGAAGTGCTCAGTTAATGAGTTAAATATGCCATCATTCGTAATGGAAAGTCAAACAAAGCACGCATCCAATATTCTTCGAGATATCTGCAACCGATGTGGACAATTTTTTCTTAGAAAAACATCGAAACAAAGACTTACCCACCAGCTTCACGCAACTCACAGGAGGAAACTAAATTTTTGCTTAAGAAACAATCAAAGCCTCTGCTTTCGACTGATAACAACATTATTTACCAGTGGTGGCCCAGATTTCCAAAAGAGGGGATGGGGCGTCTTACCCGATGGGGCATCTTACCCCACTCTCCCCTATTACAAAAACCACATGAACACACAGTACAAAACAGACGAAAAATCATCAAAGACATACTGAAGAAAAACTTCATGCAAAACTGAGGACGAACACATCCAACTAAACATTTACTACCAATGCAAAAAAAAACAAAACAAAAAAACAGGCAATATAGTCATGAAGAACAGCCCAGTCACCACAAAATATTCAAACCGCACCAATGTAGTCTACCAATTCACTTGCCCCCATGAGGATTGTAGGCCTCATGCAGACTACATTGGTGCCACAACAACAACACGATCACGACGCCTGACCATGCACATACAAGAACAAACTGGCCCAGCGGAACACTGGTTACGCAAACACAAGGCAAAACCACCACACAAACTCTTGAAGGAAAACACCAAAAAGAGGTGCAGAAACTTGCCAACTCAGCTACTGGAGTTTGTGACACATTTACGAAAATCGAGGTGCATAACTGTGACAAAACAGCGATCGTGACTGTATGGTTCAAAATCAAACCACATATTTTCGAAATAGAGAATGAGGCGTGTAGCGATTATTTCAATTTAGCAACTCTGTTCTTCAATTGCACAGCGTACCATCAGTGATACAATATTGGTACAGTGTTCAGTTTCTACTAAAACAAGGGACCCCCGCTGCACAAAACCCGGAAACCGCTGTCACAGTTGCCAGATTTTAACATGCAGCCCAATGGTGCCGATTGTTAGTAGTTGCCAGAAAATTGCCGCCTAGATGCCCGAAATGTGACAGTCAATTTTTTCGAGAAATATAGGACTGTGGCCATTTTTAAGGCATTAAAGATAACGCAGATACGTTATCAAGTACTTCTCTGTCCATTTTGTCATGTTAAATAATATCTAAAGTTTGAGTCCCTTCGATTTAGCGGTCCCTATTTCTTTGAATTTAGTATTAAGTACGCCTAAAAGCTTCTAAGAAAAGTACTAAATGAGTGAAAGAAATAAACATAGCTGGGCAGCAATTCTACTTAACACGAGGGGACGCCCCGGGTTTGGAGATAGAAAAGCGGCGCGTAGCCGCCGACAACCTTTCCCATCATTTTACAACTTCGTGAAAATTTTAAGGTTAGGTCATCTCAGGTCAGGTCACCAGTACAGGTCAATGACCCGACCTCAAAAAAGTTTAAGATACATAAGTCGAGCAGGGGAACTATCCGATTGAAACTCATATCACATAATGGCCCCACCGAGTTCTCTAAAATATGTTCCGGTATTTTGATATCGATGACCTAAGGTCAGGTACGACGCAGACCTCCCATTGAAATACAGGGAAAAATGGTTTTACGGAATAACTCAGTAACGGATGGTGATAGAGCATTTATTTTAGCTGCATTAGACTCGCCTGAGCTTCGGTTCTAATGATATGCATTTTAGATAATTTGACCGACCACCTCAGGTTAGGTCAAATCCGATTTGACCTAGCAAGGTCAAATTATATATCATTCGATTCGGCTTGCTAAGAGGATTCATATAGTTCAAGTCGTTTTGCCTATCTTTACTTGTTCAGATGTAATGCCGACAAACTGAATTTTACATGTTATCCCTATGACGGGCATGTTTACCTCGGACCTAAACGTACCTGACAAAAAATGGTTCAAATGTTTTCGATGGAAAGTGGATGGGCAGCCTAACGCCGTTTACCGTTTTTCGCTACCTACCGTGGTTCGAATCTTAGGGGGCGGTACCCGCCCCGTCAGCGAAGGTGGCCAGACCCCCGTCAATGCGCGTGTTAAGGTACGCAACAGCGGCAAGACAAGTTCGAAATGTTTATGTGATGTAGATAGAGCCTGCCAAAAATTTTAAACAGGTGGGAACCTACTTCTTTAGAGGGCATATTTATTGGGTATATCTGAGATAAGTGCAGGCTAAAACTAGCTGGAATAAATAGTGCTGCCCATGGCTAATCTAAGATGAATGTAGGCTACTTTGAGACTGATGCACTTTCACATAACAAACTTGGTTTTTCATTCCTTAGCTTGCTTGTGCCTTACCTTATTTGTGCCCTAGATCAAGATTGGTTAGGTAGATGTGGAGCTGGAGGAGGTTGGGAGAGCTGGCGCCAGCAACAGACTGGCAACAAAAGTAATTCAGGTGAGATTTCATGATCAAATTATCATGCAAATATTGTACAGATAGCAAATGTGTGCCAATGCAGTCCTCCACAAAGTGTTAAAACACACACTGAAGAGGGGCCTGGCACTAACGTGCACTGGAGGGGGCCTAGTAGACCCCCTTCTCGTCTGAGAAAAGCATAGAAAATCTCAGAAAGAAAGAGACTTCGAAAAACGCTGGTTGGGGGTGTGTTGCTTACTACCAGTGGTAGGTAGCAACACACAGGACCTGAACTGCATGGAGTTAAAGCAGGATTTTGACTCCACTGGATCTTTCTTTGGTATGAGACTTCCAATACCCCTGTACCTATTAGGCCAATAGACATAATTTTACATCTGTGCAGGGTAGTTGCCTCAGAGTTTTTACTGCAAGAAGGAACGACCAGGCAGGTGATAATCGGGTGTTGGGGAAAAATTTTAAGCCTTTGATCTGTCTATAAAAATACTACCTAAGGTCCACTTTACCAACACATTTTAGGTAGATCCAAATCCTATGTTGACATTGACATTTTTGTCCCTTTTGTTGATATATGAGATAGAAGTTCAGTGGGGGGGGGGAGAGCTGTGATCAGGGTTCCCAATTGTGTGTAGGTGTATGCTCCCATTCATAGATTAGTTCCCAATAATAATTATTTTCATGATAATTGCCACATTTAACAAATGTAAATGAACCTCTAAGGGCTTCAAAGGGAAAGCATGTCATCGGGGAAACTGCAGTCAGAGTTGACAATGATAGTTATGATCCCAATACTGGAAACAATGATCAATAATTGGAAATTTTCCTTCCAAAAACATAAACATGATCTAAAAATGAAAACACAGTTTACTACCTTCATGCGGTAATGGCTTGGTGCTTGAACCTTGTCTGTTGTAAAAAGTAAGAGACAGGTAGATGACATTCAGCATATTGGAAATACTATTCAAGTATACAATTATGATTTTCAGCTTTTTGTGACAGGGAAGGCATACGTCGCATTGAGTTTGTGACAGCCAGCATACTTTCTGCACCTCTGACACCAAAATCATCGACGCAAGCACAGACCACTAGCGACTATTCATAAAAGGAGCACTTCACATCAACCGATACAAACCGTCACTCAACATACAGAAAAACACAAACATCTCTCTGGCGCTCTGGGGTGTATGAAAATTTGTGTGTATACCTACATGTGTGTTTTTTCTATACATGAAATGTGTTTGCGAAACCAAAAGTATTCTGAAATAGTATGCCACAGAAAAATGAACAAAATAGCTATTTTTAAATGAGTTTAAAGATTAGCAACTGCGGCACCCAGCACAACTTTTGTAGCCTTGAAAATGATTGTTTAAAATACAATCGAAACGCGTCAGCAAAAATGGAATTTAAATGATTATCAAAGATTTATTAGATCAAATACCAGATTCAACTAAAAAGACATTTAATCATATCCAAAAACTCAACCGAAAACTTTCATAAGCCCAGCCCTCGGTCCTGTTCAACGATACCTTCCTACAAGAAAATATATTGCCCAATTAGACCAACATAAGAATACATGATCGACGGGCGAAGCAACAGCCTTTTACTGAAGACCAGCCTTTTACAGAAGACCTGACCAGTCTCATTGGAGAGCTCGAGAAGAACTCTATCCTAAACTTTACATATGAAAAAGAGCATAACAACTCTCTTGCTTTCCTTGATGTCAACGTTACAGCCACCCCTGAGATATACATAACAAGCGTGCACGTCAAGCCAACTAACAGTGGAAAAACTCTCAACCCGAAAAGTGTAGCCCCACAAAATACAAAGCTAGCGTTCTGCGAGCCTTCATCTCACGATCCATAAAAACTTGTTCCACCTACGAATCATTAAACAAGGAGTTCAGCAGAGTGAAACAACTTTATGTTACCAACGGCTACACAAACACGGCAATAGATCAGGAAATACACAAACAGCTTGACAAACTGCATACACATAAGCAAACTACAACCCAACAGCGAGACAGAGTTCACCAGTTATACTACAAAAACCACATGGACACACAGTACAAAACAGACGAAAAAATCCTCAAAGACACACTGAAGAAAAACATATCATGCAAAACTGAGAACGAACACATCCAACTAAACATTTACTACCAAAGCAAAACAAAAACACGCAATATAGTCATGACGAACAGCCCAGTCACCACAAAATATTCAAACCGCACCAATGTAGTCTACCAATTCACTTCCCCCATGAGGATTGTAGACCTCATGCAGACTACATTGGTGCCACCACAACAACACGATCACGACGCCTTACCATGCACATACAAGAACAAACTGGCCCAGCGGAACACTGGTTACGCAAACACAAGTCAAAACCACCACACAAACTCTTAAAGGAAACACAAAAATCATCGACGCAAGCACAGACCACTACCGACTATTCATAAAAGAAGCACTTCACATTAACCGATACAAACCGTCACTAAACATTCAGAAATACACCAACATCTCCCTGGCGCTCTGGGGTGTATGAAAATTTGTGTGTATACACATGTGTGTTTTTTCTATACACGAAATGTATTTTTTCTATACCTGAAATGTGTTCGCGAAACTAAAAGTATTCTTAAATAGTATTTAATCATATCCAAAAACTTAACCGAAAACTTTCAAAACCCAGCACTCGGTCCCCTTCAACGATACCTGCCTACAAGAAAATAGATTGCCAAATGATACAAATATATATATATATATATATATATATATATATATATATATATATATATATATATATATATATATATATGTTACAGTTAGTATGCGAAATCCGTTAGTCTGCAAACTAACGGACCGGTCAGTGAGTTTACAAATACCCTAGTTAGTTTGCAAACTAACTAGGTAGTTTGCAAACTCCCTGACTGATCATATAGTTTGCAAACTAACTGGTTAGTTTGCAAACTCACTAGCTAATTTGCCAACTACCTGGCGAATTTGCAAATTCACTAGTTCATTTGCGGAATAGCCGAATTACTTTAGATTAATAATGCAGAAGCTGATCCAGCTCAGTTTCGGTCTCCTAACTGATAGGCAGGCCGCTTGAGATATACCGAAATCGTCAACGAAAGGATAGCGCGGTAGCCACGTAGCCTACCTGAGTACTTCTTGCCATGCCAAGCATAGCCAGGAGCCGGCATAAGAATGAGGGCAGGGGCCGGGTGTGGCCTGTCCGGTCCTCTCCTTACTGTTGAATCAAAATATGCATTATTATAATAACGTCAGGGAAAAACTGAAAGTATTACAAGATATCATGAGCCTAAAGTCGCATTTTCAAGTTGCAAAACAGAATACGTAACAGGTATGCTAGCGACGACGGCACTGCATTCCGCATTATCACCTGTGAAAACGCAGGAGAGGGAAGGAAGGGCAACGGGTACTCATCCCCGTGCCGGCGCAAATTAAGGATCTTGAACCAAATATTCGTTTTTAGTAACCAGACCAGGCACTGATACCGACTTCCTTATAGGAAAGTGGCGGATGTTAGACTCGGGACGGGTCCCCTTTTAGGCCCGGGCGGGATGTTTTGTATTTAACCCTTCTCCGCTTAGTGAGGGGGTTGGATCGGACCCCCTTGGCTTTTTACGAATGATTCCGAGCCGATTTAAATGAGATGCGCCTGACTTTGTACAACTCTAGGCTGACCCCTTTGATAGCTTGTACTAAAAAATTGGCTTCAGGTCAATGAGTTTTGACGTAATTTATAAACCTATGTAAGGTTATTTTAGTCTTCTAACATAAGACTGACACAACCAGGGCCTCTATTTTGAGGTCAGGGGATTAACAAGGTCACCACAGGTCACCAAAGGTAACGGTTTTCGAGATTGCTTACGTTCATACCTTTAGAACGAGATAGGATACAACAATAAATTTGGTATCATGGTGACGAGCATGACCCAAGGATTCAGATGATGTGCAACATCACCCTGAAAGATCATTATTGAACCTTGACCTGAGGTCAAGGTCACGATTCAACTTTTCAAGGCCATGTTGCATATCATTCGAATCCTTGCGTTAAGACAAACACATTGATGCCTTTGACTTTGTTCTAGGTCTAATAGTTCCCGAGTTATAAAATATTTCCCAAATGAGTCAAAATTTACCCATTTTGACCCGCTGTTACGTTACGGGTCAACGGATATGGTTCAAACTCGGATTTTGATTACAAGACGGTAAGGCGCAGCACCGTTTCAATTTTTTCCGTACCACCTCCGGTTCCCAAAATCGTGGGAGGGGTCCGATCGAACCCCCAGGTGATGTTGGGTGCGGAGAGCCCAGGCGGTGCCGGGTTAATGAACGTGAAATATTTTCAAACTGAAAAATTATATGCAGAGGCGAATATAAAATTTTCTCGAGGATGAGGAGGATGTAAGCCCCGGGGTCCCTGCCGGGAAAGTGGCGCGCGCAAATTTTATTTTATTGAGCGTAACTATCTGCAAACTGAATCATTTGTGCCTAAATATTAATTCAATATGTTCGGGGGCCGCGAAACCAACTATTGGGGGTCCCGAGAACAATTCTGGGAGCCCTCGAGACCAGCTCTGGGGCCTCGAAACTAATTCTGGGCGTTTCCAAGACCAAGGCTTGGGGCTCCCGGGATCAACTATTGGGCCACTGAGACAAATTATGTGAGGTCCCCGGGACCAGCCCTTGGAACCCACAGACAGACTCCTAAGGGCTCCAGGCTAACTTGGGGGCCCCAGACCTACTCTTGGTGCGCCCTAGACCAACATTTCGGTGGCATTTGGGTTTCCTGGGAACAGTCATCATACATCATTGGGGTCCTCTGCGGGAGGGGGCAGGTTGGGCTTTGCAGTGCTAAGCTCAACCCACGGAGGTCGCCCCTATCGATCCCCCCCACTTGAATCTGCCTCTGAATGAGATAAAAACCCATAGACATGCGCCTCCAAGTAGGCACCTCCTGGCTTCCAGGTGTGTCACCTTCGGTAAACAAGTAAGAAAGCCAGCGCATCTTCAAACTACAACCGACAGAAATGTGTCCTTTTTAAATCCAAACAATTTCCAAATGTGGTTTCTTTTTTTGCTTTTCGATAATCTTGCTTGCATAAATTCAGCTTTCCCCACGGGGATGAGTACCCGTTGCCCTTCGCTTCCCCTCCTGCGTTTTCACAGGTGATAAAAAGGCGGAGTGCAGTGCCGTCGTCGCTATCATACCTGTTACGTATTCTGTTTTGCAACTTAAAACGCAGCTCTAGGCCCATGATATCTTATACTACTTTCAGTTTTCCCTCAAGTTATCAAAATAATGCATATTTTGATTGAACAGTTAGGAGAGGACCGGACAGGCCACACCCGGCCCCTGCCCTTATTCTTATGCCGGCTCCTGGCTATGCTTGGCATGGCAAGAAGTACTGAGGTAGGCTACGTGGCTACCGTGCTATCCTTTCGTTGACGATTTCGGTATATCTCAAGCGGCCTGCCTATCAGTTAGGAGACCGAAACTGAGCTGGATCAGCTTCTGCATTATTAATCTAAAGTAATTCGGCTATTTTGCAAATGAACTAGTGAATTTGCAAATTCTAGGTAGTTTGCAAATTAGCTAGTGAGTTTGCAAACTAACTAGTTAGTTTGCAAACTATCTGATCAGTCAGGGAGTTTGCAAACTACCTAGTTAGCTTGCAAACTAACTAGTTAGTTTGCAAACTATATATAACTATATAAACTATATATGTAACATATATATATATATATATATATATATATATATATATATATATATATATATATATATATATATATATATATATCTGGTGATGCTCTCTCCGACGCATGGTCCGGGGCACCATACCGATTTAGTGGAAACTTTCAGCGACCTCTCTCTCTCTCTCTCTCTCTCTCTCTATATATATATATATATATATATATATATATATATATATATATATATATATATATATAATGTATATCCGATTGAATAACTGCTGGATAATGGTGCCGTGAATTTGTTTACAGCAGACTGCATATTCCGAATACGATACCTGTTCCTGTTATTCTGACAGCCAGTATTGCAGGTAGTTGTTTGTTGACTATATTTTAGACAGCTAAGTTGAGAAACGCACTGCACTTGGCGAAAACATGCTTTCCGAGGTATAATTTAAAAGAGCTCGCCATACAGTTGACAATGTACACCAGGTGTGTGTAGCCTGGCGTGGTTCATTGGAATTTACGCACCAAACATCGGTGTTAACATCATAAAAGTTAAATTGATCCTATCCGAGGTAGGTCCATGATTCGACAGTGACGGTGTTGTGTGACGATGCCAGCCACCAGAAGGGAGAACTCCTTTTGTAATACAGACCACCCTGGTTAATGCCACTGAGAAGTTGCGCGCGTCTGTGTGAAATGCAGCAATAATTCTCACAACTATGCAGCAATAATTTTCACAACTATTCAGCAATAATTTTCACAACTATGCTGCAATAATTTTCATAACTATACAGCAATAATTTTTGGGGCCGGTTTAGTGGGCTGAAATCTGTCAATTCCAGAATGTGATATTCTAATGGGTCAGGCGGGATGAATTAACGCGCAGTTCGTTGGGGCCCCGGAGTGGCACGTCCCACGGGGAGGGCGTTTTTTTAGCGCCACGTTCTTGTTTCTTACTAGAGCTATATCAAACTTTTAGTTTGCCCGAGAAAAATTTCGATTGCACAAAGCGAAATTATTATAAACATTTTTTTATTCAGGTCAGTATCGAAGCTGCCAAAGGTCAAAGGATTTGCATGCCTATAAGAGTAGGAAACTTGCCTTGATTTCCTTATCTCATAAGTGCCTGTAACATGAGTGTGTGCAGGGACGATAACTGCACGCACTGCTTCTAAAAACTGGCTTGCGTGGACCGATTGAGTCAGTTACTGTTGCGAGATCAGTTGAATAAGTAAATGCATCCGGAGGGCTGTGGGAGGGATTCACTGTTTCGTGCAGCTCAGTGAAGATGTGAGTGTGAGAGGGTTGCAGAGCCACGCCTTGATATCTAACGACCATTCCTGGGCCAGTCAGCCCATTCAACGACCAAAGTTATAGACGTTCGGGTGATATCCACGGACCTCGCGCTGGAATTCCTCATCACAACATAACCGGCCATCATGACCCGAATGAGCAACATAATATTTCAAGAGCTGGTGGACCAGGCAGTCAAAAATGATGGTTTTTGTAAGACCTGTTAATTCATAGACATTCACACTGGCTGCAACTGACATACTGGTGAGTTGAAGTGTGACGAGAAGATCATCAGATGGAAGTCAAGCATAAATATCGGTTACAATTCCAAGCCCGGACATAATCAAAACATGTAGCAGCAGACTACACTGTCCAGGCTGCCGCGCTCGAACTCCTCTATATTCAGGTAAAACTCACTATGATGCTGGAGGAAATGTAGTGTCTGGTGGTGCAATGAATGCCAGGACGCACACGTTCTGTGCGATATTTGATGATCGTGACGATGAACTTCGAGAGAGATTATTACTGTCTGTTGATTACTTCTTCTTAGGAGCGTGATGGAGCATCAACTCATATCGAATGAAAAAGAGGTGGCCGAAATGTTAAGGTGGTTCGGAGAACAGTACAAGATACGGACGGAGGACGCCATGATAGGCAAGGGTCTTCCATCAAGGTTCCTGACCATGCAGGATAAGGAAGGTGAACGAATGTCTCTACGCGTAGGTCCACTCGGTTTACATTTCAAAGAGGTAGAGGAATTGGGAGATGACCACATCCTTCTCTGGTCTGACATAATCGATATCAGCTATAACAACCGGATGTTTACTGTAGAACTGGACCATCAGGATCCCTTCATTTTCTTCCCACGACCAAAGCGCAGCTGCCAGGTTATCCTCGACCTATGGATAAGAAATTGCCGCCTCTGCAAACACAGCCCGAAGCTTCAGAGCACAGTGGTAAGTCAAGAGAAGATCAAAGATACTAATGTGGTTGATATTTCCAGACCGAACAAAGAGATCCACGCTATGGCATTGGAGGTACAAACCCTAACTGCTCAGCGTGAGTCTCTGCAAGAAACGGTAGAGACGCAGAAACAGCACCTGCAAGAAACGATCAGTCAGAAAGAGGAGAATATGCGCCAGGCTCTCGTTGGCAGGGAGCAGCTTCAAAGAGAGATTGACGAGCTTCAGAGAACAACGGATAGACAAAGGGAGGCCATTGATTTCAAGGAAATTGAGATGTCCAAACTCGAAAAAGAGAACCGTGCGAAGACAGTTGAAGTGCAATCACTTAAACAGAAGCTAAAGTCTCTGCAGCAAACGGTAGAGGTGCAGAAACAGCACCTGCAAGAAACGATCAGTCGGAAAGAGGAACATATGCGCCAGGCTCTCGTTGGCAGGGAGCAGCTTCAAAGAGAGATTGACGAGCTTCAGAGAACAACGGATAGACAAAGGAGGCCATTGATTTCAAGGAAATTGAGATGTCCAAACTCGAAAAAGAGAACCGTGCGAAGACAGTTGAAGTGCAATCACTTAAACAGAAGCTAAAGTCTCTGCAGCAAACGGTAGAGGTGCAGAAACAGCACCTGCAAGAAACGATCAGTCGGAAAGAGGAACATATGCGCCAGGCTCTCGTTGGCAGGAGCAGCTTCAAAGAGAGATTGACGAGCTTCAGAGAACAACGGACAGACAAAGGGAGGCCATTGGTGTCAAGGAAAATGAGAAACTGGAACAAAGTGAGAAACAATCCAGACTGGAAAAAGAAAACCGTGCGAAGACAAATGAAGTGCAAACCCTTTCACAGAAGCTGAAGTCTCTGCAAGAAACGGTAGAGATGCAGAAACAGCACCTGCAAGAAACGATCAGTCAGAAAGAGGAGAATATGCGCCAGGCTCTCGTTGGCAGGGAGCAGCTTCAAAGAGAGATTGACGAGCTTCAGAGAACAACGGACAGACAAAGGGAGGCCATTGGTGTCAAGGCAATTGAGATGTCCAAACTGGAAAAAGAGAATCGTGCAAAGACAGTTGAAGTGCAAACACTTACACAGAAGCTGAAGTCTCTGCAGCAAACGGTAGAGATGCAGAAACAGCACCTGCAAGAAACGATCAGTCAGAAAGAGGAACATATGCGTCAGGCTCTCATTGACAGGGAGCAGCTTCAAAGAGAGGTTGACGAGCTTCAGAACACAACGGACAGACAAAGGGAGGCCATTGGTGTCAAGGAAAATGAGAAACTGGAACAAAGTGAGAAACAATCCAGACTGGAAAAAGAAAACCGTGCGAAGACAAATGAAGTGCAAACCCTTTCACAGAAGCTGAAGTCTCTGCAAGAAACGGTAGAGATGCAGAAACAGTACCTGCAAGAAACGATCAGTCAGAAAGAGGAGCATATGCGTGAGGCTCGCATTGCCAAGAAGCAGCTTGAGGGAGAGCTTGAAGAGCTTCGGACGCACGTGACCTGCCTACAGCAGGCCAAAGACATGGTCATGATTGAAAACTTCAAGCTGGAGAGTGTGAACCAGGCCAAGACAAATAAAATACAGGCCCTCACAAAGAAATTGCAGGAGAAAGGGGAGGAGAACGACCGACTTTGGTATGAAAGGAAGATGGATAGGGTATTGGCGTGGTCTGACTCCTCATTACCTCGACACGACTATGAATCAATTCATAAATATGATGTCAGATGCGCGAGTGAGCCTGGGGCCAGAGCTCAAAACGAGACAACTGAATGCAGCACAAAGCAAGACAATCCAAACGAATACAACACATCAGAGCCTGATAAACATCTCGATAATTCGCTGCTCGAAGAAGAGAGGCCAGGCGACAGGAAGGATCTAGATGATGAACTAAGTGATGAATATGATGCCAGCACTGAAAGCATGGTGTTTGAGCTCACAGTGACGGCTCAAAACGAGGCAAATGAGCACAACACCGCTGACGATAATACAAACAAATGCAGCACACAAGAGCATGGCACACTACGTCGCGAAAATTCGCTGCTCGAAGAGGAGAGCGCAGGTGACAGGGCGGATATTGATAACGAAACAAGTGATGAATATGCAAGCACTATGAGTGAGTCTACGAAAACTGCTCAAAACGAGGCAAGCGAAAACTACGCAACTGAATGTAGTTCAAACGAAAACAACATAAATGATAACAGTGCGTACAGCTCATTCCAAAATGTATATGAAAACTACAATCCTCAGGGTCCTCCTAACAATGCTAACTCGGGAAATATTAGTATAACTATGCGGGGCCGAGCAATCCTCTTTCTAGATGCCATGCGTGACAGGATTTTTGGCTCGGGACATCGGCTGCCAGGGAATTGAGTGGTTTTGCCTGCGCTCGACGCGCTGCCCAACGGAGAGCAGTGTTCATCATCAGACGGTCATCACATGTAATAGCTTTGAATGAGTGATATGGTGGTTGATGTGTTGAATGTCAGAGCTCAAGAACGAGAAATCTGTAGCTATTTGTGCTGCTATGAGTAAATACTTGGTTCGTGGTAAGTGACGCGAAGGCTTGTCTGTGAAATGTTGAAGATTTCGGCGATAGCTCATTAGCGCACCCGTTGGGCAGGTCTACCGGTTTGTTGTAGAAAGGGAAACAACGGGATAGAAATGTCATTTGGGGCAGAACCTCTTTTAGTGGGCCAGACAGTCACGAAGGAACGACGAAAGCAAGAAGGAGAAATAACGACCAGTGCTTCAAGGAAACTCTAAAACGTGTGGAACACGCCTCAATTGGCCTCCGTCTTCATCTTCCTCAGTGATGGGGAGGGGGCTCGTGCACCTACCTCGATCCTATACGAGATAGCGAAATAACGCGAACGGTGGCCCGTGAGATGTAACCGCGAAAAAAATCTTCAGACTTGCATACCGTATTAGGCGGTATGAATTTCGGACCGATGCTTTAACACACGCATTGACGGGGGGAGAGCGGGTACCTACCCCTCGGGGTTTTGGAGAGAGCATAAAAAACGGGGTTTTGGAGAGAGCATAAAAACGGCGCCACGTAGCGGCGCCACGTAGCGCCGCCGTACTTGGCATACCTTTACGTTTTCTCTGATCATTTTTACTTTTTTCTAACAATTTTAAGGTTAGGTCATCTCAGGTCAGGTCACCAGTACAGGTCAAGTGACCTCATCTCAAAAGTTTAAGATAGCATAAGGCAGAACAGCGTTAACTTATCCGATAATGGACCCACCGAACTCTAAAACGTGTTCCGATATTTTTATATCGATGACCCAATGCCAGGTACGAGCCATGACCTCTCCATTGGAAAAACATAGGAAAAATGGTTTTACCTAAATAGCTCAATAATCAATGGCGATAGAGCGCCTATTTAACTGCATTATATTTGCCTTGTCTTTGCAGTTCAAAGGATATGCTTTTTGACCTCATTTGACCTTTACCTTACCACAGGGAAGGTCAAATCCTTGATTTTTACCTGATTTGACCTAGCAAGGTCATATTATGTCATTCGATACAGCTTGCTGCGTGGATTACACTGGTTTCAATTGTTTTGTTCCGGATTTACTTGTTTAGATGTTATGACCGAAAACCTTCATTTATATGTGAGACCTATGATGGCATGTCTTGACCTGTAGTGACATTAAATGTAACCTGAAAAAAATGACTCAAATATTTTCTATAGAGAATTGGATGGCCTACCCAACGCCTTTTACCGATTTTCGCTATCTAGGGTGGTTCTCGAGATCTTAGGGGGGTGCCCGCCCCACCGTCAGAGCGAAGGTGGCTCAGACTCCCGTCAATGCGCGTGTTAAATCCGCTCCTGCTGCTGCTACTCTAAAAGCTTTTTTGGGGGTTATGAAATTTGGGGACTAAAGGTGACCTGCGCCCAAAGTTTATTTATGACTTGCAAAAAATGACGGGGAAATAGGTACATATGCCAGCTGTGGCGGCGCAGCGCGTCGGTGTTCCTTTCCCGTTTGTAAAAACTTTGGGGGAGCAGGCGGGCTAACCTAACCTAACCTAAGCTAGCCTAACCCATCGGTAACAGCGTGAGCTAAACCCATTTGCACCAGTGCCACTTGAATTTGTTTGAGGATAAGGCCACTTGATCTGGCCAAGTAACCTGTCCTGAGCTGAAACAAACCTGAATTTTGTTCACAAAGCTGCGTAAAAAATGAATCGGGAGGCGGGGTGCACACTACGGCGATGCTCTTCCCCACTGTTATGGTGACCTCGGCCAAACCTGATGTTGGCGTGTTCAAACAACCCCCTCCCCCCCACCCTCCCTCCACACTTTGGCGAGAGGAAATGAACGAACAGTTTTAGCACATACTGTCATATTTGTTAAGCAGCTCGAACGTTAAATGATGGAAGTGAACATGATCAAAGCATTAAATGATGCCTGAAGAATATCTCTCCCACAAATAGAGTACTTTAAAAAGGCCCTGGAGTCATGACAATGGTGCTGACCAGTATGGCGGCATATAAAGTATGGATGTAAAACTTAACAATGCAAATGTATATGTAACATTGTAACATGGAGCCTAAAAACGAAATGCAAGAACTGCAGCGTTGTGGTTTGAATGCCCGTTTGGTTTTAATTAGTTTTACTCTGAAATTTTAGGCACTTGAAATGAAAATCGCTAATCACAGCGCACATTAACACGCATATTGACGGGGGTCTGAGCCACCTTCGCCTTGACGGGGGTGTACCCGCCCCCTAAGATATCGAGAACCGCGCTAGGTAGCGAAAAACGGTAAACAGCTTTGAATAGCTCATCTACTTCTCCATCGAAAATATTTGAACCATTTTTTTCAGGTCACATGTAAGGTCACTAGAGGTCAAAACATGCCGTCATAGGGATAACATGTAAATTAAGTTCTTCGGTCATTACATCGGAACAAGTAAAGATAGAGCAAAACGATTTGAACTATATGAATCCAAATCAAGTCAAATCAAGGATTTGGCCTGACCTGAGGTCAGGTCAAGGTCAAATTGGAAAAAAATTCATATCATTAGAACTGCAATGACGAGACAAACCCATGCAGTTAAAATAAACGCTCTATCTCTATTTATTACGGATTTATTTAGTTAAAACCATTTTCCCATGTATTTCCAATGGATAGGTCATGGTTCGTACCTGACCTCAGGTCATCGATATAAAAAATACCGGAACCTGTTTTAGAGAACTCGGTGGGGCCATTGTGTGATATGAGTTTCAATCGGGTAAGTTCACCCTGTTCCGACTTATGCTATCTTAAACTTTTTTTAGGTCAGGTCACTTGACCTGTACTGGTGACCTGACCTGAGATAACCCAACCTTAAAATTTTGGAAAAAGTTGTAAAAATGATGAGGGAAAAGGTATGCCAAGTACGACGGCGCTACGCGCCGCCGTTTTTATGTTATCTGCGAAAAACCCGAGGGGGGCGGGTACTCGCCCCCTGTCAATGCGCGTGTTAAAACTATGTTTGCAGCATGACATTTTATATATGGTATACGCTATTTCCTTTAGTATTCAGATATGGCACTCCACACAACTGTGTCTAGAGCCGCGTAGATTTGTGTTTACCTTCTCTCTTCGGTGGTTCGGGTCTGTGTTCCGGCATTGTTTCGTGGACGCAGAGGCTAAGAAGCCTGGCTACAAAAATTGATATGGAATACAAATTGTCTGTCCCAGTGAGAGGAAAAGTCTGCCGCAGCGAGAAAATGTCTGTCCCAGTGAGTGGAAAAGTCTGCCGTAGCAACGCGATATCTGCCCCAGCGAGTGGAAAAGTCTGCCGTAGCAACGCGATGTCTGCCCCAGTGAGAGTAAAAGTCTGTCGCAGCAACGAAACGTCTGTCACAGCTGGGACAAGATTTGAGCTGCCCAAATCCCCTCGTAGAGCTCCCTGTCACATACAGGCTAGGGTCAGGGAACAGTTTTATAAAAGTACCTTGTAATTTGGCCAAGGGAGGTTAACCATTCCTGTTTGATCTGCATGTTTAGCGTATCACAAGCTTTCGACGGGAGGAGAGCGTCCAAGCTTAAATGCATTTACCGTCCAGTGTCTGCATTTTTTGGGGGATCACGTGGTGTTTTTAATTGACGTCACTTTTTGCAATTAAAGCATTGCCACTTTCGAGAGACATGGTGCCTATGTTTCTTTGGTGAAGGTAACGTAATCGCTTCTCTGTTATGTGATTGAACATGTCAGGACAGCAATGCCCAAGAAATGCGAAATGCCATCGTCAGGGTTAGCAGCAGCCGGCAGAAAGTGGTTTAAACCACTGGTTTAAACCGGTTTAAACCGGCTGGCATAAACCCGGTGACAAAAAGTGCAAAAACTATGAAATACTAAATATTAACTGATATTCGCGTTGGATATGAATTTAAGGGCATCTTCTGGGGTGAAAACGTATATTACTGTGTATTGGGAGGCTTCAGCACTCTCTTCTTCCATTTCATCACACAACTTCAATAATCTGTTCAAACCGAATGGTGTTTTATGGCTGGAACCAATCCATTCGCAGATCCAGGGGGGGAGAGGCCAGCCCTGTAAAGTCAAAAATAGTGATTTCCCCCCTCCCCACGGCCGGCAGCAATAAATCTTAGAAGCAGTCGGCTTCCATTTAGGTTTTGTGAAACTTTTGTTCATCGGCTTTTTTATTTATTTATTTAGGGCCGCTCCCAACAGGCACACTTGCCCAATTATAGGAAGTATCGGCGTGGGTGTTTAAGGATCCTCTCCGCCGGGTCAGATCGGACACGGAAGTCGTTTTCCCGCGAAGGGGATTGAACCCACGTTAATCCATGCTTTCCGATCCGAAGACTGGCAACGAAGCCACTAGGCCACCCGGCGCCAAGTGATCAGCTTTTCGCCGATCAGTTTGCCCCGCCCCCAAACGGACCGCCTGAATCCCCACGTGACCTCACCTTTCTGATATGAAGGGTTTTTACAATGGATGAAGTGTCGTTGCTTCTATTGTTAGTTAGGAACCGGTACATGCATTTTAGATGACGCCACAAGTGAAATACCACATCAGAAATGTAGGTATGTCAATCTAAATATTTGTTCTAATCGAAAGAAATTGCATGCATATTGTTAAATAACAGTTTGGTCCATTCAACCTTATCTTATCTTATATCTTTTATTTCAGATATTTTATTCGAAGAGACAGTAGCCCACCCAAGGGGGAGAGACAGACACAGGCACCCATGGAGGGCAGAAATTAGCCTGATCTGGCTTTTAGTACCAGTTCTACTCTCACCTTGCCGTCCCTGCCCCCTAGTGTGCCGCCCCTGCGTTGAAGCATTCGCCCAATATGTGATTCAACCCGCCCCTCTTCAGAAACTGCCGCCTCCTCACCACGGAAAGAAATCCTGCGCGTAATATGCCGCCCCCCCATCCACCTGCCACCCCCAAACAAAAATCCTGGGCGTGCTCCTGCCAAAATATAAATGTATGGTATAACCGACCACTGGGGGTACAAGCCACTAGGTTTGAGAGCTTATGATCAGAAGAGACGAACAAAGTAGCTCGAGGAGACAACATGTTTGAAAAAGGTGAATGTTTTAACCAGAAAAGGTCAGTCAATGCTGATCTTCACTTGGTAATTATAGCTTACAGAAGCTCAAAAGTACTGCAAATAATGCAGTTTCCATGTATTCAGGCTGAAAAAATGTCCTTCGCCATAAAAGATCCAGTACACCAGTCACTCGGAGGGGCTTGGGAATCCCCAACTTGTGCCCATTCTAATGTTCGCCACTGTTCAGCGTTGAAGAAGACTCAAAATTGTCACCAAATACGACATGTAAAATAATAACAGTCTTCGCATTAATATGTCATGTGCCTTAACACGCGCATTGACGGGGGGCGGGTACCCGCCCCCCCTCGGGTTTTTCGGAGATAGCAGAAAAACGGCGGCGCGTACGCGCCGCCGTACTTGGCATACCTTTTTCCTTATCATTTTTACAGCTTCTGTGAAAATTTTAAGGTTAGGTCATCCCAGGTCAGGTCACCAGTACAGGTCAAGTGAACCGATCTAAAAAAAGTTTAAGATAGCATAAGTCAGAGCAGGGTGAACTTATCCGATTGAAACTCATATCACATAATGGCCCCATCGAGTCCTCTAAAATATGTTCCGGTATTTTTGATATCGATGACCTAAGGTCAGGTACGAGGCATGACCTCTACATTGGAAACCTCGGCCTGCGGCCTCGGCAGGTGCCGCTCCGGCGCAGGAGAAGCCGGTGACAATGTACGTTAAGCAAACAGTTCGATTGACAGGCGAGTGTTTTCAGCAGTATGATACTTATACCAACGCAATTCTCGGACTTTTGTTACCTAGAAGTGCTCTTAGGTATGGCTGTGAATGATGGTTTTCAAGTTGGTAGGACCTCTGATCGTATTTCGACGAAGATACGTTGTTTCCTTAATTGTCGATTTATTTGCACCTGGCGTTGTGAACAGGTGATGCAACTTAGCCAAAGTTCCAACACTCTCTTGTCTATACTTGACCTTACAAGTCCTTCATCACTCTACTGACATGCTATCTTCTGCGGCACTGTGGGCGTCTGCCTCACTATGAGCTGAGCTCATCAGTCCGTACTCACATCTGCTGATCTGTGGCTGTCCTTGCACACACACACTGGTCTGTAGTACTCTACATAGTACTGCCTCTATCTGAATGGCTGGCACTGCACTGCATGTGCTGCGGCTGCTACACTGCATCTCATGCTCTGAGGGACGCTTAGTTAGTTAGATAAGGGCTTTTTATAAGGCGTTCTGTGCAAAGCACTTTTGCCCGCCTCTAAAGTGTGGGGGAGAATTTTCCGGGAGGGTTGTTTACTTTAATGTCGCAGAACAAAGGGACGAATCTTATTTCAAGGAATGGGTCGCGAAGTGTAGCAACACTTGCGAGGGAAGGGGATTGCTACGGCAGAGATGCCGAGCCTGGGGCACAGGTAGGATTTAAAAGGGTACGTGAAGAGTCTTGCCAGCGTAAAGATTAGTTTTTTTAATTTTGTTCCTTGTTATCGAATAACCGTTTGCTTACGTTACTCGAGTTCCTCCATTGAAAAAGAATAATTTTGGGTTATTAGAAATACCCGCAAGCACCATGACGTGATGCCGCGGGTCTTTATCCTGCAACCAGGAGGTGAGGTTACAGCACCCTCTCTGGCTGGGTAGCCGCCGCATAGAGGAAGAGAGAAGGGTAATAGAACAGATAGAGTGTTAGGGAGGGGTGTGAGTTGGTTAGTTGTTAGTCTTAGACGTGGTTAGTATAGTTAGTAGTCCTTAAGTTAGGGTTAGTTGGTTAGCAAATATGAACGGATGGTTAGGTAGGGTTAGTTGGTTAGTTGAACCTTTTTTTTGGTTTTGTTTTTTGTTTTGTTTTTTTGTTTTTTTCCTAGGGTGGGAGTTATTCTGAGTCTACCATACCTTAGGACCAGACAGTTAAAACCTAGTTTGAAGCACCTATTGTTTAAATTTGTCAGAGGGACGTTTCTAGTGTAATTGTTATTGCTAATATGAGGGGTGCTATTCGGATGCAGGTATTTTCCATACCTGCCACCATAGACGTTCAGATAAAGCTCTCGAGCCTAGAAGCCTTCAGGAATGTAAAGAGCTTGTCCAGCAGCTCAGGGTGATCATTGCCGAGAAGAGTGGAAAGGTTTACTGGGATGTTTCTGTTGCGGCAATAATCTAGCATGGGCTGCCTATGGGCGTCGTGCTGGGGACAGTCGATGAGGATATGGTAGGGATTTTCCATGGCAGAGCAGGTACCACAGGTACCTACACGCCCATAGGCATTTAATTTGGTGTGTCCGCTTCTGAGTCTGGTCAGGATGACCTCACGCCGACGACTGTTTTGGTTGGAGCTGGGCCAGTAACCGATGTTAGGCTTGATATGGAATAAATGGGCGCTGTGGTTAGTGGTCCAGTCATTTTGGATGTACTTCCGGATATGGTTCTGGAGGAGAGCTTTGCTATCGTCTCCGGACCATTTGAGAGGTGCGACCTCTCTGAGTTCAAGAGACTTTTTGGCCTGTTCGTCGGCTTTTTCATTTCCGAGAATTTTGCAGTGGCCTGGGATCCAAAGAAAGGAGACATCTGGGATATCGTCGATACCCTTCTGGATGTCTGCTATTACGTGATGGCTGGGGTTGACTACGTTATTGATAGCTTGCAAGACAGATTTAGAGTCTGAACAGATGACGGCTGAATTAATATTTAGGGTTCTAATCTGGACTAGTGTATCTAGAATGGCGACAGCCTCGGCAGTAAAGATTGAGCAGTTGTCCGGAAGTCGTTTTTGGAGGCAAATATTTTGCCCCCAGATGCCGAGGCCTACTTTTTCGCCTATTTTAGAGCCGTCGGTGAAAATGAAGGTTTTGCCAGTGTTGTTAGACTGGAACTCAAAGAATTTCTGGGAGATCTCCTCTGTGGTGAGGTTGTCTTTGCGTGTGGTGAAAAGAAACTCGACTTTGGGCTGTTTGCGAGTCCAAAAGCGGGAGAGTGGGGGTTTGCCTATTGCTTCTGGAATCGCAAGGTTCAGGGTTTCCAAGGTCTTAGCTACTCTATTCTTAAATGGAGGCCAGGTTGTCCGATTAGTTTTTGATACACGTCCAGGGTGGGCGAAACATTGTTTCGCCGGGTGATTTTCGGTAGATTGGACCTTGATATAGTAAGAGATAAGCTGGGAGTGGCGTCTTGTTTGGAGAGGGCACAGCCCACTGTCCACTAACAAGCTGGTGATGGGGGATTCTCTGAGCGCGCCTGTGGCTGCCCGGATACTTGCGTTTTGGATGCGCTCTAGCTTTAGCTTATTAGTGTTGTTCGTTGAGTCAAAGACGAACGAATTATATTCGAGTATGGGCCGGATCAAGGACTTGTAGAGCATGAGCAGGGTCTTTCGATCCCCGCCGTACTCTGTTCCGCCGAGCATGCGGAGGATATTGACTCGTTTTTGACAGCTAGAGACGACTTTGGTAATATGCTCGTTAAAACTAAGGCGGGTATCAAGGATGACGCCTAAGAATTTGAAGCTTTTCGCGCATTCAATGGGTTTGCGTGAGATTTGGAGCTGAGGAACAGGGTGTCTCACACCTGGCCTGGCAAAGACTACGACTGATGACTTTTCGGCCGAGAGTGATAGACCCATTGAATTGCACCAAGCATGGATGTCGTCGAGACTACCCTGCAATTCGGTAGTCGCAGTTTTGAATTCTGGTTGACTGCGCCGCCTGGTGTCGACCGGAGTGGATTTCCAAATAGCGACATCATCTGCAAATAGGGAGTACTTAACTCCAGGCGGTAGCTTTTTGGAAAAAAATGTCATTGATCATGACTAGGAAGAGGGTCGGAGATAAAACGCTACCCTGGGGTGTGCCCTGGTCTTGAGATGTCAGATAGGAAAGGGTGGTGCCGCAGCGCACTTTGAATTTTCTGTCCCTAAGAAAGTTGTCAATGAATCTAGCAAGGTGGCCATGGACTCCCAGTTTACAAAGTTTATACAAAAGGACGTCTTTTTGTACACGATCAAAGGCCGACTTGATATCTAAGAATGCAGCAATTGTGACTTGCTTCTTGTAAAAGCCATTTTGGACGTCACTGACCAGTTTGATCAGATTGTCAGTGGTGGCTCGCCCGCGCCGGAAACCCGATTGCATAGCATCGAGTTTCTTTTCGAGAATTTCGTGAAGTCTTACGTTGACCATGCGCTCTACAAGCTTGCTAGCACAGCTAGTAAGCGAAATGGGGCGATAACCTTTAGGGTCCGTTTTTTCTTTGCCAGGTTTTGGAATGGGAATGATGACACTCTCCCGCCACATAGTGGGGAACGAGTCGCTAAGAAACATGTTGTTAATGGCCGAGAGAAGATATTTTAGTGCTGTCTGGCTGAGGTGCCTGAAGAAAGAGTAGTGAATCTCATCCGGGCCCACTGCAGTGTTTCCACACTTGCTAATGGAGTAATTTAGTTCGGTCATTGTAAAAGGTACGTTATAGTACTCCTGATTACTAGAATTGAAGAATGTGCGGCGTTTGCACCATTCGGCCTGGTCTTTGAGCGCTGATTGTAGGAACTGTTGGCTGCAACGCCATTGTAATGATCAGCAAAGGCGTCCATGACTTCCTTGGGTGCCGTGATGTTTTGGCCGGAGATTGTCAGTTGAGGGAAGGGTCCACGGGGCGGTCGTTTCGCAGAGAAAGCTCCAATGGTTTTCCAGATTTGAGAAATGGGTGTGAAGCGGTTGAATTTAGAAACGAAGGCGTTGAAACTATCTTTTTGGACCCGCTTGCACGTGTTTTGGAAGTGGGCTTTGGCTGCCCGGAGGGCATTGCGAGTAGGGCTGTGTGCCCTCCTCTCGTAGGCTTTCCTGGCTCTAATCATTTGAGCTTTGGCGTGTGCCGTCTCTGCATTCCACCATGGGGCTCCTTTTTTCTGTCGGGGGCCTAGACTTTTTGGTATTGTTAAATGTGCTGCAGAGCTGATGGCTCTTAGTACCGAGTCAATGTCTGCCGAGTCGGGGTCACCTCCGGTGACAAGTGTGAGGTCGACCTCTGCCTCAAACTTGTTCCAGTCGGCACGTTTTAGATTCCATGAGGGTGTAAAAAGAGTAACATGGTCGATTGAGCCTGTGGGAATACCAATTTTTATTGGGAGGTGATCGCTCATTCCTGGGTTGTCTTCGACTTCCCAGGTGAACAGTGACGTAATTCTAGGAGAGCAGCACGAGATGTCAATGGCTATGTCAGAATGGCCACCGCGCATTGCTTGGTGGGTCGGAGCGCCGTTATTTAAGATAACTAGATTTTGAGAGTCTATTGCGTCATAGATGATTTCGCCTCTGCGAGTGGTGGTGGCGCTGCCCCATGAGGGATGATGACCGTTCAAGTCTCCAAGTAGTAGCAACGGGCCGGGGATTTGTGCCAAAAGTTGGGCGATGTCCCGAGCCGACGGGTCAGGATCGCTTGGAGAGATGTACAGTGAAATCACCGTCAATTTGACGTGCTGAATTTCTACATTAATAGCGACACAGTCGAGTGGCGTAACCAAAGGCACTTGGCTGTGAGGGATGCTATTTTCAATAAGGATGGCAGTGCCTCCTTTACGGACAGTAGCGTTTACATTATGGCGGTACCAAGAGTAACCCGAGATTTTAAATTTGTTATTATCATTATCATTAAAGAGGGTTTCTTGGAGTGCTGCTACTGCCGGCTTTTTCTCAGCAAAGATTGATTTAAATAAGGGGAATTTCCCAATTAGACTGTTTGTGTTCCATTGGAGAATTGAACCCATGGTGGTTTAATGTCTTAGATGCTGGGGGGGTTTGCGGGGGCGGGGGCGGAGGTGATAGGAATGTGTGCTACTCGTGTCGCTGGTAGTGGAAACGGGGGACGAGTGCCGGGTGTACCGGAGTTTCCTCGGCACCGGGGGGCTGCCGGGCCTGAGGGATTTGGATGAGACTGAACTGGTGGGGGAGGCCGACATGAGATAACTATTTTCTACAGAGTCTGTGACCGAGATGCTGTCAGCATTTGGATAAGACTCGGTCCCGGGCAGCTCACTATCAGGTTCGCTGTTGCTACCTGACGTGTCGGAATCACTGGCAAATTGGGATTGCATGTAATGACATGCCAGATCTGTTTGAGAGCCACAATGGCGGGTCGTCGGTGCTTGAGAGGCAGGAGCTTTGCTGCTGTCCGTGAGAGAGGTTTCGGTTTGGGTGGCTACACTGACTTTTTCTGTTTGAGTGGCAGCTGTCTTACTGGAAGGGGGGAGCTGCCACTTTGGTGTTTCCGTCCCGGCGCCCGCCGGAGGCGGCGCCTGGGAGGGGGTGCACCGGTGACTTTTGGGTGGGAGGGGCTGGGAGCGGGGGAAACTCGGTACCGCTAGGCACCTGCTGAGGGCTGCTTTGCCGCCCTTCGGTTGGGGTCCAGGTCTTCCTGGTGCCATGTGGGGCGGCGGTACTTTTGGGCGGAAGACCCGGAATGGAACAGGCTGGGTTGGCTGGGGGATCCGTCCAGCCCGTGTTGGGAGTCCACTTGCGCCAAAAGGTGTTTGTGCTGTGGTGCGTGTTTTGCATGACATGGGGGATGGCCAGCCGAAGGGGTACCATGACTAGCGGCTCCATCAGGGGGCGAAGGGGACGCTTTTGGGAGGCGGTGAGCTGAGGAGTGGCCTGGCCAGCTGTGCTGGGGGCTGCCGCGGTGGCCTTGCCACTACGTGCCTGGGTTAGGGAGTGGCGTTTTTCGCTCTCACGCACTTTTTTGCGGGCCAGGTCGAAGGGGAGCTTTTCGTCTTCAGCCACCATATTTACATGTTTTTCACGGAGCCAGGCTGGGCACTTAGGATCGGTAGCCCCATGGGCGCCGCCACAGGCAGCACACAGGAGGCTAAGGGAGGTGCAGTCTTTGGTTCGGTGTGCAGCACTGCACTTGCCACAGCGGGGGCGGGGTTTTTACAGCTGGACTCAACGTGGCCGTACCTTTGACAGATTTGACACCTGATGGGGTTGGGGTAGAACGGCTTCACTGGGTAGACACAGTTCTTGCCAGCGTAGCTCAGCGCTCCTTATATACGCCGAGTCGGCAGACTTGGTTACATATGCCGACCAATCACAACACAATACGTCATAGGCGACAGAGTATGGTTCGATGCACTGGTCTGGAGGCTGATGAAATGCTGATGCAATCCAAGGCCAGACAGTGGCGTGACACCAGCGTCAGATCTCGTGAGCCAATGAGCGTTCGATACGTCATAGGGCGTTGGCTGGGGTGCATCGTACGATGGACCCGTGGTCATGAACCGACAGGCTGCTGCGCATTATCTGGCAGAGCTCTTTGTCTGAGTGCGACTGCACTTATAATGGGAGGGGGACGAGAAATGAATATGCATACTAGAGGACCATTAATTATCGCGTCATTTAGCAATTAAAATGAAGTAGTTAATAAATTTTCGTTACATCACAGCGCGAGGTCCTTTGAATGAAATTTTGGATTGTTGTCTAAAATTTTCGTTCACCAGATCTGATTCTGTTTACAGGCATCTCAATATTTGAAGCATGATATATTTTACATTTAAACATTTAAGCAATACGGTTACATGAATGAGTTGAACATCTGCACACTATAACATACTGTAACTAGTTGATTGCGTAAAACATTCTTCTTCAACACCTTTCATAATCTACACATCAAAGTCCACATCTGATCCGGCAACTGCCATTGTTGAATCAAAACTGTCTACCGGGAAGTTCTGATTGATGTAGTACACTACTTCAGGGGCAGCGTCGGGAGCAGTAACGTTGGCATCGGCAGCAGCGTTGGCGGTTGTTTCGGTAGCGGTGTTGGTTTCGTCAGCGGTGACCGTTTCGGCAGCGGTGTGGTTGTGAGCAGCGGTGCTGTTGTTGGTTGTTGGGACACTGGTGTTGGTTAGTTCCCAACAGCCAGGTCGTATCCTTTGGGGCACGACTTCGTTTGCTGACTTCCAGTACTGTCGCGAGATGCGGACAGGTACGAAGTCTTCAAGGATCCAACTGGCGCAGGCCATGGGATGTCCTGCCCACTTCACTAATAAGTGAACTTGTCCATCGTTGTCGTGGTAGTGGTCCACGGCAAACTGAATGGCTGGTATAGCTGGAGTGGTGTTCATGCTGTTTGTTGGATGACTGGTGACTGACTGATTGATGCTCATGGTTGAGTCTGAGCTTTTATTCCACCCGAAGACATGTCAGTGGGATTGCTGCTGACTGCATTTCCGCTGGTGTTGATGTTGATGCTGCTGAGCTTGGTGCTGGTATCGGGGAGGATTGGGAGCGGTTCGGACATGTTGACCTACGTCTGCGTTTTATGATCACCACGGCGGATGCTGAGGCTACTATGACTAACACAATGCCTATTGTAGTGCCAGTGATGGGTTTTAAATGGACGCTGAGACGGCTGGATTCCAGGCGCCTTAGCTGGGTACGGAGCTGACTTAACCGATAGGTATTATCGGGTACGACAGGAAGCGATTCAATAGCGAGAGATAGAACTTCAGTATTGTTCTCCAAGTCACTGAGAATGTTATGCCACACATCATGGGCGTCAGCTATGTAACTGAATGCACCGGAAAAAGAGACCTCTGAGTCGAAGCGTCGAAAGGTAGGGAGCGTGAAGAATTTCGTCTGAGCTGAACAACCGAGTTCTAACTGCAAGTGATTTATGGTTTCAGCTAACATCCTTGTCTCTGTTCCATTTTTACATCTCGTGATAACTTCAAGAGGCTTGGATATTATAATCAACCATTCTCCATTTCCGACATACTGAGCCTTACGCCTGATGGTTTCCTTACTTGATATTTCTTTATCACAATATCTTTGAATTTTCTCCTTATTTTTGGTGAGTAAGAACGGAAGCCACTTGTCTGATTCCTGAACGATTTCAAGCGGCTTTTGCACTGGGTAGAACGGTAGGGTGCTTTTGATGAAGACATCCACAGAGTTCTTTTCCAAAATCATATACTTCAGGTTGTCATCTGAGAGAGCAATGTACGAGAAGTCTTCGGTTGTGAACTTTGCAAGATAGTTCTTTCCACTTACAACTTTTGGTGATGGAAGGTTCAGAATCTCATAGATTTGAAATCTATGGCGAACATTTACCAGAGGGATGAAAATATTGACATAGAATCCAAACTCATTCCTGGAAACTGATGTATGACTGACCAAATAATATTTTTCGATCTCTTCGGGCTGAAACGGTAAAGCAACAGAATTTGGGAGGATGTGACGAATGTTCTCTAGGGTTTTCTGAAACTGAACAGGTTTTAGAAACGACCTTGACAGAATACCATGTTCTGCAAGACTAGAGTGGAGTTCCAAGTCAGATGTATGTATGTATGTATGTATGTATGTATTTCTAGAATCACCAACAGGCATGGGCACCCACTGACAGGTGAAGTCAAAAGGTTTAAAACAATAAATATCGATACAGAAACAGGCACAGTCAATCGTCATTATCTCCTGTCACGTAGGTATAAAACAACGCGTTTCTTGAATTCGGTGACACTATGGTACCACACATCTACATTGCGGTTTGCATTTAAAAAGGCGTTGCACGCCTTCGGTATTCGACAAAATAAACCGTTTCGGACGGTATTTATCCGGGCGTACATGACATGAAATGTAGCTCTGGTGCGGAGCTGCCGGGTGGGCACAGCCAGTGGGAGCTTAGAAAGCAAGAATGGAGAGTCTACTTTGTGGCGATGGACATCTCTTATAAACATCAAATCCATCTGCTCTCGTCGGGCCGCTAAAGAGCTCATTCCACAAATATCCATCAATTCCTCATACTGGAGTGAGGGCCCTACCACTCGACATCGAGCACACAACCACATCAAAAATTTATGCTGGACACGTTCAATCCGTGTCATGTGTACGTCAGCTGCTCCACCCCACACCACGCTACAAAATTCCAAAATTGATCGAACATTGGCACAGTATGTGCTTATCACAGATTTTTTGCTCCGTTCATTGAACGCTCGCCCGTTTTTGCCGGTCTGCAAAGACCTCATAAGTAACCCCAAGGCCCTATTGGCCTTGCAAACAGTGGTGTTCACGTGTTCGCCGAAAGTTAGTTTTTCGTCCAGAAAAACGCCTAGATCACGCATCACTGACACTCTTTCTAATTCTACCCCGCCTATAGTGTATGTGCCAGTGACAGGAGCACGTCTCAGGGATAAAGTTAAAATTTTGCATTTTGCCGGGTTTAAAGTCAGACCCCACGTCGCAGACCAGCAACAAAGGGAGTCCAGCTGTCTCTGTAGGAACTCAACATCTTCGTCGCTATCAATTTTGCGATACATTTTCACGTCATCCGCGAACATTAAGGTGTATGTCTGAACAGCTTCCGGCAAATCATTAACGAAACAGGCGAACAGCAGCGGCGATAACAATCCACCTTCCGGTGTCCCCGATGGAACAGGCATCCATCGCGTGCACTTGCCCTTTACAACGACTCTCTGCTGCCTCCCAGACAGATATGACTCACACCATTTAAATGCTTGGTCCGAAATATGAGATGAATGTTTAAGTTTGTGGAGAAGCAGTTTATGGTTCACACTTTGGAAGGCCGAACTATAGTCTGTGTAAATCACATCCGTCTGAGAGCCAGCCGAGATGTTGCTCCAGGCAGTGTGCAACAACGTGCTCAGGTTAGTGGCGCAGGAGCGTCCGGGCATAAAACCATGTTGTGTGTTGGATAAGACGGGTTCCACATGCTGAAACAATGCAGTAAAAACAACTCGCTCCAGTACCTTACTAAAAACAGGTAGAAGTGAAACTGAGCGATAATTGGATGGCACGCTTTTACCACCTTTCTTGTGTATTGGAACGATATTTGCGCGCTTCCATGTCTGGGGGAATATTCCTTGCTCGAACGACAGTTTACACAATTTTGCCATAGGCACAGACAGCTCATCCGCACATTCATTTATAACACGAGCACTGATATTGTCCGGTCCACATGCTTTGTGCGGGTTAACACTGCTAAGTATTTCTCGGATAATTTCCTCAGACACGTGGAAGCACCGTAGTGTCTCCAAGTCATAATCAGGAGCTCGCGGAAGCTCTTGTACTGTCGGATCTGTAAACTTAGCAGCAAACGCACGGTTTAGTAGCTCCGCTTTTTCACGGTCGTCGGTGATAATATGGTCCCCATCGACAAGATGCGATAATTCACTTTGTTTACCCTTGACACATTTCAGATAAGTCCAAAAACGCTTAGGATTGGTTTTAAGATCATCGATCAGGCCCTGTAAGTACTCATAAAATCTCGAGCTTGTCATCCGCTTAAAAAGTCTACGCTTATCACGGAACGTTGCCTCAGTAGCAGGTGTCCTGGTCCTTTTCATGTGACGATGTGCCGCCTCCTTTTCCCTCAGCGCCATGCGGAGTTCTCTGTCGAACCAAGGCGGCTGTTGGCGCTTTAGGTGAACTAAGGGAATGTGGTCCTGTATGGCTGCGGTCAGTAGGTCGTAAAACAGAGAGGTGGCGTCGTCGACAGAAAGCTGGTCCAGCACGCTCCATGGAGTTAGCCTGAGGGATGTGCGCAAACCATCCCAGTCTGCGCGCTTGTAGTTCCATGCAGAGCTCCTGGATACCACTGGGACGGGTTCGCGCACCGCTCTAACCTCACAGGTCACCTCCTTGTGGTCGGAGGGAAAAACTCCATCACGCACTGTCGCTATGACGTCTTGGTTGTTTGACATCACCAGATCGAGGAAGCTGGGACCGCGCGAAGGCTGAAGTACGTGTTGCGCTAGTCCCGCTAAATGGCAGCCGTCCAGCAGCTCCAGGGCGCGGTGGGATCGTCTCTGTAGGACTGGCGTCGCTCCCCCGGCGCCCCCGCTCTCCAGGTGACGTCAGGCACGTTGAAGTCACCGACGACCACGACCGGTCTGCCAGCAGCTGCGCCCACTACATGGCCGAGAGCAGCCATGACCGCTGTCAGGGCCGGGTTATCATCTGGTGGACAGTAGCACACGGCAAGAAGCATAGGTGGCGCTGTGCTGACTTCAACCACCAGCATCTCTGCATCCTTCGGCTCCAAATTTTCACGCCTTTCTGGACGGAGCCCTCTCTTGACGAAACAGGCCACGCCCCCACCGATGCGGCCGGTCCTGTCCCGCCGAAACAGCGTGTGCGTGGACAGCGCCGACTCCAGTTCTGCTGTTTCCACAGCTTCTGTTAGCCAAGTCTCTTGCAGAGCTATGATGGTGAAGTTCTCTAATTCGACAGGACTCTGGCGCAGGTCTCCTAACTTGTTCTTAATGCTCTGAACGTTCTGCGTCGATATTGTAATCTCTCGGCCGACAGCTGCGGGTCCGGGGTTGACCTCAATGTCTCCAGACAGAAGACTTAGCAGCAGCCAGCCGCAACCGGCCGGCTTCATGGTCCCGCCTTTGCCCTGCATCAGCGGTGGGAAATCTTCTATTTTCTGGCCTCGTGCGGGCAGTGTGGAGGGGGTGGCCGCGAGTGGGACAACAACAATGTTCGGGTGACTGTTTCCGTTCGCCAGGGCAAAGGTCGCACCGAGCAGGATGACAAACAAAACAGCTGCTGGCGAGAATCGAACGCTTGCCCTTCCTCTTTGGCCGAGTACGCCCCTCATACACCGGCGCACTATCCCCTCGGCCACTCCGACCGCGATATGATGCGTCTCAGAGCACCGAGCAACTCGGCGATCTTTCCGATGACTGGTGCGGTGCCTGGCTGACATGGCTGCCGGGTACACCCTGGGCACACGCAGTGACCGACTCTATATGCCTATGTCGGGTGCGTACGGTAGATAACAGCGGTAGAAACTAGTTCAAAAGTATCACGGATGTTAAAGGCTTGTTCTGTACTAACAGTCAAAGCCGGGAAAAGCCTTGAACCACGAAAATATCACATTCCACGACGGAGCAGCAACCACCAGCCTACCACCAGCGCATGCGCGTGAAGTTGGTGATAGGTAACTTTTAAGATTCTGGAGAGATACTAACAGATCATGAAATATGTCTTCCATTTCTTCTGAGATTTCCGTGTATGCCATCATGGCATTTGAAAGTACACGGGTAAGGTATCTTAATTTTTCATCAAGCGTCTTGGTGTAGTTCACAAGCTTATTCAAAGCTCTACGATTTGTTCTAACCTCTAGAGTGGTCTCATTCAAAATACTAACGTTTTCATCGATGACGTGAATCAGACTTTTCTGATTAGCCTCCAGATATTGAACATGTTTCAGGATGTCTTTGACATCCGTATTGGTGGCGGTTCCAAACAGACTAGACATTATGTCACCAACGAATGGGAGCAGAGATCTTTTCGTTCGATGCTTGATAGGGTTATCCAACAGATTGAAGAGTTCGCGCGTCCTTTGGATTTCACCATTAAGATAGGACTTCTCTTTGTTCAGGCGGTTGATCAAGAGATTCACGCGGTTGCTTTCAAGCTCATGTTTGTATGTTGCAATTTTCATGTGAAATTTCATATCAAACTGCTCGACTTGCTGGCTCATGAATTTTAACGCATCCTTTAAGTTTGCCGTGTGGACTGGTACATGAATAGTCCAGTGATCATAAGAGGCATACATCTGACCTTTGGGTACGAATAACACGTTCGACAGGGTTGTTTGGAGGGCAGTTAGTAGGAGGAGACATATTAGTAACTGTTGAATTCTCATCCTGTAACACACAGAAAACACACATATAAACACTTGAAACTTATTGTAACTTAAGCTAGAACATAACCTAATCATGGCCTTCTAACCATTTGTGGCATCATCTGATCGTATTTGACATCTTGTCAAATCACCATTATCCAATTAATGAATCCGTTTCATCCAGTATCTGATGATTCCGTTATGTCTAAGTACTCATTTCACTCTCAAGTGAAGAATCCGATTAATAGCATCATTACATACTACTTCAACAACATGGCAGCCATTTTCATAAACATATCAACTTTCTGTTGGCTGGTTAACACAGTGTCATCCACTGACTTATTCAGCGGGGATCTCAGCTTAACTTCATCTGAATTACCTTTGTCAGGCTTTTCTACGCTATCCTTTACAACAGGTTCATTATGTACAACAGCTACAAGATCTACATCGGCAATATCTACATTTGTACTCTCAATGTCTGATATCTCTGAATCAGACGAGTCATCTGCAGCAATGACCTTATTTGGGGGATAATCATCTTCAGAATCTTCTGATTCTATGTCACGGTCTCGCTTGACCGGCACGTATGCGGTTGCATCTGGATTGAGATCCGAATCCAATGGTTCACAAACTCTTTTTGCATCCGGTATTGGAGATTCTAAACTACGTTTTGGCTCTCTTTCTCTCTCTTCTCGAATCTGTTTGGCTAATTTCGCCAAAGGAATATCATCCTCCTCGTCTGAGGTAGGGTTATGCATCCGTTTCGCCAACCTTGAAAGCGGAATATCATCCTCATCTTCAGAGGGTACATGAGGTTTTGCTTGGCCAGAACTAGTATTGAATTGAGTATCAGATAGCGCGGGTTCCGAAAATCTAGCTGGCATAGGCGTAACATCCATATCATCATCATAAGATAATTTTGAACTACGAGGGGGCTGAATTCTGATTGGGATCTGAGACTTTGATTTCTCTTCATGCTTCTGATTGATATGGGTTGGTTCGTTCGAAATGTTACACCACGGTGTATTGAGGTCAGCTCGTCTGAGATTTTGAGCGTTCACGGTTTTAGTACCACCTTCTAACTGGTGTTTGATGACAAAAGTGACATCACTAAGCGCCTTTACTACACGATAGTATGGCTTCCAATGTGAGGTTCATTTTGTTGTGGAGCCAGGGGCTGTGGATGGATCACGGAAGTATACCATGTCACCTACTTTGAATTTTACCGACTGTGCTTTTCGATCATAGTACAATTTACTCTTTTCATGTCCGAGGGATAAGTTATGCCGAACTTCGTGATATGCACGACTAAGATTTTCCAACATGGTGGGGACATAGTCCTCGCCTTGGTATCTATACTTGGGTGGCAACAGTGTGTCCATTGGCAAAACAGGGTCACGTCCATGCAAAACGTAGAAGGGGCTGTGTTTTGTTGTTTCGTTTTTGGCAGTACGATACGCCGAAAGAATTGAAGGAAGCTTTGTGTCCCAGTCGCGTTGGTTTTTGCTCACTAACTTTGCCAACATATCATTTTGAACGCGATGGTACCTTTCACAACGTCCGTTGGACTGAGGGTGATACACAGAAGTTCGAATGTGCTTGATATTAAAGAATGCCGAGATTTGGTCAATTACTGCATTACAGAATTCTGTTCCATTGTCCGAAACGATGACACGGGGGCACGCGTGTCGAGGGATGATGTGTTCAATGAGTATTTGAGCGACTGTTTCCGCACTTTTTGAATCAGTGGCGAACGACTCGGGCCAACCAGAAAAAAGATCAACTATGTTAATAATAAACCGATTTCCATTGTAACTCTGAGGGAACGGACCACAAGTATCGATCGCAATCATTTCGAATGGATATTTCGGGATTTGCATGTCCTAAAGGGGTGGTCGCTGCTTTCTGGGTTTCCGCATGTTACATGCTACACAAATTTTCAGATGATTCACTACGTCACGATACATACCAGACCAGTAATAACGAGATCGAAGTTTGTCATACGTTTTGTCGATTCCTAGATGACCTCCGAAATAACCAGAATGAGTTTCTTCAACTAACGGCTTCTGCAGAAATTTATGGATGCACAGTTGAAGACCGGGATGAGGGGTACATTTCGAAGTATCTGTAATACGATACAGTATACTATCTAGCACTACATAGCGTTTGGCAACATCACTATGATTTGGATCAGTTGGGTCTTTCAGCATTTTGATTATCTTCTGAATCTCTTCGTCCTCGCTCTGGAGGGTTTCTAAATCAGGATGCTTTGCAAGAAATTCCTGGAATTTCTCCTTTGGGTCTGAACTTTCATCAGAAGGGCACGGTTCTACCGTTGAATCCAACTCAACACGGGGTGCATGGTCGGAATCTATGATATTGACATCCATGGGTTCATCTCTCTGAGGTTCCAATCTAGAGAGGCTATCAGCCACGGTATTCTGTCTACCGGTGACATATTGGATGTCGCAACCGTATTCATCGAGAATAATGGCCCAGCGTTGAATGCGGGGATTTCTCATTTCAGCAGTGAACAAATGTTTCAATGGTTTGTGGTCTGTCATAATGGTAAATTTCGATCCTAGAAGATAGGGGCGGAGTTTTTGTACGGCATATACGATGGCGTATCCTTCCTTCTCTATGACAGGCCAATGGAGCTGAGATTTGTTGAGCTGATGTGATAAATATTGTATCACACGTTCGCCTTGGTCAGTTTCCTGAACGAGGGCAGCTCCAATTGAATGGTTTGACGCATCAGTGTACAATTTGTACGGTTTTCCGGTATCTGGATAGGCCAAAATGGGGGCATCTGTCAGAACTACTCTCAAAGTGTCAAATGATTCCTGACATTCGTCGGTCCAGTGGAAACGTGCGTTTTTCTTTGTCAATTCCGTCAGAGGCTTCGAAATTTTCGCAAAGTTTGGGATGAACCTACGATAATAGGAGCACATACCAATGAATGATCGTACACCTTTCACTGTTGTGGGTGGTTTGAGATCTCGAATGACTTCTACCTTAGACTTGTTTGGCTGAATGCCACTTGCTGAAACTACATGACCAAGATATTTCACTTCCTGTTTGAGGAAATCACATTTCGACATTTTCAGCTTGAGGCCTGCCTTACGCAGCCTGTTGAACACGTCCTCGATGTGTTCTAGATGCTCTTCAAACGTTTTTGAGAATATGATGACATCATCGATATACGCGATGGTATATTTGTGTTGTATGCCTTGCAAAACTTTGTTCATGAGTTCCGAAAATAGCGCAGGAGCATTTGTCAATCCAAAAGGAAGAACATTCCAAGAATAAAGTCCCAAAAAACATGTAAAGGCAGTTTTGTCAATTGAGTCTTGATCTGCCATGGAAATTTGTCAATAACCACTTTTCAGGTCTTAAGAGGTGAAGTACTGTGATCCTTCAAGCGATGTTAAGATATCATCAATACGCGGAAGAGGGTAGCTATTTTTGACGGTGATCTGGTTAAGTTTTCGGTAGTCTACGCAGTAGCGCTTTCCACCATCCTTTTTGTCTACAATGACTATGGGACTTGCCCAGGGGCTCTGGCTTGGTTGAATGACTCCTGCTTTTAGCAGTTCATTAATGTGATCTTCCACCATTTGCCTTTGGCTAAACGGCAGACGGTAAGGTCGCTGTTTGATCGGAGCATTGTCTCCAGTGTCGATTTTCATGGTAACCAGATCGGTACGGCCTAAATCAGTCTCGCTTTTAGCAAATAGATCTGAATTGCGTTCAATTAGTTGCTCGATTTCATTTTTCTGATGTTCCGGGACATGAGACAGATCCGCTTTTTGAATTTTAATGGCAGGGTCCAGTTCTACTTTTGAGGTTACGTTAACCTGCGCACTTGGTTCTGATGGTTCACTTGATTTAGTCTGCTCAACAGCGTTGATTTCAGATGCATCTAACACCTCAGCAAATCCTATGACTTGTCTGGACGGCAGCGTGCGATCACGTGTTGTGGTATTCACAATCACAGCTGGCAAGTGACCTTTTTCATTAGGTCTACTCACTGAGTTGAGTAGTATTAGTCCAGGTTCATCACAGAAGTAGGGAGTGTTACTCAATGGCTGTATGGCACAGTCCTGATCAATCAGCTGGACACGGTTCACGTACGCTGGAACTTCCACGTACGACTGTGCTGGGATGGTTGTCTTTTCCGGTAGCCTTACCAATGAGGTGACTGATTGACAGTTTAGATGTTGGGGCCTCAACGGGATCAAATTGTTGTGAATGTTCATTGTCTTCTTGCCAAAATCTAGCTTGACTCCGAATTCACTAAGGAAGTCATTGCCTAAGATGCAAGCATGCTTTAGACCTTTGACGATTTGAAATTTGAACTTGCGACAGAATTTTGAAACTTCAACTGGTAGGGTCGCTGTGCCAAAGTTTTTGAGCTTGTGCCCGGTGACAGATTCAAGAGGGGCACAATTTTTGGAGAAGTCCGAAACGTGTTTGGATGAGATTTTGTCAAAGAATTCCTGCGACACGATCGAAATATCAGCACCTGTGTCTACAAGAGTGTACGCTTTACGATTTCCAAGGTAGATCCAACACATTGGGGTGTCACGTTTGATGAAAATTCTGGCGATGTTATCCCTAGGACCATTGGGATCTAGGTTTTCCGTCTGTTCGGTCCCGACAACAGATGGACCACTTAGTTTTCCGGCTGCTGAGGGCCAGGAAATGAGGCTTGCTTTGCTCTACATACTCTCTGGGTATGTCTGGCCTTCTTACAAAATGCACAAATTGGGCGACCATCATGGGTCCATTGATACCTGCGGGGCGGCTCATTTGATCCTACACTAGGCGGAGCAGTCTTTTGGCTCTGAAACTGAGTCCTATGGGGCTGATGTTGCGGTCGCCTTTGCCACTGGTTGGGCTGAGGCTGGCGTTGAAACTGGCGATTGTTTGGTGGGGGCGCCTGAAAATGGCGTTGATTTTGAGGTGGTCCCTGGTATGGGCGTCGAGGTGGGGGTTGACTGTGACTTTGAGGTGGACTGGAAGGTCCAGCTCTTTGATTTTGCCTACTATTTTAGCTAGCTTGTCGATTTTTGAGCCGACATCCGAGAGACACTTCTCTAGCTTATCGATCCTATCAGCTTGGGCGTCATTTCGAACTACATCGATTTCCATTGGTTCCTCTACATCCAGTTTACCTCTGCAGAGCTCAAAGGTTCGGTCTGTTTGTTGCTCATCACTCGCGAATTTGACAGCGTCCTGCAGTGAAGTGAACTTCTTTCTGATCAATGCTCGCGCAAGTCGATCATCATTTACACCCATCTGAAAGATTTCCACCAACGTTCTCTGAGAATCGGCACTATTGGGATTGTCGAAAACTTCACTGGCAACGTCCTGGGGACGTTCGGCAAAATTTTGCATGAGTTCGCCTTTCTTTTGCCTAACTTTTTGTAGCTTTTCGCGGGCGCAGTATGGATCTTTCAGATCGCTATATCTGTCCCTCAACTCTTTTCTTAGTTCTAGCCATTTGAGATTTGGATTTTCAGTGAGCAATCTGCAGGCAAATTTTCCTGCGGGTCCACTTAGTGTTCGGGTTGCCAAAATTACCATCCGCTTGTCATCGGCGGTGCAGGCGATTGAATCCATATCCCTAGCCCAATCATGAAATTTGTTGGAGCTCTCTCCCGAAAATGATCTTACATGTTGTGTTAGGCCTTGAACTCGGATCTCCATCGAAATGTCTCGCATAGTGTCAATCAAAGTGTGCTCAACAGCAGTAGCCATATTGTTAAACAATTTCCAACACAAGTACAATTAGCTAACGAAAATTCACCAGTTTTTAAGGAGAGTGCAAGGAAGCACCTTACTTGTGAGTTTTGAAGCGCTGGCTGCTGTATGAAGCACAGGTGGCGATGAAGAGCTATGTTGAGAAATTTTTCGAGGCGTCGAAAAATTTCTAGTAGCGTGGAAAAATAACTTGAAGCGTTGAAAAACTGCTGGAACCGTTGAAAAAACTTTTTTCTCAAGTGGAGGTAGACGACAATTGAAGCGGAGAAGTAGGCTGATAACTCGCAGAATTGACGAACTAGTAGAGGTGTCGATGAATCTGGAAGAAAACTTGAAGTTCTGGATGAAGTTGTGATTGACTTAAGTTGGACTAAGATTTTTTCAGAACCCGTGTAGAGCTCTAAAAACCAGATAGAAGTATTCCTGAGACTGTGCGGATTCCAAAAATATATAGTTTATATATACTAAAATTGGATTTTGGTGACACTTCTTTTTCTATGTAGACCTCTAGTAGCGGGCGGGTGGCGCAGTTCGACGGCTGGGGTGAGTCAGCGGCCTTGGGGACGGCTCGGCCGGCGGCGTTGTTCTATGAGTCACCACTGGGGCACGCGGCGGTGCAGGATGATTGCGTAATAGCGGCGGCGGAGTCGTATGGTCGGCTACTGGGAAAAAACGTTGATGTGTTTGTAGGCGTTTTTGAACTTAGAGAGGAAATTTTTTCTTGCCAGGGGTGTTTGTAGAGGTGAATCTTGTGAATTAGACGGTAGTTGGGTCTCTGTTGACAAGTTGAGTCTCTGGTGTCTTAGACTCAAAATGAAGTACTGACAGGAGTGTGGATGGTCGATGGTGGTTGGCTCAGTCCAAAGATGTTTTCTAAGTCTCGTGGCTTAGAAAAAATTGAAGTTGGTCACGAAGATCCAAACTTGCAATTTTCGAAGTGTAACTTGATCCGATGTAATTCAATCCGGGTCACGAAGCGCCAAATCTTTTTGTTACCTAGAAGTGCTCTTAGGTATGGCTGTGAATGATGGTTTTCAAGTTGGTAGGACCTCTGATCGTATTTCGACGAAGATACGTTGTTTCCTTAATTGTCGATTTATTTGCACCTGGCGTTGTGAACAGGTAATGCAACTTAGCCAAAGTTCCAACACTCTCTTGTCTATACTTGACCTTACAAGTCCTTCATCACTCTACTGACATGCTATCTTCTGCGGCACTGTGGGCGTCTGCCTCACTATGAGCTGAGCTCATCAGTCCGTACTCACATCTGCTGATCTGTGGCTGTCCTTGCACACACACACTGGTCTGTAGTACTCTACATAGTACTGCCTCTATCTGAATGGCTGGCACTGCACTGCATGTGCTGCGGTTGCTACACTGCATCTCATGCTCTGAGGGACGCTAGCTCAGCGCTCCTTATGTACGCCGAGTCGGCAGACTTGGTTACATATGCCGACCAATCACAACACAATACGTCATAGGCGACATAGTATGGTTCGATGCACTGGTCTGGAGGCTGATGAAATGCTGATGCAATCCAAGGCCAGACAGTGGCGTGACACCAGCGTCAGATCTCGTGAGCCAATGAGCGTTCGATACGTCATAGGGCGTTGGCTGGGGTGCATCGTACGATGGACCCGTGGTCATGAACCGACAGGCTGCTGCGCATTATCTGGCAGAGCTCTTTGTCTGAGTGCGACTGCACTTATAATGGGAGGGGGACGAGAAATGAATATGCATACTAGAGGACCATTAATTATCGCGTCATTTAGCAACTAAAATGAAGTAGTTACTAAATTTTCGTTACAACTTTAGGCCTTGTGTTCTCATTATGACTCCATTCAATCCCCTTTGTAAGCCCATGTTTTCCTAAACTAGCATGTCTCTGTACACTGCACCACGTTTGCCCTCTGTTCATGTCATCAAATAAATAAACACACGTATAATGGTTGTTTTGTTAAGTAAAGACTGAGCATGACCAGAAGAAAGGAGATACAATATAAAATATGATGGATTTGCCGACCGTATTTCACCTACGCCTGCAGATTTTCAGCCAATTCAGCCAATTTGTTAACGAGTTAGCTTGGATTACCCTAATTCCCAGTCCGCATGCGCAGTAACGTCTGCAGTGAATGAGAGCAAAGATACCGTTCTAGTTGACTGAAGCATGTTAATATGTCGTTTGTTTGTCTCCTGGTCTAAATGATCCCTTATAGCCTATTATTCCTTAGAATTCCTACTGCACATGCGCATAATAGTGCAGCGTCATAATCCCATCAATTATGATTAGCAGATGATATTCTGCTTTCACTCGCAAAAATTTGAGCGAAATCGGTCTATTGGCTCCCGAGATAGCCTCCATGACCATAAGTTCTAATGCGCATGCGCACTGACTTTTGTTGTTACCAAGGGTGACAAAACATTCATGCTAACTTTAAGCACGTTGGCTTTCCCTCTGTTCAGGTCCTCCTCTGAAATATCCTCACCTTTCAGGCTTATTTTCACAATTTTTTCTGCGCATGCGCAGAGCAGTGCAGCTTCAATGACTTTTTGACTTACATTCCGTGCTATTCTTTTGTTCACAAAATTTCAAGAAAATCGACCCGTAGGTTGCCGAGATTGCCTCTGTTACCATTAGTTCCAGTGCGCATGCGCAGTGACCTTTGTTGACCTGAATACTACATTCGAAATCTGCATGGTCGATTGCCTCTCATTGATATTGTTCGGTAATTTGGTAGGGAGTGCAACGAAATCTTCAATCTTCAATATGCTTATATACATACATGGTGGCTATTCAAATGGTGGTAGATACCATGGGCGGAGCTAGGGGCTGAAATCCCCCCCGCAATGTCAGAATATCTATGGTTATTACAAACACAGAAGCTGTTCCGAGGCAATGGCGGGGAGGCTCCAGTCCCGTACCAGCCCCCATCCTCACTGCTCCCCGTCCGAAATGTCTCCCATGAGCTATCTCAGCACGCCTCTGGACCCTGCTACCGTTCCCTAGATGCCTGAGGGCATCACTGCTCACTTCCTCGAATCTCTAAACACGCCTCGGCACCCTCTGCCCTCTAGTCAGGTTCCCGTCCGCCCCGACCGGCTAGCCACCCGCTGTATGCACTCGGATAGAAATGTTATGCCTTTCTTGCACGCATTTACCGGCTGCAGCCTACTGCCGCAGCACAGAACGTCCATGCAAGAAGGGAGAATGACGTCATTACTGCTTCGGGAAAAACGGGACCGAAGTATTTTGACCCTCAGTGGCGGCTAGTCGTCGGAGCGTCATGAAACAAAAACGGCAAAGCTCATAATTTCCCATATTACAAGTATAGTGAGAGCCATATATCTCAGTTGAGTATAAAGGCACTTTATCACGCGATGAATCTATTACAACCTATGAAAACCGCATCAAATTCAGTCTTTATCATCATATAGCTCAAAACCTATGGGAGACGCGCGGGTATGGTCAGGCAGACGGTTGTAGAACTTGAGCCGGGCTCCTTTTTGGTACCAATTTCGAAAAGAAAATTTGGAAATATATAGTCATAAACTCCCAAAAACAAAAAAAAATATTGTATTTTTTGCAGAAAAATATTTCCCACTAACTCAGAGATTTGAGTTTAGAATATGTTGTTGTAATGACAATACCCATCTCAAAAAAGAAAACTGCGTTCAAAAATATCCAGAATTTTGAAAGTTATATGGTTTTTAAAGTTTTAGGCCATAATTGCAATGTTTTGGAAAAAGGGCCAAAACTGACCTTTAAAATTATGCTTTTGGTTCAGTTTAGTGTCTATGCAGTAACAAACAGTCCATTCTGTCTGTAAAAATCCAGTTTGGAACACCTAGCATCATATCTTCAGATATTTCGAACTTACAACTTTGGTCATGCATTTCACTACAAGTTGGAGGTAAAAGTTTCAAAAAATCATTTTCGAAGTAAAAATTTACATTTTTTGCTTAAAACTTTGAGCAACAACTGGTAATTGCTTGTGTGTAAAAGAGTGTAAGTTTGAAAGCTGTAGACTAAAAATAGAAAAATAGAAAAATAAAAGTTTAGAAAAATATAATCCAAAATTTTTTAATTTTTTTTGCAAAATTCGAAAATCTGCAGCCGTCGGGATTTTTCATGGGTTCCTGCCTTTCATCCCTGCAAGTTTCAAGTATCTGATACCAGTCCTCAGAACAAACAACAACTACTACTACCTCGGCCTGCGGCCTCGGCAGGTGCCGGTCTGGCGCAGGAGAAGCCGGTGACAATGTACGTTAGCCAAACAGTTCGATTGACAGGCAAGTTTTTTTCAGCAGTTTGATACTTATAACAAAGCAATGTTGGAGTTTTAGGTTTTGTGTTCTCATTATGGCTCCATTCAATCCCCTGTCTAGGCCCATGTTTTCCTAAATTAGCATGTCTCTGCATACTGCACCACGCTTGCCCTCTGTTCATATCATCAAAGAAATAAACACACGCATAATGTTTGTTTTGTTAAGCAAAGATTGGGCATGACGAGAAGAAAGGAGATACAATATAAAATATGAAGGGTTTTCCGACGGTATTTCACCTATACCTGCAGATTTTCACCAAATTCAGCCTATTTGTTACCGAGTTATGCCCCAGCTCGAGACCTCAGCCCCACCACCGAACTGATGTCCTGGATCCGCCTATGCTCGAGCTCCTTACCCCATCCCCTTACATATGTCCTGGATCTGCCTATGCTCGAACTCCGTAGCCCCACCTCTATACTGCCCTGGATCCGCCTATGCTTGAACTCCTTAGCCCCTACCCCTACTGATGTCCTGGATCCGCCTATGCTTGAGCTCCCGAGCCCCACCCACGTACTGATGTCCTAAACCCGCTTATGCTCGAGCTCCTTAGCCCCACCCCCGTACTGATGTCCTGGATCCGCTTATGTTTTAACTCTTTAGCCCCTACCTGTTTTAACTCTTTAGCCCCTTGATGTCCTGGATCCGCTTATGCTCGAGCTCCTTAGCCCCACCCCCGTACTGATGTCTTTGATCCGCCTATACTCGAGCCTCTTACCCCAGCCCCGTACTGATGTCCTGGATCCGCCTCTGATCGAGCTCCTTAGCCCGACACCCATACTGATGTCCTGGATCCGCCTATGCTCGAGCTCCTTAGCCCCACCTCCGTACAGATGTTTTGGATCCGCCTATGCTTGAGCTCCCGAGCCCCACCCACGTACTGATGTCCTAAACCCGCTTATGCTCGAGCTCCTTAGCCCCACCCCCGTACTGATGTCCTGGATCCGCTTATGTTTTAACTCTTTAGCCCCTACCTGTTTTAACTCTTTAGCCCCTTGATGTCCTGGATCCGCTTATGCTCGAGCTCCTTAGCCCCACCCCCGTACTGATGTCTTTGATCCGCCTATACTCGAGCCTCTTACCCCAGCCCCGTACTGATGCCCTGGATCCGCCTCTGCTCGAGCTCCTTAGCCCCACACCCATACTGATGTCCTGGATCCGCCTATGCTCCAGCTCTTTAGCCCCACCCCCGTACAGATGTCCTGGATCCACCTATGCTCGATCTCCTTAGCCCCACCTCCGTACTGATGTCCTGGATCCGCCTTTACTCGAGCTCCGGAGCCACACCCCTGCACTGATGTCCTGGATCCGCCTATGCCCGAGCTCCTTAGCCCCACCCCCGAACTGATGTCCTGGATCTGCCTATGCTCGAACTCCGTAGCCCCACCTCCGTACTGCCCTGGATTCGCCTATACTCGAACTCTTTAGCCCCTACCACCCTACTATTGTCCTGGATCCGCCTATGCTGGAACGCCCGAGCCCCACCACCGTACTGATGTCCTAGATCCGCCTATGCTCGAGCTCCTTAGCCCCACCCCCGTACTGAGGCCTGAATCCGCCTTTGCTGGAGCTCCTTAGCCCCACCCCCGTACTGATGTCCTGGATCCGCCTATGCTCGAACTTTTTAGCCCCACCTCCGTACTGATGTCCTGGATCCGCCTATGCTCGAACTCCTTAGCCCCTACCCCTACTGATGTCCTGGATCCGCCTATGCTCGAGCTCCTTACCCCACCTTCTTACTGATGTCCTGGATCCGCTTATGCTCGAACTCCGTAGCCCCTACCCCCCCCACTGATGTCCTGGATCCGCCTTTACTCGAGCTCCGGAGCCACACCCCTGCACTGATGTCCTGGATCCGCCTATGCTCGAGCTCCTTAGCCCCACCCCCGAACTGATGTCCTGGATCTGCCTATGCTTGAACTCCATAGCCCCACCTCCGTTCTGCCCTGGATTCGCCTATACTCGAACTCTTTAGCCCCTACCACCCTACTAATGTCCTGGATCCGCCTATGCTGGAACGCCCGAGCCCCACCACCGCACTGATGTCCTAGATCCGCCTATGCTCGAGCTCCCGAGCCCCACCCCCGTACTGATCAGCTGAATCCGCTTATGCTCAAGCTTCTTAGCCCCACCCCCGTACTGATGTCCTGGATCCACCTATGCTCGAACTCTCTAGCCCCTACCCACGTTCTGATGTCCTGGATCCGCTTATGCTCGAGCTCCTTAGCCTCACCCCCGTACTGATGTCCTTGATCCGCCTATCAGTATCAGTATCAGTATCAGTATATTATCGGATTACTCCTCTTGTGAGGCTTTTCAGTTTCCTCGTCAAATCACACACACACACACACCATGGATCGCACAAACTGAGGAACGTTGCACCGCGACACCACTATCACTCGCAATATGGAAGAGAAAGCAAATCATTCGTCGTACACATTTCATTAAAAAGAGGCAGTACAAAAAGTAAAAATAAAAAGTATAAAACAAAAATACTCAGCAGGCTAAATCCGAGTCTAAAAACCTGATCATTATAGTAAAACCAAAAACTAAAAAATTTACGTTAAAATTCACACTAAAATATACAACTCGATGACTCGGCTGCACCCAGCTAATCTTCCTCCCTGAGTAGAACATTCAGTCTACTCTTAAAACTTATTATGTTACACTTTCGCATTTCGGTTGTCAGGCTGTTAAAAGGTGTCGCCGTCACATACGCTAGTCTCCGCTTCCCTGCATTTGTCCGCGGTCTGGGTGGGCGTAGATGCCCAGTCTGACGCGTTCGGTGGTCATGATCGGTAAAACGGAACAATTCTCGTAGGACCGTTGGTTGACCTGTGCTGAGTACACTTTTGGCTAGACATAGTTGGTGGTACTCGGTGAGCTCATTGACAGACATAAACCCTAGTCGTCTCGCTTCCTGAGATATACGTTCAAACTTCCGCTTGCCAGAGATGACTCGTGCGCAAAAATTGACAACTTTCTGTACCCTATGTAATTGTGAAGCGCAGCATGTGCCATAAATAGCTATACAATAACGTAGTGTGGACATAACTAGTGCGTTAACTATTTGTTTTAGTACTATGCGAGGAATGACATGACTGGCATGGAGAAGTCCAACTAGGATGCCTGTGCACTTTGCAGTTAGGTGATCAATGTGTGTTTGGTACGTCAGGTGTCTATCCATTTCTAGTCCTAGATTTTTGACGACTTTTGTCTCGGTTACTAGAGTGTTTCCAACTCTTATCCTAACTTTGGGCATGTTTTGTAGCATCGCTCGTGTTCCAACTACAATGACTTTGGTTTTTGAAGTATTTAGTTTCAGCTTATTCTGGTTGAACCAATCTAAGAATAATGCAAGCTCGTTTTCAAGTCTTAAAATCATGTCAGAGAGTTCAGATTTTGGTCCGCTGATTAAAAGTTGAGTATCGTCTGCAAATTGAACTACTGTACTCTTGTCTGCGTATAAACACATCTCGTTGGCAAAAATTGAAAACATTATACAAGAGAGGGAACCCCCTTGATAACATCCGATCGTATTTGGCAACGTTTTTGACAGGATTGTTTGACCCTCTTTGGTCCTAACCTTGACTTGCTGCGTGTGACCACGCAAATAATCTTCAAACCAGTGCCTCTCTACTCCATAGAGCTCAAATTTAGCTAAAAGTAGTTCATGGTCAATTACATCAAAGCATTTTGAGAGGTCGAGTAGTACAAGTATTGAGATTTGGCCCGAATCCATAGCCTGATATATCTTATCTGTAACTACTGTAAGCGCTGTCTCCGTGGAATGGTTTCGTCGATACCCATGCTGCGCCTCAGAGTACAGAAAGTTGTCATTAAAGAAACCGTTCAGTTGTGTATGCACTACGCGCTCAGTGATTTTTGCTATAGCCGGTAGAATTGTTACAGGTCGCCAGTTTCCGGGCTCGGTAGAATTGCCCCCTTAGGAATCGGCGTCACAAGACCATGTTTCCATTGGTGCGGTACTGTCCCGGAGTTGATACTAGAATTAATTATTTCAAGAAGTACATTGCCCAGACCAAAGAAAAATTTCTGAAACATTACAACGCTAAAACCGTTCGAATCGACGGAAGGAGATGCTTTCATACGGCCTAACGTTATACACAAGTCGTTAAAAGAAATGGGTTGAACACGCATGCCGCAATTTGGTACACGAGGTAACCTAACCGGTACACTCGCCCTGGGTGGTGGAATGCTTGCGGATGTTTCCGGCCCAACATTCACAAAATACGAGTTGATTGCGTCCGGGGTCACATTTGGCACTGCACTCGACGTCTTCTTATTGCCTATTATTGGTTTGAGTATTTGCCACGTCTTGGCCGCACTCGCTTCACTCAGCTTCTCCTGCAAATGTTCACGGCAGTCCCTCCTAATTGCAGCTTGGCACTGACGGCTAATGGTTTTAGCCCTTTCCGTTGCCCCCTCCTCCAGTGCCGTGCGCCGCCTCCTCATCAGCTCCCTGGTCGGCTCCGTGACACGCGGCGCGCACGGTGGCCGCAGCCGCGTCCGTCTCAGTGGGGCCACTGAGTCCAGGAGAGGTGTAAATATGCGAACAAACGCCTCCCACTTCTCTGTCGGCCCCTCCGCAGAAAATACGTCGCCCCAGTCAGTGCCGGCGAGTCTCAGGTTGAATGCAGTGGCGTCGACACGATTCAGTCGGCGCGACTGCGTTATCGCACCAGTTTGTTTGTCATCTCCTCTGAATCTTAGCATCACTCTCGTGTAATCGTGCGGTCCTCCATAATAGCAGCGAGTGACCCCACTCTTCGCTACCAAGGAAGGCTTGTTGGTGATGACAACATCGATGAGAGTCCTGGCTGGTCGGTACGTCGGTACTGTTTCATTGCACACATGGAGATTGTATGTCCGAATCAAGTATCGGAGCTTGTGAGTTGGTGTGTTAGCTCCGCATTCTCTTCTTCAAAAGGCAGGCGTTCAGGTCACCCGCCAAAATCACGGTTTTCTCTGGATACGCTGCCATTATAAACTGCAGTTGTCCTTCAAGGTCGTCAAAATCGGCGGTCAACTGCTGGGTAGTGTTCGTTGGGTGACGATATAGTGAGGCAATGATGATTCCCTTTCGTTTGCCCGCTCGAACAAGCCCCCAAATGACTTCCAGATTTGAATTATTTTTGGAAACGGTGGTTGGGGTTGGAATCACCTCTATGTTTACCCCTTCTCGCACCAGCAAAGCAACTCTGCCGTGTCCCTTGGCGAGTTGACTGGCCTTAGGTCGGTCGTGTCGGTGTAATGTGTATCCGTCCATTTCCAGTAGACGTGATGGGACATTATCGGTGAGCCACGTTTCTGACAAAGCCAGTATATCAAATCTGTGTACTTTACATAGATCGACGCGTAACTCCGGTAGCTTAGGCTTCAGAGACTGAATATTCAGTTGTCCAATAAGGATCTGTCCACGCTTGGGTCCGTTGGGGCCAATCCACTTGACACCTCCTCGGCTACCTCTGGCCCGCCGTCGCCCATCCGCGCGTGCCGGGCGTCCGCCCGTCTCACCCAGGTTTGGTAGTGCAGGCTCCGGCACAACGGTAGCCGGCGCCGGCGCGGCCGCTGTGACGTCAGATGTGTCTTGGTTTGCCCTTGACCTAAGGTCACGGCTATGCCCTGAGGGCATTCGCGGACGATTCTGCCAGGGTTTGTGGGCAGGGAAAGCAGCGCGTACGATGATTTGCAGTGTTGCGAGAAATACAAGATGGTGCAAGATATCTCTGTGAGACATGGTTCGATGTTACCCACGAGGTAAAATATCTTCAGTTACTCTTACGCTTAGGTACTCATCAGTTTCAGCTGCCCGGGAAACAGACGACGAAGATTGCAGACTCTCCAGACACAGCACAGATTTTTCGCACACTTCTCACTCTTTGACGTGTCTCCCACTACACAGGCATTCGCTCCTGTCTCAAATTCACTCACTCAAGGCTGACCGGGGCGAGGATAAGGAGCGTACAGCGGTGCGTCCAGCCACTGGCGCCGCTGCCGCTGCACTATACTCAAGCCTTTTAGCCCCACCGCCGTACTGATGTCCTAGATCCGCCTCTGCTCGAGCTCCTTAGCCCCACACCCATACTGATGTCCTGGATCAGCCTATGCTCGAGCTCCTTATCTCCACCCCCGTACAGATTTCCTAGATCCGCCTATGCTCGATCTCCTTAGCCCCATCCCCGTACTAATATCCTGGATCCGCCTATTCTCGAACTCCGTAGCCCCTACCCCCCTACTGATGTCCTGGATCCGCCTATGCTGGAACTCCCGAGTCTCACCCCGTACTGATGTCCTGAATCCGCTAATGCTCAGCTGCTTAGCCCCATCCCCGTACTAATGTCCTGGATCCGCCTATGCTCTAACTCCCTAGCTCGACCCTCGTACCGATGTCCTGGATCCGCCTATGCTCTAACTCCCTAGCCCCACCCTCGTACTGATGTCCTGGGTCTGCCTATGCTCGAACTCTTTAGCCCCTACCCCCATGCTGATGTCCTGGATCCGCTTATGCTCGAGCTCCTTACCCCCCACACCCGTAACGACCCCACCTCCGTGCCCCCCGAAACGACATAGGCGGATCCAAGGGGGAAAGGGGACAGATGCCCCCCATAGAATCTTAGCGCCCCCTGAAATTGTCCCGGAAACCCCTGGAAAGTTCGATGGCACCCCCTGAAATGTCGTTTTCCCCGAGATACAGGTATCGGGGTCTACCAATAGGTTTTAGCGCCTACTTGATAGGTTTTCCGGCCAAAAGTGGCGTCCCTGGTGTAGATAGCGCCCACCAGGGAAATTCTCCCTTCCACCTCGCTCCCGATAGGCAATCCTGGATCCGCGTATGGGAAGCGACATTTCAGGGAGCGTCATTGACCTAGAGAGGCGTGTCTTTACAATTTCAGAGGGCGCCGATGGTCGATTGAGGGTTGGGGGAGGGGGATGGGGGGAGAAGGGGTGAGGGGGCACCTAGCCTACTTATTCCCTGGATCCACCCATGGTCCAAAAACAGAAACATAATACTCTTATTGTAAACTCGGACTTTTACGGTACTCTAATTACTTGTGATGCATTATGGGTAGTAATGGGTACTTTTTTACCAGACCATAAATAAACAGAAACGGCCGCGCCGATCGCCGGTGTTGCCGCGGCGTGGACGCAGGGGTGACGCGTGGTGATTTGCTACAACGTTGCGAGGAGAAACGGCATGATTGTAAAAGTAACTTGGTGTTTCATTGATATCTTTGCAGATGGAATGTCGACATATGTCTCTTACCTAGCTGCATGCAAAATTTGATTTCCCTCCAATGACTCTAACCACCCTAAACCCCGGTGTGAAGCAAAAATGAACTGATAAAATTACCACTTTGAAATGTACTTTACGGCTTATAGCGCGGAAGCCGTAAGAGATAAGTGGGGGTATGAGTGAGAAAAATGACGGCAACGAAGTTTTCTATCCAGCCGTGTTAAGTTCAATACCGTAGCTATCATGGTATGGAAACCAGGGGGCTGAGAATAAAAATTTTAAAAACTTATATTTTATTTTTGCCTATAAAATCAAAAGTTTCAGTCTGAAAAATTTTATCTCTAAATATATAATAAAGGAGGCTATTCTCTCTTATTATCTGAAATGGAAACTAATTTTTATCAATTAAATCGGAAGATATAAGCGTTTGAATGATATTTTGGGAAATGCAGACCTTCACGGAATGGGCCAAAAAGGACCCTTAAATTTCCGTTTTTGTTTTGTTTCTGTGTTTGTGCAGTACTGCACAAACCGGCCTTTAAGTTGATATTTGACTCAGAACCTGAACTGCTGTAGCTTCAGATATTTCGAGCCTGTAGTTTAGACCATGAGTTTTATGCCAAATTTAGGGTGCAAAGTTTAAAAGCTAATTTAGAGCCCTAAATATAAAGCTTTTTCTTTCCAACTTTTTGTGTGAACTACAAATTTCCCTGATGTAAAAGGGTGCAAGTTTGAAGAGTCTAGATGAATTAGCAAAAAATAGAAAAATAAAAGTTAAAAATCACATAATGCAAAATTCTAGGCAAAATTTTGAAAATTTTGAAAATTGACAACCGTGGTGCTTGTCCATTTGGAAGTGCCTTCTATCCACAAAAGTTTTAGGTCTCTGATACCAGCGCTCAGAACAGACAACAACAACAACCTCGGCCTGCGGCCTCGGCAGGTGCCGCTCTGGCGCAGGAGAAGCCGGTGACAATGTACGTTAGCCAAACAGTTCGATTGACAGGCGAGTTTTTCCAGCAGTTTGATACTTATAACAACGCAATGTTGGAGTTTTAGGTTTTGTGTTCTCATTATGGCTCCATTCAATCCCCTGTCTAGGCCCATGTTTTCCTAAATTAGCATGTCTCTGCATACTGCACCACGCTTGCCCTCTGTTCATATCATCAAATAAATAAACACACGCATAATGTTTGTTTTGTTAACACGCGCATTGACGGGGGGCGGGTACCCGCCCCCCTCGGGTTTTTCGGAGATAGCAGAAAAACGGCGGCGCGTAGCGCCGCCGTACTTGGTATACCTTTTCCCTCATCATTTTTACAACTTCTGTGAAAATTTTAAGGTTAGGTCATCTCAGGTCAGGTCACCATTACAGGTCAAGTGACCCGACCTCAAAAAAAGTTTAAGATAGCATAAGTCGGAGCAGGGTGAACTTATCCGATTGAAACTCATATCACATAATGGCCCCACCGAGTTCTCTAAAATATGTTCCGGTATTTTTGATATCGATGACCTAAGGTCAGGTACGAGGCATGACCTCTCCATTGGAAATACATGGGAAAAATGGTTTTTACGGAATAACTCAGTAACGGATGGTGATAGAGCATTCATTTTAGCTGCATTAGACTCGCCTGGTCTTTGCGGTTCTAATGATATGCATTTTGTATAATTTGACCCTGACCTGACCTCAGGTCAGGTCAAATCCTTGATTTGACCTAGCAAGGTCAAATTATATATCATTCGATTCGGCTTGCTAAGAGGATTCATATAGTTCCAGTCGTTTTGCTCTATCTTTACTTGTTCAGATTTAATGGCCGAAAAACTGAATTTACATGTTATCCCTATGACGGGCATGTTTTGACCTCTCGTGACCTTAAATGTGACCTGACAAAAAAATGTTTCAAATGTTTTCGATGGAGAAGTGGATGGGCAGCCCAACGCCGTTTACCGTTTTTCGCTACCTACCGTGGTTCTCGAGATCTTAGGGGGGCGGGTACCCGCTCCCCCGTCAATGCGAAGGTGGCTCAGACCCCCGTCAATGCGCGTGTTAAGCAAAGACTGGGCATGACGAGAAGAAAGGAGATACAATATAAAATATGATGGGTTTTCCGACGGTATTTCACCCATACCTGCAGATTTTCACCAAATTCAGACTATTTGTTACTGAGTTATGCCCCAGCTCGAGACCTCAGCCCCACCACCGAACTGATGTCCTGGATCTGCCTATGCTCGAGCTCCTTACCCCAACCCCTTACATATGTCCTGGATCTGCCTATGCTCGAACTCCGTAGCCCCACCTCTATACTGCCCTGGACCCGCCTATGCTTGAACTCCTTAGCCCCTACCCCTAATGATGTCCTGGATCCTGCTATGCTCGAGCTCCCGAGCCCCACCCACGTACTGATGTCCTGAATCCGCTTATGCTCGAGCTCCTTAGCCCCACTCCCATACTGATGTCCAGGATCCGCTTATGTTTTAACTCTTTAGCCCCTACCTGTTTTAACTCTTTAGCCTCTTGATGTCCTGGATCCGCTTATGCTCGAGCTCCTTAGCCCCACCCCTGTACTGATGTCTTTGATCCGCCTATACTCGAGCCCCTTAGCCCCGGCCCCGTACTGATGTCCTGGATCCGCCTCTGCTCGAGCTTCTTAGCCCGACACCCATACTGATGTCCTGGTTTCGCCTATGCTCGAGCTCCTTAGCCCCATCTCCGTACAGATGCCCTGGATCCGCCTATGCTGGATCTCCTAGCCCCATCCCCGTACCGATATGCTGGATCCGCCTATGCTCAAACCCCTTAGCCTCTAACCCCGTACTGATATCCTGGCTCCGCTTATGCTCGAGCTCCTTAGCCCCACCCCCGTACTGATGTCCTGGATCCGCCTATGCCCGAACTCCTTAGCCACTACCCCTCTGCTGATGTCCTGGATCCGCTTATGCTTGAGCTTCTTAGCCCCACCTCTGTACTGATGTCCTTTATCCGCCTATACTCGAACCCCTTAGCCCCACCCCCCGTACTGATGCCCTGGATCCGCCTCTGCTCGAGCTCCTTAGCCCCACACCCATACTGATGTCCTGGATCCGCCTATACTCCAGCTTTTAGCCCCACCCCCGTACAGATGTCCTGGATCCACCTATGCTCGATCTCCTTAGCCCCACCCCCGTACTGATGTCCTGGATCCGCCTTTACTCAGGCTCCGGAGCCACACCCCTGCACTGATGTCCTGGATCCGCCTATGCTCGAGCTCCTTAGCCCCACCTCCGTACTGATGTCCTGGATCCGCATATGCTCGAACTCCTTAGCCCCTACCCCCTACTGATGTCCTGGATCCGCCTATGCCCGAGCTCCTTACCCCACCTTCTTCCTGATGTCTTGGATCCGCCTATGCTCGAACTCCGTAGCCCCTACCCCCCACTGATGTCCTGGATCCGCCTATGCTCGAGCTCCTTACCCCACCCCCTTACTGATGTCCTGGATCCGCCTGTGCTCGAACTTCGTAGCTCCACCTCTGTACTGCCCTGGGTCCGCCTATGCTCGAACTACTTAGCCCCCACCCCCTACTGATGTCCTGGATCCGACTATGCTCGAGCTCCCGAGCCCCACCCCCGTACTGATCAGCTGAATCCGCTTATGCTCGAGCTTCTTAGCCCCACCGCCGTACTGATGTCCTAGATCCGCCTCTGCTCGAGCTCCTTAGCCCCATCTCCGTACTAATATCCTGGATCCACCTATGCTGGATCTCCTAGCCCCATCCCCGTACCGATATGCTGGATCCGCCTATGCTCAAACCCCTTAGCCTCTAACCCCGTACTGATATCCTGGCTCCGCTTATGCTCGAGCTCCTTAGCCCCACCCCCGTACTGATGTCCTGGATCCGCCTATGCTGGAACTCCCGAGTCTCACCCCGTACTGATGTCCTGATTCCGCTAATGCTCAGCTGCTTAGCCCCATCCCCGTACTAATGTCCTGGATCCGCCTATGCTCTAACTCCCTAGCCCGACCCTTGTACCGATGTCCTGGATCCGCCTATGCTCTAACTCTCTAGCCCGACCCTCGTACCGATGTCCTGGATCCGCCTATGCTCTAACTCCCTAGCCCCACCCTCGTACTGATGTCCTGGGTCCGCCTATGCTCGAACTCTTTAGCCCTTACCCCCATGCTGATGTCCTGGATCCGCTTATGCTCGATCTCCTTACCCCCCACACCAGTAACGCCCCACCTCCGTGCCCCCCGCCCCCGAAACGACATAGGCGGATCCAAGGGGAAAGGGGACAGGTGCCCCTATAGAATCTTAGCGCCCCTGAAATTGTCCCGGAAACCCCTGGAAAGTTGGATGGCACTCCCTGAAATGTCGTTTTCCCCGAGATGCAGGTATCGGGGTCTACTGATAGGTTTTAGCGCCTACTTGATAGGTTTTTCCGGCCAAAAGTGGCGTCCCTGGTGTAGATAGCGCCCACCAGGAAGTTTCCCCTTCCACCTCGCCCCCGATAGGCAATCCTGGATCCGCGTATGGGAAGCGACATTTCAGGGAGCGTCATCGACCTTGAGAGGCGTGTCTTTACAATTTCAGAGGGCGCCGATGGTCGATTGGGGGTTGGGGAGGGGATGGGGGGAGAAGGGTGGGGGGGGCACCTAGCCTACTTATTCCCTGGATCCACCCATGGTCCAAAAACAGAAACATAATACTCTTATTGTAAACTCAGACTTTTACGGTACTCTAATTACTTGTGATGCATTATGGGTAGTGTTGGGTACTTTTTACCAGACCATAAATAAACAGAAACGGCCGCGCCGATTGCCGGCGTTGCCGCGACGTGGACGCAGGGGTGACGCGTGGTGATTTGCTACAACGATGCGTGGAGAAACGGCATGTTAGTAAAGGTAACTTGGTGTTTCATTGATATATATCCAGATGGAATGTCGACATATGTCTCTTACCTAGCTGCATGCAAAATTTCTTTTCCCTCCAATGACTCTAACCACCCTAAACCCCGGTGTGAAGCAAAAATGAACTGATAAAATTACCACTTTGAAATGCATTTTACGGCTTATAGCGCGGAAGCCGTAAGAGATAAGTGGGGGTATGAGTGAGAAAAATGACGGTAACGAAGTTTTCTATCCAGCCGTGTTAAGTTCAATACCGTAGCTATCATGGGCTGGAAACCAGGGGGCTGAGAATAAAAATTTTAAAAACTTATGTTTTATTTTTGCCTATAAAATAAAAAAGTTTCAGTCTGAAAGTTTTTATCTCTCAATATATAATAAAGGAGGCTATTCTCTCTTATTATCTGAAATGGGAACTAATTTTTATCAATTAGTTCGGAAGATATAAGGGTTTGAATGATATTTTGGGAAATGCAGACCTTCACGGAATGGGCCAAAAAGGACCCTTAAATTTCCGTTTTTGTTTTGTTTCTGTGTTTGTGCAGTACTGCACAAACCGGCCTTGAAGTTGATATTTGACTCAGAACCTGAACTGCTGTAGCTTCAGATATTTCGAGCCTGTAGTTTAGACCATGAGTTTTATGCCAAATTTAGGGTGCAAAGTTTAAAAGCTAATTTAGAGCCCTAAATTTAAAGCTTTTTCTTTCCAACTTTTTGTGTGAACTACAAATTTCCCTGATGTAAAAGGGTGCAAGTTTAAAGAGTCTAGATGAATTATCAAAAAATAGAAAAATAAAAGTTAAAAATCACGTAATGCAAAATTCTGGGAAAAATTTTGAAAATTTTGAAAATTGACAACCGTGGTGCTTATTCATTTGGAAGTGCCTTCTATCCACAAAAGTTTTCGGTCTCTGATACCAGCGCTCAGAACAGACAACAACAACAACAACAGACAACGACGACGACGAGACCGGAAAAACTGTCAGAATAGAAGCCGTTTCTTACTTCGTTCGTCACCGGCTTCTGACAACCTCGGCCTGCGGCCTGGGCTAACGCCCCACCGGCGCAGGAGAGCCGCATGACAATGTGCCGAAAGCAAACCATATTTCGTTCTTAATGTATCTCTTCATAAGCCTGCAAGTCAGTTTTATCATTCTTTTCTTTGAAATAACCAATAAAGAGTACGTGGTCACCACCGAATTCGAACCGGACCTACCTGATCAAGAGACAGGGCCTCTAACCACTAGACCACCGTACCACACTACTCATCCTCCCACTAGCTGAACAGCTGTGACCCGTCAGGAGGTCACTGGCTAGTACAACTCCGCCGAATATGCCGGGCCGCTGGCGCCGGGTGCTGTGCTTGTCCCGAAAAGGCACGATATACAGGTGCTTCTAGAAGACGAACCAAACATTCTTTTGGGCTGAAATTAGTTCTATCGTCGAGCTAGGATCGTAAGCTAGCTTCATGCCAAATTACTTCCACTTCCATCCATTTTAAGGACTTCAAACCATGGTGAGAAGCAAAGGTGGTCCGAGAACTTTAGCATCTTGTAATACATTTTGGACTAATTACTCTAAAGCCATTAGAGATAGGTGGGTAGTATAAGTGAGCGAAATGACCGCAAGTAACTTTCCTCTTCAGCCATGTCAGTTCTAAGTTTGTGAGTGACATGAGCTTGGAACCAGGAAGATGCAAATAAAAAGTTTTTGACTCAATTTCTATTTATGCCAATAAAACAAAGAATTTCACATTCACAACTTCCATCTCCAAATATTATCAGGCGGAAGCAATGTTCTTTCATTATTTGAAATGAAAACTCAAATCGGTCAATTAGATTGTGAGATATTAACGTTGAAATGAAATGAACCAAAATTCAGTCTTCCGGAAGAACTGTAAAAAGTAGGTCAAAATTTTGCGTTTTGCACTCAAAACTATGCCTAAGCACTACAAAATTTTCCTAGCTACCCCTAGGTAACTGTCTTTCAGCTAACTGAGGCCTGTCTTCTGCCATTTCGAGCGCACAAGTCGGCCATCAACTTTTAGCAGGTTTTTTGCTTGCGTGAGAAATGCCGCGTTTTCGCGCAATAAATATTGTCGGATCAGCTCAATTCGTTTTCCCTAGCTGGCCCTTGTTATCTTTCGAAAAGGACATAAGTTTCAAGTTCGTAGGTTAAGAAGTAAAAATTAGAAAAATATAAAACAGAAAAAGTTTGAGCCAAAATTTCTTAAAAACTATTTTGGATTTCGACTCGGGGCTTCAGTTTGGGTGTCTGGAGCAGAAGGGCTATCACCCTACAAAATTCCAGAGCTCTGACATCAATTCTCAGGACGGACAGACGCCAACAACAACAGACCACGACGAGACCCGTCTGAGCGGCCAGAATAGAGCCGCTTGAGAAATCTCAATGCGCTTCGCTCCATGGATTTCGTCATGCGGCTCTGACAACAGACCACGACGAGACCCGTCTGAGCGGCCAGAATAGAGCCGCTTGAGAAATCTCAATGCGCTTCGCTCCATGGAATTCGTCATGCGGCTCTGACAGACAGACAGACCACGACGAGACCGGTAAAGCGGCCAGAATAGAGCCTCTTGAGAAATCTCAATGCGCTTCGCTCCATGGATTTCGTCATGCGGCTCTGACAACAACAGACCACGACGAGACCCGTCTGAGCGGCCAGAATAGAGCCGCTTGAGAAATCTCAATGCGCTTCGCTCCATGGATTTCGTCATGCGGCTCTGACAACAACAACAACAGACCACGACGAGACCCGTCTGAGCAGCCAGAATAGAGCCGCTTGAGAAATCTCAATGCGCTTCGCTCCATGGATTTCGTCATGCGGCTCTGACAGACCACGACGAGACCCGTCTGAGCGGCCAGAATAGAGCCGCTTGAGAAATCTCAATGCGCTTCGCTCCATGTATTTCGTCATGCGGCTCTGACAGAGAACGAAAAACTGTCAGTATAAAAGCCGTTTCTCACTTCGTTCGTCACCGGCTTCTGACCGAGAACGAAAAACTGTCAGTATAGAAGCCGTTTCTCACTTCGTTCGTCACCGGCTTCTGATACATGGAAATTTTTTTACGGAATAACTCAGTAACGGATGGTGATAGAGCATTTATTTTAGCTGCATTAGACTTGCCTGGGCTTTGCGGTTCTAATGATATGCATTTTATATAATTTGATCCTGACCTGACCTCAGGTCAGGTCAAATCCTTGATTTTACCTAGCAAGGTCAAATTATATATCATTTGATTCGGTTTGCCGAGAGGATTCATATAGTTCAAGTCGTTTTGCTCTATCTTTACTTGTTCAGATGAAATGGCCGAAAAACTGAATTTACATGTTATCCCTATGACGGCATGTTTTGACCTCTCGTGACCTTAAATGTGACCTGACAAAAAATGGTTCAGATGTTTTCGATAAAAAGTGGACGGGCAGCCCAACGCCGTTTACCGTTTTTCGCTACCTACCGTGGTTCTCGAAATCTTAGGGGGGCGGGTACCCCCCGTCAATGCGAAGGTGGCTCAGACCCCCGTCAATGCGCGTGTTAAAGGCGCTTGCCTTGCCTCCGATGGAGAACTGCATCAGAGACCCCAATGCATGGGCTGGATTCTTACTGAGCTCGAGCGGCTTGACTCTCTTGTCACGAAAACCGTCATATTTCATCTAGACTACCACCAGACATCCGAATTAACCCATGTTTGATTCAGCTGATAATATTATCGATGATTAACAATTGAACTGACTAAAATGTGAATAGCATGCGATCCTATCTGCGTTTGCTGCACTAAGGCCTTAAGACTAAGACTAGAAAATATAGAATGCTAAATAAGATAATCAGAATACCGGAAATACAGTGCCATTATCAGCATGATGGAAAACGCTTAAAGTTCAGTTTCCATGAATAATGGAAAATTTGGCCTCCTGAGTGTTTGTCACTTTCTGCCATTTTTTGCCAGTTTAAACCGGTAAAAACCGGCTGGCGGCAGAAACCCCTCTCAACTGGCAAAAATTCCAACACTGGCCATCATGTATAATAAATTGGCGAGGGATGGAAATGTGTCAAATATTATATGATGATATGCTAAGCATTAAATAGTCATCCTATTTCTGTCTGTGTTGTATGCATGGTTCTTGATGAATGACCATTCGCCGTCAAATACACTGCGCTTACCCGTGCACTATTATGATAGGCGATAGCTGGTGAACTTTCTCAATATCTACTGTAAGAATGTCTTGAAGTTTGTGTGCTAATGCCCGTAGACAGCACCATCACATTTGGTTTAGCACATTTAGCAGCTTTGGTGATGCGCTTGTGAATTCAAACCGTACGCAATACTAAAACGAGTACCAAATATACCTCCAACATGGTTGTTTCCAGGGGCTTAGCCAAGGGGGTGGCAGGGACAGACGCCCTCCCCCTGAGGGCTCACCCGCACTATGCTCTGTGGCCCAATTTGAAATTTCATACCAGACAGGGCCCTCTTAACTCGCGCATTGACGGGGGTCTGAGCCACCTTCGCTTTGACGAGGGGGCGGGTACCCGCCCCCTAAGATCTCGAGAACCACGGTAGGTAGCGAAAAACGGTAAACGGCGTTGGGTAGCCGATCCACTTCTCCATCGAAAATATTTGGCCCATTTTTTTGTCAGGTCACATTTAAGGTCACAAGAGGTCAAAACATGCCGTAATAGTGATAACATGTAAATTAAGTTTTTTGGTCATTACATTTGAAAAAATAAAGATAGAGAAAAACGATCTAAAATATATGAATCATCGCAACAAGCCGAATCGAATGATATATAATTTGACCTCGCTAGGTCAAATCAAGGATTTGACCTGAACTGAGGTCAGGTCAGGGTCAAATTATATAAAATGCATATCATCAGAACTGCAAAGCCAAGGCGAGTCTAATGCAGCTAAAATAAACGCTCTATCACTATCCGTTACTGAGTTATACCGTAAAAACCATTTTTCACATGTATTTCCAATGGAGAGGTCATGCCTCGTATCTGACCTTAAGTCATCGATATCAAAAATACCGGAACATATTTTAGAGAAATCGGTGGTCCCAATGTGTGATATGAGTTTCAATCGGATAAGTTCACCCTGCTCCGACTTATGCTATCTTAAACTTTTTTTAGGTCAGGTCACTTGACCTGTACTGGTGACCTGACCTGAGATAACCTGACCTTAAAATTTTCACAAAAGTTGTAAAAATGATAAGGGAAAAGGTATGCCAAGTACGGCGGCGCTACGCGCCGCCGTTTTTCTGCTATCTCCGAAAAACCCGAGGGGCGGGGTACCCGCCCCCCGTCAATGCGCGTGTTAAGCCCTCTTCAGCACTCTATTCTGTAACAAGTAGGACCCTTTTTACACATCAGGGCCCTTTTTGAGTTGTCGCAGGGGCCCTTGTCGGGGCGCCGCCCCTCCCTTAGCAAAATACTGGCTACGCCCCTGGTTGTTTCCATCCCCGAATCTTTAATTCAGGGTCACGTGACCCATTATCGGTGATCGGAGAGTCTAAACGAAGAGTGGCGATCAA